>OZ014508.1:15105723-15852952 GCA_963966075.1 Aphodius sticticus | reverse complement strand
GGTTCTACGAAAAGGCACAGAATAAGTTGTTATTTGTTTGAGATTTTGTGTCGCGTGTAGTCTTTTATCGATTCTTGTCGTTTTGACCATATAAGTAAGTCAGCAGTTGTTTTAAAATAATTAAACATAATTTCTTTTGTTTATTGCTATAATGTAAATTTTTGCCGCAATTTGCATTTTTTTAAAAGTTAGTTCCGAGTAAAACTTTTCATACAGACCTGTTTTGCAAATCTGTTTTGCAAATGCTTAAAAAGTTACAGACGTTTGAAATAGCGAAACAAAGAAAAATAAAATGCATATCAAACAATGCGAAAATGAAGAAAAAATACAATCAATAAACAAAAGTACCAATAAAATGTATGCACAAATGAAAAAAACAGCTAAATCCTGAAACTAAACATGAACTGTTTTGAACTGTTCACTGTGTTCTTTAGAAATTAAAGTCCTTTTGAGTAAAAAGTTGCATATGGACTTAGTGCATTCCTTAAAAAGTTTAAGCCGTTTATAATAGGGTTTTGTAGCTTTTTAGGGAATTGAAAAGGGAAATAAGTCGATATGAAACTTTTTACTCGTTATGTGACATTTACTATCTGAAAAAAAAGTTTTTCTAGAACAAGTGAAGCACACCCAGTTTCTGTATCTTGACACTACGCCAATAAACTTTACTATGCTGCTTTACTGCCTGGTGTATCAGAACATCCGTGCCAGGACAAAATAAGTGTTATTGGAGATTTTATATGATAGTGGGATTTCAGAATATACCTAACTAAACACAGAATAACAATTTTCTTAGATTTTATTCTCTTGAAATTTTTCAGTTGGAAAATTATCACAACATAACCCTAGCTCAAGGATTTAATGGTACTTATGTTATGATATCCGGAGTAGACCGGAAGTTGTCGTAAGTGCTCTCAGGGTCAGGTAAAAAAATATTTGTTTTATTCAGGGGTGTGGAGTCGGAGTCGGAGTTCAGACAAAATTCAGAGGAGTCGGAGGCGGAAAAAATTTACCGACTCCGAGTCCAGGTTTAATTATTGTAGAAAAAGAAAAACGTGCGAGATGGGACGTTGCCTCAGTAGACAGTAAACAAATAAAACTAAACATTAGGTTTATTTTGTATTATACACTATGGCTTATGAGTATTTTTGTTATTATTAGAGATAGAAACTCGGTTAAATGGACAAAGTAGTGCCGATTTGTATGTTCTTTGGAGAAAACAGTTAAATACTTAATGATGTCAGAGATATTTTGAATAAACAAATTACAGAAAGCAATGACATTTTATAATTATGTGCTCATAACTTTTTTGTGGTCCGATCAATAGGCCTTTTTGATATTTTACAGGCAGTTTTTTATTTACAAATAGCTTGTCAGTTTAAATATGTTTGCCAACAATTCGCTGGGCACAAATAAAACTTGTTTTTTGCTTATGGTGTCAGCATTTGTTTGTGAGTAATTTGATATGCACAAGCCATATGTTTAATACAATCAGATACTACAATACTAGAATATAAATTTAATTTATTAAATTTGTTTCTTTTTTTCCTGGTAATTTGTGTTTTTTGTTTTTATAGCTAATTTAATGTTGCTCGGTTGTATTATTCTGCGTCAAATTTGTGATTATTTACATGCGTAAGATTTTTATTACACATAATTATTCACATTATTATTCTATATGCAATTTTTCTGGAGTCGGAGTCGGACCACGAACAATATCTGGAGTCGGGGTCGGAGTCCAAATTTCTTTTACCGACTCCGCAGCCCTAGTTTTGTTTCGTAAACCAAATGATTTAGAAAAAAGTCCTTTAAGCAAAGATTTCTTTCTTTTTAAAATACCTATCCAATGAAACACACAACCTACGTTTTATTTAAAATTGTGATCCTGACTTTAGTTATGCCTCCTACCGATATATACTGATAATGAATCTGCTGTCACTAAATTCTCCACAGGCTGACACGGGTGATTTGATACACCCTGTATACTATACATACACCTACACTCATAAGTTTAATGATTAATTATTATTAAGTTAATAAATGTGTCGTGCAAATAACCATATTAAAATCAATAAACATAAAAGTAATCTTTTTAAATACCTTATTATTATATATTTTAAAGTACTGTAAAAAGACTGAAAAGATAAATGCACAACAATAAATATCGCATAGTCACCCAGGCCAATATTTCGTAAAATTCTCAATCAGTGAAGACAAAACATCAATTCCGTCAGTACAATGAAGGGTAGCTATAACAATTTTTCAGGCATCCGTTTTTAGTCCCTGGTCCGCTCCTGCCATAATAATAACGGACCTATCCTCCGCTTATTGCAGCCGAGGCAGGCCATTGTTGAGAAGTGGGTCATCGGCGTGCAGTCCGCGGACTTTAAAGTGCTTTTAATATCGCTACCAATCTGAGCGGTGTCCATTAAGTGCGGCAAAAAAATCGGCCCGTTTATTACTATCCGGTCGAAGCCGCTGCCGGTTCGGTCCTCCAGCTTGCACCGCAATCATCGTGCGTCGGTCCTTCCGCCATTGTCCTGTTGCACAATATGTGCATGACGCTGGCAATATTAGGCATGCAACGGTATTATAGCCTTCGGGCAAGGTCATTCTCTTTACGTTTTATTGGGACCGGCTCTTTCGCAAATTAATCAACAGCGGGTTTCTTTTTTTTTATGTTTTATTTCACGAATCGACCAGTTTTTTGCTTGAGTTGCATGGTCATGTCGAGCGTTGAACTTGGACACTGCGCCCAATATGGTGAAATGTCATTACTTGCCTGTTTTTTGCGATAAATTGTTGAGATAATTGAAATTACTTTGTAGTTTTTGCTTTTAATGAATTATAATATTGTCGGAAATGATCTGGTTGACATTACAAATTACAACCACAACCTGGACTTGAACCAGAGACCTTTATGTATCTAGCACAATGCACTTACCATTTTTCTTTTTTTATATTACAGTGTTTGATTGTATAATAACTTTTAATTGTATAAGATATTAGATGGTAATCGAAAAGCAACCAGACCAATACAAGTCGTATCTTTTCTTGCTCTTCACATTGAGCTTTCCATTCCACATCATTATATTCTTTCATTATACCATACAGACTCAAAATTGCTTAGATGATCAATGGTCATCTCGGCAATTTGGTATGGTTATTGACCAAACCATATTTCTTGAGACACTGGGAAAATTTTTGAAAAAAAGAACATTTGCAAATTGCTAACTACTTATCAATATATTTATTTGGGAAACGAGTTTGGAAATACATTCACGTAAGGTTTTCGAAGAAGTAAGGTTAAAATGACAAGAGAATCTGATTTTAGCAATTTTTAAAAATTTATACTAGGTGAACTCGAGACTTAAAGTTTAAAAGCGTCTCGTAGTGCGTGTCATAATCTTAAGCTGGCGTTTAAATCGGAAATGCAGTTATAATTTTATTTTCAATCGGGTATTACATATTTTACATATTTAAGTTTGTGCATTTAAAATATACGGTAGAGTGAACTTCGTAACTTTGCTAATAAGTAAAAAAAATACCTGTGGGTGACGAGTTCTGTGAATATCATCAGTGTTTTTTAGTTGATCGCAAGAACACCTAAACTCGTCAGAATTGAGCCGGATATTTTTTGTATTATCGGCAAAGGTTCCAAGTACACTTTAACTTATAATTACAATGGAAATACCTAATCATTTCGGTGTAAATCTGATTACAAAATTATGAAGTGTATTTGGTTTTCTACTCAATTCGAGGCCAACTTTGTACTGAACTTGAAACTGAACTAAAAGTTTGCTTCAAAATTTATTGAAGAATTTTTAACGATTCTTTAAGTAGTTGGTGAATGCTTTTATATAAGAGGCGGCAAGCAAATGCAATAACCTGGCGTGATATGATGCTTTCAAGCCGGAATTCATATTCACCGCAAAGAAATTAATCGAGAACTTTGTGTGCCACCTGTAACGTAATAAAGAGAACTATCATGATAAGTAAGAAAAATGTGGGGTTGCCATTTAAAAGATATGTTTATGACGTCATAAATCAAAAGTAATAAACATTTAGGTAATTCAAAATCGGTGTGGCCAAGGATTATTAGAAATAACATTCCATTTCAGAAATATTAATACTTTGCATCAATACTTTGCGTGCTCACTGTAAAAAATTATTTATATTTTTCTATGATTAAAATCAAATCAAAATGTCATTATTTGATTGATTTCTTGGAATAGAAAGTAATCGTGATTTATTGTCGGATTAATAAAAATCTCATAATTTCTTTCAGAGCATTCTCCTAATTAATATTGCTTACTATGAAATGTATCCAAATCTGTGTACATGCAAGAATTTCAATATACTAATCCCATAAAGTTTGCGACAAACTGATAGCGGTTGCATGGGGACACCTAAACAAGCATATTTTGTCAATAAAGTTATGTCCGGAAAAGATGCCATTTAGACATTACGCTGAAGCAAAATGAATAGACTAAAATCATTTTTTCTGCCATATATTGCAAAAACAGTTCGATACATCTCTGATATAAAAAATTGCCCCTATTGAATAATATTTAGGCGTTCAGTGATTTATGATTTTCTTTAAAAAAAATATGAAAAAATTCGAATGTTTAAAAAAAATATGAAAAAATTCGAATGTTTAAATGAAATATTAAGTGGTTTTCTTTTTCAAAGCCCACATCTCCGCACATAATAAAAAATTTAATGAAAGATAAACTTTTATCAACATTTAAGCACATTTTTTAAATTTACGAAAATGGTTATTTTTCTAAAAATTGTATCGAATCTAAATAAACTGCAGGCGATCTAAATGTTGCATTAGAGTAATATATTTTTGTATACGCCTATACGGTAATTTCACACCTTATTATTAAACTTTTTGTATTTGAAAAAGAAAAACAATTAATCTTTCATTAAAAAAGACTTTTAATTCTTAAAGAAAATTATAAACTCTGCCTTCTGCGGCAGACCTATATATTTTTCAATTGCGCCAAATTTTTTTGTAGTGTATGCAGGTCCATAGGGAAAACTTTTTATCAACTTGAAATTTTGAATTTCGAAGAAAACGTTTTTTCGATGCACATACATACACATACTACTCGTGTTTTTTTAGATAGCTATTTTCCGGACATGACTTTATTTGCAAAACAATGCTTCTTTAGGTGTCCCCTACAATCCCTTTCAGTCTGTTGTAATCTTTATGGGACACCTGTATTCTAAAAATCTACAGTATTGTAGAATAGGGTATTTGACTATTTTTGGAAAACCATCTTAATGTGTTTATTCCTTCACTCTACATTGTAAATGCATTATTTTTTGTAATTATTTCCTCAATATTTCATAAAAATCAGCGTTAAAAATTGAATCACAAAAAGTCCCGCCAAAACGATACTTTCTGTTGTGTGACGTCACCGGTTAGTGATGTCAAGATGTCAAGATGATGTGATGTCAAGATGTCAAATCGGCCCATATGGTCTGTCAGCATCGGCATCGTCGCCGTTTGGTAATTGTGTTGTATGATGTGTTGTTTTCACAATGTCTACATAAAAATAGGTTATAAATGGTGTATAAATCCACAATGCAGAGATACGTCAAGAAAAACTCCGGATAAACTATTTGTAGCTGTTCCGCAAGATTTGAAACTGCAAAGAAAGTGGTTGGCTCGTAGAAATCCAAATGAAATAAATAGCCGCCAATACAAGTGTTTTCTGTTATGAAGATTACTTCGACATAAGTAAAACTGACTAGAATAAGTTATCTATCGTATTTTCGAAAGGTATTATCTGATCTGACAGCTGAAGGTTAGGGCTATCCTAACCTACAAAGTTATGCTTACATGACGCTGTCGTGCTATTAAATTCAAACGGGAGAAGCATAAAAGCGCGTTCGGATAACCGGGTATTTTACGGTGAGAGTGACGCGCTGCATAATAGGCGGACTAACGTCATACGGCGTTTATCTGCATATAAGAGAGAGACAGACCCAAGTTATCTGAGCATTGCTCGCCCCATACCATACCCTGACAAACCGAACGCGCTCTAAGGCGGACTAACGAATGACATCACTGGAGACTGACCCAATTACAGAGCGTTTTCAATCACGTGATAGGACGTGAATAAAATTCAATTTTAATTTTGTTTTTTCATAGAAATAAAGCATTTTTTTTTTGAAAAGTAATAACAAATAGTTTTCTTAAACTATAATCTATTAGGATGACTATAATACATGCCATATTTTTAATACAGTCAAATACCCTATTTAGACAATACTGGTGATCGACTAACTTTGACAGATCAAAGTTGGCACCTACTAAGAACATAATGTTATATAAACCTGGGTCTGATTTGTCGTATTAAGAAGTTGTAAGCCTTTAAATACATAATCGTGATACAAAATCGCAAAACCAATGAAAAACCAAATAGAAAATAATTCTTTAAAATACTCGTCACTCGCGAGTTTGTCATATTGCCATGTCATATTGTCATATTCCGTCAAAAAATACTGATTGAAAATCATTACAATTGAAAATCAGCATCATATTAATGAATGTGTTGAATTAAACATGTGTTAAATTAAAAATTAGTACTGTTTTGAAAGAAATGATTTCTATGCAATTTGTAAGAAGCATCCCAAGTTAAAGCTTTGTTCTGTTTATAATTAAATCACTAGTTAATTTATTTTTCTGTAGGCTAAGAAAAAAAAATACAAAGAAATACAGGGTGTTTTAGTTCCCGTGCCAAACGCAGACAAGGGGTAGATACAGCTATTCTTCTAGATTTAGATTTTTTAAAAGTGAAAGGCAATAGAACAACGTTGTCCACCACCGGTTTGCGTTTTGAAGCTGAGAAGTGAAACACCCTGTATATAGAATTTTAATTTTATACTACATGTAGCATTCTTTTCATTAAATAAAATATATTGATGTTACAAACATATTCCATTACAGTAATTACGTTTATTTATAGCCGTCCACAAATTGCAGGCGGCTTGCTCACTTTCTAGGAATACTTTTTTTATACATACAGATTAAATATAACCGGAATGTGGCCTTTATTGGTTCGGTATCTTGGAAAGCGTTGCAAATATATGGCGCCAACTGCACTGACATTGACTCATTCATTACATAAGGCATCTGGTGCAAAGTCAGCCCAGCTCAACTTTATGACAGCTCACAGAGACCTTGATTAACAACACCGGAACAGGTGAATTGTTTGTTGCTTGTTTTATCGTGCATTTAGCAATACCGTTTCTCGGAAATATTTTATTGCAAAAATATTTCACAGCAAAGCTGTTCACGAATTTATTGTGCATTTATGTAACTCGAAAATGATATACGATGATTGCGTTTTGTATACGGTTGATTTGTTGCATGTATTTGCGTGAGATACGCTTATTGCCGATACAGGGCCTGTATAATAATATAATACCGTCGATATATTTCATATCGTATAATATCGAATAACAAACGGCGTGTGCAACGAGTTGTGCGCGACGAATTAGGTCAAATTAAATGGCATGTGCAAGTGCAATTTGTGGTAGGATGGTGGCTGATTCAATTTATTTGCTATATGAAGTGGCCTGTGTCAATATTGCCGGGTTGGTTGTAATTTTGCTGGTATTGGTTTGTAAGCAGAGGCTGTGAAGGCTAATGAAGGATCTAACGAGGTTTTGCCGGGGTTATAAGGTTAATCGTTTGGCCTCATAGTTGTTGGAACAAGTATGCGAACAAACAGTATGGTTAAAGCTTGAAAGGTTTATACGTGTATATGTAGGTAACTACATATTGGTCCATACTAGATTCAAAATATATTTTTTTTTAATTTATCGCCCGTGTAAAATAGTCCTTTTTCATCATTCCTCATCGTTTACTATAATTCTTACTACTCAATTACTTAAGGAACTGTGATCTTTTACTCTTATTTTTATTTGACCACAGTTTACTTCTTTATAATACTTTTTACGTGATTATCAACTTTTCTATGTGAAATGTATTTCAAATTAAGTGGAACTGTAATTTAAAATATTTATCATCAAATTTGTTGTTTTTATTTAGAAGAAAAAATATTAATTTAAATTGAATAAATCCAATGTCTTCCATGAGATGCAACCATGTGCGAAGTTTCGAACACCAAAGTTTACTATACTTTCCTATACAAATTCCTAAAAAGTTGCAGCCATTTATAATATAAACAAAACTTTATTTTAAACTGCTCTAACTTCTTTTAGGAATTGAAAAATCCAATAAATCTATAGGAAAAATTTACATATTTGCAATGACTTTCTAAAAAAGTCAGTAAAAGATTTCATATCGATTAATTCGTTTGTTCATTTTCTGAATTTATTTTTATTATTTTAATTGTTGTTGTAATGTGTATGTATCTTCCTTTGTCTCTTTTTTGTTTGTTTTTGCATTGTTTGATATGTATTTTTGAAAAAAAGACAGCCGTATATTAGGAAGTTTGGAATCAAAATATACTATATAATAAATATAAATAAATATAACGAAAATTATTACTTATTGTTATGGTTCATTTTTAATTATTGTCGGAAAATTCAAATTTTTTTTACGTAACAAAGATACGTGTCACCCGTCACACCCATTTAACGATTAAAAGTAAGCAATTGGGGCTTTAATTCTCAAGAGTAAATGTTAGTCACCGGCCTCAAAAGTTCGACGAAACTGAGGCGCGAGAGGAGGTAACAAGCCGCGCCCCCTGTACACTCCGCAGAAAATGCAAGCAACGCACTGATTAGATGAGGGGAACGGCGGTATCGTTCTTTGGCGGTGAAGATCAAAGGGGCCGTGGGGTGTCGACTGGCGCCGAACCATTTCCTAATAAGTTTGTGTATGTGACTATCGCATGTTCTGAAATGCTTTTCTTGTATATTTTAAATACAAATACAATTCCACAAAACAATACAGTGATACAAATTAATTAATTGCTTTATTATAAACCGCGGTTTATATAACATTCCTATTTTACTACTAACTATGGTTGAACATTTTACCTTTTGTATGTTGAAAAAAATTGTAGTTTTGGTAAAACAGACAGCTTTTCTTACATAAATCATTTACTACTTTACATTTATTATTAGAATTAGTTAACTAATTATCAGTTAGCTCCGAAGAAGCGAACAGCATGGTTCGCGAAGACAGTAATTATGAATTTTTGCTCACGGCATAAACCGGTAACTATTTATCATCTAAATTTAAATGATTCTGGCCGTGAAAGCATTCGTACTCAGATACTTATTTAAATCCATTTAACGTTTTCTTTGGGCATCAATAATCTCGAATATCTCGTTCGTACTTAGCAGAGATCGATACTTTCAGGTAAAACACACCTCATATAAAAAATTCAAATTTTTATCGGGTGACGCAAGTAGGTGTTAGTAAATATAATATTCCTATTTTAATTCTAGCTACAGTTGGATACTGCATTTTGAAATTTTACTCAAAATTATTATTGCTATGTATAGACTTGGTAGTATAGGTACTTCAATTTCAATTGTACGTATGAGAAAAAATAGCGATTTTGATAAAACAGGCAGTTTTATGTATATGTATGTCATTTATTATATATATATATATATATATATATATATTATATAGATACATGTTCAAATAATTTACACCTTTATAAACGTTTTTTGCCATATATGGTAATCCGGCACACTTACACCTATAAGAGAGTACTGCCCAAATTAACTAGCGAAGTTAATTAGCGAAGAATTACACTCACGTATAATATCTACATATACACTTACCGCAGGTACTCTCGCAAGTAATTAGTTTTCTTAGAACGCGGGCCACATAAAGGCAGCCGATTTTTTAATTTACCCATATTTCTAGCGTCTGTTCGATGTCTGTTGTACAACAAGTCGAACTAAAGCCAACCATCCTACATAGATTGCGATTGCCCTGAATGCATTGCAAAGCGACAAGTGTTTGGTATTAATATTATTTTCTAAATCTAAATACCAATATATTTGAAATTCTATGACGAAAAATAAATGACTGATTAAAAATTAAACTACTTGTGTTTCCTTAGTAATAATTTATTTAACTCCTATTAATTATTTAGTAGTTGTAACATTGTAAGTAGATATTGCGGTTGTTGATTATTCTTCGTTCCGTGTGTCGTACGGGGCTGCACTATAAACCCTCGCGGGAACATGCGCTCCTAATTTATAACTCGCTCTTTGCTGTCTGCGTAGTGCATCAGGAGTCCATCAGGACGGCAAAAAATTATTTCTCGTATTCGGTTTCTAGCCTATTTTGGTCGAAATTCAACAATTCATGTTGCTCACATACACTTCCGCAAGAACATGCTGTCCTAATTTATAAGCGAGTCGTTGCTATCTACGTAGCACCAGCACGGAAAAATTATTTTTCGTATGGCTTTCGTTTGCCTGGCGCGGCGGCACTCCCGTGTCAACATGCGATCAATATTTTTGTTAGGCCGAAATTGCTCAATATTTGTGATTCCCCTGGCTACGTATTCATGCTGCTGCTTCAGACTGTACCATTTGAATTTGATTGGTCGAAGAAAATGATGTGGTGTTTATCCAACAGATGGCTGCACCGTACGACGATAAAATATGTTCTTCTCGTCTCATTCACATGTTCAAAAAACCAACGGTTAAATCATTACAACATTCATATTTTGAAGTCATTTTTTTACACAAGTTCATGAAGGCTCAATACAAAATGTTGTAATATTGCTTTTTTGAGGTTTGGTTCTGATTTGAAATAAAAAAATCACAAAAATTACCAATTATTGGCTTCTTTAGCAAGGGTAAAAAACAAAACAACAACGCAAATGAAAAAAAGTGACATTCGTGCCCGATGTAATACACCTTTATCTACAATTTAATGTATCACACGTGATTATTAACACACAATTAAGCTCAGTATGTTTGGTTTTATGTAGTGTTGTTTTGTAGTACGCTACTACCTCTAGTGATTCCTCTTAATTTGATGAAACAATATAACAAAAAGACGACGCATATCTTAAAATCGCACCAACGTCAAATGATGTCACAACGTGAATTGGAAGAAACGATAGATCAATACAAGATTATAAATCACCAAGTATTTAAAAAATACGACTTCGCGAATCACTTTTTGCAACAGTTGGGGAGATGTGGCGAATAGGTGAACACTGTTTGAAGAAGATTTTTGAAATATGTTGTCCTTATGATAGGTACACCATAATTAAACAATCGATCAATCAATTAAACTTAATATTGTCATACATCCCAGATTTAATTAGCAACTTCAAGGTAAAAGTGACTTCAGTTCAGTTTACTAAAATATGATCTAAATTTAGTCACTCCATAAATAATACTTCCGGACAAACTTTTCAACCTTCACGATGATAAATCAAATTTCCCGATCCGAGACACATCGTGGTACGTGATTTTCCTCAAAAATTTTCACTTTCGATCCCCATAAATTTCCACCAGCAAGATGCGACGAGGCGGACGCGCCGTTTTCGTCTGTTGACAGTCGTTTATTTATTTTGCCATGGCCTCCCGCAGGTTACTCGAGATAGCGGCTCGCTGCATCGACTCTAATATCCATTCCCGCCTTTTTATATTTAAAAGAGCGCCCCCTTTTATCTGGCCACGCTTATCCGCCACTCCACCCTCCCAGCTACAAGAACCTCTTATGTGAAGTGTTTGCCCGAGCTCAAGACTTCCATAATGAAAGTGTTACGTAATTTCAGGTTATTGCGACGCTGGATGCAAGAGATTACCACGTGTTGATTGTATAGACCTTTTTTTTGTATGGAAAACCATGAGGCGATGATATTACATGGTACCCAAAGTATCCAATTGTATTTCGATTAAAAATAATGAAATCGTGTGGTAAATATGCTATGTTATTATGAGCCATACCATGTAATGGCTTTTTAACCGTTTTTGTCTTGATGTTTTATTCATCGTCACTGTTGCGTAAGAGCCGTTACGCTTTTAGGTGTCATCAACTGTCATTGAGTCATCTGTTGTGGATTTAGTTGTTTGTTTATTGTATGCATCAAACCTGTTACATAATGTAGGTAGGTCTCTTATGGAAATATTACACAGAATTTGAAAATTTATTGGTATAAGTAATTCTATGATTTGTATTTTGTGAAGATGTTTTTCGTGTATTGGATCAATGCATTTAGATATATTTATATAAGATCTGAAAATAAGTTAATGTAAATATTGGTCTACAAAGTATTAGTGTAAAAAACTGAAATTTTAAGAAGTTCGTTAGGTTGAAAACATATTTTTCCCAGACTGTGTACAAGTCGAAATTAGTTCATGCTAATGAACTTAGTATATTTTCTTAATGAAAGAATGTAATAATAATACAGTAGAACGTCCGCAGCTCAAATTTCTAAAATCCTGCTGTTTGAAAAGTTGTTTTTAAATCATCATAAATCGCAATCGACATCTAATCACGAACTCAGAATTTGATGGGCTCTGAAAGTGGACAAGGCGACACTTTTTACGACAGAAACTATTAAAATGTTTGGTACATGTATGATCAAGAATCATCAAACCGCAAATAATGATTATTGACACACCTTTATATATACGCAACAAAGAAGTTTTCGTGCTTTTGCAGTAGGTAATTATTATTTATTACGTCTTTTGTGTTTTAAATGTAATGATATTTTTTTGCTTCTACGTATCAAAATACAACGACTTTCATCAGGTTTCCCCCTATACATATCACTATTTCCGAGTTATTGTGATTTACTTATTTGTTACTTTATCATACAAGTATGATAAAGTACTGTAATCGTGCCGAAAAAAAAAAAAAAATTAGTTTAGCCGAAATATGTCCTTTTGGGTCCCCTGAACATATTGGACCAACGTACAAAAAAATGTCTGTGTGTGTGTGTGTGTGTGTGTGTATGTGTACCCGTTTTTTCGGCGACGATTCCGGAGAAAGTACTAAAGGTATCGGGACGAAACTTCATATTTAGAAGTTTCATGACCAAACTTCTGTTGAAAAGGGTCCAAAGGAACTGGAGGTTGTCTTAGCATTTTTGAAAGATTCTGCAAATAAGCCACCATTTCTGGAATTTCGTCGAAATAGTTAAATAATAAATTGAAGTAGAGGAAAGTCTGAATAATTTATGACTATGAAATTTTTTGGTACAATCAATAGTTTAGCTGCATAAGCAAATTCTATTTCATCGAGATCAGTCGTACTGCATTAAAACTAGTAGCCAGGATATGTCAGATATTTTGTTTCTAATGACAGTAGGTAGTGTCAACAAATACTAATGTTTTGACAATACCTACTGTCAATATAAGCTGCGTTCGGATATTGTACACCGTTACACTTCTAACACCCAATAATTCGTAAGTGTCATTTGGACGGTGTACCCGGTGTCAACTCAGTACAATATCCGAACGCAGCTTTAATCGTCATATCTGTCTAGTTCTACTAGTTTTATTTTAATGCAGACATAGCAGATCTCGATCAAATAGAATCACATGCAGCTAAACAATTAATTTTATATGTAGTATGATTAAGTCATGTGCCTGGCCACATTAGTTTTTTTTTGGTTTCACGGTAACGTATAAAATGTAATATTTTGGTTATTATTTTAACTAACGAAGTTTACTGAGCCTACTTTAAACATGTTTCAATCATATCAGATTGTTCAAAATTTGCACCTTCAGTATTTCTTTTAAAGAGTGAATACTCACCTTCTTCAGATAAATTATTAAAGTGGACTAGTAGGCCTTCACCTTTGATAGAAATTGGCGTGATGCCAGATAATTAGAAGCACGAAAGCATGCTTATTTCGAGCACTTGCTACTTAAAAGCATGTGTGTCTAGACATTGCTAGTAATAAGCATGCTTATTTCGAGCATGCTAAAAAATCACCAGTCGTTAGATTTTTGAGCACGCTACCTGTGGTGCGGTGGAAGGGGGCGTGCTCTGAGCACGTGTGAACAGCTTATTTAGGCATGCTTATTTAGGGAGCATGCTTAAAACTAGCATGCTTATTACTAGCAAATGTGAACAGCTGACAAGCATGCTTATAAATAAGCATGTTTGTTCGTACCTTTACTTACAACTTAAATTATCATCAAGTTGCAAGATTTAATGAGTACTATCGAAATAAATTTGGGTACGTTACTATACCCATTGAGTTACAAAACTACCAACAAATTAAAGTTTGAACCTCCTTTTTCTTAATGGAATAAAATGGATTGCCACCTTTAAACCTGTCTAAAAATCATGCAGCCAACTTCTTATTTCGAAAACACGTTTCACAAAAAGTATTCGACATTTCCGTTATTTTAAGAGATTTTCTTTAAATTCCAAATATCACAAAAACTAGTTAAAATAGGTGTCTGAAATTCTTCAGATAATTAAGGAGAACTTTAAGGGAATTGCAGTCAGCAAATAATATACAGGATGATGCATTTAAAAATAACACTGCGACTGGTTTAAAGGTGTTAGATAGTACTTACTTGTTAGATAGTAGGTGGATGAATTTCTGGTACTCTGGCCGTTTGCAATTTCAGTTGTTAAAAACAAAAAAGTTGGTTAAAGTTTATTTTTTTTTACCTTATTGTACACTAAAATGCGCAACTTTGTCCCAATTGCACGGTTTCTATTCTCTTCACCCTGTGCATTACTGAAGTAACTATTATTTACACTGCCACAACAACAGTATTAATTGGTAGATTATACAGTTCTATTATTAAAAATAATCTCATTGTTTGCAATTAATCTGTTTTCTATAACTTCGCAATTAAACTGTTCTTATAAATAACTTCGACAAAGCTTGCGCGCGGCATTTTTCCAATAAAATCAAAGAGCCTAAACGACACGACAACGGTGCATACTGTACAGCAAAAAATATAACAGGATTGACTGTAATAATCCAACCGAAAAGAACAACTCGACTAGAATTTGCGATCTAAGATTACCACAAGTGAATGTAAGCCTCAACCCGGAACGAAACAGTTTAATAAAGGTGAACCACCATTTATTAAGACATAACTTTACTCTGTATTAGACACAATGCACAATATCACCGTCGGCGAGCATATTGTAACAGAGTTTCATGTAGCCAACGCAACGGTTTTACGATAACATCACCAACATAAATGGATGTTATATTTATGTTGATATTTACGACAGACAGCGCAAAGCGAAATCAAACCAATTTCCTCTATTGATTGAATAAAAACGCGAAAACAACCGTGTTTTTCCGCTTTGAAACCGACAACAATACATTCAATATAGGTTGAAATCCCCCTCGTGAAATGGCCTTTCATATTCCTCAAAATCCCGGACATAAAAAGGCAGCCGCATCACGAAGGGATCGCACCAAAAATGCGCTGTCAAAACACACATACGCAAAGAATAGGGGAGGATGATTTCCCCCTTATATAAGATATTTCATGGTTGTATTTACACACATTTCTTGCGTCGTTCGCTAAGAGCAAGAAACGCTGGAAATACATGGGGTCACTTAATGAGGAAATCGATATTGGCCTGAAGAAAATCCGACTGCGTAGCTAGACTTGGGTCATTAACTATTGAAGAGACGTTACTAGAGAATCAATAAATCTGATGACATGACTCGTGTATATACAGAAACGTACGCGATAAGTATGTAAGAGATCCCTTCTTGGTTCTTCCCCCCTTATTTTCCGAATGGCGAAATGGCTTGCGATACGGAGGGAAAATAGCCACGGGCTAAGGAAGTTTGCGAGAAACGGATAAAGTGGGGGGTGCATGCGATGTTTTGTTATTAGTTTTGTTGCGTTTTCGGAGAGGGTGAAAGGGAAATCGTAAACGTGGAAGTGTATGACAAAGTTGTGTCGAAACTTTCGGCTTATTTCGGTACGCGAGGAAGTACTTTGCGATCTGCAGAATACGTTTTCGGCGTGGTTGTGTGGGATGAATGAAAATCCGTGCTGTAGGAAATATGTTTAGCGAGAATAGTCCTTTGTTGCCGTTAAAGTTACATTTTCGCTAGAATGCCATCTTTTCAATCTTAAATATGTGTCTGCCGTCATAGGAAACCACGCAGATGAGAGTGACTTTCAGATGAGATGAAAAACTTTCAACGTCAGATATTGGCTTTTGCTCCACATCTTTCCAAAATAAAAATTAAGAACACCTGTTGTTTGCCTTCCCTTCAACTAAAGTATTTTTTTTTTCTCGAGTTATTTGTTGTTGCGATCTATCAAAAACATGGATCACAACCAGATGAGAACCACAACAATAAGAGAGGTAATAATAAATGTAAATTTTATAGATTTTCAACAGCCAGTAGGACATTAGAACATTAGAGTCATGAAATTATGGAGGCAGGAGATTGAATCAAACTACTACAAGACTGTCCAAAAATAACTTTTTATTCACACTGTTCATTTGACGTAAAAAGCAATCAACTTTTTATTGATCTTTTAACCCTTAGAGACTTAAGGCCGTCTGCACATGGGGCAACTCAAAATAAACTGTAGTAGCGTGGATATCAGGAGACTGCGCGACTAGGCTACCGGCATGTATATTTCAATGACTCAACGCACACGGCGCAACCCGAGTACCGGCGACTGGGAGACCGACGCGATTCGAGTATCAGAGACCTGACATGTTGGGTCGCGCGTTGCCCAGTCTCTTCGTGACGCGCTTATATTGACAACTGACAGCACTGAACATGGAGAAGCGGTTGAACTTAAAACTCTGTGTGAACTCTGAGAACTCTGTGTGTTTGGCAGAAAAGTATAATTGTGCTGTACAATTATAAAGAAAAGGGCTACACAACAAAATATGTAACGGACAAAGCTTGGTGTGATGTGGGAAATGAAGTCAATGTGTTTTTAATATCCGTTCCTCAGTTGGTACTGTCTTTATGTAGGCCCGGGGAAAAAATCGCACCAATTCTAAATAACTCTGCTTCGACATACGATAGAAGCTAAAAAATTACTATCTGAAATATTGAGTTCTTTTGCTGCAACGAATAATCGGCGGTGTGAATTTCTTTTGATATATGGGGGGACCCAGAATCTTCCTTTTATTCCATTTCTTCTGCGACGATAATAGTAGTATAGTAACAAATCCTCCTCACTGAAATCAATATTATCCACTACGTTGGACAATGATTGCTGTGAGGGCCCTGCTTCCAAGTTTACATCCAAGAATGTACTGATTTAAGGGCAGAGACGAGTAAACTGATTTGGATCGCAACTGTGTGACTATAGACCGTGTGCGGACAAGGCGCTACTTGAGTACCCCAGTCGCCTAGTCTCCTGGTATCCACGCTACTACAGTTTCTTTTCGGTTGCCCCATGTGCAGACGGCCTTAGTGGTACACGCAATGTACCACCTTTTTTGGGTAAAATGCAAATTAATAACATTATTTTTATTTTGCGGGTAACCTAGGGCAAAATAGTCGCAGCTTGGTTGTACCTCAAAGGGTTAAAACAGAACTTGAAAAACAAAACGAAAATATTGACATTATTTCAAAATAACACCATACAGAACTTATTTCTTAAAAAAATATATCTTAAATTTATTTTTTCTTCTATGAAAAGTACTTATTATTGTAGAAAATCAGTTAATTTAAACACGTAAAAGTTCCAAGGTTTTTTCTCAGGTAATATGTTCACAGAATTCTAAAACCAATACAGTAAATAAAACGTAAATAATGTACAATTTTCCTTCTTATAGTAGAATTTTGATATATTGTTGGTTTTTGAAAAATTAGTAAAAGTATCTGACAAAAGAATTAGTTTATTTTAACAATTTTCCGAAAACACCGTTAACACTGACACAAATACATTATCAAATGCAGTTGCCATAGTTTGCTGTTTATTATTATTATTATTAATTTGTAATATTTACCATTAAGAACAAAAAATAAAATATTAAAATTTATATAAAATATTCAAAGTTGATATCTGATCATTAAATTAAATTAACTTAAAGCAACTTTTCTCTGCGATATTTTACATTTAATTGTAGTACACAGTACTTTTAAGCAAATTAAGCAATTTCTTGTTTAGGAACCACCGTGTGTTAAATGTTAAATCAATATTGATATAACAATTATGGTCCATTATTGGTATAGTTAGGACTATCTGGTGACGGACTGTATTTTTTTCAAACATTACTAATTTAATGTTAAAACAAATAATTAATTTAAATAGGTACTATCCATATAATATATGGAAATGAGAGGAAATACACGACTAAGTAATAATAGCACGTTAATAAACAATAGAAAGGCGATATTATTAGTTGGAATTTACTTAATTATGGAATTGTTCAAACCACAAAAAAGAATTATGAAATCGAAAATTCTAGAATCGTGTCCATCAAGCCTGTACTGAATGTTCTTAATAGCAAGTTAATAAACAATAGAAAGGCGAATTCACTCGATTATCTAGCATTTCAAACAGGAGATCCGCGAGTCAACTCTAGCTATAGGCCAATGACTGTTGCAACTTCATGAGCAAATTATATTGATTTACGCTGATTTAACAGAAGACACATTCTGGTGTCAATTTAAAAAAAAATAATGCTTTTGTCCATTACGTATTTTAATTGCACAACATTTAAAGAATACAATGTCAAAATTTCACTAAGAAACTCCTCGAAGCCCGAAATATAAATAACTCTATTTTCGGAACATTTTTTAACCATTACAACCAGAATTAAGTTCTGTATTCAGCACAAATTTAAATATTTCATTAGTTATTTTTTTTAGCTAATTTTCGGTCGGAATACAATGTTGTACCACATTTTGACAAAACAATTACCGTATTCTAGAAACTTTGTAGAAACAATTTTCATTGTTTTAGAGGTCTATCTAAAAAATAAAAGTTGGCAACTAATTAAGGCCACATGTGAAGAAACCCCAAACCATACTACTTAGCTTTGATTTGCTGATACAATACTTTCAGATCTGACAATAATACAAAAGTATTATGTCTTATATATTTTCTATTATGTCAACTTTTGCGAGTTATCAATCGCCACATATTTAGGTACTTTTCAACCTCATGAATTTGGGAGTAATTTCTATCTTTAAACACTGGTTTTTTAATTACAAATTAATAAAAAATTGAAAGACGACTATATTATACAGGTGTAATTCAGCCGAGCCTGGAATAGACATTCGTAATAGTAACTTAAAAACAATAAGAAAGGCGACAGAATTAATTGGAGTACCCTCAATTATTTAGAGAGGATGTTTAAAACCGAACAACAACACGGAGAAACAAATACGAAATATTATTAAAATTCTTACTAAACCCCTTATAATTACAAAATCACACTATTGTCCACAATCATAATTCAATAACACATGCATTATTTATACTAGAAACCCTCCAAGCTTTTTACCAACTCTATACTCATTTTTGCCATGGTCTCGCCAACACCATGATCAAGTTGATGATGTGCTTCGTGCGTCTAAGCTAGCAATTTTAAATAGGTTCCAGGCGATATTCTTGATTTACGCCCCTCGGTAGCGATTTACATAAACACCATTAAAGTGCAGGAAGCACATGTCCTCAGGTAGTAGCATATACCAGTGACGAGGACTGTGTTGATGGACGACGTAACCAGCGCCGCCTAGACGTGTTACATGCATAATATATTGCTGCTGCACTACCACCACGGTACAACGACGACCTGCACCGAAGCTAACGTCTATAACTGAAGCCAAAACTATCGTAAATTTCGCTCCTGCTGGCGTGTATGTGTGTTGGTACTTCTTTGCCGTGTTCCCTGGTTCCCTGGTTTATTATTTCTGGTTTATGTACCAAGTTTCGCTGCAATTTTCCATTTAATGAAAATGGTGCAAAATGGTATAAATTACTCGGCACCGAGCTTTATGTATGGCGTGATAAATTTTAACTGGGTTCTTCGGTTTATGGTGATAGTGGATTGTTAGACATACTGTTGTTGCGCTTACCAACACGGGATATAGTGGGTTATATTATATTATGTTTATGTTTGAATTTATGTACTCTTGGCGTAAGAAGAATGGAGATACTGGGTACTAAGAGTAGGAAGACAGTATCTGTACCTACATTACTTAATTATGGACTTAGATGTACCTATTTAATTTAAAAAACACAGACGTTGAATGATGTATAATTAATTAAGTAAGATTGTGAGATTACTGTAAAAGGTAACCAACTCAACAATCTCAAAATCAACTTTCGGGATTTTTGTTTCTAAATAAAATATAGCTGATGAAACATTCTACATGGGTTTTCATTGTTTAGCACTTTGTAAAGAGTTGCAATGACATTCCTTTGCAATTTTAATGTTTAAAGTAAATTCATTAATTTAAAAGTTAAATGTCACAGCTTATTAGGTAGGTAGAACCAAAATTATTTGCGTGTCTCTACTACAACATCCTATAAAGTAATTAAGGAACTTAGCCAGGTTCTCAGCTACTCTGTTTACAGCCATACTAATTCTCAACATTTTATGATTTTGATTCATCCAAATAACTGAATTTATGTAGAAGATAAAGATTTTGAAATAAAATTTCCTTAAAAAATCGGCGTGACGCTGTTGTCAACATAGAAAGAACATATTTTCTTGCAAAATTTCATAACTGTGTCCTTGAAAGCGTGTAACGCAAAAGGGGCGCTGAACAATTGTATCAAAAATGAAATTTAACTTGTGTTTCTTTCGCTTTCAAGGTTAAGGAACTGACGTTTTTGTGCTATATTTTTACTCAAAGCGCATAGGAAATAGTAACTTATATCCCATTTTTACTTTATCATATGCAGTATGTAAAGTATTGTAATCATGCCAAAAAAATTTTTTGAGATTTTATCGGAAATATGTCTTTTTGGGTCCCCTGAACATTTTTGACCAAGGTACAAAAAAATGTCTGTGTGTGTGTGTGTGTGTGTGTGTGTGTGTATGTGTGTGTACCCGTTTTTGTGGCGACGATTCCGGGAAACTACTAAAGGTATCGGGACGAATCTTCATATTTAGAAGTTTCATAACCAAACTTAGAGCTGAAAAGCTTTCTGTTGACAAGGGTCCAAAGGAACTGGTGGTTTACTCTTAGCATTTTTCGAAGATTTTGCAAATGAGCCGTTATTTGTGTAATGTCGTCAAAATAGTTAAATAATAAATTAAAGGAGAGAAAATTTTCTATAATTTATGTATATGACATTTTTTGGTAGAATTTATAGTTTAGCTGCATGAGCTGGTCGTGCTGCATAAAAACTAGTAGCCAGGATATGTCAGATTTTTTGATTCTAATGACAGTAGCTAGTGTCAAACGCTAATGTTTTGAAAATACTACTGTCAATATAGGCTGCGTTCGGATATTGAACACCGTTACACCTTTTGCACCCAATAACACGTAAGTGTCATTTGGACGTTGTACCTGGTGCCAACGGAGTACAATATCCGATCGCAGCTTTAATCGAGATATCTGTCTAGTTCTACTAGTTTTATTTTAATGCAGACATAGCCGATCTCGATCAAATAGAATCTCATGCAGCTAAACTATTAATCTTATATATAATATGATAAAGTCATGTGCCTGGCCACATCAGATTTTTTGTAACTGTAACACATAACTTTATCATACTATACAGCAGAGCCAAACTGTGTCGAACTCTGATGTTTTGATAATACTGACAATAGAATCAAAATATCTGTCAAATCCTGGCTAACTAGTTTTATCGAGCGATCTCGATGAAATGGAATTTGCTCATGCACTTAAACTATTAATTTTACCAAAAAATTTCATAGACATAAATTATTAAGAATTTCGTCTACTTTAATTTATTATTTAACTATGTTGACGCAATTACAAAAATGGCAGCTCATTTGCAAAATCGTTGATAAATGATTAGAGTAAATATCCATTTCCTTTAGACCCTTTTAAAAACTGTGCAGCTCTAAGTTTGGTCATGAAACTTTTAAATATCAAGTTTCGTTCCGATACGTTTAGTAGTTTCTCAGGAATCGTCGCCATAAAAAAAAAAGGCATTTTTTACCTTGGTCAAAAATGTTCAGGGGACCCAAAAGGACATAATTCCGTTAAAATCTTAAAACTTATTTACATACGATTACAATACTTTGTCATATTATGTATGATAAAGTAAAAAGATTGTTGTTAATTTCAATAATGGTATCTGAACCGTTCTTGTATTAAGTTTTACAGCTGGTAGCAATCACTAAATATTTATGTTTGTTTTTAATTTATTTTAAATTATTTAAAAAGTGTTATTTAAAAATATTATAGAGTTATTGTTATCTTAGAACCTTTTGAAAAGTGACCACCTTTCGACAACCTTTCTTTTCATGGTTGATTAAATTGTTTTACAGTGAGAACGGTAACGATATAGAAAAATAACCGAAAACAAATAAACCTACCAGTCCACCTTACACAGGGTTTTAAACAAATGTTTTGTTTTTCTCATTTTTCTTAAACATGTTTAAAACAGTTTGTTTTAAATGTATAAAACACTTTTTTAAAACATTGTTTTAAACATGTTTAAAACATGTTTAAAACAAATATTTTGTTTTAAACATGTTTAAAACAGTTTGTTTTAAATGTTTAAAATACTTTGTTTTAACACATTGTTTTAAACATGTTTTAAAACAAATATTTTGTTTTAAACTATTTTATTTTCAACTTGTTTAAAGCAGTTTGTTTTAAATGTTTAAAACATGTGTTTTAAACCACCGAAATTTGGACAACATATGTAATTAGTTAATCAGAGTTGTATGCTAGTCTTCAAGATTTTTATGCATGGATCAATTAAAAAATCAAAAATATTTAAATATTGTATTTATTAATAAAAAAAAGTTCTTTATAAAATATAATAATACATTCAGTGATAGCATGTAACTAGAATAAACAAAAACTTTTATAATAACATGATAACATACCGGGTGACCCACGCCATAGGTACTAAATATTGCTAGACAAAAAATTCCATTGTTTGGGATACTTTTGAGGTTAATATGACTTCCGGTTTTTCCGGAAATGACGCCATCATTGAAATTTTAAATGGCCCACTGTATTCTTTGTGTGATATATTCTATCAGGATGACATTCTGAACATAAAAATATATCGATCGTCAATTTTTATCACGAACGCAACGCCAAAATAACTTTCTTGTGTATTAACCCTGGTGGCTATGAATTGGTGAAAATAGTCGAAAATTGTCAAATAAAGACTAACTAAATCGATTTCGGCCGACATTGCATTGCTGGTGCCCTCTAACGTGACAACAAAAAGTCATTCACACAACAGATTTAACTCCACTGAGAACTGACGTATGAAAAAAACGCCGATGAAAATGTTTACAAATAGAACAATTGCGTGATTTGAAACATGTTTAAAACAATTTTTACAACAATTTTTATTGCGAAAAATTGTTTCGTGTTTAAAAACATCATTTAAAAAAAATCATTTTTGTTTTGTTGGAAATAAAAAAAAACGTTTTTTATAATAACCCTGCCCTTACAGCACAAAACTCAGATCTTCAATCTTGCTTCTCTCCATACTCTTAAATTGAAAATGCAATTACTTCGTGAAACAACAGCCGAGGACAAACAATTTCAAGCAAACTCATTTTGCTTCAAAGGTAATTCGTAAAATGTAAAACAAATCTAAAAACAATCCTACTTATAGAAATATTAATATTAAATATGGTGAGCACAAGACCAACGATTTTGTGAAAAAAAGTACAATTCCAAGTATTATAATATTTGTCATAGATAAATAATATATTGAACATTTCAAGTTCAAGTTTTTTTAGTTAATTGATTATTCGTTAAATAATTTATATGATAAATACATACTGTCAAAGATAATTTACATATGGTCATACAATAAGTCGTGTTAGTAATAATAAAATTGATTGGTAGTTTAATAAATATGGTAAATAATTTTTTTTTAATTCATTTATTCATATTCATCATAATCATTCAGAAAAAGCGTATCCAATAAATTACAACTTTCCAAAATCAGCAAATAAACGGCAAAGATAATTTTTACTGAAAAGGTGGAGGTGCCGGAATATTTTTTAGTCGATTTTTAATTTGGACAGTGCTATGTGTGTCGTACTTAGAAAACAATAAAACAAAAAGTTTTTGTTCTCATACGTAGTTAGTGGTTTGGGGCGTTGACGGAAGATTACTAAAAACAAAAGACAGCTAAAAAATACACATTACGCCAAGACGTCAAAACCTTTATAAGAAGCGGTGTAGCAGTGTAGACAAAACAAGATAGGAAAAACTGGATAGACAGCTAGATATAAGAAACTATGTCTATAGCCAACAAAAGAATAGGGTGTAATTCTTTCACGTATACACTCCCCCAAGACTAAACTAACAAACGAAGGAAGTAAGCAAGTAGCTTTCGAATATCCCTACCATTTCGATAAAATCCTCCACTACAAACGAACACACAGTTGCTATTTCCATAACAATGGAGAGGTGATTAGGTACGGTCAGAATGGCTTGTCGAACGATGACGTGCAGATCATGAGTTATTTATATACGAACGAACCCCTCGGGCGCGTTATTTTCGGACCGCATTAAGTGGTGTGAAAACAATCTTCGGTTCGAAAAGGGCTGTCCGCACTGCTGTCACTCACATTCGTGATGCAGCAATTAGCAGACACCCGCGGACGAATTTGTAATTTTAACGAGCTGCGGCCGACCGAGACGGCGAACTACTGGCTACGGTGGCGTCATCTGTACGTAACGCGAAGAACTTCTCTCGGGACGGGCGTAATTCGAATTTTTCGGCGTCCCTTTGAAGTGGCAAAGTTTCAAAATTTAAATTTAACCTAGTTTGGGCAGTAACGACGTAACGTAGTTACGAACTGAAATTTTGAAATTAATTATCGGAGTGTGGCTCTCTGGGGCAGCTGAAAAAGTACGGAAAGCGTAATGTTATTAATTTATACTGGAATTTCTGTCTGAATTTTATGTGAAAAGTTACGTACGTGCTTCGTTTGAATTAAGTAGCATTATAAAAGTGGTGTGGTGAAAATTTGACGTTAAGGCTCGGTTTTCAATAGCGGTTAAATTCATTGTTCTCCTGAGCGCCGTTCTATTCTTAATTCACAACAAATCTCATCTTGTGTATTGCATTTTTGGTGCAGCAGTTCTAGTAAAAAAAAGTAATATTAGTGCAAATGAGACGCTAATATCACAGATTTGGTTTTCTTTGAAGTTCTCTTGAACAGAACATAAACGGTTGGGTAAACAAAACACCAGTAAACAATGGTGCCATAAAACACAAAACCGAATTTGAACAACACCAAAAATACCTTGGACTAGGAGTTTACGCTGTGTATGTCAATAACAATTGGATGATGTATCGAGAATATGACTTAACCTACAATATATACGCCATCATACAGCATTGACGTTGGGCCTGATGACGAGTTAATACTCGAAACCGGTAGTCAGAAAACTAATTTACCAATAAACTTTGGAACAATTGCAACCCTGCATTTTCAATTATATCAAACCAATGTTCCCATGGAGAGAATTATTGCAATGCTAGTGAAAGAAGAACCTGACGATGTTTAACTAGAAAAGGGATTAATCCAAAAATTAAAAAAAAGGAACTTGAAAACCCATTATTGAGAAAGTTATATTTTGTTCACTAATGTACACGAAATTTATAACAAATGTAAAATCATTGCTTGTTACGCGTTTGCCAAAATACTAAAACTATCTGGGTGGCTTCGTCGACCGACATATTTTAGTATAACTACGATTGATATTATTTTTTCATTTATGTCAAACTTACAATTCTCTTGAAAGGCCGTCCCGAAGTTGTGTTACTTTTTAGGTCTCAAGATACCTCCCTGTAGTAATTGGTGTATTAGCAGTCTTGAAAACCGCTTTGATGTGTCTTCTCTCTTCTGTCATTTAGTCTTGTCTCGTACGATAGGTTTCACAAATGATAATTTATTTTTTGCTCCTACATATTTCTTTGATTACTGATTACTGATTTATAAGTCCGAATAGTCCAGTATTTTCAGAAAATATAGCCAAGCTTATTTTATTTAATGAATAGATGGATGAAAAGGCAGTTCACTATCGAACATCTACGATTTATTTAAATTTTCATGCTATAGAAGGTGTTCTAGGAACAAAACAAACATTTTCATATTTTTGTTTGGATTTGGATACTTGTATATTCTCATACTAATACAGTAGAGCGTCGATAATCCGAACTAATTGGGACCGAAGGTGATTCGGATTATCAAATTGTTCGGATTTTCGAAAATAACCAAGAAAATGACACTTTAGGCCTAAAACATGCCTAAAAATGCACTTTAATCGATTAAATATACATATATTAAACAAACTATTACATGTATTCAAACTCTTTTAAAACGCGTTCGGATTTTTGACGTTTCGGATTTTTGACGTTCTACTCTATATATAGAAAACATTTTGAACAGTTTTGTTACTAAAATCAAGAGACTTTAATTTAATAAGGCGCCAGAACTTATTCCAGCCACACAGAGAGAAATGTTATTATTTGCCTTAATGTAGGTATGTACTCGTAATACTGCCGAGATAGTTCTCGCGTGCTGTGGGGAGACTAACAACCAGTCGAGGAAATCCCAAAACTCTTCGTAAAGTTCTTGTCAATAAACAGTTCACATTAATTCCTTCAATCAAATATCGCATTTCAACTCAACCAACAATTTAATTTACTCAAAAACGCTTTTCCCTGCACAATAATTATATTATTTGAACTAAATATCTAAATGTCTCGTTCCTTATTATGGTATACAAAATGTAAATTTTAATTTAAAATATAAAGTGTTTGACACAAATAAACGTTATTTCTACCAAATATAATGAAACAATAAATTTCTTTAAGTGATTTGAATTAAACAACATTTCTGTCTATGCAGTAGTCGGGGTACATGATCATTACAGTTTTGTCCTGTTTTTAGTTTTAGTGTTTTTAACGATTATTTAAGACTTCTTCCAACATATCATTGCTGTAATCAAAAAAATGTCCAAGAAAAATAGCAACCTTGCTAAAATTTTAATATATGTTCATTTAATACTATCGTATCAACTAAATCAAGAATCAGTTTGATGCTTCATCACAAAGATTGCTTTGTTTTTTTTTTTATGTCGCATAACTTACAGAAAGAAACTTTAAGTTATGCCAAATTCACTTTCCTTAAAATAACATCAAAGAGAACAAGCAAAATAATGAATATAGAAATATAGAAGCATAGGTTGGACATGTGTTTAGATTTAATTTATGTGATGTTATAAACTAAATTATAATGGTAATGGCGTATGCAAATATTAGTCATTCTAAATACTCTATCCATATGCTTAACTTCGTATGTACGACGTAGATCGGTATATGTAAATAACTTACGTATTTTCCGCAAAGCAAGGACTTCACGACTTCACGAAACCATTTGACGCCGAGGCTCCTAGATCAGATGCAATATTAAGCGTCTCCCGACGACGTGATTGCCTATTCATGAGTCCAGCTAGCCAAAAGTTCATAAAATCGACATGCTAATTCAAAGTAAGAGAGAACAGACGAAGAAATTGATGGGAAAAGTTTCTACCGGGCGATAAACATCGCGGCGCTGGCCGGTGGTACATTTTTTATCCTTTTAAAACTTAAATTTAAGCCGAATCCAGCATCCATCACGCCCCCTCTCGCGATGAAAGCACTTAAAATTTGACGTAATGCATTAGGGTGCAGGAGACCTTAAAGCGTCCAAGTGAAAAATGACCCGGACTTTTTGTTCCTCGCCTCGCCTAATGAACCTCGTTTCCAGTATTTCGGTGTAAGTTACTTCCAGAATTTAGAAGGTTCTCAGTGTTAATTGGTCGGTTATTATCCCATCCTGTCTCTTTATTTGTGATTAATCATAATCTGCGAGGCAATTAATGCAACGTAGATTGTAAATGTGGTGCAATAACGTCGATCAAATAATACAGTTAGTTATTTTTATCATTTTCTTTAAACTAATTATTAAACTAAACTAAATAGCTGGCTAAAATTTGTTCTGGAGGATAGCTTTTTTTTCTACCTTGTTAATTTTGGCATCGTGAGCCAACAGGCATCTATACAGCCACTGAAGAAAACATTTCAGAACGCAAAAGAGAATTAATTTCTTATGGGGTTTAAAACAATATAAAGCACAATTATTATTGTAACTACTTTTTGATTTAGATTTTTGGTCTATGATTGGCATTTTTTTCTGTTTTTTGTGTTGTTTGGTGCACGTACAGACTAGCACAAAGAAACATTATCTGTGCGTCAAGGTCAGGTGAATTTATTGAAAGAAAAGCACAGTGTTCAAGCTTTTCTTTGGAACTTTTTTAAGGTTTTAGAATAGCCGGTTGATGTGCTATAAATTTCCAAAAAGTGTTTAAATGCATAAATGCCAATGTCTTTATAAAACTGTGCGTCTTCCAATAAAAATACCTTGTTTGTTAAATATCAAAATCAAAATACATTAAATTCCTTTACATTATATTATTTTTTAAAAATCATAGCTTGCTTTTAATTTCGAAGATTTTGTCCAAAAAATACATAGCTCAAAATAAGAATTCTACCGTATTCCACACGTTATTTAAAAATTGTTTTCGTACTTTATTTATCAGTTTTAGTATTCCATTTAAAAACAGAGCAAGTTGACAGCTTATATTTTCACATGTAAACTACAAAACCACAACCAAAACCGTTGTAAATAATGACAATTTTGGCAATTTTGGGATACATTTAGTTCTTCGTTGTCAATATTATCAAAACATTGTAATTTATATACTCAACAAAGTTATGTACTCATCGGCAAAAAACACCGGCCACTTAAATGTTTGCTAAATTTTGATGACCTATAGCGGTTGTATTGTGTTACCGAATTTGATGATTATTTTAGTACATTTATGTTGTTGTAGCATATACAATAAATTTAGATACCACGGGTATTAAATTAATTTAAAAAAATTAAAACTATGAGGTATCATCAGAGTATATTTCCAGGTACTTTATTTGACAAAAAAATCAATAATCTGGGCTAACTGACAATCCTGGCTAGTGAAAAAACTAGTTTTGTTTTTAATGAGCATAAGATGCTTAACATATTCACATATTGAAACTAATCTAAAAGATTAACCATCAATTTAAATCTGAATTCTTAAAACTAGGTACTTGTCTCTAATAGGCTATCCACTGATGTCCTATATTTACTTTGACCTAAACAAGAAGCACTAACACTTCACTCGCTGTGCTCTGCTTTTTACACATTTCACTGATTCACTAAATCGAAGGGTTTAGTTCTTTTAACTCTTCTCACTAGATTCTGGTTGTCCAGTAGCTGCAGGCTACGTTGACGTGATGGCTTAGGCGAGATTCATGCTTAGTGGCGAATCTTTCTATCTCTTGGATGACTGTGGGATACCAAGATCACGGTGCTGGTCACTATTCCGTATGTACCAAGGAGCGTTAACCATATTCCTTAACACTATATTTTGGAAAATCTGGATTCCTTGTATATTGGAGTTTTTCGCGCAGCCCCAAAGCTGGATGCCGTATAACCAAATCGGTTTTAGTACTTGGTAGTACTGCCATTAGAGCCATGTCATCTGCGAATGTGGCGACTGTTACATTTTCCAGCTGTGGTAGGTCACTTGTATATAGTAGATAGAGAATTGGTCTCAATACACTACCCTGGGGTCCCCTGCTTTTACTTCTTTTAGTTCGGAGTACTCATCGATCTGTCTTATTCTGAATAGTCTATCAGATATATAGGTTGTTAGCAGCTCGACGTATAGTAAAAAAAACTAGTGAAAACTGTTTAACGTATACTTTTTCCATAAAGTCTTAATCCTAAAGCAATTTTGGGATACATTTAGTTCTTTGTTGTCAATATTATCGAAATACACGAAATACACTGTTTAATCTGTTATTTAATTTTAACATGTGTTTACTGATGCTCTTGCAAAGCGGTTTAGTGCGTTTTCTGAATCTAGATACGTGAGGTTTAGAATAACAATTTTTCAGACCCCATTTTCATATGAATTTTGTAACTTTCAATAATTAGATCTCCCAAATTTTATCTATAAATGGGAATGTGTTTAAAAATAGGTATAAATAAATAGCAACGTTTGTATATGTCTCTAATTGAACTAATTTCTCCCCGCCTTAGAGGGAAGGATATTTGATACTACCTTGTCATCGTCATATTATACTTTTTCAATTTATGGATATATGGTTTTTTGCGTTATGAATCAATAAACTCATCATTAAATCTCCGTAAAATATAACCATTACATTCAAGGCGATGTAAACATCAAATTAAGTTATAAATTCTAAGCTGATATATTCATATATTCATAAATTACTACAAATAATGAAGCCAATAAAGGCTTCGTAACATTAAATATGTTAAATTTTGTTAATGAATACAAATGCATTCCATGTACCTTTTACTAACTATCACATTTTACTTCTCTCACGTACCTATCACTTCTTTGTTAATAAGAAATAACAAAAATCATCAATTAGTAACTCGCTTATACTATAAAAATTCAAACAGGTCGTGTGGCGCCTTAGCCTCACATAATGACTAGCGTTCATTTTTCGATAGACGGTCAAAACTTTCATTACTGTAATAGAGTTAATGACTGTTATTTCAGCATTAGCTCACTCTCGGGCACGGGCATAACAAGCCGAGTGGGAGGAACGAGTCGAGCGTTCAACGCAACTCCCAAAACACCCATTAGCATCAGAAGGATAATAGATGTTGAAGTACAATGCCTACGCATAATCAGGCTACACAATTCGCTAATTACGCAGAGGTATTGTTGTTCCACCTGAAGTAACAATATTAGCATTTACATTTAGTTTAGCAATATATTGATGCAAATTCTTGCTGCTTTAGTTATTATTTGAATACAGTTTTAGACATAATTATATGACTTTACCATAATTAACTTTCATAATATTGATAATAACTTTATTAGCCAGAAATAATGTGTTGCTTTTGCTGACCACTCAATTCATTCATTAATTTTCATTTGTTGAATAGCATTTCGTAGTTGTAATATACATTACATTTTCGCGCACAATAATGTGAACACAGCGGTTTTATGACATTGTTGTTAATGTTTAGAATGACTATTGCATTTTTAAATTTGCCGTGTAATTACTCTAATAATTGCTGTATAACAAAGTAGCAATTTATTTTGAATCCCAAACGTCCATTGCAATAAAACTTAATAACTGGAACAATTTACGTTGTTGCCAACTTAATGTCCACACTATGGTAACGTCTAATTCGAACTTGTCTCTGTGATATTTTTTTTATCCTACACTATGCGAAATATGAACCTTAAATGCATATTTTCTTGGGCATTTATTTATTAAAATTTTGCCAAAAAATCGCGTTATCAAATTTGACCACATTCTAAACAATAAGATGACATAATAGAATCTTTACAGGTAGAAATAAAAAACAAATAATATTACCATTTCCCTTTTAGGGTACAGAGCAAAAAGTCGCTGTACAGGGTGTCCAAAGTTATCCTTGCTAACTTAATTATTAGAAAATCAATATAAATTATCTGTTGAATAAGATAAAAAGTACAGCAAGAGTACAAAAAATATATAAAAATGGGGTTTCAATATACACACAAAATATTTTTATTTTTAAGTACATCTGTTTTATTTTATTTTAAAAGAAAATCCAATTCCAGACAACACGGGCACAAAACTTTTTTCATTATTTTGGTGTTCCCGCTTCACTGGTGGAGTGGATCCCACATTTTGTCAAGTAAAACATATTTTGAACTTTGCGGCTCTGTTTTGTTTTGTAAAATATAGTACTAACAAATTTCAAATAGGAAAAAAAAGTAATGAATAATTGTTGTTGTGCACCCGCTACAATTGGATGTAATAGAATTTCAAACACGAAAACCTAGTGTATGTACAGAGAATAGAACATTTATGTAATAAACTACAACACCCGTGCAAGGGTAATACTGTAAAATAAAAGTAAACTGTATGGTACAAATTACAGGAAATATGTTATAAAAGAATAATTTGCAGATATTTACCTGCGAAAATGAGGCAAATTTCTAAATTTACAACTACAGATAAAGTTAAAATAAAATTACGTTTTTTTTTTGCATCCACATCGTTGGTTATTTCATACCAGATATTTCTGTGATATTACATAAATGCCACAAATATATCACACGACAAGTACAGTAATTATACTGCTGAAGTGATATCTTACAATTCAACTCTCCATTCTTTACAGCAGTATTGCTGGTTACTTGACACAGCGGAAGTGAAAACTTTGTCTCTGTGTGTGTGTGTGTGTGTGTGTGTGTGTGTGTGTGTGTGGAAGTTGTACAACTTTGAATGTTTCTGTTTTGCAAATTGGCTACAAGAGATATATGGAGAAATCTGTACAGTACAACTTCGTTAATCCGGACAATTAAATACAAGGAGATTGTCCGGATTACCGAATGTTTTAAATAGTGATGGACAGAATCGTATTATTTCAAGAATCGATTTTCAGTATTCGAGTGATTCGCATAATCGTATGATTTGGCTCTGGAGTTGTTCTCCATTAATAATCGATTTTTAATAATCGATTTTTGATAATCGATTTTTAATAATCGATTATGAATAATAGATTTTTAATAATCGATTATGTATACGGAGAGCCAATGATGTAAAAGCATATTTTTGGTTGGCTTGAGCGACGAAGTCGGCGACCGGCGGGGGGGGGTTTAAAACTGATGGAAATCTATGTAAAATCGACTATAAAACACCGATTATTGAAAATCGTTTATTAACATACGATTATTAAAAATCTATTATTCAAAGTCGATTATTGAAAATCGAGTATTAACTATTAAGGCTCGATTATTCAAAATCGATTATTAAAAATCGATTATTAAGAATCGATTATTAAAAATTGGTTATTAAGAATCGACTATTAAAAATAATTATCGAGATATAATGATTATTTCAAGAATAGATTATATAATCGATTATGTAGTCCGAATGCGCCCATCACTAGTTTTAAACCGTCAGTAAATGCCTAAAATGGACTAATAACTTTAATTGTAGGTTAGGTTAGGGTAAACAAGATCAAAATAGATCTGCCTTCAATCTGTTTAGGTACATATAAATTACTAACGCAGACAATCGTTTGCTTAAGACCCAGTTCTACCTCTCCTAAAACGCGTTTGCAAATAAAAGCGTTATTTATTGTTCAAAGTTTATGAAATTTTTTATGTAACTTCTTAGATAAATAACGAGTTGGGCTGGATGAATAAAAAATTTTTTTAAAGATAAAAATCAATTTTGCTTCTACATCTTTGGTTTTTTTCAAATATAAAACATTTAGCCCAACTCATGATACAAAAATAGATTTTTTATTTAAGTACAATTTTAATCTAAACATTATAATTGCGATAACAAAGCGTAATTGCCAGAAATGTATGTAATTTGCCTATATTACGGGCCCGGTGTAGACAGCAGACGTTAGGGGTTTTAAACACCGCCTATAACTACGCCACGCCTACTGCTATTTTTAGACACAAGTTATGACCGTAGCGAATATTGAATCGGGAGAACCGAGTTCTCGCATTTCACATTTATACGCACGGTTTACAAATTTAACACACGATGAAAGTATATACTGTATGATATTATACTTAGTGTAGTTATGCCTGCTAGGTGTTAGGTACATTTGTTTAATAATGGGTAGAAGTCGTGGCAAAATACCTAAACATCCGCATCTGTCCTCTAGACGAATTAGTAAAAGACGACTACGTGCCACCTAAGTTAAAATATATGTATAGATAATCTAAAAGAACAATATTATAATTATTTAATTACAAATGAGACAAAGAGACCAGAACAGGACTCAAATGAACATTTTATTTAAAATGTCGGTTTTGTGGACATGAAGAGACAATTAGCAGTGACGAACTTGGGTCGGCTCTAATGGATATTAGTTCAGCGACTGTATTGGGCAGTATTACAGCGGGAATTGGATATAGCCAATGCCAGAATTTGTTTTCATTCATGAATCTTGCATTCATAAAGCCCAAAACGTTTATATAATATAGCGAACTTGTAGGTGACAAAATATTTGGAATCTATATAAATGGTTTGGGGAACTTTGGACTATGTACTATGATTTTACTTTATCATACGTAGTATGTAAAGTATTGTAATCGTGCCAAACAAAATTTTTGAGGTTTTAGCGGAAATGTCTTTTTGGATCCCTTGAACATTTTTGACCCAGGTAAAAAAAAGATTCTGTGTATGTGTGTGTGTTTTTTTTGTGGCGACCATTCCGGAGAAACTACTAAGGTGTCGGGACGAAACTTCATATTTAGAAGTTTCATAACCAAACTTAGAGCTGAAAAGCTTTCTGTTGAAAAGGATCCAAAGGAACTGGAGGTTTAGTCTTATAGCATTTTTGAAAGATTTTGCAAATAAGCCGCCATTTCTGGAAATTTGTCGAAATAGTTAAATAATAAATTAAAGTACCTACAGGAAATTCTGAACAATTTATGACTATGGCATTTTTTGGTAAAATGAATAGTTTAGCTGCATGAGCAAATTCTATTTTATCGAGATCGCTGCATTAAAACTAGTAGCCAGGCTTTGTCAGATATTGCGATTCTAATGACAGTAGGTAGTGTCAAACGCTGATGTTTTGACAATACCTACTGTCAATATAATCAAAATATCCGTCTAGTTCCAGTAGTTTTATTTTAAAGCAGACATGGCCGATCTCGATCAAATAGAATCTCATGCAGCTAAACTATTAATTTTATATATGGTATGATAAAGTAATGTGCCTGAACGCATCAGATTATTTTTTTTTATTTTTGTCTTCGTGTGTCACTGCCGTGCGTTCGTTCGATATCCAGCATGTTTATAGATGTATTGGGTCCTCATTGCTCGATTTTAATTAATTCCTTTCTAAATTGAAATCCATAATTCACCGATGAGTTATCATGAGTTAATACATTTTTGTCAATTTACTATACTGTATGTATGTCACCCTGTTAAAAAGACTAAATATTATAAATAGCAAGCGCGCTCTCTCTACATTAAATCAATATATTTTCTTTTACCGCCTGGCGGCCGCCAGCCAGCTGTATGCATCTGCGACCGTGATGAGAGAGAACACTAATACATTGTAACTTAAGCGAAAGCGCCGACACGCGGCGACAAACTGGCTGAGTACTTCCCCTTCGAATGTACTCGCGTCGACTATGCTCCGCCTTTGCCTGCTTCCTCTAAACCCCCCAACTTCCCCTTATCATAAAACTGTGGCCTGGTTGACGTTGGTGGGGGCCAGGCAGACCACTCCCAGCAAAAAAAAACATCGCAACGAAATATTTCGTTTGGAAGTTGCGATGTTTTTAAAACGGAGCCTTAAAGAAAATATTTAGGTTTTACAAGTATGTATTGTTTTAAATCAAACGAATTATGTTAAGCATGTCATTTTCTTAACATTATACAACTATTTCTCTGTGTGCAATGTCCGAATTAAAGACAGGCTTCCAGATTATGGACTTGAACAGGGTCTGTTAAATTACCGTGTGTCTTGATTAACGAGGTTGCACTGTAATTCTCTCTCGTTCTATTTTCAGGCGGTGCCACGTCCATTATGATCAATGGTATTTTTCAAAATTGACCCATGTCTTGGTACTTTCAAAGTAACTTAAAATAACTAATATTCTAGAGGCTTTTTCGAAAAGAATTATTAAATGATTTAACTTGACTCAAACTACATATTTCTGCTGTGCACAGCTGGGATTCCAGCGGCTCTGAATACTTAATTACCGTCGCTGTTCCCCATCAAATACGTTGCGTATCTAAATTGTAGGCACGTGGTCCCTACGAAAGGCAAAAAAACGTATCCGTTCATTAACGCGGTTCGTTATCAAGACGTAGAGTAATTGGTACATGCATCAATTAACGAGATAGGTAGCGGGCAAGTTACGCAATCGACCGGGCAGAGAGCGAACGCTATCGCTCCCGCACGAGCCGTATTCAAATTAGAAATTTCGTACCGGGATGCGGAAAACACGGCGCGCCGCGGTCCGACGTAGCGTACGCTTGGCTACTGCATTCACTATCTGCGGTAGTCGTGATAAGCGAGAGCTATATTTTTCTCAGACCGCAAATTTGTGGTGGCGTACTAAGCGGAGAACGTTCCTTATTATGATTACAAACGGCAACTATACAAAATATAGTGTACTGTGATAACAAAGAATGGAGATTTTTTAATATTGTAGGAGAAACGGTATCCACTTTAGTTTATTCTGTTTCCCGACTTCTAGTAATTGTTGTCATATATACTATGCGGGACTGTCTTATATTCCTAGAATATATTAATCAAAAATGCAGGAATCTAATCCATTTCATGTCTGCAGGATGAAAAGAAAACCGTTTTTTGACCGGTTGTCTTACTTTAAGATTATACAATTTTAAATGGATACTAAATATTTTTTTGATTTAAGAATTTGAACTTTTAAATCAAAAGGGTTAGGTAGTTAGATTAATCAGCTCGCATTATTGGATTAAACATTCACCTACAACTTTTAAATATGAACATGTTATTATGAAAACAATAATATTTTATATGGTATGTAATTAACTCATCCAAAGAAGTATATTGTTATTTTCCAACTAGAGAATGAACCCGGCCCCTTCTTAGTCCCTTTCCACCAACCACCAATACTAAAGCTGTTCGACATTTCTACGTCAAGTACATTGACGGTATGATAGCGCAATCGCTGACACTGCATAGATATGTATGCGGTTATATACCCTCTAGGTCCTAGGAGACCTCTCATATGAGGAGAAACTAAAGCGCAATCTATCGGCATCCTTCACATTATTTTCAAAACGACGAATTCCTTAAATCAAAACAATCGTTCTCTTAAAGCAAATATTTAGGTTGTTTTATATTAAAGAAATATTCTTATTACAAGTATGTGTTGTCTTAAAACAAATAAATTATGTTAAGAATGTTATTTTCTTAACATTAGACAACCATTTCTCTATGTGTATATATAGATACATTGGTGAAATGTATGGTACTGGGTACTGGACTGAGTTTTATTAGGCGGAATTTTGTACGTGTTGATCGTAATTTTTTCTTTATGACAGGGTGTACAGGGTGAGGCATTTGAATTAATATTATAATATTTCATTGAACGCGTGTAGCGAGAAAATATTTTGTACGCTGTTATTATCACCTATAATCGTGTTTATATTGTGTGAGGTATCATAAAATAACTATTTTAAAAATGTCTCTTGTAAGCTCATGTAATAAATATTAGTAGCTACCATTGTTTCTACGGACTCCTTTGTAGCCAGGATAATCATAAGCACACATATTTAAAACAAAAATACTGTGGACAGAAGCAATTTTTGTTTCAAAATTGCCTAGTGTGGCCTTAAAAAATACCGTCGTGATCAAAATGATCAAGATTGATGTATTGTGCAGAATTTTCTTTATCCAGATATTGAAAAATGCCATGTTCAAAAAATCACGCGGTATATTAACACGTGCTCCAGGGGCTAAAAATTGAGAATAAGTGTAATTTAATAACATAAAAAAATTACAAGAGCTTTTCATTTTGTTTTAGTTATAAACTTAATAGAGAAAAAATCACTTTTGAGTCTAAATATTAGAGCACTACTTAATTTTTAAAAATACAATAATCAAAGCTACGTGGCTGTCCTGACCAACATCGAACAAAATCTAGCAAGTGACTGAGTTAGATAACTGTATGCTGTTTTCGTAGAATCTGAACTCGAAGGCAGAAATTCCTAATTGAGCCCAGATTTTGAACAAAAGCATTGCCTAAATCTGCCAAAAACCAAACTGCTTTCAGATTCATATTCTACGAGTTTGTTCTCTGATGGTCCGATAATTCACTTAGCTTAGAGTATTGTATTTTTAACAAAATTAAGTACTTGAAAATATGCGAAATGCTCTAATATCTAGACTCAAAAGTTGGATATTTTTTTTAGATAATAATGTGGCATGCAAATTGATTATGATATAATAAAATAGCAACTTTTTCTTATTTTTTCAAATATTGGTAAATTAAAATTATTTTTGATTTTGTCCCCTTTGGGCACGGGTTATTCCCCCCCCCCCCTTAGCTTCACCCTCACCCATCAGTACTTTTTGTATATTGTTCAGGACACCTCCTACAACAGTGTCAAAATTGGCTTATACACGATTTTTATTGCTATTTTTCCTTCGTTGCCTGGACAAGATTGTCAATCTTAACTAACAAAATGAAAGCTAATATACAATGCAATAAAATCTAACTTAAAATTAAATATTTTCAAAACAACACATACTATCACAGTAGAGAAGATCACAAACAAAACGCAATTCCATTTTCAGGCAGATATTATTACAGTTGTGATGAAAATCAACAATAAAAGCTAGTATAGCACGATTACAGATGAAGAAAACTTAAAGAACAAACAAAGGGGAACTATCAAAAGTAAGAATCAGATAACCAAAGTACAAATAAAAAAAATAAATTTGAAAATCAATTGCTGCGTAAAAAGGGTGAAATGAGAATGGATGGGCAGTAATGTTATTTATTATTTAAAATTAATATTTTGAATTTAAATTCAAGCTAGCGCGGGTGAAACTATAAATATGTGAAAAGCGGTTTAATGTGAAAATCTAATTGGTCGTTTAATAGTTTTTTTGCTGGGTCTATTTTTTGCTTGTGTATCTCCAGTTGTTCCAGCACATCCATTTTAAAGCTGTTGTCGAAATTATGTAGTAACTTTACGTCTTTATAATTCATTTTGTGACCAGTTTGTTGAGTATCTTGGCAAATATTTGACGAAGTTCGTGATGAGTGTTAGTGTAATCGTCACTTTAAACATCTGCCCATTAGGCCAACATATACAGACTGGCAATTAGAACAGTAAAGGTTTTTATTTTTATATACATAAGAACCACCCTACTAAATATGCTCAAAATTTAAGTAAGATATTCTACCACAGTATCGTTAGTAAATGAATCAACCCTTTCATAATAACTTTTTAGTTCCAGTAGATGACTAAATCTTTAACCTTTATCCCGTTTAAACCATATAGTTTATAATTTTTAAGGTTTTTTGAATGCACACTACCAGAAATTGCCATAATATAGGAACTGTGTGCACTGTGCAGTGCAGCACATATTAAATTATAACATCGCGTGCTCACATCCAATAACCATCGAACCAGAAGACAAACAATCCCATATTTCCTACAACAAACCCATTTCTAAACATAACATTTACCCACAAATTATTAAATTAGGTCGTCAACAAATCAATCGATCGTCAACAAATATTTACCAGCATCACGAAACCCGAAATATACTAACTAAAATACCAATTCGAACAGCACCGAGATCGATACCAAATCCGGGTACTAAACCGGAATATCCTCGATGGGAATCATCAGCCTTTCTCGCATTATCCCATTCTTTGGCCACATACGAACGAGGACCGCACAATGAACACTGACTGACGGTAAACTTGCGCGCAACAAGTCTACTATTCAGTACGAGAGTACGCTTCATCAACAATACGCCCCCACGTACCTCTCTCGCAGAATCTCCGGACGCAAAAAGTAAAACAAAAGAAGGATACGGACAAAACACCGTCGAGTGTACTCAGGAGTACTTGCGGCTCCAATATACGTTTTAATGGATAATGGAAACTGTTTTTTTTTTACTCGTATTGCGGAGGACTGCCATCAGTTCTAATGCCATCGTTGAGTATCTTCGGCGGTTACCTGCATATATTACTCGAGAAGAGGGTAAATGGTTAAGAGCTCTTTATGCGAGTTTATTGAAATCGTAAAGTAAAGTGAGTGGCAGGCGTCTATAGCCAGAGTGATATATAGGGTCCGTTTTGCGATGAAATTTAAGTGTTGTTATATTGCGTTTTGAGTATGGATGTCCATCTCATCGAAAATATGGTACCTATTTCAGTATGAAATAAATAAGTACGAAATAAAAAACAACGTAAAAGCAATTTTCACAAAAGAGAAATGAGAGGAATGACGGAGGTATCAATTTCTGCTTTAATTACGTTAGTGAATACAAAGTTAATTAATGGATGGACGTGCATGCAAATTTTCGCAACTTAATTGAAAATTAGCATAATGGCATTCTCGTTGGGGTTAATTATAAACCGGGTTTCGGGGAAATTTTGCTAATTTAATTTTTTAGGCTGCCCAATAATGCCATTATATGATTTCCCAAGATACCGCCCGATTCTACAATTGTTTTGTTCTTCAAAAGCTGTATTAAAATATTTTTTATCTATCTGCATTCATTCATTATGTACGTATGTATCATCTATGGAAACATAATGCTAACCTATGAAAGTTCGTGTACTATTTAGCACATTTACACCAATCTCTCATCAAGGTAAATTAAAAAAAAAAGATTAAAACCGGTTTTTTAATTTTTGCAGGCAAAAGCAATAAAATCTACATACTCCATACAAAAAGATATAGTTTAAAAACTAAAATTCAGAAAAAAATAATAATATTTTTCATATTCTAGATACAAAATTAAATATGAATAATAATTATAACTTTTTATCGCTTATTATATCGCTGGTTTGCTATAGTGTTAAAAAGTAAGTAAACTTTACAGGAAAACATTTGAACAATATCTGCTTTAAAGTATAAGTATTAGGGTGATCCAGCTTTTTCAACTTTTATTTTTTTTCTGCCAGACACTCTCATTTTTTTTTCTTTATACCCCTACTTAATTTCTGCGAAATTTGAGATCGATGAATACATATTAACACGTACTCCAAGGGGCTCAAAATTTTGTAATAAATATAATTTAATAATATAAAAAAAGATAATATAACGTTTTTATTTGGGTTACAGCAATAAATTTACATACCACAGTTAATAACTTAATAGAAAAAATTAATCAATTACCTTTTGAGTCTTGGTATTTGAGACCATTTGGCATATTTTCAAGTATTTAATTTGTCAAAGCGACAATAATCTAAGCCACGTGATCATCTTGGCCAACAATGAACAAAAACTCTTTGTGTTGTGATTTTTCCGTAGAATCTGAATCTGAAGGCAGAAATTTTGAGTTGGGCCTAGTTTTTGAGAAAAACTGTGCTAGAAACAGCAAAAAATCCAAACGTGCATTTTTTACGTACGGAAGTAAGCATAACAGAAACAAACTTTGCTTGTCCGCATTTGTTCTTTGTTGGCCAGGTTTGTTGTCACTTAACTTAGATTGTTTTTAAAATGCACTGATAACTAGATTCAAAAGTTAATGGATTATTTTTGTAGATTCAGCTAATAACTATGGTATGTAAATTTATACACGTGAAAGAAAACAACACTTTTTTTAATTTATTTACTATTAAACGGGTTAATATGTTTTGATTGATTTCATATTTCACAGGAATATGAATATAAGCATGGATAGAAAAGAACAAATTGAGAGGGTCGTGCAGATAAAAAATAATTTTGTATGTTGATAATAATTGTAATTGGTTTTAAAGCCGGTTTTAAAAAACCGACGTTAGGGAACATATTAGTTCGTATCTTCTCCTTGTGATGTATTTTGTAAAATTTCTATTCAATCAAACATATACAGTGTCCGGCACTAACTTGGACACAAATGGGAAAAATTCTTATTATCAATTTTTCAGATAATTTTATTTGAGAAAATAGTTTCTGTATTGTCTTAAACCTCAAATGCAAACATCAAGATATTATATAGAAATTAGAAACACTTTCGTATATACTTTTTTTAATCACGAGCTTATATTTTTATCAATTTTATAAACTAAAAAAAAAAAAACATAACTGACCAAGAGTAAAACCGAAAACAAAAATACTAATAGTATTACAAACAGGAATTTATTATAAAAATATTTCCAACACAATCTAACATTTTACTCCATGTTGCCTCTTTCATTTTCAATGCATAATATCAAAATCTTTTTATCTCCGTATGCACATTTCGGATCAATTCAAGGGTTGTGTTTTGGATGCATTTTTAAACGTATGATAAACAGACTGCGACCTGAGTACAGTAATTTTGACACTTAAAAAAGTATCAAATGTGTTACTTGACTAGTGTTTCCTAGCAACGTCAACGAGATCACAATTGTTAGTTTGACATAACCAACAATAGTTGCGCTAGTTGCAAATTAAGTCACCTCAATACGTTTACATTTTTAAAGAGTGTAGAATTTGAGAACTGGCAATGGTACTGAGTTTGCAAGAAAGAATTGAAATTGTGTTGAAATGAAGTGTGAAAATTCCCTGAATGTTCTTTTGTCCGTCTTGGAAGCTCTAAGAATGTCTCTACATCATAGATAAGAAACAACAGAAATGTCAGAACGTTCGATTAAGAGAAAAAAAACAAATTTAAAGCATACATACCCGTTTTGTTCATACATTTCAAGATAGAGGGACCTAAATGAACGGTTGAATTTTTCTTTTTGGTTTCAAGGCAACGTAGAAGATGCACATTTCACAAAAAACATTCTTTGTTCTGACGAGGCAACCTTCACCACCAACGGTACTATTAGTTCGCAAAATTGTAGATGGTGGTCGCAAGAACCTTCAAATTTTAAAATTGAATGTCGAAACCAGTATTCGTTCAAAGTTAATGTCTGGTGCGGAATATTGAACGAACATATTGTCGGATATTTGGAAATGTTGCAAACATTCTTATCCGAATATTTGGACAATCTGCCTTTAGATATTCGAGGAAATATGCTCTTTCAGCAAGCTGGCGCACCCGTTCACTCAACAGTGCCAGTGAGATTGTGGTTGGACGAAAATTTTCCAAACCGATGGATTATGATTTAAAAAAATCTTACGAAAGTGCTTCTAATTTCGTATTTGATACCTTCTAATGTTTCTAAATACCTTTTTAAAATAAAATTTTTGCGTATCCTTAAATATAAAAATACTTTACTGTTTAGCCATTTTCTTAATTTTGTAACACCCGGTATATGCAAGCAGGTAAGTATATCTTGAGGTCTGCATTTTAGGTTTAGATAATAAAAATTTTAGTTTAACCGACATCGTAGCTCTTACAGTCTCTGAAATCCTCATGTACAGCCGAAGAAAAACGGATCTTTACATGAGCGCGGCAATCCTACACCAAGCGTAGGTCGGAGATTGTCGGTCGTCGTATATACCTGCTAAAGCCATAAAACCAAAGGGTCACTTCTGTTTCATTTCATTTTAAGTTTTCTGTATATAGATGGCATGAAATTGAGTTTCGTATTAATATAATACATTTTCGATATTTGGGACGAGCGTAACTGCCGCTCGTAGCTAAAGATTGTGATTCGTTAATATTTTTATTTCGATTTGCAATTGCAATATTATTTCATTTATGTTCAAATACAAATATGACTTAGGCACATATTAAAATACTTCATCATCATGGCTACGTTGCCTAAAGGCAAACCGATTACTACATCGGTTTCTACTTCGTCATAGACCGAGATAACTACAAATTTTTTTTATTTATTTAATTTAAGTTATGATAAGTAATTGAAAAATGGCAACTCCGTAAACTACAAAAAAATTCACTTAGATGGATATTATATATTTATGGATATAATTATGTATACAACAAAAATTATATAAATATAAAATGAGAATAGTATAGATAAAAATAATAGGTAGATATATAACAGTAAAATATAATATATGTAATAACTTAAAATAAATATATGTAATAACATAAAAACAAACATTTAATAATATAGTAATAACATAAGCATGTATTAAATAAGGAAAGTGTTCTGTTAGGTTGGAGGTGATATAAATTTGGAGTGCCTTTATTTCATATTTGTTGAGGTTGGTATGACCTGCTGTTTTAGGAAATGATACATTTATGACAATCTGAACACAGAACATATGTATCGTCCACTTGCACTAAGAAAACATACAAAATCCTTTGTTGTTGTATTAACCAAAATTGATTTAATTATGGTTGTCCAACAAATTTATGATTTTTAATCAAATAGCTGCCTATATTAATAATTGAAGTGCTTTTTATTTGCTTCCTTGGTGTTTTAGTTACACTAATGGACATTTTTTAACGACTTTTTAGCTGCTCATTATAATTTATAGAGGTTTTGACTGTATTGCACATTTATTTACTTAAGTGTTTAAAATATATTATAAAAGGAACATTAACATTTATTATATGTCCCACATTTTTCCCGCCTAAATTATTTTTAGAAACTAAATGTTTCAGAGTAAAACTTTTCATATGGAACTAATTGTTTTTCCAAATCCTTAAAAAGTTACAGCAAACTTTAAATATTAGCCAAATAAATTTTTATATAACATATAATTCCGGGCCTTTAATTTTGTAATTAACCGAGTTTTTATTACCAATTGTTATGCAGCAACGGATAACTTTGACTACAACCATTTTCTGTTTTTTTATGTCAATTTTCTGATGTTCAGATAAAAGGTTCAATGTTTCAAGATTTCTAAGGGACCCTTTTGAGGTGTCTAGAATATTGGAGTCAGCCAGTGTAAATTTTTTCATCATTACAAAAATCAAATTAGCGATGAATTGACTGCTCGTCTTTTCCACAAAAATCAAAATTGAATACTTGGAAAATCAAATATAAAACATACAAATAATCCTTACCATATTCACAGGCCACTCACAAAATATGTTATCAATTTCTTATAATTTGGAGTAAATTTTATTACACAAGATTATAAATGTATTATATCGAGACAATTAAGCGATACAAAATCAGTAAGAAAAAAGGGAATGGCTATTAAAAACTATCGATGACGTCATAAGTAAAAACAATTGAAGGTTGGATATTGAATTTAATATAGCTAGGTATATTTACGTATATTTTGATAATTACAAATTGACAAGTTGGAGGATTTTTAAAATAGCAATCCGTTCCAGAGGTTTTGTCGTTTCCATACCTTACATAATAAATAATAAAATTTAATTGATTAATTAATATTAAGGTAAATAACAATTTAATGATAATAAATTGAGTAACATAATAGATTGAAGTTTAAATAAATTTTAATTTTACAATTTTTTGAAAGTTATCGACATATTATTCTGATGTGATATCATTCATATTGGATTGTAAGTCCTAACCCTTACTTATCATACATAAGAAAATGCGTATGGATGCTATTATAGAACGTCAAAATATAATTTTAATAAACAAAAAAGAACAACGTTTTTATAATTAAACTAAAATGCTGAACAACAGTTCTAAAGGTCATATCTGCAGCAAAGTAGAAACCGGGACAAATAAGATTCTCAGTTACATGCAAAATTGTAGAAATCTTTTAAAAATTATTTAGGCCGAATATAATGATCGGTTTTGTGTTTCAGACATACGCCGGCCGGCGGCGCCCTGATGATCAAGGATTTCAAATTGTGCTTTACACAATATTCAGAACTATAACGGCAGTATACCGACTGAAATTGTCGGTATACCTACTTACAATAAGAATTAATTTACTGTGTATTTTAAAATACATTAAATATTACAATGCACTTTTGTCAGGTTCGGATATCGGAAACATATATAAATAGACAAATTCGATTTCATCATTCGATTTCAAAAGTGACCCTTTGGTTTTATGACTTTAGCAGGTAGGTATCCGACGACCGACAATCTCCGACCTACGTTTGGTGTACGCTAGCTGCGGGCATGTTAACATCTTATTTTCTTCGGCTGTACATACTGCGCGATACTCCCTGTATACTATTAACTCGGTTAATATGGAAATTTTCTGTTTCAGACTTTACGAACATATTTTTTAATAGTCAAACTATTTATTAAAGAAAACTATAAAGTTAGGAGTAGTATTTCTGCCCTACTACATAAGGTTCTACCCTTAATATATGGTCACATTCAATTAAACTCAAATTCAAACGCACTTTTAAAACAGATTAATTATTATACAACACATTGTTCTGTCAACACGAATTTTATCAATTAGATTTTACGTAGGTGGGCCACCCAAATTCAACAAGCGACATAGGCGTCCGGCACCACAAAATAAAGCAGACTAAACTACCCGTGGCGGTGCTATGATGGTACCCGTACCATTATAAATCTCCGGTATTATCGCGGAGGTGTGCTGGGAAAGAAACTTGACAATAGGTCGAGTCGTCAGCCACGCCCGGATTAAAGGGCACGGGACTCTTTTAAAGCCCGACATCCATCGAAGTGTCTGGAAGTCACGAACTATCGGCGCTGATTGGAAGAACCGTTGATGTTATTACGGCGGTGTATTTATTTATTTTATGGATAGATAGCGATGCCGGAGGTCTGCGCGGTTTACATGAGTTTATGGGTTGATTGTTTTAATAATAATGGACGGTAAATTTAATGAATTCCGATTGTGCGGTTTCTTTAGATTACAGGGTTTATAAATAAATACATAATTTTTCCTTAACTCTTTTTTATGATGGATTAAACTGTATCGAGGTAGATTTTAAGAGGATTCCTATGGGGTAGACCTAAAGTTAACTCTCATAATTTGAAAACAAAGCGTTATTGAAAAGAAAGTGACGATCATTATTTCATTGAACGGGGAGATTAACTGGTACCCTATGAGAAAAACATCGTTGAGTTGAAATATTGTGTAAAATATTATTATGCATTTTTATGTAAATCGGCTGTGAGTAAGTCTAAGGGGTTCGGGAAAAAAATTAAAAACAAATGTAAAAAGTCTGTATTCACATGAAACTTAATTTTGGTGATATATGACAATATCTGATTTCTAATAGAATGGCATGGCAGATTCAAACAGAATTATGAATAAAAAGTCATATTTTCTGTAATATTTTAAGCAGCATTGACTGCAAAAATATAGAAACAGTTTTTTATAGCAAATTTTGCGGGCTATTATTACCAGCAGTGGACATGGCCCTCCGCGCAACAGCGCCGAGGTGATTTTTTGTCACAGTTCATCGGAGCAGGTTATGATTTGTCACAGTTCTTCGGAACAGGTTGTGATTTTTTGTGGTTTAGAGGGGAGGGGACAGTGCATATAAGGGCCCCGGGGCTGCGGTCTACACTCTTTGATAGAGAACCTGAATAGACTAACAGACAGATCACGTTAGCGCTATATTTAAGAGTAAACATTAGATAAAAAAAATTCTGAGCTGATAGAAAAAGCTGATAGATACGGAGATAATCGCAAAAACTGATTTTTTGCGTGTTTATTCCCCTATAATTTTTAGTTTGAGATCTTTTCTTTTGAACTACAAATTCACTACAGGTTTAGCTGTCTTGCTTCTATAACTGAAGTCTAATATTACAGAAGACTTCCTACTAGACATCATACAGCATGCGCGTGTAATCTAGAAAGATCTCTCAAATAGTTCACTCAATGTGCGCGCATATCTCAATATGCGCCGAAATGCGCATAATTTCAGAAAACCTAATTTTTGTGAATGAATTGACTTTTTTACAATCAGGTAAATGAGCCGTAACAACTTAATAGTTTATCAACGGTCCAATGTCAACAAATTTCACAACTACTACTTTAACTTGTCTCGGTGGCGCGTTATCCTATGGGCAAAATGGGCGTTTGCCCAGGGCTCCTAACGACAGGGGCCCCCAAAGCAAGTATTTTGGAAACTCGTTTCTGTAATAGACAACCACACCATGCTAATCTTCATTACCGTTGCAAGCACATCTCAGCGAGGCCCCAACTAATTTTTAACAAATTTACTACCGTGGCAAGATTATTGAATTTTATTTTTGCGCTCCTGCCATGCCGATTGGGGACCAAAACAAATATTTTGTAAACTATAAATTAATTAATTTATAAATTAACGTAGTAAGAATAGCGACTTTGAACTTTAGCATAGTCCTAGAGGCAGTTAAACTCATTTTTTTGCCATGAAAGAGGAACTTCTATTTTATATTAAATTTTTTCATATTCATATTTTCATATACATTCATATACATTTTTTTTACATTATATTTTGAGAAACCTTTGACAAAGTTGCAGAAGTGAAACTACTGTATGAATACATTGATGAAAAAAATCTATAAAATAAAAACTCGATCATCAAAATGCTTACCTTTAAAAATCTTTATTATTATCCAGTGTGTATAAAAAGTAATGTAACTAGTCAATATTTTTCTTTCTGAAAAGCTGACAAGGAAGCGATTCCAATAAAAGTTTTAGGAAATTGCTTAAGCGACAAATTTGAAATGCTTAGAAGCGAATCATACTATATATTCAAAGTATTTATAGCTTAAATCAGTTTAAAAAACTTTTTTTCTTGTAAACTTCTCAGATGTCGAGGTATTGACATGGTAAAAATTGTTTTACATTTTGTAATTGCTTTCTTTTAACATTTAATCATTTTGTATCATTTAAAGTGTAAACAACTGACATCAGGGAGTATTGGACACAAAAATATACAGGGTACTATATTAAAAAAATCTGATGTGGCCAGGCACATGACTTTATCATACTATATATATATATATATATATAAAATTAAAAGTTTAGCTGCATGAGGGTAATGAGACTAAACCTCCAGTTCCTTTGGACCGTTTTTAACAGAAAGCTTTTCAGCTCTAAGTTTGGCCATGAAACTTCTAAATATGAAGTTTCGTCCCGATACCTTTAGTAGTTTCTCCGGAATCGTCGCCACAAAAAACGGGTACACACACACACACACACACATACACACACACACACACACACACACACACACACACACACACACACACACACACACACACAGACATTTTTTTGTACCTTGGTCAAAAATGTTCAGGGGACCCAAAAAGACATATTTCCGCTAAAATCTCAAAAATTTTTTTTGGCACGATTACAATACTTTACATACTGCGTATGATAAAGTAAAAAAATAATTTAGTCTGCTTCTTACAAATGCATAATCCTGTATATTCAAAAGCCATTCAAGTTTGTAGTCATTTCTTAAAATTTTTATTTGGTTTCTTTCTTCTACACTTTGAGGATCAGATATTGACACGTTACGTTTCTTCGTGTTAACTGTTTGGTGATATGTAATCGGAGTCTTATGCGTTAACTAAGAATAAAGATTATGAAACTGACAATGTTAGCAAAAAAAGAGGAAATTACAGTTTATTAAAAGAAACATCTCCAAAAAACTGCATTACAAATTTAATAAGTACATATCCAGAGGACATAGATAGTGAGGATGGCGTATTTAAGTATGAACTATCGCAGTGTTTACAATATGCAAAATATTAAAAAAGCTGTTCAAGCAGGAATATATCTAGATTCCCTAATCTGATTTGTTAAGAATACCCATTTATTAATAAACATAATATATTTTATTTGTTACGAATTTTGATTTTTAGATTATTAAGCTATTTTTGTTATTTTGTATTTCTTAAGAAAATACATTTGTTGCTGTAAATAACGATGTAGGTACTTATATTAAATGTTGCTGCAAAAAAGTCAAATACCTTACTTATTATTTATGACTTTATTTAGTATTTGTACATATTATTTTTGTATAAAAAGTAATTTTTATTTCACTACGGTATATGGGGGCCTCCAAATTCAAAATTGCCCAGGGCCCAATGATGACATAACGGGTCGCTGACTTGTCTGAATACCCAGCGCAAGAATACATCCACTAATAATAATCATTAAATCCGTGTTAGACTCTTAAGGCCGCCACTGACGGTACTGCGCCGCAGTACGATTATGTTGGATTGAACGAAATTGGAATGAATCGGTCGACATTTGACCATGTGTGGGCACGACCGATCAAGTTGAGTCTGCTTGACGTGCAGTTAAAAATTTTTAACTTTGCAGTACGACGCGGTCGCTCGTATGCCCATATTGGACCGTGTGTCTCTCTGCGACTAAATTGTACAGCGGCGCAGTATCAGCAGATACTAGTACAATACATGGGTGGGAGTTTAGTAGATAGTGGAAAATCTGGTAGATTGACATCTTTTTAGTAGTTTTCTGTTCTGTACCTATATTAGTTTAAGTTATAGGTACTTAGCTTATACTAATACTAATATAAGTACATAACTCCTTTTACTCCTTAACAAATGTGGCCAATGTTACAAAATCAGTAGATTTTTCACTAGATCGGTGTAGCGATTAGAGATGTTTAGTGAAAATCTAGTGTCATAAGTCATAACTCAATAATGTTCTGTTCTATACAATCTTTAATATTTCTATAACAAATATTTTATTTTATACTACAATATACATTATACCGCATTGTAGGATATGCATAGGTGATTATAATGTTGGTAGATTTAGTAGAATTTCTGTAGAGCTAGTTGAGAAAGCTAGACTTTAGTCGCTAGTGGAATTTTTTACGGAGATTCGTGTCGATTGTCGTTAAATTTATTGGATAAGATTATCCAACAGATTCTCCAACCGTAATAAAATTACAAAAAGATCAAACCAAAGTTCTGTGGGTTTAAACAATCTCGCGTTTAAATATACTGTTAATATTTTTTTATATATTTTGTATTCTAAGATTAATTCTAAGATTCTTTTGTAGGAAAATATTCCTAATTTGAAGTTCAGGAGTTTTGATTAATTGATTATAACTCAAAAATGATGCGTTTAAAAAAATGATTCCGATAGAAGATATTCTTAGAACTAATCTTAGTATAAAAAAAGAAAATATACACGGTATTCTATTAGAAAAGCGAAAGGTTACCAAGTTTCTATAATAAAATAAACACCCTATATGTTAATAATTTATTTAGACGATAACTTGTTTAACACAAAAAAAACTTTTGTTTAAACAAAATTTTAGAATTTTTTTCATCTTCAACACAAACTGTAGCTGCAGCTAACAATAAATCTTCTTCGCTGTCCGCCATTTTACTACACGCAGTCATGCCAGAGACTGCCGGGTTGGATCGTGTGTGGTCGCTAAACGTATACTGCGAAGTTGTACAACGCCGCAGTACGATTTTGTCGTACTGCGGCGCAGTACCGTCAGTGGCGGGCTTTAGAGTATAGAATAGTGAGATGGTATCGTTTTTTTTAAATATCTCCTGATGACTTTTGGCTACATAACAATACAAACTACTGTACTTATAATAAGCAGCTAGAAAAACAATCTCCTTTCTAACGGTATCGGCACGGTATCGGTATAGAAGACAAATGATCGCAGTTTCTGTACCAAGCGCACGCACGCTGCAACATAAAACGTTGACATACATACGTCTAGATACACAAGTTTGACACATTATAATAGTTTGTAGTTTCAAGAAAATATGTATCTTTAAACTTGTATGAAGTTTGGATCCATATTCAGTACCTAATTCCATTTACATTTGTCCATAAAAGTAGAGCTTCATTTTGTTTATTCTGTTCCGAAACTTACGACCTACCAAACTAAAAATCATATCTTTAGTCAATTCCGTTGTCATCCTCCTATTACACAGAATAAAATTACAGCAGAATTTGTGAAGTTTATCCATAACAACCCGAGTCAGAAAGTTAGCCCATCGGTGAATAATTATTATCACCAATGCCTCGAGGACAATTTTAAGTTAAACCATACCCCGTCCACAAACATCCACAGAAGTTCAGTTCCACTCTCAACTTTCGAGCAATGACTTAGTAACTTCGAAGGACTCCACCAGAAGATAATCATCGGACGTGAGCCACCTGTGCCACTGAAAACCGAGGAGATGCAAATCATCTGCCGGACCAATTTCCCCTCTCCTTCTCCTCTCTTTCCATCCGAAGACGCACACCTGTATCCACACACACACACATTCAGGAGACGTTCTCGACTTCCTTCACATTCGCATCACGTACCAGTGACTCGTCTTCCCTCTGTTAATTGAGCGCCGGCTCAGAGTCCATCCAATTCGCTCTCTGGACTGTCGTTTAGTATTCACCGCGACCTGTCCAAATGGCGTGTACGGACATTTCGCCGCCATGGTTCTACCGACGCTGCACTTTGTTGGATATGTAGGTCGTCGTTTCCCGGATGTCTGATCATCCGTCCTGCGTCTCGAGATGCGGGTGCTATTATTGAATTGACTGTGGCAGTTTGATCTTCGTCAATCTTTCTGCTGGTGGCCTAATTGTTTGTTTAGCGATAAGAGTGATGGGTGGGATATGCCGGTCACTTTAATTGATGTAATTTAAAATCTTTATTCAAGCGTTTGTTATTCTGTTATATGTGCTGCTGTTGCATTGATGAATTGACTATGTTGTAGTGTAACTGCTTAACTGTTGTTTATTTAACGCTCTTATGAAAAGCGCCAAGAATTGGTGCGAGTGATATAATTGAAAAAATAAACTAACTAATGCATATAAGAAAATTTATCTGAATTTATTGTAGGTAATCTCAACGAAAGGACAGTATTTATTGCTGCTTTCAACCTTTGAAATGTATTCATTCTAGGAAATTACGACGAAATGATTTACTAGGTTTCTTTACTTGTTTCCACATAAGCTGTAACAACTTCTAATTTTCGTAATCATAAATCTTCTTCATGGGGTTCTTCATTAGATTTTAACAATAGAGATAAAACCGTGAATCAATTTATTACGACTTTCTAAAGTTCTAAAGTAGTTGGTGTATGCTGCGCACCATACCATAGAACAAAAATGATTTGTAATGCTTTTCACGATGTCAAAAATAAGCAGATAATTTCAAGATGCATGCAATTCTCAATTACCCCGATTTAAAGAATTGTAAGTATCATCGTTTATGTATCAATTCTGCAAACTACATTGTTTTGGTTTACTGGTTTCAGTATATTTATTTTTTGATAAAACAAAAGCTTTTTATTGTCTTGCTGAGATAATTCGGAAACAAAATTGTTGCTTTTTCATTTGAACATAAATGTTGTTGTGTTCCCGGCGTTTCAATGTTTAATACTAGATTATAAATTACCCAAAGTCGATCCAATAAAACAAAAATAAATAACAAAGTTTTAGAACCCGCTTTAACAACACCGATATTGATGAAACTTTTTTTTATAATATTGGTATTTATATGTCATTATTATATGTCAAAAAATTAATTGTTACTTACATGACATCATCAAAACTTTTTTAATGGCAATCTCATTTTTTTCTTACTGAATTTGGTAGTTTTTTGAAATTGTAATGGCAGGACAAAGGTTTTATGACATCAGAATTTGTTGAGAAAATTACAATTTAATAACTAATATACACTGTGGGCAAAAAAAAAACGGTACGAATTTTCAATTGCTCATATTTCCAAAGATATGTAAATTCAAGCATTTCTTTGATAAACTAATTTCTTATATTGTGAATATTGAAAACATACCATATTTGCAATAATTGAACGTTTTAATCCAATGTAATGTTGCTTTATGTATTGCTATGCAACAGTTCAAGTTAATGCGACTAGCGCCAAGTGGCAGCCACACATTTTAAAGTTGCGATGCTATTCACACAGTACACGCCACTTTTCATTGCTGCAACTTGTAAGAGTGGCACGTCGAATGTCTAGAATTGGTCAAGGAACCCTCGTACTTGTAGTGGTTGTGTTTATATTCTGCCTCATCAAGTTTTAAGCGGCGATAGTGATACTGTGTTGTTGTTTATTCCATAAAAAATGGATTCAGATTCTGATGCCGATGAGAGGACTAGAGCAACTGCGTGTTATGAGCTAATGTTAATGAGCTATTCAAGGCCGCTTCTGTAGGAAAAGGCTCTTATTGAAATTTTAACTTTGCCGCGTATTATTGCATATTTTGTCGAACCTACCGGAGAAAGTCCCCAAGATTGATAGGAGGATCTAAATGTAGAGAAATTTCATTTTAAGTTTAACCTAACATTCCCATCAATGTCAATTTTTACGATCGTAAAAAAATTATTCGACCAAAAAGTCTCGTCTTGGGTTGGGTTGGGAATTACTTTAACAAGTAGAAAGAAAATTTTGCTAAATGTGCATTATGCGGAAAATATAAAATCAGTTGTTTATTTACGAGGACTTTAGTTGGAATATTTATTGTAATATTTATTTACCTGCTTTTTTTAGAATGACATATTTATTCGAAATTCTTTTTAGAGAAGAAGGATTTATTTTAACTTGCTTCTGTTGTTAACATTGTATGTTGAAATAATAAATATTTATTTATGTTCTTTTCTGTTTAGAGAATTAGTATTTATCGGTTAGCATCCTTTATTTACAAAATTACAATTTAATAAGTTTTTACTAAAGGGTGTTGAAGTTCGATAGTTATCGATAGTTTTAACAATAACTATCGGACACGCCAACTATCGATGTTTAACCAACACTACCGTATATACATCTATAAATGTTGCGCCACTAAAGTGGAAGTGGACCGACGTGTTGGTCCATTTCTGTGTGGCGCTAGTACCGTGTTTGTACCTGTTTACACGCAGCAACATTTTAGCTGTACGCAACTTTAAAAAATTGCGCGCTGTACTGAAAGTGTCGCAATATTTATAGTTGCAGCGTTGTTCACACATTGCAATACAAGAATTGCGCCATTTTTTAACTTGCGCAATACGAAAAGTGGCGTCGTGTAAGAGCACCTTAACATCATCAAATAAAAATTATCTAAAAAACGAACAACACAATGTATTCAGGCTGGCTTCAGGCTGATGTTGGAAGTACCCTTTATTTAAACATGACATAAAGATAAAAAAGGAGACTTGGTTTGAAGTGATGTGACATACTCAAAAAATGTTGATTCCAGCTCCGATTAAATATTAGCTAAAACGAACAAAAGAACAAGAACAAATAACATACGTCGAAAATGTACATCTAAACAACAAGTGTGATACGTCATAACTGAAACTGATGAAAAGACCACCGAAAATGATAAATTCAAACACCGATGGTTTCTCCACGATCTTTAAAGATAACGCAAGTACATAGTTAGATTTCTCTTGCCATGTTTTTGTTACAAACTTCATATTCCACTGGTTTTTACCAAAAAGAATCACCATGTGTACGATGCTATAACATCTCTAGTGCCCTTTTTACCAAAACAAGGCAAATGTCATTATCCATTGACTTTAATACATCTTTCAGTTCACATTAAATTGACCCGATATTATCAGAAATGTTGCATAGCCAAACATAAAGCAACATAACTTTGGATTGAAACGTTCTGTTATTGCGAATATGGTATGGTTTCAATCTTCACACTACAAGCATTTCGTTTCTTAAAGAAATATTTGAATTGACTAAATATTATTGGAAATACGAGTGATTAAAAATTTGACTCTTTTTTCTTGGCCCACAGTGTATCAATAATGACTGTAGGGAACATTGATTATGAATTTTATTTGAGTGGTGTTTTGAGTAGAACTATGTTCCCTAAATATCAATGCAAATTAAAAATTTCTATGAAGTAAAGTTTTCGAAAGAACTGAGGTCAAAATGTCAAAAAGATACAGTATCTTCTTAGCACTTGGTTTGATAACTTAGTCCTGAAGATGCCTCTTGCAACAGAGCGCAAAACGTTGACTGCTTCAACCTCCTCAACGCGGTTTCCTTTAAAGGTAAAAAAGAAAACAGTTATATTAAACAACCACTCCGTCCTATATTTATAAATTTTAATTATTATTTCGGGATAGATCTAATGATAAATGGCATTCATTCCGGTTTGTCAATATTCGGTTAAATTTTAATACGGTAAAAATAATGGAAAAACAGTAGATACGGATAAAACAATGGAGAAATCCATTATATTCATGACGTTACCGCGCATATAGTGACATTTATACATTGGAATTCTACATGAACTCTATTTTAGCTAACGTTTTTTTTTGTTAATTTGCAAAACTGGAATTACAATTTTCAATCTTTCAATCTTAATGGTATTTTATTTTTTACAATGAATCTGCAGAACGCATTTTATCCATCCAATTTATCATTCTTGCTATAATTTTTGGAATCACTTATTTTAACATACATATTTATTTTTATAAAACTAACATTTTCTTTATTTCTTTACAGGTAAGTCTTCGTAGTTACTTCATCATTTTCCCTCATACCATACAAGTAAGTAGATCACACACATTCGGCTCGATTCCAGGGGCGTCCGTCAATTAAAACAGCATGTCGCTCTATTCGGCGAGTGTAATGGGATCCAAACCGATATTGGAAATTCTCTAGTCGGTTACTGGCCGGGAAACGAGAGCTCATTGAATTATAAACTACCAGCTGAACTCGAGGGAAACTTCCACCGCCCCTATTTCCCTTTTTGTTTCCTCTTGAACTTTCCGATAGATTACCAGACCCATTCAGTCCGCATCAACGAAAATTGCTCATGAGCCCCATAGATCTTCGAATTACAACCGTAACGCGATATCTACTGGCATAATAGGTCTAATGGAATAATAGAATAGCTCAGATAATTAGCCATAAATTTAACCGACATTTAGACAAAAGCGTTAATGTGCTCTTCTAATATTTCTTCTAAAGTTTTTGTATTATATTTATTAGAAGTACACATCGAGTGTATATTTATATTCAGTGTAGATTATTATTTTATCTCTCCAAACATTATCAGAATTTTGTCGATCTAATTTAAACAGTTTGAAAAGAATTTAACTATGCAACCGTTGCCGATAGAGAGGTTTACCAAACACCTCATAGATACAATATACGTAGAGTTTCATTTGAAAAAATGGCCATTTTACCTTATTAGGAAGTTTGCGAGAAAAGCGATCCAAATAGATGAGTTATGTTAGTTTTTACTCTTTGACAGTGCCGGAAATCTTTCTAAAATGGTGGCGGCGCCGGTGGATTATTTCGATAAAATCCCAAGTTTTTAAGGTCTTATTGAGTTTAAAAGTTAATCTGGTTAGACGCAAGGTATAATTACTTCCGTTTGATACTTTGAAAATTAAAGTTATTGCAAAACGGTGACAGCGCCGCGTCGGCTGATTGTTTCGCCTTTTTTAAATCTTAATGTAGTACTCTTGACCGAGAATTGGATATTTGAGAAAGAGAATATAACAATAACTATTGTTCGATTCTAATAAAAAGAAAAAAAAAGTTAAACCGTTGTATATACTGACACTTTGAGAAATTTGTAGTTTGAACATTCTTCAGAAGATCTGCTGTGTTTTGTTTGGTGGTATTGGTACATTGCTTTATAATTCAACGTATATGCCTGTATTTGTGTAACTCCCATTTTGTGATTAAATTATTAATTTTATAATAAAATATATTTCTATATAGCATTGAAAAGGAAACAACAAAGTTCCTATCATTTCCTGACAGAGAAAATTGGGCAATTGGCTAAATGTAAAAAGATCTCCAAGGAAATGTAATATAGTGGAGGAAATTATACATAGGTACATACTTAGTATATACATATACATACCTGCTTAGTACATAAATAAAAACTGTAAATGGAACTCAACGTTTATTAAAAGATAAATTTGTATTAATTTCTTGTATTCTATTGTCATGATAGAATAGAAGAACCGACAAATTTAAAATATAATACGGTCGAGAATTCTACTACGACTATATATATACGAGAAAGGTATTTGTCGGGCAATTCCGTCATACAAAGATCGAAGATCGAAGAAGCAACCGTAGACACGTGTTTTGGACTATTAGTCCTCATCAGTACGGTATAGCCAAGGAGCAAGATGGACACGCAATGGAAAAACACTCAAATGGAGACCTACAGGGGCTGATCTTCGATCTTTGTATGCCGGATTGACCGACAAATACCTTTCTCCTTTATATCTCACCGTCGATTAGACAGGTTTCCTATATATATATATATAGGTTAAATGAACAAAGTAATGTCGATTTGTGTGCTCTCTAATAGTACAGAAGTTGAGAGAAAAAAGTTGAATTCGCAATAGTTTCAGAGAAGTTTTAAAGAAGTCAGAGTTATTTTTACATCTTACAAGCACTGTTGTATTTACAATTACATTACGTCACCTGGAGATTGTTTTCTCCTATGAATTCGATGGAAACTAATGAACTTTTTTGCGTCATATTGGTTTTATAAATATACCGAATGATCTACCCCTATGTGAGGAAGTGAACTCTACTCTAACTGGAAGGGACGCGCACTTTAACTGGCGAGAATTGAGGCAGGCGCAAGCAAAAGAGAGAGCGATGATGTGGGGTATGTATCAATGACTGACTACCGTAGGTAGATAGCGTTTCGGTTTTTTGTTATTCCAGCTGAATCCTTTGTACTAGAAACCTCAAAATTGTCTCATAGTAAACCGAAATCTTTCATTTTTTACCTGAAATCTGAAAAATTTGTTCCCAAATGTTTTTGAAACATTTACAGCGATTATGTAAGGGGGGTGCGGACGGCTTCATAAAAAAAGGTCAAAAAACGCATTAGCCTGACGAGATATGCAGCATTTGAACACGCCTATTCGCTTAAACTAACAAAAGTTATCAATATTACCTTAATTTTCTAATTTTCTATCAATATCAGTACAAAAAATATGGGGTTGCCATTTAGAAAAAGTGTCGATGATGTCATAAGTCGAAAACAATTGAAAGTCGGAAATAAAAATTGATGTAAATATATTTTGATAAACAAAAATCGACGTGCCTGATGAGTTTTCAAATAACAAAACTGTTTCAGACATTTTGTCATATTTCCTTACTTTACGGGCCCACTGTATACATATTTCGAATGAATAAAATTTTTAAAATGTAAAAAATAATTTTTAATTTATAAGTATTAATATTATCCAATAAATATAATTAACATCATGTGGACTACTTTTAATGTGATAATTCATTTCTTTAATTCAGTAATACAAAGAGCATTTACTCATTGGACTGCAAATGGTTCAAATTAAGGATTAATTAATAATTAATAATAATTTGAGAGTACCTAGACAGTAAATTTTAATTAGGCAGAATATATGAGTAAAATATAACTTTTGTTAAATCTGCTACTATTATCTCATTTATTTAAGTCTCTGCAAGCGTTAAGGATTGATTAATTCGTTCCAATTTTGTTTGTAAACGATATTACAAATAAAATTTGTTAAATTCAAACCGCATACGGCCATAGCACAGTATGAGATCGAAAGAGATGACTAGCCCACATCACTGCGAGTTGCATACCAAAAGCATTTGCTTCACGTATTGATCATTTCGCGTCCTTTCCAATTATACGTAGTATTTACATTTCAGTGATGTCAAGTGACAGTAATTTGTCGAAAACTTATATAGTGGTAACTACGATTGGATTTTTATTCAACACATGGAAACCAATAGAAAACGCAAAGACACTTCCAATACAGAAAATCCACGTTCTCCGGAGTTAACACTATGTAGTTGTCAATAACTTGATGCTCAATCTTTTATTTTATTTATTTTCTGTTCTGAATTATCCAGTATTTACTGCGATGCCTTCAATTTTTATATTTATTACCCGTCGCATCCACTATTTTTGAATACCTCAATTTTCTTATTAAACTATACCAAGAATCATAAAATTACATACCATCCCCTACTTCCTAGTACTAACCAACCCCCTTTTATAATAGGCACTGTCCAGTCATTTCCAGAAATAATATAAAATTCCACGCGGATATATTCCAGCTCGAACAAAATTCCCCATTTTCTACATCGACATATTTTATTTATTACCGGAATCTCTTCGTAACCGGAACCGAGGAAGAACTTATCGGAGAGTCGAATAAAGATATAAGGGCATAACGGCGGGGAAGGTGACAAATGGCAGGGCCCCTTGTGCGTAACTGCTCCAGCCCGCGACCTTTATTACTCACATTCGAACATTTATTCGATAAGGGATGTTTAGTCCTCTAGGCGGGACCTGTAATGGACCTCACCGCGGCGGTAATGTTTGCTGATGGCCTTACGACCGTCGTACGTGATGGAATCGGCGCGGTATTTGCGACATCGTCGTAAAATATTTACCGCTACGTTTGCTGTAATTAAAAAGTGTACATGGAGGGGTGATTTAGTCCCACTGACGTACAGACGGAAGTAGATAACGAAAGGAGACTCGGATTAAAGAGAAGGGTATAATTAATGCTGGACAACGTACGGATTAGTGGTGTAAGCTCGTGTGGGACTTTGATGAAGTAGGGATAAAATTGCTCGTTGAGATGTTATATGGTTCATGATGTGGGGATTTTTGTGTGATATTGATGGTATGTGGGTTCAGGTTTATTAATAAATAGACGCCTGTGTTATTTTTAAAATAAAAATGTATTTTTGTTTAGTTTTTCAATGATTCTGACTTATCATAACAAAAAGTTATATAACAAGAAAATATATTTGATAGAAATACTAAAATCATTTAAATCCTACCTTAATCTTTTAGACCAGGCAATAGAGATTTTTTTCGTGACAAAAATAGTATCAGCAAGCCGACGGCCCCAGGTCACGTGGAACAGTCCGTAGATGAATTGTGATGTGTTTTCGATTCGCAAATATCATTACTTAATTTGTTATAAACAAAAGATCTCAAAAAATGTGCTTTTTTTCGTTTTTCGCTTGTAAAAGCTGAACTGATGGACCAATCTTGATGCTTGAATTGTAGAGAATGAAAAGACGAAAAAAATAAACCTTATACGGACTCGATCGCATTAAAATTAACGGAGGAAATTCGGAAAAACCGAAAAAAATCTGCGTTTCTTCAAAAATTCATAACTCCGCCATTTTCAAAGTAGTCGCGCAGGCTTTTTGCGACAAAGTAGCGATTGGTGGGTACTTTGAGTGTGCATAACCCAGGCTTTGTCCGATGATTAGTTTTTGCACAATTGCGAAAAAATCTCTATTGCCTGGTCTATTTGCACTTTTACCTTAAAGGTGAAAGGCACCAGTGGGTACCCTGAAAAGGTCAGGGTGCTGACGGCTGACGTGATATGCAACTTTTGAGCTCGCATTCACGTTCAGCGCAAATAAATCAATTGAAACCGCCTATTCGCTTTCCATACACAAACAAAATTTATGAATATTATACCCTAATTTTTAACTGTCTTTTTCACGAAAAGTTTCTTATCTAAGGCGATAAATTCTGTATCTTAAGACAAATATTCCATCATTTGTTACATTTGTGTTATTTTTAAAATAAAAATGTATTTTTGTTTAGTTTTTCAATGATTCTGACTTATCTTAACAAAAAGTTACATATACAACAAGAAAATATATTTGATAAAAATACTAAAATCCTTTAAATCCTACCTTAATCTTTGCACTTTTACCTGAAATGTGAAAGGCACCAGTGGGCACCCTGAAAAGTGTCAGGGTGCTGACGGCTCCATAAAAGTAACAAAAAAAATCTGATGTGGCCAGGCACATGACTTTATCATACTATATATAAAATTAATAGTTTAGCTGCATGAGATTCTATTTGATCGAGATCGGCTATGTCTGCATTAAAATAAAAATAGTAGAACTAGACAGATATCTCGATTAACGCTGCGTTCGGATATTGTACTCCGTTGACACCGGGTACACCGTCCAAATGACACCTACGCGTTATTGGGTGTAAAAAGTGTAACGGGGTTCAATATCCGAACGCAGCCTATATTGACAGTAGTATTTTCAAAACATTAGCGTTTGACACTAGCTACTGTCATTAGAATCAAAAAATCTGACATATCATGGCTACTACTTTTAAAGCAGTACGACCGATCTCGATGAAATAGAATTTGCTCATGCAGCTAAACTATAAATTCTACCAAAAAATGTCATATACATAAATTATAGGAAATTTCCTCTCCTTTAATTTATTATTTAACTATTTTGACGACATTACACAAATAGCGGCTCATTTGCAAAATCTTCGAATAATGCTATGAGTAAACCACCAGTTCCTTTGTACCCTTTTCAACAGAAAGCTTTTCAGCTCTAAGTTTGGTTATGAAACTTCTAAATATGAAGTTTCGTCCCGACACCTTTAGTAGTTTCTCCGGAATCGTCGCCACAAAAACGGGTACACACACACACACACACACACATACACACACACATACACACACACACACACACACACAGACATTTTTTGTACCTTGGTCAAAAATGTTCAGGGGACCCAAAAAGACATATTTCCGCTAAAATCTCAAAATTTTTTTTTGGCATGATTACAATACTTTACATACTGCGTATGATAAAGTAAAAAACACCATAACCTGACGTGATATGCTACTTTTGAGCTCAGATTCACGTTCAGCGCAAATAAATCAATTGAAAACGCCTATTCGCTTTCCATGCACAAGCAAAATTTATGAATATTATACCCTAATTTTTAACTGTCTTTTTCACGAAAAATTACTTATGTAAGGCGATAAATTTTGTGAATTACCTTTAAGACAATTAACAGATTTAACAATAACACTACAAAAAATATGGGTTGCTATTTAAAAAACGAGGTCATAAGTAGAAAACAATTGAAGGTCGGAAATTAAATTTGATGTAAATATGTATATTTTGATAATTAAAAATCGACGTGTCCTAGGATTTTTTTCAAATAACAAACCGTTGCGGAGGTTTTGTCAATGTTTCCATACATTACTGAATAATAATATAATATTGAAGTAAAACGAGATCTCTTCTTCTTTGCAAAATTTTTAATTTTAACGTGACATGTTTCGATGCCTAGGCATCATCTTCAGTCGGGAATCTACAAAATGTTGTATCTTAAGACAAATATTCCATCATTTGTTACATTATGATATTAGCTTTCATATACAAAATGGACACAGAGAAAAAAAAACATTTTTCATGTTAAAACGTATTACAAACTTACGGTCAAATTTTCTTATAGTTCAACAAGATGCATTTTATGTACCTCCTTTGTTTATTGCGTGTGATTTTATACGTTATTGGTTTTATAATTTAGTAAAGTTTATGTCCAAACTTGCGTCGTGCGAGAATCACGTTTGCTGTTAATACGGTTTTAATGGAGGTTATGTAAATACATGCGCGGTATGTCTATTTTGCATCTCAGCCACTCTTGTTTTTCTTCTCTATCGCTCGTGTGTGTGTGTTTGGTGGTGGTTGCATTAGAATTTTAGGTGTTGTTCATAGTGGTCAAAGTATGCAACCAATATTGCGGAATTTTTAAAACAGATTTTGAAGGGCTATCATAATGCATTGAGACATTATGTCCGGCCAGTTTGCCGGACATTCAGTTCGCCCGGATTTTGATTTAAGAATCCCGCCGGATTGTCATGATCCGGGAAATTGGCCGACAAAGACATTTCGAATGCTGCCTTTCTCTATACGCGGTCGCGAGAAAAATGCGAAAAGCCGCTAAAATCTTAATTTCACAGTTTCTGGCCAAATCTTACGCGTTACGAGAAAACCGTTGAATTCACCGCAGCCCTATGCGTAAGGGTGGTCACATTAGAATGCTCTATATCTTTCAAAGAAACTACCGAATTGTTTCGATCACTTTGAGGTATAAAAAAGTTTAACTTTGCAACCGCTGTCGATCGAGAGGTCTACCGACCACCAAATAATAACAAAAAGTGTAGATTACTCTGTATTATTTGTAAATCTATTTGGCTCTAATGAATTTAGACACATATTACATACAAATAACTGCAAATTCTTGGATTTAAATCATTATTACAATAATTTTGTTACACACTATATTTTGTTATGCTCTGCTATTAGTTCACAATTCAAGGATACATTACCTACGTGACATCGGTTGCAACCGGAAAATACTTCATTAATCATCGCTGGTAAACGGGTGGACATCAAAAAGAGAAATGATCACCGTCCGAAATTGGATCACGAGAAATAGCGGATGTTTTTTTTATTAAAAATGTGTTCAGTCAGTCGGAGTGATCGACTGCGTACCACCGACCAACCATCAAACGCAATTATTGACTGGCGCTATTTCAGTACGCGCAAAATGGCTTTGTCCTTTCGATAAACCGTTTGTAAAAACAAGCGGGATAACGCTTCAATTTTGATAATCCCCCGCCGGGAAATATGGAGGCAAATGGATTCTGTGGCAGTTAATAGAAACCCATTTATTTTGTATTTGGTGATTTGTCAAACCTTTTTAGCTTTTACATGTTTACTTCTTTTCGATAAGATTTTCTAGAAAAGTAGGTAGTTGTTTGTGAATGGAAAGCAAATTATCGTTTTCGGTAGACTTCCTTGGGCTGAATGCGCAGCTGGTCTTGAAAGTAGCATATCACGTCAGGTTATTGCGATTATCGTTGTTTTGATTGATATCAGGCAGCTAGCATAAAAGAGGTTTTTTCAACAACCGTTCGCGCAAGGATTTTTTAAATCTGGATTCTATACGAAAAGGATCTGCATTCCGTTCAGATAATGATGCTTTGAGTTAGTGAATATTGTACAATATTCAATAGTCACAAAAGAATTTGATCGCATCATATGACAGTAAGAATTGAAGGTTGATAATTGATTTTTTTTACAGTAATGTATTTTGATAATTACACGTGGATGTGGTTGAGAATTTTTTAAAGTAACAAACAGTCTGAGCGATTTTCTCATGTTTCTATACTTTACGCCTTCACTGTATGTACAGTATAATAATGTCGATGTATTAAATCTTGTATTGTTTTAAGTGACAGTTGGAATGCTTTTTGTGAATGCAAAATCTGCATTATTTTCAAGTAATATAAAATATATTTGTAATGTAATCCTTTATTTCCTTTTAGTTCTTTTTATATCGAAAAATTTTGCGCCAGAACAAGAAAAGTTACAAGTCAAATTTGTCAATTTTCAGGTTTTATCAGCATATGTTTTTATGAACTTTTAGCCACGTCTTAAGCTATATACGGGCACTGTAGCTTTTCGTTTTGATACTGTATGGACGACGTTAACGGGAATCCGTACCCCCTACGTTCTAATTGCAAAACACGCAAAGTTCTGAGGGGTTTTCTCAGCAATTAGTTCACATAATCGTAAAAGAAATTCACCAAATTAAAGATAAAAGATCTATAATTTTCCGTCCAGTGGTAGATTTTTGATAGTTCTGTTCGTTTTTGACAAATCTATTTCTGAATATGATATAAAATTGGCTGATTTTGCAATTTTTTTTACGAAGAACTCAGGTTAAAATTGAAAAAAGTAAAACATTATAGATCTAAGTTATACCTTCCTCTATAAGTGTACAAAATTTCACGTAAAAACATCAATATCTTACATGTTTTTTTCACTCAAAACTGTACTTCTTCGAGTACATGAATCAGACATATTTTATCCCGTAGCGTGGATACAACCATAACAATTAATACATTTACATTGCCACAACAAGTAATATACTTTTATCTATAATTGGATGTATAACATGTGAGAATTGATTTAAAATTATGCTTGTTTGATAGGACGTACTAGCCCTACTGCTTCCTCTTAAAAACAGAAAATTGAAAATGTATGTTTCATCTTTTTAGATAAGTTTCAGCATAAATCTGTGTAACTTATCCTTTCGTATCTCAAATAATAATAATAATAATCAAAATATAAATAAATCAAATAGTAATTGATTATTATTATTTCTTATAATAATTTATTGTTCACCATATTTGTGATTTGACGTTAACTTTACTCATTAGCGAAAAAAAAGAACCTACTACTGAAAATGAACTAGTTCTTCCATAGTGATGTGGTCATTTTGCTATAATTTTACATTTGTCTTAGAACCAGGTATTAACTTAAATAACGTAGACAAAGTCAATCCAATTATTTTACAACGTATTCTATGGATTATTCTAACAAAAATGGACTTGACCCGACTTTAAGTAGGTACTACGTAATTTAATTGATTAGTTTCCTTTGTATGTAGACAGGTCAACGATAATAGTCCTTATAATAACATCAATCTGAACTTCTATACGCACATGAATAAGTTATATTTTACCACGTAGCGTGGACACAACAACAAGTAATACATATACATTACCACAGCAAGTAATATACCTTTATCTATAATCTGATGTATAACATGAGCGAATTGATACAACATTAAGCTGACTATGGATGCTTATTTTATAGGATGTACTAGCACTACTGATTCCTCTTGACGATGTAGTTTACCGGAACTGTTTCGTAGATTCGGAATCCTATCCCTAATAGGAGTTGTATGGGTATAAAATTTTTACGGTGGCTTTTTGATGTCGTATCACACTCTGGAAAGTATATAAAAGTAATAAAAAAAGTAATTAACTTATTGTACGTTTGTTTGTTTTTGCAAATATTATTTTTGATGACCATGACTTTTTAGAATATAAAAATAGAACGGTTGTACCTGTGAGATTAGTGTGAATTATTTATGGTTTTTACGTAATTTGTAATCTATGATTTAGAAACAAATTTGTTTTTCCAAGACGCCATTGACGTTATCGTGTATTCCACTACCTATAGTAAGTTTCTATTGCAAATAGATTTTTTTCTAAACACTCTAAACACTCACAACAAAACAATTTTCATTATTGCAGCATACTAGCTCCACTTCAAAATTTCGGTACTTGGAGGTTACTTGATATTTTTAATTGAAAATTATAAATAAAAATATTTAATTTAAGGTCGGTTGTAAAGGTATTTTCTTCGATATTAGGATACTTTTCTCAACCCAAAGAATCTATTCATCATCAATTTTGTTCACCTAGACAACAAAGAATATCAGTTGGTTATGTTGCTTAACATTGGTGCTTATTGTGCTTAAAATTGGTTTAAATAGTCAAAATTGCAAATAACTGGATTTTGCTTATTCATGTTTTTATACTATAATATAAAATGTACGTTTTTTACTAGAATAATGATTGCTTATGATTTTGTTTTCTTGAAAGTAAAACAAAACTATTAAATAAAAAAAAATTGCTTATTTGCATGATGACCAATTTGCTAATATTATTTTTGTTTTCTAGTGGTAAATAAACTTATCCTTAAAAAGGATGAAAATGATATGTTTGTACTTGCTATGCCATTTACAGAGTAAACTTTAAAGTCGTTTTTCGCAGAACTGTGAGTTCGTGGACAAAGATTTTCAACCTATGACTCCCTCAATTTTTCTCAAATCAAGCTCTATCTTATTTAAAATCCTCCTCACGATCTGGAGAAAACGTAAACAGTAAAAACAAACGAATCGCATCACATTTAAATAAATATTGTTTAATTGGGAATTAAAATTTAACATTGACTAATTGGCATTATCAAATTAAGAGTTTATGTTTACTAATTATCACCAATAAATCGCACACTTGCTCATTTCTAGCAAGCACACAATTAAACACCCATAAATTCCAAAGTTCCCCTTTAATTTCATTTGAATTTGGCCGAAAGTTCGCGGAAAATGAAATTCAGGCGCGACAGATTTTACGTTTCAGCGCCGCTCGCTGGACGGGTTGTAAATTTACCGAAATTAATTGAATCGTAAGTCGCCGCCGGTGCAATTTTTAATCAAAATATCCATGGAAAGGCGCCGCGACGGCCAATTCAGGCAGGCGACGCGGACCATTCTCGGGCGCAGAAATTGCCCGGTTGTTGTACAACGATCCCAATTAAATTTAGGCGACGCGAGCGCCCCCTTGGAATGCGAATTAGGGCGGAGGCGAGAAAGTGCGCAAGGGTGCATGGAAATTTGAGAAGAGGCGAGCGAGGCTTTGAAACGGTCGCGACATCTACCGGCGTTATTATATAATACGGGATTAGCGTTAAGTAGTTTAGGTAATTTGAGGATTTCGAGACGGTTGTTGATTCGTGTGAAATGATTTCGGTGGAGAATTAGTCGCTTTTGTCGAAATTGTGAATAAATTTACTTAAGATTCAAGTGCTTTAAAGAAGGAGGACATTTACTTAATTTAAGTTAAGTTAATGAGGAAATATTCATTATACTAAATTCTGAGTGCACACTGGTCGGATATTTTCATTATGTTTAACTGTTCTGAAATGTATTTATTTTTTCCGTAAAATTCAGGCCAAAAAAAAGCAATATTTGTGAATTTAAGCTGAAATCTGTGGCCTAAAAAACGTTCATGATATCAGATAAAAGTACAAAGTTCACTTTGAGATACGTTGATGGCAAGTGTACGGTCAGGGATCCCACGAAAAGTGCACCAATTTTGTATAATAAAAAGATCATATAAACATTTATTTAAAAGAGTGTACAATATCATACATACCATGCAAAATACAAACAATAAAACTTTCTCACTTTATGGTTACGAAATACTTAATGACAGCTTTAGAGCATTATTAGATCATCTTAACCTTTATTTCTAAATTTTTATATTTCTTTCTGAAGAAGTTCAACATTTGTATGTTGCAATATCCACTGACATGGTTCTTTAATGATTGCAATATTTTGTTTAGTACGTCAATGGAAACTAAACTGAAATCAATTGCTTGGAAAAGCGTCGCAACAGTTTCAGAATGGGTTTGTTTCATTCATTGGATAATTACGTAAAAATATAAAAACACATAATCAGTGATTTCAGCATAGCTACCGTTTGGGATGAACAAAGGCAAAGATGTTTGTGACATTAAGATATTGTGACCTTTTTTATCAGCAAAATCAAATTGTATTTTTTCTTCTTCTTACTTTAAGAGATGGGATTTTTATTAAAACAATTAGCTATTATGTAATATTATGCATTGGGAATGACATTAGAGATTCTGCATGAGATTTGCGAATCACAAAATCCATTACAATGAACATATTTACGATTCTCTTCCGGTAAAAAATCACAAAAAGCCAATATATCAATTTTCTTTCTATCAATTCCTGTACTTTATCTTTAAATTTTCGATGACATGCGCAACACGATACAATATAGAATACAAATCCACAGTCAACCGTTGCCAGTTACGTAATATTTTCGAAGTAAGGTAAAATATTAAAAAAGCGCTTTTTCAATTTTTAACATAGGTCTCATAAAACTATGTATTTTTCTCTGAAATCCTGCAAATTTCCTCACAATTGTTCTCGGACAGCGAGTTTGGGCGGAGAATTCCTATCCACATTCTATTTTCAAACCATAATGATCCTAATTATCAATTCTCTTTTTTACAAAAATATTTTCTTGTAAAGCTTGTTTTTATTTCCATTTATACAATTATTATCTCCTCAAAAACTATTATGAAAAGTAGGGGGTTGCCTTTGAAAAAATAGTTAATGGAAATTAATTTTTATATGAAGATGTAAAGGAAATTATTTTGATAATTAAAACTTAACGTTTTAGTTTTAAAGAAATTAATAATCAAATAATGAAAGAAAGCTCAAGATGCATGTCTGAAGTCAAACATTATTTAATATTTACTTAATCATATTTATCAAATCATTATTGTATTATTTATTACACATTGTTTTTAGTAGGATGTTATAACTAAAAGAGGAACGAATTAAAAATGATGTGCCTATTCGATATTTAGGAATCAGAAATCATGAATTCACATTTGACGACGCAAGGTGTCAAATGGTGGAGTTTTTTAAAAATTAAATTCGGCTTTTTTAATATGAAAAATGTTTCTAAATGACAAATAATATTAAAAAGCAATTGACAGTTCTCAAACATGTGTTGATTATATCGCAATACGTCTAATAAAATATATAAATATTTGTAGTTCGTGAAAAGCCGAGTAGTTTGAACAAAAAAATAATAACCAAAAATAAGAAAATAAGGCTAAGGAAACTGTACAAGAACTGTATTTCTATGCGTATGAGATTAAACTGGCCCAAGAACTGATAGTAAGAAACCGTTTGCAATTTTTAACTCAGAAGTTTTGATGACTTTAATATTAGAACAACAAGGATCTTGCTTAAAGAAACCTTAAAGATTAGGTTCATTACTCCACGTTAAATAGAAGTGTAACAACAGACTTAAATAACCTATTTAAAAGTTCGTATTTTTAATTAAAGTTTCTTTAATTACTCATTACTCCACGTTAAATAGAAGTGTAACAACAGACTTAAATAACCTATTTAAAAGTTCGTATTTTTAATTAAAGTTTCTTTAATTGATCATGTTCTCGAAGACATTTCTTCGGGCAGCAAGGGTTGAGTTCTGTATACAATCCACATCCCTTATCGTACGGATAATCTTAAAATCGGATATATCTTAATTTAATTTAATTTTCCTGAGACTTACCACCATTGCGTTTCTTGCATACAATATAAATATAAATATCATACTGCTCGTATGACGCTAATCTAAATGACACATAAGCACTTAACCTACCGCTGGGCAGAGTGGTTCGTTATAAATAAAAGGCATACAAAAACAAAAGATATTTCACTTAAAACGACCGCTTAGACATAAAACCGAGAACGAATGTGTCGATTAAGCGACCCACGCTTTGGCATTGTGTTCCAATGCTAACAGCGGGGTTTACCCGATTTACCACGTGAAACAATGGCCGAAGCGGTGTCAGGTACCCCCTTTAGACCTCGACAATGTCAAGATGAGCGGAGGGTTCCTGCGATGTTACACACCGCAATTACAGCAGATCAGAATCTGAAACCCACACGTCTGTTGTACTTTACTTTATATTCGTTATACAGGCTGTCCCAGCGAAGCGGCAAAGTACGTTAATGTCCTTAAGGAATTGAAGTACACATTTCTTTCATATAGGAAAGTTGTAGATAATCACTTGGTCTATAACCAGAATATATTGGTATGTATACAGGGTGTCGCACAACTGAGTACCAACACAAACTTAGGTTTTTTTAAATGGAACGCTGGGTATATTGTTGCAGATTTTGATTCACATGTTTGAGCTGACTATTTTGATATCTACCTGTATTAGGCTATTATCAACTGTTACCGAGATATTGTCAAATTAATGTCAAAAACATGCATTTTTCAAAAAATTATTCTGAGGTAACTAACTAAGATGGAGAAACGAGACAAGTCTTTCCAGACAGTACAAATAATGGTCTTTTTGATAGCTATGATCGATTTGAGTTTTTCTTATGATTTATCGGAGATAAATTGAGGTTTGCTAAATGTCAAATAACTTAAGAATTAAATGGAACACCTTGCATATTTTAACAGTAGTGTAAAGATCTATAAACCAGCTTTCTAAAAAATGCCATATTTAGTAGGTCTTTTATCACCAGATTTAAAAGTTATTTAGCATCAAAGTTGAAAATTTATAGCTAGTCTTACATTATGTGATATAAAATATCTAGTAGCCATGATAAAAATCAAACAATCGTAAGAAAAACTCAAATCGATCATAGCTATCAAAAAGACCATTATTTTCACTGTCTGGAAAGACTTGTCTCGTTTCTCCATCTTAGTTAGTTACATCAGAATAATTTTTTGAAAAATGCATGTTTTTGACATTAATTTGACAATATCTCGGTAACAGTTGATAATAGCCTAATACAGGTAGATATCAAAATAGTCAGCTCAAACATGTGAATCACAATCTGCAACAATATACCTAGCGCTCCATTTAAAAAAACATGTTTGTGTTGACTCTCCGTTATGGGACAGCCTGTATATATGCCAATATTTTCTGGTTATAGACCGAGTGATTCTCTACAATTTTCCTATATGAAAGAAATGTGTACTTCAATTCCTTAAGGCCATTAACGTACTTTGCCGCTTCGCTGGGACAGCCTGTACTTATAACTTAAACCTTATAGCGTTACTTTATGACCATACTTATGAGTCCGCAGTGATTTATACTGGAACACAGTTTCGGACTAAATTTGAATCTTTTATTATTCTTATGAAATATGACGCTATAAAGTATTTCTACTTGGAATCTTAGCTTACTTCGAGCAAGTTTTATGCCAATGATTTATGATTTATCGTTAATTTATAATACTAAATATGGTCGAAAATTATTGACGATAAAGCAGCTTTGGTAATTAAGTAAAGCAGGTATATTATAATTGGGAATTGATGATAAAATTATATTGTTACCGTAGAAAATATAATGGGGTTCTGTTAAAAAGTTTTTATTACTTTTCCGTGAGTGGGCTTTCATTATAGCAATAACGGAGCTCTCAAGGAAGACGTTTAAAACTTTTCTCATATCCGACAAGCTCGATTTGTTGTAAAGGGTCACAGGAAACCATATTCGCGACGTAATAAAGTTTTAAGATAAAAGACGTGATATCATCGAGTTAACGTATTTTTTCAGGGTTTAAACAGTACTAATTGCTAGCAAATGAGGTCTCCAATAGAATAGCTAAGATCCTAAAGACGATTAATGTTATTTTTGTGTGGGTTTGTCGTGCAATGCACTATTGAAGTTTCCACAAAAGTCAATCTTTTTGATGATTTATTAATTAACTCTTGTCAATCTATAGATTTTAAGACAGTCAAAGCTAATTTGTTTATATGCAAAATTGCATGTTTTGATTTATGCCACATCAAATTTATTATTTTATTTATCTATTTTTATGATTTTACACATGAAAAACTGAAATTGGAGAACATTTTTAAGTAGGTATTTAAGTAGATAAAATTTTTATAAGTTGCAAAAATTGTTGCATAAATATTATCATGTTATCATACCTCAAATTATAGGTAATCAAAATAACTAGTTGCCGTTAGACCTTCGGAGTTTTGCCCCATGAACAACAACCCCTAAATGGCGCAATAATGTCCGTTCGAATAGAAAACGTAATTCAATCAGTTCCTACAGAAAAATGTTTATAACTTTTGGCAAAATTGTTGCATACATTTCTATCATACGTCTAATTATTGGTCATTAAATGATCTGGCAGCCGTTAGACGCGCGGAGTTTTTGCCGCATGCACAACAATCCGTAAACGGCGATAATGTCCGTTCGAATAGCAAACTTATTTCAATCACTTGTTTCAGAAAATTGCTTATAACTTTCGCAAAAATTGTTGCATAAATTTCTATCATACCTCAAATTCTAGGTAATTAAAATACCTAGTAGCCGTTAGACGTTCGGAGTTTTTCCCCATGGACAACAACCCCTAAATGGCTATAATGTCCGTTCGAATCGTAACGTATTTAAAATTGTTGCGAATTGTTGTGAAATTGTTGCATAAATTTCTATCATACCTCAAATTATAGGTAATTAAAATGCCTACTAGCCGTTAGGCGCACGGAGTTTTGCCCCTGGGACAACAACCCCTAAATGTCCGTTCGAATAGCAAATGTATTTGAATCAGTTGCTACAGAAAAATGTTAATAACTTGGTTTTTAAGAGTTTTGAAAATGTTAATGTTACTTAAGGGGGGATTCCGGTTTTTTCCTCTAAAATTGCCGCCTTTTTTAGAATTATTTATTGGAGAGACTATGCAATAAATCGATTCCAAATTTGGCACAAATATTTATTAGCTTTTCAAGTATTGACAAACAAAAAAATATTACAGAAATATGATGAATCACGCTCACTAGCCACCCGCGACCATGACACTGCGCGAAGATCCGCGGGCACTGGTTGGCATGATTGGGCCACTCCAGGTGATCTGAAATAAAAATGTCGAATAGCGGCCTACTTAATACATAAATAGTTATCGTTTGATGAACCAGAAAATAAAAATATTTATATTTGAGGAAATGGTGGCTTTTTAAACTCACAATATCGATTTTTATCAAAAAATTGACAATGTTTTCTCTATAAAAGGAAAAGTGCATAATTCATTGCATTTCTTGTTCATCAAACGATAAAGGCATGTTTACTGAACATCCACTTAAAATTTGAAGTCAATCGGTCAAATAGGTTTCGAAATATCATGCCAACCGTTCGCGAAAAAATTGTTACGAGAAAAAGACGTTTAAACATTCAAGTACAGTTTATTACGCGACATCGAGTACTTACAGTGTTTTTCAGCTAATATGCTATACCAGGGCCATACTTTATTCCTTCCTCCACTTTGTAGAATTTATTTTGAGACATTTGCTCATTTCTACGCCTTGTTTGAGCTTATTTTGCAGTATCTAATGCACGTCTCGACGACATCAACAAACGAAGTTTCTCGCGCACATTTGCAAATATTTTCGTTTAAGTGCCAATAACGATTCCTATTGTTGTCATAATTTAAAGGATGGCAGAAAGGCCTTTATTATAAATGCCTGCTGCTGCATAAGCCGCAATTTTGATAGGTTTTGAGCCACGGTGAAGATGTTTGGGTGCGAGGCGGCAGACAGTAGAATTAAAGCTTTAGTTGTTGTTTTGAGTGTCACCACCCAATCACTGTTCTAGCAACTCTCTCGACGACAAGTTGTTGTAAATCGACTTGATGGCATTTTCGACATTTTTAGCAAGTGTTATTGAATTCATCCAGAGTTTTCTCGGCTTCAGTTTTTCGCAATTTGCACCAACTCTGTGATCCCACAGGGCAGTACATATGCTCAACCACATTGTTAGTATATTTCTCCATAAATATAGTGATCCTTTACAACGGAAGTGTGACCTCACTTCTTCCATATCCTGTTTCCAAACCCCAGCACTATAATTTTCTCGTCTTCCGCTGTCGACAATTTATCGGCAGACGTACTAGCAATTATGCTTTTCTTTCACGAGTGTGCATTCTCAGAAAATTTTCTTTTTTTGTTGTCCATCAGCACGTGTAGGAGTTTTTCTTGAGTGTTTTTTTATCGATGACTGTTCACGAGAGAATTTCACAGAATAATAAACCACACAACTCCAATAAACCACAACTCGGGCGGAAAAATTGTTGAGCGCGCGATCCAACCGACCGCGCTGCATATTTTTGGCACCTGCACGCCGTTGGCTAATTGCTTATAACTTCGCTAATTTTGCAAATTTTACCTTAAAACTTCGTACACAAATTTCTTACCTTAACGATGTAGTCTACCGGAAGTGTACCGTAGGTTCGAAATCCTAGCGTTAATACGCATTGTAGAGATATGCAATTTTTACAGTGGTTTTCTGATGTAGTATTGCATATTGGAAAGTATATAAAAGTAATAAAATATTAAATAACGACATTCATTTTTTTTTGGTATACATTATTATTTTATGAAAATGACTTTCCAAAATAGAACATAAAAAAATAGAAAGGTTTTACCTATGAACTTAGTTTGAATTATTTATCGTTTTTACGTGATTTCGAACCCGCGATTTAGAAAAAAATTGTTTTTTCTAAGACCCCTTTGACGTTAGCGTTTGTTTCATGCGTTTTTCTACGTCCTATATCACCTGTGGTTAGTTTCCATTGCAAATAGCTTTTCTCAAAACACTGACAAAAATTTTCATTAGTGGGGTATACTTGCTCCTTAAATAATCAAATAACGTACAGAAAAAAAATTGATTTTTTTTTCATCAGAGAACCGGAATCCTCCCTTAAATCCTACTACACTATTCCTCGTAAAAAGTTGCCTTTATGATTCATTGGGGTATTACATTAAAAACAGAAAATTTAAAATGTATGTTTAATCTTTTTAGATAAGTTTCAGCATGAATCTGCATCACTTTCCCTTTCGTATCTCAAATAATAATAATAATCAAAATATAAATAAATCAAATAATAATTGATTATTATATTATTATTATTTCTTATGATAATTTATTGTTCACCATATTTGAGATTTGACGTTAACTTTATTCATTAGCTAAAAAAAAACCTAACTACTGAAAACAAACTTGTTCTTCCATACTGATGTGGTCATTTTGCTATAATTTTACCTTAATTTTAGAACCAGATATTAACTTAAACAACGTAGACAAGGTCAATCCAATTATTTTACAACGTATTCTATAATGTCACTATAATAACAAAAATGTACTTGATTGACTTTAGTGCAGGTACACTTTAGTGCACGTAATTGAATTGATTAGTTATCCTTTGTATACTGACAGTTCAACGATAATAGTCCTTATAATAACATCAATCTGAACTTCTATGCACACAAACCGTTTACGTATCCGAGTTTATCTACCACCTATGGTTATTTTGCGTTTCTATTTAAAGACTCGCCATTATTATTCGCTGCACATAATACGCGAGATAGTATCTAAATAATGTACTTATCCCATATAAGTTGTAATGCAGACGTTGTACGATCGAGACAAATTATGTGTTGACCTTTTATGGTATTGGTTTTCATGATCATCGTTACTGCATTGTGTTCGGTGCACTCTTGAAATGTACTCGGGAATATTAAAGGACAAATGCAAGAAGACCCATTGAATTGAATATGTTTACAGCATGGTTCACGATTATTTATGTGCGTTGTGTTTGAGAAAAGAAAGAAACAAATTTTAATCGGATAAAAACTAAAGGAAGACTGGTACGCTCTTAACTGGGACACACTAGAGTAGTTAAAAAATGCCTTGCTAAAATTTTTGTGATGATAGAAAGCAACGATTCCCCCCAAATCGTTTCCAAATCCAAAAAAGGTAAACACGTATATTTTTTTTCGAAATTTTGATTTTTATTGGTGCCTGTTGAGTCCTTAAATTTACATGGGAAAACATAATTTTTTTCGAATAATTGGTCAGGGTTTGGAAGAACTTAAGATTAAAGTTATAGGACTTGTAGAGAACGTCCGAAGGAGGAATTTGACCTATTATACGTATGGATTTGGCGCCCCCAACCCACCCACAGTGCACTAACGTCTACCCTTAAATGAAAAAATTAATATTCTCCAGAAAATTTACCCTTCTAATCATTTTATTTTCTTTTTTCTCATAGAAATCATTATTTATGTCTAGTGGAATGTTAATTTCCATTTGTTTAAACAAATTCTATTTGTTTAAATAATTAGTTTTTCTCGAAAATCCGTCTGAATTGTGTTTTCTGAGTTCGAAATGACGGTTTATTATCTTAAAGTGACATCATTCTTTAAAACAATTCTTCCTGTTGTTTAAACAATGAATTATTATTCATTTTCACCGTTTTTTTCTAATTATGGTAGAAAAGTCAGCTTTTTTTGTGAAATTAATGTATAAATTTCATGTTCGAGATATTTTGCCTATATTATCTAATATACCCACATTTGTTTAAACAAATTCCATTTGTCTAAAAAATTCTTTTTGCAAATCACCTAAAATTATTTTTTTAGATCGATCTGGCCAACTGTTATTCTCGTAACATCATTTATATTTTGGGATGATTTCCATTGTTTAAATAATATAATATTATTCGATTTTAATATCCTGTACACGAAAAAAAATTGATTTAAAATACCTTTTTCGGAAAATTGGGCAGTTACATTTCTTTTAAAAATATTAAATTTCCTAAAGGTAACCAATTTTATTAATCACATTTCTTTCCCAATTTCTTATTCTTGTTTCTCTTATTTCTTACCACTCTGTGTCGCAAGATACTGTTGATTTGTTGCTGTCCGGAAACTGTTCTCTGTGCTCTCTAGCAACTTGCAATAAGGATTACTTTTGATCATCATCTCTCGTTATTAAATCGTTGAAGAAATACATCAATTTGACACTTATTTCTGCAACATCGTTGACCACTTTGAGCAGAGAAACAATGTCTTTTCCTTGAGAATAACAGTTGGCCCGATCGATCTAAAAAAATAGAAAGAGAAAGGTTTGCTGTGTAAAAGTAGAGTATTCATTTTATTATGGACATTTGCAAACCTTTTCTTTCTAATAACACCCTCTATATTTAATTTTTTTTAATTATAAAAGTTTTTTGTATGAATCGTTTTTTTTGTATAAAATTCATTATTTTTTAGTAGAAGCAACTACGGGCACTAAAGGCACGTAGTTTTAGGCATTTCTCGACATATTTTTGCCTAGCCCGTTATTTACATTAAAGGCAGTGGTACCCAGCTCACTTTAATGTCATAAAACTAACACAATGTTTTGAATTTTTGGCTCTTAGTTCATTATTTACTTCAACTCTTCACTCTGTTTGTTTATTTGTTTGTTACGTTCAAATCTTGTAATCGATATTTTACCTACTTCCCAATGTCCAATCGAGTTGAAATTAAGCATGTGGACAGATTTCGGGTTTGCTTGAATAAATAAGTTTGAAAAATTTGGAAAATTTATCCAATCGAGCTGAAATTTTGCGTGTGGACAGATTTCCAGTTATAATGCATAAATCAATAAAAAATTCGGAATATCTTTGGAAAATTGTGGAATTATTTTATTTTCAGAAGCAGGCACTATCTATGAGGAAAAGCGCAATCGTTTGTTACCAACAAATACAGAAAAAAAATGCTCTTATCTATCATAACTTAAGACGTGCCACAGACGCGGGCCATGATAATGATAATTCGGGCCTGCCGATGCCCCCGTTGTGGCGGTAAATTTGTATTATTTTGTTGTTAAAAGATTTTTGAGGTGCGTTTTTTTTTCATGATTAGGTATTCAGAATTCGGTCGCATTATACGTATATGTACGCAGTATTCGGCCCAATACCAAATATCAAAAAAACGGCCGAATACCGAATAGTAGCCAAATATTCGCGGCAACCCTAGTTTAAACAAATGGAATTTGTTTAAAGAAATGTGGAGTTATTAGATAATAAAGGCAAATTATCTCGAACATGAAATTTATAAATTTATTACACGAAAAATAGCTGAATTTTCTACCATAATTAGAAAACAAGTTGAAAATGAATAATAATTATTGATTGTTTAAACAATAGGAAGAATTTTTTAATGAATAATGTCCCTCTAAGATAATAAACTTTCATTTCGAACTCAGAAAATAAAATTCCGACGGATTTTCGAGAAAAAATAATTATTTAAACAAATAGACTCGTAGATAGTAAGTAAAAATGTATTTTAGGTATAGGAAAAAAATTTTCACCATTTCGGACATCAACTATTTTAAACTACCTACCTACTATGTAGTTAAATTAACTCCGCAATTATGTATCTCAACAATGTTTAGGATGCAATGAACTGATTTTCGGCAAATTCTCTCTGCAAAAGTTTTCTTTCTGTATTATTGTACATTAACAGCGCTGGAATGGTAGCTATAATCCTCATCGAACAATCGCAAACAGGACGTATTATCCTTCCTTTCAATTCCAAATCTCCAGCATGCCCGCTTGAACATTCAAATCCGTTTTCCCGGATTCGTACTCGAAATCGTCCACGCGGATTTGCGGAGTTAATAACCGAACTAATAGGATAATGTCGGCCCGTAAGGAGCGGAATTTTGTGCCCTAGTCCTATGGTTATTCCGGAGCTATCTCCGTGCTGTCGTCTCTTCGTGGAGATTTCATTCTCGTCGTGCGGTAAGGCAGGCCAAGTTGGATGCTTCAGTGCGTGATTTGCACTTCGTCTGCTCCGCCAGAGTAGGACTATTGTATGCTAGGCCTGTGGGTACTCCACGAGCTTCACGGATTTGCAGTTAATCTGAGAACATAGTACTGAGTTCAGAAGAGCTGGATTGTAACTACTTGAGATCTGTAAGGGGCTGTTTATTGGCCAAATCGCTATGAAGTTACGTGAAGATGGAACTGTTAAAGTAGAAATTGGAAATTTACATAGTTTTATGCGGAAAGATAAAAACAAACTGACGCACAGTGGGCGATTTTGAAGTTCTAGCTGGACAAAAATATTTTTTTGTAAAATTAAGCTTAAAATAGTCGTTGCATAACGCAAAAAATAATGTAATAAACTAAGCATTAAGGGGGTTGTCTTTGAAGAGTTTGAAAACAAATTATGGTTTTAAAATTCTGAAACCAACAATAAATATACTTATGGGGATTTTGTAGGCGTTTAGTTTGTAGGTTTTAAACTTCTGAAACATTGTAAACAGATAATATTATTCTTGCAAATATGTAGAAGAAATATTGTAAAAAGAAGTATGTGGACGTTGAAAATTTTTAGAATTTTGTGAATATACTACTGTCAGCCTTTCAATAAAAAAGTTGATTTCTTAAAAAGTTCTAAAGAAAACTAAATATTTTTTATTATTGAAAAAATGATTTTAAAGATATTTTATAACTCCTAATTGGGTGACTTATACATATGATATATAATTTTGATGTTTAAGTAAAAGTTGAAAAAAAAAAAGGTTACCATGAATACAACAAAAAATAATTTGGCATCAACATTTTGACTAATTACACTGTGTTACAAGATTTTCTAACATAAATTGCTATCATTTATTTCGAAAGGTAACATAATAAGTAATATATTTGTCATGGACAACAGGGTTCCATCACTTCACATTTTTGAGTTAAACGCGGTCAATATCCCAAAAATGCGTGATTTTTGCAAATTTTGCGTATTTATTGCGACGTAAGCCAATAGTCTGCAGATTTCAAAAGGGTCTCAAACCTAATCCTTGAAGGTACTTATTTTTTAAAATCCTAGGGTTTGCTCACAAATGGCATTGAAGTACTGATGACGCAAAAAATCGTGTTTTCATAGATTTTTCACTGTATTTGTGTTCAATACTTGAAGGTCACGACCTTACGCGATGTTTACGATTTTGAGCCGTTTATTATAGAATATACAACGTGTCCCAGAAAATGGGCTACAAATGTAATAGTTCATTATTACTTAATAACATCACAGAAAATCTCCCCTCCTTCACCTTAAAATTGTTTGTTTGGTGTACCGTTTACGAAGCAGTTCAGATACTATTAATTTAAGTACATTTACATTTAATCCAGTCAAATTATGTTTTTACCAGGAGAGTTGTCGGGTGAGTAGTTTTTATGTCTTCCATTCTATATGTCAGAAAGTATTTTTGGGGTGCTGATTGCTGAATCAAAATCTGAGATTTGCTAACAAAATTTTGTGACGTAATATTGAAGAAAATACAAAAAAAGGGAAACATTTTTATTTTTTTGCATAACTCGGAAACGATCAACTTTTCGTAAATAACCTCAGAATTGAAAATGAAAGTGCATAAAATTTTTTACACTCTTCACTATTTAGGTTTTTCTCCGACAAATTGTCCGGGCTACAGCGATAGTTCCAATTGGCGTATTTTAACAAAATTGTTCGTTGGAAATCAATTTTTTTTGTAATTGATTTTGTGCACTTTCGGTTTCATTAAATGACTAGAACGCAATGTAATTTTTTAAAAAAATTGCCTGTACCTTTACATAAATGATCTCAATAAGATACATGCAGAGAACTGGGAGAAACTCACCAATTGACGCCTTTAATATAAATTAATTAAAATTTTAATTTAATTAATTTAATTTAATTAATTAAAATAATTATAAATTAATATAAATTATAGTTTCGGAGTGGAAAAGATTTTTGATTTTCAAAATTTCATAGCTCTATCATTCTTAATTCATGAGGTAAGAAGGGTGCCGCATTATCGACTCACCCTGTATAAAGTTGCGTGTAGTTATAAAATTATTCTTTTTGATAGCAAACGTTCCAGTTTATAATTCCTGCACGAGACACATATTTCTTTCGTGCAAATGTCCAGTTTTGTTATTGTGTGTCTGTTTTATTAGGTAGTAACCTAAATACGTAAATTATTGATATTTTAGACATGGTAATTTGTCGATTTATGTCTCGCAAATATCCATTTTTATGTGACGATGCGAAAGGATATTGCTTGTTTTTTGACATTGTATATGTAAAAAGAAGGTGATTTTGCGGCAATATTGCTCAGAAACCACTGAATTGTTTCCTGGCTCTAATGAAATGAAAATATGTCTGCAGTTTTTGCCCATAATGTTGAGCTTTCTTCCATTGACAGACAGCTCAACCTGGTCTACCAATTTCTGACCTCCATGAGAGAGATCACCATGAACCACTTCTACTTACCAATCTCATCCTTGGTATTTCCCTTGATCCCAGTCCCATTTTCCTGTTGACCATTTTTCCTGGACATCAGCTACATTATCTGGATTCTAATATCATCAGCTAATGGTAGGTCATGTAACTGTAGGAAGAGTAACTTACTTATCGCCAAACTTCTTCTACAATTGGTGTAAAGTTATGATTGTCCGTCACTCATTTCTAGACTTAGCTTCGCTCTCTTGCCTCAGGCCAGGTCCGTTCCACTAAAAAATTGCTCTTGCCTTGAATCATCCCAGCCTGTTCCAGGTCCACGTCTTGCTTTTTTTCTCCAGAAATTACTAACTTCATCTTCCCCACATCCCTTTAATGTGTCCTCACCAGATGTAAAAAACCACTTCAACTGCTGCATGTTTTCATCTCTGTTTGCACTTTTTTTCACTTTATCATACGCGGTATGTAAAGTATTGTAATCGTGCCAAAAAATTTTTTTGAGATTTTAGCGGAAATATGTCTTTTTGGGTCCCCTAAACATTTTTGACCATGGTACAAGAAAATGTCTGTGTGTGTGTATGTGTGTGTGTGTGTGTACCCGTTTTTGTGGCGACGATTTCGGAGAAACTACTAAAGGTATCGGGACGAAACTTCATATTTAGAAGTTTCATAACCAAACTTAGAGCTGAAAAGCTTTTTGTTGAAAAGGGTCCAAAGGAACTGGAGGTTTAGTCTGAGCATTTTTGAAAGATTTTGCAAATAAGCCGCCATTTCTGGAATTTCGTCGAAATAGTTAAACAATAAAATAAAGAACAGGAAATTCTGAATAATTTATGACTATGACATTCTTTGGTACAATCAATAGTTTAGCTGCATGAGCAAATTCTATTTCATCGAGATCTGTCGTACTGCATTAAAACTAGTAGCCAGGATTTGTCTGATTTTTTGATTCTAATAACAGTAGGTAATGTAAACCGCTAATATTTTGACAATAACTTCTGTCAATATAAGCTGCGTTCGGATATTGTATTACACTTTTTACACCCAATAACACACCCAAGTGTCATTTGGACGTGGTACCCGGTGTCAACGGAGTACAATATCCGAACGCAGCTTTAATCGACATTTCTAGTTCTACTAATTTTATTTTAATGCAGACATGGCCGATCTCGATCAAATAGAAGCTCATGCAGCTAAACTATTAATTTTATATATAGTATGATAAAGTCATGTGCCTGGCCACATCAGATTTTTTTTCTTTCTGTCCGTGAAAGTCCATGATTTGGAATTATTTATGAGGATCGTCGGCATAACTCTTTCATAAATATATTTAATCTTTTTCTTGAATTTCTTCTCCTCTTTTTGCCAATCTGAGCTGGTTGTCGTGCTATGTTTATCAGTTCCGTCTTGCTTATGTTTATAAGCGAGAAACATAAGCGAGTAGTTTGATTATGAACAAAAAATAGTATACAAATGCATCCATACTTTAGATTACAACGATCAACAGTCTGCTTTTAGTAATATTTGCACGAAAAAAGTCTTTTAGATTTTTTTTAGATTTTTTTTTAGGTTTCTTTTACATTACTTTTCACATACATATTAACGGAATCACACTCAAATACAAAAATATTTCGTTCATTTTATAATCATGTTTGTGATGCTCTGATCTGAAGCTCTTCTCTTCACTATGTCATGACCATTACTCTCTACCATTTTTCCCAATACGAATGAATCTGTGAATGTCTCGATGGTAGTACTGGAAGCTTCGTAAGGCAGGTCGCCCATATAGGTGGTATGGCGGAAGCGTGGTTATGGCAGTGGCAAGTGATATTCGGGCGGTATAGGTGTGGCTAGATTGTGAAATGACGAGTGCGTGGTTCAACGCCCACTTAGGTGACGCGCCGGCAGGCAGCGCTCGTTGTTTCACTGCGTCCGTGTGTCATTCTGTAATATCATAACAGTCCGCTAGATGGAATTGTTTCGCATGCCGCTCATACTAATTTCACACATATGAAGAACAAACATAAAATTAAATCTTGCATTACGTTCCCACATTATTCTTACATCCCACTGCGAAATAAAAAATCGTACAGTTCGCCAATACTTACTAATCGGTTAGTCAGATTTGTATGTAATCTGTAATATTATAAGAGTGCGCGGTACGTCCGCTAGATGGCGCTAATCCAGATACGTATGAATTATCACCAATTTCATAAATATCAACAGTCTTAATTGTTGAAAATGTATGGAGATAGGATCGTTATAAAAAAAAACAATTGCTAATGTAATACATATATTAAATTATTGTTTTTTTTTTGGGAAGGAACTGATATTGGTAAATTTACCGGTACAAATATAAATAATTACAAAAATTATTAATTTTAACAAAAATATACTTTCTTTAATGAAAAATAAGTATGTAAATTCTTATTTGACCGAACACCCCCCACCTGTGGGAGACTATTGTAACAGTAGGTTTTCCTTTGAGAAAAATGTTAATTAAAAAAAATAATAAAAAATGTAAATTACTGTAGTGGTTTCTGCTAGAACCCATTTAACTTAATCTTGTTAATTGTGCATTTTTGAAGAAACAGTAAAAAATATTCAAATATGTGGCACACAATTGCTCCTTCAACTTAACGAGTAATCACTTTAACGTTGATATCTTCTGCGGCAAACTTTTCATTGGAGCGTTATATTTTTCCCTTTAGTTCGGACAGTCTCTGTCTCCACAGGGTCCGTTTCAAATTTTATGGATGAGGTTTGTAGGATTAAGTCTGAAAATAAAACAATGTTGTCATTGCTTCGTGAAATCTAACCTTGAAACAATATAGGTTAAGAAAATAATTACTTACGGGAGGCTTGGACATATCAACGCAAGAGCTGAGATCAAGATTTAGAGACCAAAATGAATTTTGGGATGTCTTTTTCGTTTTTGTTGTATATGTGGTAGAAATTAAAAAAACACTGGATGCAGGTGCAGCTATGTCCAATAGCCATTGAACGTAGTGTAATTGTCATAGTTGTTGTCTAGCATGAGAACGCACAACACAATTTGCTATATTTAGAAAGTTCCAATGTTTGCTTCTTATTATTCCATATATTTAATATATTCGGGTGGCTTGAATGGATTCTGCAAAATACAGGTCATCAGATAGGTATAGGTTATGATTTTAATATTTACACACCAATGAAAATATTTCTGTCGTTTATCACATACATTATTTCTTGCATTTATGTTACTCATCACAGACTAGTTACTCATCACAAAACTATTTTTACATAACACAATAAACATAAAACAAAACACAAATAGTAAACAATCCGAAAGAGCACACGAAGCTGGAGCTTGCGGTTATTTGACAGGAGCGGCGACGGGCGAGAGGCGCTTGGCGCGCTTGCCACTCGAGATTAAACATTGAGAGACGAGTGGAATCCGACCCAGTACCCCGACAGTTACATAACACTGCCGCATCACCTTGGTGGGCGTTCATGCATTTGTTTACATTGGCCAATGCACCATATCACTGCCACGTCACTATCACACTTCCGCCACACCAGCTATATGGGCGACCGCCCTAATGTGGCGGGCGTTGAACAAATGACAGCCGTTATTGGGCCGAATGTAGCGTTAACGAGGTGCGCGTTCTCCTGGCGCCATCAAATATACAGATTATAACGTGTCCTTGGGGAAGGTAGCATCGAACCGGAACGCGATAATGGATTGATATTGCGCTTGATCACTGTGATTACCTCCGCGCCGCGCGCGAGTTATCACCGTGAAAAGAACGTGTGCGTACGAATGACTTGTTATTGCTTGCTAGCGATATTGTAACGTTCGATGTTTATGGATGTTTATATGCTATTTATATTCACCACTGGAAGTTGGTACTGCAATAAAAGTTGAGTGTTTACAGTAAGATGATATCAATATTGTGATGCTAATATTTGCAAATCGCTGCTCTTCTATTCTGTGTACATGTTTATTTTATAATATTTTTTTTTGCATTCTGTCTTGTACTAAATTTTCTCCCGAAGGTAACTGACGATGACATTATGCAGCGGCGCGTTACCCTATGGGCAAAATGTGCATTTGCTCAGGGCCCCCAACAACAGTGAGGGTCGCTAAACTAGTATTTAGAAAATTCATTTCTGTGACAGACTATCAAATTTTTAATTTAGCTTCTTGTCGGTAGGTAACCATGCTTATCCTCAAACTCATTACCTGACAGTTGGGCCCCAAAACCAATATTTTCTATACTATAACTGAATTCATTAATAAATTACATTAGTAAGAATATCAAATTTGAAATTTAGAGTGGTCTTGCCTGCGGGGCCTCAAAATAATCGCAGGTAGCTTTAGCAGCTAAGCTGAAATATTCTTTGCTATAAAAGAAGAATTATCTATTTTTTAAGATACTAATGAGAAACCCTTGACAAAGTGTATGTAAAACTGTATGAATTTTCCGACATTTTCAAACATTTATTTTGTTATAGAATTCTATTTTGCATGCAATGTTTGAATGTTACAAATGAACGTCTGCAAAATAAAAATTCCAGTCAGCAAAACGCAGTAAATCTTTTAAAATCGTTATCATTACACAGTGTGTATAAAAAGAAACATCAAATAACATCAAAGAAACATCAAATAACAGAGCCTGACCACAGCTACAAATTCGAAATTCTTTACAAATAAATCACACTGTCTAGTATATTCATAATTATTTCATATTTCATTTCCTAAACTTTTATTTGAATTTTTTTCTTGTAAACTTTTCAGAGGACGAGGTATTGACACGGTACGAATCTTTTTAATATTTTTTATTTGCCTTTTTTAACATGCGGTATTTACAGTTTAAGTTATAACGTAAGAGAATAAGAAATATATAAAATGTTAAATAAAAAAAGGAATATACTCTCTTCGAATCACCCGGTATATAAAAAATATTTCACGTTTTTAGCTTAGTTAATTTCCTGAATTTATTATTTGATTTGTTTTCTTGTCAAATTTTCTGAGGACCAGATGTTGGCTCGTTACTTTTATTTTTGTATACACTGAATATATAAAATTCGGAATAATGATATTTTTTGACAATATGGAATCCGAATCTTATGCGTTAGCTAAGAAGAATATTTAGTTGTTGCATTATATAATAATGTATAGGTACTTAAAAACTTAAATTTTATTGCAAAAGAAGTCAATACCTGCACAGTTACTTATGATTTTGTAGTTGTTAATTATTCAGAAATTATAATAATACGGAGGGTCTGTTCAAAATATTTGTGTAGAAACCGTGGAAAATGTAAAATTTCCACTTCCAATTCGAAATTAGACTTAAACGGAATTACCTTAATTCATTATGGATATATTCTCATGACAGTATGATTGTCACTGTGTAATGTGTACACAGAGAAATTTTTGTTTAATTCTAATAAATATGCATTGATTCGAAGAAATCTGGTGTTTCAATAAAGGCAAAGAAATATTCCTTTGCGGATAAAACCGCATTTGTTTGAAATATTTGTTTGGTAGAAAGAACGTTTATTTGTGTCAAAAAACGTATGTTTTCTGTTAAAAATTACGATTTATATATTATAAGGAAAGAGATTTAAATACTTCAAATAATTATGATTGTGTTGAGCGAAGAATTATATTTTTTTAAGTTAACGAAATTGTTGGTCGAGTTGAAATCAGTTAAATTGAGATAATTTAAGTTTGCAATAGCTGTCTTTTTATTAAAGAAGTTACTAGTTTGTTTCAGGAATTAATGTGGTCTTATTGTTGACAAGAATTTTGCGGAGGGTACAGTAGAGCAAAATCGCCACGTGTCACCCCCCTCTTTCGGGATGTTGCACATCTCGACCAGTGGTTGGTCTTCCCAGCCCTAATGCATCTAGTCAAGGTTAGGTTAGTAAAGTGTACGCTGATTTGGAATCGGAACTTGAACCTATAGGCACTGTGCTCTATACTGCCGATCACACGCTCTTTAACAATACAACTGGATACAGATGGACAATACATTTGGATGAGGTATTCACACTAAATATATATTTATTTGAATCAAAATATGATTGGCGGAAGTAAACCTATTTTTAAGCCAAAGCAAAATATTATTTTAAAGGAAATAAATCTCTTCTTGTATCGGGTGGTCCATATAGGGGTTTCTTTTTAAAAATTCAAAAAATGAACAAAAATCAATTTTTTTCGGTAAGTTATTAGTTTATTCGAAAGCGCAAACATTCCCATTATTTATGGAACATGATTTCGTTCGTGTGGCTGCCTCGGCTGGCTTTGCAGTAGCGTCTCCTGTTAACCCAGTTTTCCAAGACCTTGGTGACGGTTTCTGGCTCTATCTCACGAATGGCTTGCTCGATATTCGCCTTAAGGGCCTAAATCGTTAATGGATTGTTCGCATAACATCGGTTCTTCACGGCACCCCACAAAAAAAATCTAACGACATCTAATTGACATCGCCGAGACGGCTGACAACACGATTCCCGAACTTGGCGCGCAAAAGATCGATTGTGGTATGGGCTGTGTGGCATGGCGCGCCATCCTGTTGAAACCAAAGATCGTCCAAGTCCATGTCTTCAATTTCCGGCCACAAAAAATCGTTTATCATGCCTCTGCAGCGCTCACCGTTGACCGAAATGGCGTTTCCAGCAGCATTTTCAAAAAAAAAATGGGCCAATGATGCCACCGCTCCAAAATGCGCAGCAAACTGTCACTCTCTGAGGATGCATTGGCTTCTCGACAATCACATGCGGGTTTTCCGATCCCCAGATGCGGCAGTTTTGTTTGTTAACATAGCCGCCAAGATGAAAATGCGCTTCGTCAGAAAAGATGATTTTTCGAGCAAAATCGTTGTCCATTTCGAGCTGTTCTAAGGCCCAAACTGAGAAACGATAACGAAGCGGATGGTCGTGTGCCTTCAATTGCTGAGTCAATTGGACCTTGTGAGCGAATAATGCGAGGTCTTTGTGCAAAATTCGCATCAGGCTTATGCGTGAAATGTTGAGTTGTTGAGATCGATGGCGAGTCGATGTTCCAGAACTGAGTCGCACACTCTCGGCTACAGCAGCCACATTCTCGTCAGTGCGGACAGTACGACGCCGGGGACCGTGAGTGTTGTCCACTAGCATGCCAGTCTCACGAACTTTTTGCACAAACTTGCGTACAGCAGGCGCGGTGGGTGCCTAATTTCGGCCAAAACTTCTTTTCAATAAACGCACTGTTTGGGCTACAGAACATTGACTTTGGAAATAAGCTTGCAATATTTCCCAACGTTGCTCAAGCGTAAAGCGATTCATTTCGTTCCGCCGAGATATGATACTAATTTTCTGTCAAGATTTCCAGCGGGAAAGATCTGTCATTGTCAAAATAACACATGATTTAAAAAAAAACCACTAAATGGACCACCCGGTATACAAATATATTTGTTTGAATCAAAATTAGATTTGTTTGATGTAAAAAAAAACGTTTTTTTAAATCAGAACAAAAATATTACTTTAAAGGAAACTAATTTTTGTTTGTATCCAAATATATTTATTTAACGTGAATAAATATTCCAAATAAATTAATCTCTACAAGCAAATAAACTGAAGAATTCAATGAAGTGTATTGTTTGCGTTAAAGAAATATGTTTTGACCCAAAAGAATAAATTCAAACAAATATATTTCTTAAAAACAAGAAATCTTTTCAATCTGTGTACCAAAGCACTCCTTTATTTTGTTCTATGTAGTCGTTGGATCATTCCCATAAAGTTTTTCTTAACATGTCCTGAAAATGTCCTAAATAAACAGAACAGGTAAATTAGCTGGGCAAGGCGTTGGACCACTACAACCAACCTAAGGACTATAATATTCTCTAAATACTTTAGAACAAAAATAAATTCAATTTTAAATAAGTTTTTACTGGTAATTCTGTAATTCATAGTTAAAATTTACATTTTCTAAACGTTTCAATAGACCTACCGAATTAGGGACATTCTTTAAATAATTGTGATAAAAATTATAATCAAAAACTGCAATAATATAACTACTAACTAGTGTTCCATTTAAGACAATATAAGTTTGTGTTGGTACATCAAATGTTCATGTACAACTTTCCAATATGGAGAAAACCATCCTGTATGGCGCAACTTGTAGCTAAGCTAATCAGTCGTTCCGCTTTTGGCGGACGGTCTTCGTTTTACATAGTCTTCGCCGAGTTATAGAAAATGTTATGTTGTAGCATTTTATTTTGATCAATTTTTATTTTAATTCAATATTGTCTTCATTTTAATCGTCAGTTGTATCTGGAATTCATGAACAATATCGCGAAATCGGAAATAATTTTGTCCATTTAATTTATTGTTGTTTTCTTTTAAAATCCTGTTCAGAAATCGATAACCTCTTTGATGGATGTTTTTGCTGTCATGAAGTCCATTAGGATATATCAGAAGCAATAAGAAATATATGAAACAAATGTCATTAAAAACTGTAGTATATAATATAGGTAAACAATAATTGATTTAGGAAACTGAATTGAATCGGTTTAAACTTATAAATGAATTTAGTAATAGAGAAAACCAGGTGAGAAGTAAATTTAAAAATCTATTAAAAAGTACAGACTGTACTCGGAGTCGAACCTAGCTCTTCTGTCTTGCCGGGGCCTTGCTCTACCTCCCAGTTACCGGGGCCTGAGACTGGGAATAGATATAATTCATGTAAAAGAAGGAATAAGGCTTGCTGCTAGCAAACCTATCATAACATCTATTGCAAACAGGTAGAACTTGGTTCAGGAAAACGACAGATCGTCGATTCTTGTTATCCATCAATTTACCATATTGGGAATAACTAAACAGCAATGTTTTGACATTTGGCCATTTCCCGCAACCGCTTGTTAAAAACGAATTAATTACTCAAACCAAACACTCTAAACATACTAAAATAACGATGCAATGACAATTTCATTGCGAATGACCAATTTCACGCACCTGGAAACGCGCCATTTCAAATCAATTCCCTTTTATCTGGTATTATCCCGCTTGACATCTCCTTAGCATCTGCAGAAGCCGAAGATTAAGGACGCTAACATGCACGCCGATCCCGTATATGGCGGGACGATTTAGTGGGTGTATTCCTCCGTTTCGATCAGATAAGAGGATGTTGCTCTGAGCATCGGAAGGCGCCCGACGAACGCCGTTCGCCTAATGAAATCGCGGCACGACGCGCCGTCCGCGATCTGCGCGCAACGCCGCGCCGCGCCGCCATCAACCGCGTCTCGATTTATCCGGACCGATATCAACCCCGCGCATTAAGATTTACATCTACCAGAGTGCACCGGCATTAAGGCATTAATCTCGTACGCTTAATTGCAAGGTTGCTCCTACGGTGCATTACGCGAAACTGCCAGTTATCTAAAAGCAGCGAACGAACGCCGCTTAAATATGCGCATGATAATAAGTGGATTGATTAAAACGTTTATCTATGTGTATGTCTCTATTTAAACTGAAGAATTGTAAGTTTGCAAGTGCGTTAAAGTACATATTTTTATCACATAGCATAAAGTCTAATCAAACGCATTACAAATGAAAGAAATATAAGAAAAAGAAACACAAAACTACTGAAGTGTTGTGTGACATATCCTACCACTGATGTTAACATATCTTCTAGATTTGAAAGAGTTAAATACAAAATAAAAAAAAAGAACTTATGATAACCATAAACCAATAATTTTATTTCTATCACGTCTGCTTCAAAATAAATAAATGCTTTTTCAAATAAATACTTACATCTGACTGTGTGGCGATGTGTGGTTTATACTGGTTGAAATGGCACAAATCCCTATTTGACAATTCTGACATATCTTCATCCATGCTTCTATATGCTTCCCATACATAGTGGTGCAGTCGGTTTGGAAACATCTGTACCTGACCGAGATCAATCTAGTAGTTGATGGTAAATTAGAGTAACTAATTTTGTTTTTAGTTTTTACTCATGCAAAAAGTTTGGAGATTCATAACTCCAAACTTTTTCTAATGCAAACTAACAATTTCCTGAATGATTTGTGCATTGTTGTCAGATCATTAGTTCACCAGTGACATACTACTGTTCTTTGTATTAAGATAAGCTCTCAATGTAATGCCAATTCCTTAAACGTTACAATATTGTTTGAAATGTTAACAAAATAGTAATTTAAACGCCTCTATCTTAAGCTTCAAATGTAGAACCCCTGACACCGAAATACATGGACAAAATCGAGAAATATTTTTATACGAAGTTTTTACTTTACTTGTCAAAATGGAATTCAAAATGTCTAAAGCATGAATAAATAAAACTTATTTGTTGGTTTTGTTCCTTGTTCTTCAAACAAAGGTCAGTTATTTTTATTTGATAAGAACCACTCCTCTTAATATTTTCTCATCTATTGTGTACATAATGCTTCCCAGTCTGGAGCAATCTGGACATTCCATTTTATTTGCCGTGGAATCAATATATCCCCACGATGGCCGAAAGCAACGGACGCGGATGGCTTATAATTTAACTTGTTATTGTTTCTACTTTCAACAGGTTTTCCAAAGCGCTCCATCTGGTCGTGCGATGCGGTGTTGTTTGCGCTTCGCTCGAATTGCTTCCCGTTCCTCACTTTAATTAAATTTTATTTTCCGACGGTTTCCTTCTCCATTCTGATACCGCGGAGACCGTGGAAAACACTCGCCTCTTAATATCTGTCTGCCGCATTAAAAATATTAAAAATTTACTCTTGACTCATTTGGTCGGCGACATTTTCCAGACTCCCCGTTGGTGTTTAATGATTCCATTCCACCTGGGAGTTGGTGAATTTACGGCGGGCAATTTTGCGGTTGTTCTTATTTTAGAGACTTTTAAATTATGCCATGAATATTTTTGTATTCAAACTGACATGAATCCACTGAGAATATTTAATGGATAAAGTTTAATGAACTTACGGTCAAAGTTAGTTAATCTCGTTGTTATTTTAATTACGAGTCCCTGACATAAAATGCCTTGATGCCAGTTTTGATGACCTTTATTGGAAATCCCCTTTTTTTCACCACGCAAATATCTTCGAAATTATCAATACCTGTTATTAAATATCAATATCATTTGAATGAATTTTTACGAAAGAGCTATGAATATATCAAAAACTACTAACAAAAACTAAAGAACTGAAGAAAAAACTACTGGTATCCTAAAATTCACACTACTATCGGTTGTTTGAAGGCTAGTAACTCCGAAACGGGTGAACAAAAAAAAATAATTAAAGTGTGTTATAAAGTGTGTTACCCCTGAATCATTCTACATAGTTTGGTATTTTTATTTTCTTGATTTCTTATGTAATAAAGTCTGTAAGCGAGCTTTTTATGGACGCGGATATCTCAGAAACGAGTCATAACAGGACAACGCAGTTAGCACGTAAACAATCCTTATTTATTGTGATACTCATCCATTGATGTATAAATAACACAAAAGTTATTTGGGAATTTTAAATGGGGAAAATAATGTGATCGATCCGGTGCGCAGGATGGGGATAAAGCGCGCGAAACTATGCGACGCTTCGCTCGACGATTTCAAACGATCAACTCTCAGGACCGTATTCGATATTTTTGTCATTTTCTCGTTCGGTTTTCTTTTGAAAATAGCATAAATGATTTATTTTTATTTCGGGAATTGTATACATATTCTGTTTTCTGATTTATTATTATTTCACAACATTATTTCTGCTAAAAATCAGTAGTTGATGTTTCAATTGCGACAAGTCTTTGTCCTAAAATTTGAACAAATGTGCAATTTTAGAAGAACCACCAACATTGGATTGGAACAATATTCCGGCAACTTCTTTATCATTATCTGTACTGTTGTCGTTGTAGTCTAATAAGTCGTCATCATCATCATCATCATCTTCTTGCAAGTTGATTATAGTTGTTTCTACAATTGAGTCAAAAATATGATCAATATCAATGTATTGGTTTTGATTTTCAAAACCAAAAATTGTGTTGCGAAATTGCAACACAATTTTGCCATATCTCTTTTGAGACAGTGCTTTGTTACATAAATTTAACATTATGTACTTTAATTTCAAATGTATTGTAGCTTTTTGCAACTTTATTTTGTACATATTCTCAGATTAATTCAATTGCGATGGGCTACAGGTAACCACAATAATTTTACTTCATTGCGTCCGATTTATATAATTCCGATAAAATCTAATAGAAGTACCTTCTCCTGATGGTGATTTTTGTGGTGACATTGAGAATTAATTGTTTTACTTCCTTGGAATAATTCTTGCTCAATACTTTCAAAACACGTACGCACGCAACGCAGTTACTCAAGAAACTTTATTCAATGACTATTTATGTATTTATGTTATCTTGATTTTAAAATCATATTATTGGGGCCTGAGAAAAAATATTTGGTTTTGTTATTTTATTTTTTTATGCTACCTGGTAATATTTTATTGCTGCTGTTGATTCAAAAGACGTTAAAAACAAACAAAAATGCTTACAGCTCTTCGTTGTGTACTTTCAACCTATTCTTCCATTAAACAAAGAGTCCACCATTTGTAACCTTCAACTTCAATGCTGGTTATATCAATAAAGTACGGGCCTGTGATACATTCCGCCGCTGTACCAAAATTATATCGAATATTTATGTCGCTTTATAAAATTAATGAACATCTAAAATGTGTTTCTATTTCAATTGTCTCATTAAACAAAATTTTGCGATTGTTTTCGTACCTGTCTCGTTATCGCGCTAATACTCGTTGCCGAGATATCCGCTTCCATGAAAATCTTGTTTATAGCCTTTATTTCAAAGAAAATAAGTAAAATACAAAAGCCAATCTGTAGACAAGATCTTGAGTTATACTCTCTGTAAATTTGAATTTTTCTTGGCAAGCGGTTTAGCAGAAAAAGAAAACTTGGAAAGACGTGCGTTTATTCAAAAGTGCTAAAATCGGGTACATTTTTACACTTGTCTCGCGCCTCTATCTAAACCTAGGGGCAGAAAATTTGGATAGTCAATCATGTTATGTAGAAATGATTCAGGAATATAACACACTTTATTTCAATTTTTTTTGTTCAGGCGTTGCAAAGTTACGAACCTCCAAATACAGGGCTCAATACTTTTGCAACCGTTAGTAGTAGAAATGTTAAATTGTTATATATTTGCTACAAATGTTTAATTGCGTCAAAGGAGTATTTCTTTACTCTAATAAATAGTTTTTTGTGCAGAATGGATCAATGGAATGATGATCGAGCGAAAAAGAAGAAAAAGAAAGAGATACATGATGCAAAGCCATGTATTTTAATTCCTGGAAATCAGAAACGAAAGACAAAATAATACCAATATCATCCCATTTAAATACAGTTATTGTATTATTTATGACTTCGTTTTTATAATATTAATCTAATAATTGTTTTCTTTCTATTTGCAGGTGAGTTTTTCCGAGTTCAACACGTTGCAAGCCTCCACTGCATGCAGTATTTTGTTAAGGTTTTTATATAATTTAATAATCATATTTAATATTAATTATTAAAGGACCTATTTATTAACAAACTTATTTTAGAGAGCAATATCAAACTTCAAAGACATAAGTTAAAGACAATTCAAACAAATTCAATCCCCTTCCAAAAACTCCAACATCAACCCTCTAATTTCATCAGGATACCTGAGAGCCCCAACGTAAATTGATACCAAAGCCTTCACAATTTGATAAAAACTTATCAGGCCGACTGTATTATACACATTAGAGGCCCATTATTTTATCTGGTTTCCGACCAACTTTGCATTTACCCTCAACCGCGTCGTTTCCAGCATTGCCCCGCAGCGCTCCGGGTATCAATTAAACGAAAGATGACTCGAATAACCCCCTTCTATCCCCCCAATTCAAACCCCCCTCGCTCCTACATAGTCCTTTGCTCGGTTGCACAATTTGGCGCGCTTTCGGCTCGCAGCGATCTCTGACTTCTGACAAGGATTTGAACGTCTGTTTTTTTTATCCTGCGAGTTTCCGATCCCGGACGGATAATGAATATTGGATCTGAACTAGGCGGCGAATTAATGGCCGGGATAATATCGGCCTGACACGACGGCTTATCAGGACTCAGGATGGTATTTTTCGAGAGTTTCGTGGAAGCGGTGGTCCTTTTGTAATCCTGGCGATCCTGTTTTTGCGCTGGGGATGGTGACGAGTGTGGAATCGACGCCGAATGATTCGAATTAATTGTTGAAAAACTCCGAAATTGATTTTTTTCATTAGTTCTTGATTTAAAACGTGGGTTTAAAATTGGTGGAGGCGCCGGTGAATAAATTTTGAACCGCCATTTAGTCCATTTATTTAGTAAAACTATATAAAGATAACTGTAGGAAAGATCTAAATACCCATTTTTCAATGGATTACACATAAGATTTAATCTAGTTTTATACACAATGCTTGTTTTTTAACACGTTTGTATACAACTAAAAATTTAACTTTTGTTGCTCATATTTTGGTGAAGTAAGGTTTGGAATTGTGCGCACACATGACAGCAATATCAAAATTCATAAATCAACTGTCCGCTACGTTAACCCCTAAGGACGGAAAGGTGTCGTGAAATATGAAATATATAAATTCTCTCGTAATCTCTCTGAAGTGTGCAGACTGCCTGTTGACAGTCACCGCCGTGTGACTGACGTGATAAACGAGATTATTAGATTAAAGAAATTTTATATGCTTTAGGTAAAAATACATAAAAAATGCTTGTCCATTCATTTAAAATAGGCTTAGAAAGATATATTTATATGGAATTGTGACACCATCAAACTGATAAATTTTATGTTTGGTGAAGTAGGTATTCATAAATTTTTTACATAGATAATAATTACTATTAAGATGGAGGATGGAAAAAGGAGAAAAATGCGTCCACATAATGCATATGCGTTATGTGGACGCATAAGAAACGGGCGCCATTTACTGTGTTGTTCTGCATTATTTGAAACTTTGACGCGCTAGATTGCACTCTGCGTAAGAATTCTATTGTATATCGTCAACATTATCAATCGTTCTTGCTCGAAATCGCATATCGGGACCACGTCCCGGTCGTATGACCTATGTATAGGAAAATTAAATGTGCATATTGCCAGTGTGTACTCGTCCTCCCATGCGCTTGAATAACACTGACGACTTCCACCTGTATTTAACTTGCCCTGAGGAAGCCGGAGACCGACCGAGCGAAACGTCGGCTTTGTTTATGACTTCGTAGAGGAATAAATTAACCCAGACTATACAGGGATAGTTTTATTTTTCATCACCATATATAGTCGAGAATCTGAACCAACATTTCAAATCACTATAGGCATTCTGTGCAAGTTTGGACTTTGTTTTGTTTACATGTGTGACGTACTATTTTGTGCGATGCGGCCGTCCTTGTACAGTTGTTTTGTCAAGATGCGCGCGAGCTGTTTTAAGTTACTTCTTAGTTTCCAGTGGTTCCCGGTCTTAAGGGCCGTTCTCATTAGTGGTAGTGGTAGTTGCAACAGACGCTATTATAATATTTCTCACCAGCGTGATAGTAACACACATTAGTTTGCATGTACATAAACATGAGTCACTAGCAATTTTTTTATACTACTATAGATACACTATAATTGCGTCTGTTACCACTACCACTACCATTAATGAGAACGCTTCTTTATCGTACTATTATATAATAATAACTGTTTTCCTTTTTTTAATAATGTTACTTTTTAATAAACACCTATTGTTTCAAAACAAAAACCAGAACATAAAAAAGGAATCTTCTAAAAATGCCTTTCTTCTAACACCAACCGCATTATTGCGGTTGGTGTATTAGGTTGGTGGTTGGTATTAGGTTGGTGCGTATACAAATATTGCATCTCGCAATGTAGTTATTTTAGTTAATACTGTACCTAATTTGATAAATTCGTACGGCAATTTTAGCTTATACAATCGAAAGATCCGCAGTTATTTGGGTTGCATACTCACCGGCAGATCGGCACTCTTATTAACCTACTTTTTTATGAAAAGTTTACGGTTAAGGTGAATCCATACCCCCTACGTTTTGCTTGCAAAACACGCAAAAGTTCTGAGGCTTTTTCTCAGCAATTAGTTCACATAATCGTAAAAGAAATACACCAAATTAAAGATAAAAGATATATGATTTTGCGTCTAGTGGTAGATTTTTGATAGTTCTGTTCGTTTTTGACAAATATATTTCTGAATATGACATAAAATTGGCTGATTTTGCAATTTTTTTACGAAGAACTCAGGCTAAAATTGAAAAAAGTACCACATAATAGGTCTAAGTTACACCTTCCTCTATAAGTGTTAAAAATTTCACGTAAAAATATCAATATCTTACATGCCTTTTTCACTCAAAACTTTGCTTCTTCGAGTACATGAATAAGTTATATTTTATCACGTAGCGTGGATACAACAACAATAAGTAATACATATACATTACCACAGCAAGTAATACACCTTTATCTACAATTTGATGTATAACATGATAGAATTGATACAACATTAAGCTGACTATGGATGCTTATTTTATAGGACGTACCAGCAGTACTGATTCCTCTTAACGTAACATTTGTTTTTAAAAAATCATTTCCTTAAATAAGCAAGAGAAGAGGGAAAAATGCACAAAAACATCAAAAATAATAGTTATTTATGTACCAAGGGCATTAAACGGATGTTTATGCTCCGAGGATGACCGTTTGAAAAGCTCGAGGGCCGATAGGCCCGGGACCTTTCTAAGTCGCCCGAGGGTATAAACATCAAGAATGCCCGCGGTATATACAAAATTTTATGTCCTACAATGTTTTTGATCCTCTGTTTGATTGATATTAATAAATTTTTTGACGTAATCAAGTGACATTCGTATTTATGGAGTTGAATTACAATACAAACAGTTCGGAGTTAAGTGACAATGCAGACAATTAATTGTCAAACAGAATAACCATAATTGACATTGACGTTTTAAAATTTCCAATTTTGAATGTCAAATATTTGATGTATCTGACATATGAACAACCATCGCAACGCGTAATGCCCGCGCGGGCATTAAGAATCCTTAATGCCCTCGCGGGCATAAAGTAGTTGTTTTTACCCCGGTATCTAAAATGTAAAATGTCACTTTATCATCATGTAGGACATTAAATAAATAAATACTTTCTATTAGGCACAGGTTGGGCAAAATTATGGATCCCTGCAAATAACTCTAAAACGGCAAAGAATTTTATTGAAATTTTGTACATGATGATAAAGATATAAGGTGCACATGTCGGGTAGTTTTTCATCGCATTGTACTTCTGGTGTAACCGAAAATGCCACCAACTTTTTTTTTATTTTATATGGACCATCCTGTATATTTTTTCATATTTCAATAGACCTCGTTTTGCAGTATCTATTAATATTGGATTAGGTACCTTTATTTCTAATATCCCATGTGATACGCCATTTTAAAGTACTGAATTTAGTCCATCTTAGCAAACTACAACAATATCCAGTTATACGTATCTCTATTCTCATCTTCACAAACGATGGTTTTGCTAGACTTTGCCATCTTTTTAGTCTTAATGTTTAGATCAAAGAAAAGATTCTCAAGATCCATTCTACCACCGCTGCAGTGGAATATTTCCGAGATACTCAACATCGTAACATTATATATACTTCGCGAAAGACGATTTTCCATATTCACATCACAGGGGAAAACCCGCAAAGCCGTCGTCATACTTTGACAAGAAAGAAGGCGCCGCGGTGCATTCTCCGTTACTATCGGTTTTATACAGCCAGCGTCGTCGCATTCTTCCCGGCTCTTCCACGAAGCCCGTTGCGGCTGAATCATCCATCGTCTCTTCGAAAACTCCTTAAATCTTTAGAGTTCGACGTCTCCACGAGATATATCCCAAACCACCCACTACTATATAGAACGTCGAAACTTCCGGCCAAGTTCTACGCTCTCCGCCAGTTCGCAGACTTTCCGCCCGCAGCTTCATCCGGTTTTTCCGATGACGAGGATGCCGTGCGGCGCGCTTTGAGCGTGTATCGGCACTTCACAATGCACCCTGTCGTCCATATCGACCCGTTAAGGCATTTTCCATTCGACCCCCGCCTATGGCGTTCCCGGTCTGTGGGAGTACTAGGAATAATAGGAAAAGATTGTCGACCGGAATCGGTATCGGACGAATTAAGGGTGGAACTGGAATGAGGAGTGTGGACAGAGAAAGAAAAAGGGGGAAAGAATAGGGAGGGTCAATTGTGAAAACAATTTGAAATGGGTTTAAATATTTTAAAGATTCTAATCGATTTGAAATGGGGTGAGGAACTTTGCCAGTCATCTTAATCTGGTCTTCACATTGGAGATAAGCTTCATAAGAACCAAAAACCTAATTAAAGTTATAGTAATTATAACTTTGTACTTTAGTTTGTATATATTTGATAGGAATTAAACTATTTTTAAAGAAAATAAGTAAGCTATTTTGTCTGCAAGACGAATGGATTACACAGGTCAATATTGATATTGTCACAAAAGTTATGACAGGTAACCAAAAATCTCCACTACATTTGTTTGTGAAACGTTGCACTGTTGAAGATATGCTGCGAAAAACCAAATGAATACTAACGCAGCAGACGCTTTTTAATTGGACACGGCTCTCACTTTTGTTTCCATGTTTGACAGTAAGAAAATGCAGTAGTCAAATTCTTTTTATCTTTATAGTTTAGTAACATAGTTCGAGATTTAAGATTTAATTTTAGCCTACCTAGATAATTCTATTACATCACAATACTTTAATGAGCAGAAAGTGTAGAAACGACACGATACTCTCAAAAAGCACGATTTTATTGATAGAATTAAGTAAATAGTCGTAAATTAAACCTTGGAAATATATTTATGTTTAATTTGTAACACTAAATATTGTAAGTTTGTAATTACTGGGATGCAATAAACACATTTTATTATTAATATTATTATTATATGTGAGAACATTGTGAAGTGGATTTCGTCTACGAAATTTTGGGTTTTTCTTGGGAGATTGGAAAACCTATTTTTTTCATTAAAAAACCGGTTTTAGATGCATGCCTTAATATGTAAAAGCAGTGAGTTATATTATTAAAAATATTTTAACTTGAAATTGACATTATTAAGTGATCTGCAAACTTATGTGGTGAGTTCTAGATTTTCTAGAGTCTATAATAAAATTTATTGTATGGAAACAGATTTTAATGAATGTACTTAACTCTGTGCGACAACAAAATTAATACACCACTAAAAATTTGTTACAATTGCAAAGTTTTTTCTCTGGGGCCAATCTTGCGATTTTGATGATTCCGTTGTTCAGTTATCAGGTGCTTATTCAGTAGTAGCGAACTCCAACTGGTTGGAGATTGTTTCTCTATTTATTAATTTAATTTTAAACTAAAATAACAACAGTATTAAGTACGATACGCATTTTTATAACCATCTGGCCACAATTAAGGGGGGACTCCCGTTTCTCCAAAAAATTGACAATGTTTTCTCTATAAAAAGAAAGGTACATAACTTGCATTGCATTTTTGAGAGATGTTTACTGAATATCCAGTTAAAATTTGAAGTCAATCGGTCAAATAGTTTTCGAAATATCATGCCAACCGTTCGCGAAAAAACTGTTAGGAGAAAGACACGTTTAAACATTCAAGTACAGTTTATAACGCGACATCGAGTACTTACAGTATTTTTCTGCTAATATGCTATACCAGGGCCATACTTTATTCCTTCCTCGACTTCGTAGAATTTATTTTGAGACTTTTGCTCATTTCTACTCCTAGTTTGAGATTATTTTGCAGCCTCGAGTATCTTCATTTCCGTGCCAATAACGATTCCTATTGTTGTCATCGTTTAAACTTTAAATGATGGCAAAAAAGCCTTTATTATAAATGCCTGCTGCTGCATAAGCCGCAATTTTGATAGGTTTTAAGCCACGGTGAAGATGTTTGGGTGCGAGGCGCCTAACGAATTGAAGCGTTAGTTGTTGTTTTGAGTGTCACCACCCAAACACTGTTCTAGCAACTCTCTCGACGACAAGTCGTTGTAAATCGGGTTGATGGCATTTTCGACATTTTTTACAAGTGTTATTGAACTCATTCAGAGTTTTCTCGGCTTCAGTTTTTCGCCATTTGCACCAACTCTGTGATCCCACAGAGCAGTACATATGCTCAACCACTTTGTTAGTATATTTCTCCATAAGTATAGTGATCCCATTCACCGGAAGAGTGACCTCACTTCTTCCATACCCCGTCTCCAAAACTCAGCACTATAATTTTCTCGTCTTCCGTTGTCGACAATTTATCGGCAGACGTACTACCAGCAAATGCTTTTCTTTCACGAGTGTAAATAGTCAGAAAATATTCTTGAGTGTGAAATTCTCACGAGAGAATTTCACAGAATAATAAACCATACACTGCAAGATTTTTGCTTGAAAAACTCGAGCGGAAAAATTGTTCAGCGCGCGATCGACCGATCCGCGCGCTGCGTATTTTTAGCACCTGCACGCTGGCTAATTTTGCATATTTTGCCTTAAAACTTCGTACACACATTCTTAAGACCGTAAATAATAAGATAGCGTACAGAAAAAAAATTGATTTTTTTTCATCAGAAAACAGGAATCCCCATAACTCCGTTTTTCAATAAAATGTCACAATATGTTAGTCTTAATCAAACTAACAGCGTGGAAACAAGAGGAATCAGTAGGGCTAGTACGTCCTATAAAACAACCATCCATAGTGAGATTAATTTTGAATCAATTCTCACATGTTATACATCAAATTATAGATAAAAGTGTATCACTTGTTGTGGCAATGTTTATGTATTAATTGTTGTGGTTGTATCCACGCTACGTCATTAAATATGTCTGATTCATGTATTCAAAGAAGTAGAGTTTTGAGTGAAGAAACATGTAAGATAGTGACATTTCTACATGAAATTTTGTACACTTATAGAGGAAGGTGTAACTTAGATCTATTATGTGGTACTTTTTTCAATTTTAACCTGTATTCGCCGTAAAAGCATCGCTAAATCCGTCAATTTTATGTCAGATTCAGTAACCGATTAGCTAAAAGCAAACAAAAATATAAAAAAAATTACCACTAGACGGAAAATTTCCCGTCAAAACGAAAAACCTTTCATCTTTAATTTTGTGTATTGCTTCTACGATTCTGTGAACTAATAGCTGAGATAAGCCGTTGGAACTTTTACGTGTTTTGTGAGTAGAACGTAGGGGGTACGAATTCGCCTTATTAAGAAATGTATATATCATTTAAAAGAAAATATTGATCTAAAACAAAACTGCTAACAAACAGAATTCTTTCTTATAACTAATTACTTATTTCTACTTCACTTTTCTCTTTCTTTATTTCATATTTCTAAATAATTGGTTTCTTTGATTCGAACTTGTATATTTCTCTGTGTATCTATAATGTATCGGCACTTTAAAATGCACCCGCTTATATCGACCGGTTGGGCATTTTTCATTCACCCCCTTTCCTCGTGCAATAGCTAGTAATAGGGAAAGATTGCCGACAAAATCGGCATCGGATGAATTAAGGGTGGACTGGGAATAAAGAATGGAGACTAGAAAAATAAAACGGGGGAAAACGGGAGCGAAAGAATGCTCGATGTAAATTGAAAGCGTTCGGTTTGGAACAGTTATTTCGGCTATTGTTCGCGTAGCTCTCCTACAGGATCCTATTGGTACTTAGGGAAGAATAAATGAATGAATGAATAAGTAGTGGAGTGGAATTCTTTTTCGTTATTGCGACGATTCTAAGGGAGAGAAAATGTGCATTAGTAATAAGCTGTTCTGGTTTTGTCTTTTTATTACATATTTAAGAGAACTTTTTTATTGACAAATTTGATCGTGTAATAAATGCCTTGGAGTTTAATTCATTTAAAGAGTTGAAGTAAGTAACACTGTGTTACAAAAAAAAATATATATACTTTTTACTAGACATAGCGGAAGTTGTTGAGCTGGTAGAGCTGAACATAATGGCATAGCTGAAATTTTCAAAACACCTCCAAAATCTCGATTTTTTTCAAAAAAACCGTTTTCAGGTATTTGCACGTGTATAAAAATTCATTATTTATTCGATTTCAAAAATAAATGATGTAAATGAAAGGGGAAGCATAGACCATTATAAAGATGTACTGTTCGATCAGATCCAATAACAAATCGAAAAGTTATGGACGTTCAAGTTCAGAAGTTTCCAATTATTTTCAGATTTTTTCAACTTTAACAACAATTTGATGGCCTGTTTGAATCCGTAATATTTTTTTGCTATTTTTTTATTGAAAGCACATTTAAACTTGCGTCTAATACGCGTTTGTTTATTAGAATCGGTTGAAATTTAACAGAATTATCAAATTTTATTGACCGGCTAGACACATCACACTACGGAGAAGAAATATACAGGCGGACTGTAATAAAGCCGTAATCTTTATACACATTAATTAGACATTACTAGCACTTAGATCAGTGGTTCTTAACCTGTGGGTATTTACCCCCTTGGGGGTAAAATTTCAATTTGGAATGGGTGTTTTTAGGCAAATTGACTCATGTATGCATCGTCCCTATATCATAGTTCAAATGCTAGAATTTGTGTTGTCACGGTGGAAAGTTTTGAATACTGTGCCTAAGCTGCGTGAAGAAATATCTTTGTTTTGTAAATCCCAGGACAGAAAAGGAGAAGAATCATCACACAAAAATAAAACACAAAACATTTATCCATATGCTAGCGTATTTGGCTTATTTTTTCAGTAAAATTAACAGTTAAATGTCTAATTGCAACGAAATATGAGCTATATTTTGATAGCGCAAGATAAAATTGCCGGTTTTCTGCGAAAGCTAGAACTGTACTGTACGAATGTGAAGTTCAAGCTGGTGACATCAATGTTCACAGAATTGTCCGAGACAATCGGTGCTCACAACGAAGAAAAAAATGCTGCTTCACTAATTCCATCGTTCAGCAACTATCTATCTTCTTTGATAGATTCGCTGAATCGCTATTTCCCGGGCATATTTGTGTCGTCAAGCTACATTTTGGACAAAGATGCGGACTAAATTTTCAACTTTAGTGTCAAGACGTTATTATCGTACTGCATAGTCTTTTTTAAGAAGGGGTAAAACCCTAATCTCAAGCAGGTCATATGTGTAAAAGTACTGAAAAGATTAAGAAACACTGACTTAGATTTACAATGTTATTCTAAAATTATGACACTTTTTTTTTTCTTTTCCTTTTTGTTGTTACCTGCCAGACTATCACAATATATTACTAAGTACATTAGAGTTTAATACGTTCATTACATTTCCAGGTATATTTGGGTTCAAAATAAATTGCACCAACAGTAAAATTGTCACTCGTTTATTGAAACAGTACTGAATTACCATCGTGATTTAGGAAAAATAGATAAAAGAATAAGAAATATTACAAAATTAAAAATGTTTACTCGGTCTTCGTCGTTTACACAAACATCATCTGTTGCGTGACCAGCAGTAGTCTGCGATCATGTTGATGGTGTTTGTTTCCTTGAAAACGTTTTTCAATAGCTTCCATTTCCTGATGAAATCGTTCACCTTGTTCGTCACTGAGTTGGCCAGGCCTGTCCGGAAATAAATTCAAATGAGAATACAAAAAGTGAATTTTGATAGACATGTTGCAGCCCATTTCACCGTATGCACTCAAAAGCTCTTGTACATTTGCGTAGTCGGCACTTTTATCATTTCCAAGAAAGTTATCTCACAATGAAATTAAACTATTCCAGGCTCGTCTTTCCACATCATTCAGTTCAGTTGCAAAATCGTTGTCCTGCATAATTTTCCGAATTTGTGGCCCAACAAATATTCCTGAAAATAGATCAGTTGAAATACCTTAATTCTTACTATCAACGATTTGAAATGTAAGGTACCTACCTTCTTTAATTTTAGCTTCACTCAATCTAGGAAATGTTTGATGATGCCATATCATAGCAGTAGGAAAGGCCATTCCAGTTCTTGAATTATCAAAATTTTTTTATTTCCATAACTTCAATTTTGACGAACAAACTACACACACGTATTCTGGTTCATACCAGCGGCTTGCGGTGTAAGCACGGGCAAAAAAATTGTTGTATGCTTCAACCACTGATTTTTTACTAATTGTAGCCGATGCTGTTTGTCCACAAACAATCCGCAGACGTAACAAAACTTATGGCGATTGTCACACATTTTACTTTTTTATATTTGCACTGGAGCTTGCACTAGAGCTGATTTCTTACTGCTTATGGATCAGTTTGATTGTTATTTTATATGAAATTTGGTGATACTAAAGACCTACATCGTCCTAATAGTATACGCAATTGTAATAGGTTAAGATTGTCGATTAATGATTTTACGATATTTGGGTACAAGTCGAATAGTACTTAATAACATATTACATATACTGCAATACATTAAAACAGGGTAGTTAACAAACAAAATAATGTCTGGTTAATGTGAATCACCGGTACGCTTATGATGTTCGGGCCGTTCTGCCTAGTGTGAATGTCAAGACAGTGATTAGACATCGATAACTGAGTCAAATTTCAACTGATTCTAATAAACAAACTCGTGTTAAACGCACATTTAAATGGGCTTTCAATAAAAAAATAGAAATAAAATATTATGGGTTGACACAGGTCCTCAAACTGTTGTTAAAGTTCAGAAAATCTGAAAATAATGGGAAACTTCTGAGTTTGAACGTCCATAACTTTTCGACTTTTTATTTGAACTGACCGAAAGTACCTACATCCTTCTAATGGTCTGTGTTCTCTCTTTCAAATGCATTTTTTATTTGAGTTCTGAATTTTTATACACATGCAAGTGCCCAAAAATAGTTTTTACCTACGACCGTATGTGTAAATGTTCCTTACGTCACGGACTGCTTAGCTCGTATATCGCTTATAACAAACGTGTGCTTGTGGCTGTGCGTTTGTGGTTTTAACGCACAGATGTCGCGCGAATATTTTGATTATTTATTTGTCATTTTTGATACAATTTATATTTATTGAAATTTTCGGTCGTAGGTAAGTGCAATAGTCGAGCTGTAACATATATTAAATGCACGTGATAATTTAAGTTGAATTTGTATTGGAATTTTTGGCCGACACTTCAGATTCTCCGTAATTGCAATAGATGTCGCACGAATACGTTGGTTAACCGTCAAATATCGTTACCTGTATTTTTTTGTCATTTTTGATACAATTTATTGGAATTGTCGGTCGTAGGTAAAATTATGTACAATACTCGAGCTGTAACGCATATTACATACTCGTGGAAAATAACAAAACTCGCCGCTTCGCGGCTCGTATGTTAAATTTCCACTCGTACGTAATATGCTACTTACAGCTCTTGTAATGTAATATACTATTAGCTACGACCGTATGTGTAAATGTCCCTTACGTCACGGACTGCTTAGCTCGTATATCGCTTATAACATACGTCTGCCTTTGGCTGTGCGTTTGTGTTTTTAACGCACGACATAATGTCATAATGACGATGTCGCGCGAATATTTTGATTATTTATTTGTCATTTTCGATACAATTTATATTTATTGAAATTTTCGGTCGTAAGTAAGTGCAATACTCGAGCTGTAACATATATTACTTGCACGTGATAATTTATGTTGAATTTGTACTGGAATTTTCGATCGACACTTCAGAAAAAATTTTCCCAGGTTGCAATAGATGTCGCGCGAATACATTGATTGGTTCACCGTCAAATATTCTTACCTGTATTTGTTTGTCATTTTTGATACAATTTATTAAAATTGTCGGTCGTAGGTAAAATTATGTACAATACTCGAGCTGTGACGCATATTACATACTCGTGGAAAATAGTCTCGTGAAAAGTATATTTTCACTATAACAGAGTGTAATTAGCTAGCTGCCAAAATTATTTTTTACTTTATCATACGTAGTTTCATGTAGTCCTTGGAAGTTTTTTCAATTTAAACGATGCGTAGACGCCTTTATTTTCATAAGCGCGATCTTTAGTGTTCTAATAAAAGAAACTTTATGCCTACAATCCGAAAAACTTCAACCATAAACCATTTATTTATAGTCCATTGCATGGAAATTCACATGAGATAAATGCGGTTATAGCACATCTCTCAAAAGAAATCTCTCCTTTTACGTGCACAGTAGATAGTAGATAATAGAACCAATATTATTCCCAGTTGATATCTCTTCGAACTCGTATATAGGCCTTAATTAACAATCAATGGACTCACAACAATTAAATTACAACAAAACAAAGCGTCGCGAACGAGCGCAACGGCATCTATATGGTAACCAATGGCGTCATTAGTGGTCGTTGTAGTCTATAAAAATGATTAACACAATTCAGCGCGGAACAATGGATGTTGTCCGGCCCGTTTGATGATGTGAAGAAGACGTCAAACGCAACGATCGAAGGCACCATCGCGCACATCGATAATAATTGTCCGACTGTACATAACGTTCGCTCGCTAAGCTCGTTATCTTCATCACAAACTCCCCATTGACAATCGAGCCACAACAATGATGGCCCGTATTTAATTATCTTGTAGCGTTGATGGACAGGCGCCGAGGCACGTTCTAGCGTCGAAATGGCACGGATGATCTGAGCGCCAACAGATAATATATCAATTAATTATGGTGGCTGGCATTCGATACGCGACTGTCGGTCGTCAGTAATAATTGTGTTTCTTTTTTTCACGGGGTAAACATTTATGTGACGATCCAATATTTATTACTGACTTCATACAAGTACACACTCAATCCTTGTGTCTTTTTGTTCCTTCATGGGTACTTGCTTCTAAAGTACCAAAGACCACCGAGCATTATTTTTAGACCAGGCAATAGAGATTTTTGCGTGACAAAAAAACTAGCAGGAAGCCGACGATCCCAGACCACGTGGAACAGTCCGTAGATGTATTGTGATGTGTTTCCTACTCGCAAATATCATTTGTTAATTTGTTATAAACATAAAACCTCAAAAAATCTTGTTTTTTGTCGTTTTTCGCTTGTAAAAACTGAATCGCTGGAGCAATTTTGATGCTTTAATAATTTTAATAATAATAATAATAATTTTGAATGTTTATTGGCTATTGGGAGCTGCCTCAATAGAACAACTTTACTTTTTTGCTGACTTTTCGGTCTATTCTTCAAACCTTATTCATAGCTCAAAAGTATGACAAACAATTAAAATATACATCAAAAACAAATTACACCTACGTATCACACGCGTGTAACGGTACGACGGACATCTTCAAATATCATATTTGAAAAAATATCATATTTCTAAAATGGCGGAATTATGATTTTTTTTAAAAAAGCAAAATTTTCCGTTTTTTTCAGCTTTTCTCCGGTTCTAATTATCCGATCGGATCGTTTGACCCGTCATTCTCTTCGTAATTTAATTCTCTACAGTTCATCCCGTCGTACCATTAAGATTGCTACAATAGTTTTCCTTTTACAATAGGAAAAGTAAAAAAAACGCGATTTTTTGTTGATAATTATTTGTAAAAAATTAACAAATGGCATTTTCGAGTAGGTAAAATAGTGGGAATATACTACGGACTGTCCTGGACAGGATGGCACAGGCGGCTTCCTGCTAGGCTTTGTAGCTCTATTGCTTGGCCTATTTGGAAAACCAATAACGTTGCTGTATAGAGAGGTTTATTATGTAGCCAAGCACTAGCTGCAATAATACATCCTCGATATCTATATCTAATTCGTAGCCTTTCTCTTTTCTTCTGTGAAGTGAAATAATACTGTAAGTAGGCTGAAATAAAATCCTGAACCTTTAATGTTCAAGCTATGAAGGGAAATGTCATGCGACAACGCTGTGCACTGTGGCGTACTGTGTACAGGGTTTTGAGCAAGGCTTATCACAAAATTGGTACTTCATAAGTAAATTTTTCATTCAGTCTTCATCTGAATTCTGTCAGGGCTACCAATATTTCTTCAGGGTATAAAAAGTTCTTGTATTTTGTTATTATATGCATTTTGACGTGATGGAATATTTGTGAGGGCTTGAATGAAAGATTAAATTTTAAAGCTATGACGCAAAAAGATAAGACAACTAACGTATACACTTAGGCGAGCCGCACATTGAATGAGCAGGCAGCAAGCAAGCAGCGTGCATTTGCTTCCTAGAAACATTTTGCACGACGCGTACCGCACACTGAGAGAGCACAGCAATAGCACAACACTCAAACATGACGTTTGTTTGATGTGCCATTTAAATTCATAAAAATATGCACTAAAAGATGGTAATGAGCCTATAGCTCATAAATAAAATTGTGGTAAGCATGATAATTTGTTACAAGATAATTACTCAATGAAAATAAACTTATATATCAGGTATTTTAATGTTTCTGCATTTTATTCACAATATCATGCGAAACATTACTAGTTAGTAGCCATGCCGACTTTCTTATGTGGCGTTTAATTAGAAATCGTAAGAGAAGTTACTGGGTTCATCCGTATAATAGTAATTTTAACTCGTTTATTGCTATAATCATATAAATTTTGATTGTATAGAACGGGATTGTCCTCAATTTCAGCAATTAATTCCACTAAAAATCAAAATTTTCTTTCATTTTGAATGATTGACGGTTACATCATCCTGGCATAATCTGTTGCTATATAAGATGTCCGCACCATATGGAAAAAAAAATTATTGTGTATTTCTCAGAAATTTTTATTCTTTATAAAAGTTGGCGGCTCGTAAGAAACCAAAACTGCAACCGTCAAATATATAAATTTCGGTGCCATATACCGAGCGATTCAGAATATATGAATTTGTGATAAGAGGAAAGTACCTTTATTCTCATTATTATCGATAAACATTATTTGGAAATGTTGTTTAGAAGTAAAAATTATATTCAAGATATTCGAAATCCGTTCCTATACAATAATTTAATCTATGCATAATAATGCATAGATTAAATTATTATATAGGAACGGATTTCAATTATGAATTTTTTATTTTAATTTTTTGTATCCTGTGTAATTATACAGAATACAAAAAATTAAAAGCCATAACGTCGCTCTGAATTAGTCCTTTGATACGAAACAAAAAGTAAAAGTAATGGCTTAGGTCCTTAGGTTATAGTATGAACTACTAGGAGAATGTGCAGGCCTAATAGGCCTGCTGGTCGACCTAGGTAGATCGCCGAAGCGTTAAGAGGGAAACAAAAAGCCCGGATGCTGCTACACGCGCGACGTGATTATCTCGTACGTTCGAAGCGGTTACGGGGCGCCATCTATTGCTTCGTAGCGTAATGCCAACAGCGACATGATGATGTGCCGCCGTCTGGTGACCGCGTCGCGAAGCGCGCGGCCGTTGCCTAGCAACCACGATCGGTTGCCATGGCGACGCGCTGACCTGTACACTCCTAAAGCATAATCCATAAATTTACCCGAATCGAGGTAAAAAATAACGAAAACTGGGCCGAAAATGGACGAAATCGAAGGCCTAAGCGCTGTACAATCCAATTTTAGGCGGAAAATCGGCGCCTGCGGCGCCGATTTTCGCTTCTCCGAGGAGCAGACCCTTCCCCCGATTCGCCTATTTTCGTAAACTTCTTGCGCGGACTGTGTTAGACTTTTAGTATATAGTAGGGATAGGGATAGGGATAGGGATAAGTAGAATCATTTTTATAGACTAATCTTGACATTTGTTTTTAAATAGGACGGTATGTTTTTCTCTCAAAGATTTAGTAAAGCATGTTTCGCACAATTCAATGATGTTCGAACAATGTGGTTTTACATCAGAAAATTTTCGGGAAAAGACATATTGATAGCGCGGATTTGTGAATGAACACGAATCCGAACTCTAAAGTCTCGAGTTTTGAAAAAAAAAGTCATAATGTCAAAAACTTTGGTAGATATGAAGATATTGGTTGATTTTCGAAATTTGAAAATTTTATTGTAGCTGAAATGTCTTACACTAACTCAAGGTCATTGTGTCATTGTGCTATACAATCACAAATTGCCAAAATCACAATTTTAACCTCAACTTTTTCGAAAACGTTACTTGATAGTTACTTGACTATTTTTATTCATTTTACATTCACAGAAATCATGTTCTCCAGAGTAATCAATATGAGAATTTGCAATTTAGATTTCTCTACAAATTTTGAAAAAGAAAATTTACCGTCGGGTGTGGAAACAACAGAACACATCTCATGTCAACTGTTATCTCGTCGATGTTGGCATGCAAAATGGTATTATTTAAATCGCCATCATTTAGTCATGAATTATTTGTTTTATAAACAGGACTCTTTAATATGTAACGAATTCTTTTCCAGTTAATAAATAACTAACATAAAGTTAGATGCAGAAAAGAAAAATAATAAACATGCGGACTTATTCCAAGATGGCAGAGTTAGTTGACCATGAATTTTCAAGGACTTAACATGTTCAATAAGTAAGTTTCAAAACATTCTTGATTTTTCCTCAGTTATAAGCTCTGTTGATTGGGGTATAAGAACCACCTAGAATGTTCTTCTTGGTCCTTGAAAATTCATGTTGGTTATTTTGAGTCTTCCATCTTTTCCCTTAAAATGGCCAGTTATGTTGGCCAAATGGCCCAAAATACAAAATTGCACTACAAGCTTGAAATCTAATCGTTACATAATAATGGCGTTTGATCTAATTTATCCTTAAACTTTGAGTAAGTTTCAGTTGTAGAAACGACAGAATACAGTAAAATTATAACATTTACACGTTTCTGGCAAAGATAGCGCACATGGCTTACGAGTTACGATTAGATAAGAAAGAAGTACGGTGGAGAAATAAAAAGACCTCGTCGTTTCTACACCGTTTGATTGAATTTACTTGATGGGACGCGTCATCACATTATCGGCCAACAAATAGTCTTGCAAACTGGTAAAGAGTTTCAGGATACTTTTTGCTGAATGTGCAGAAGAACAAGCTGTCGGTATCAGTGTTATAGTAGTTATCCAAAAAACATCGCTAAATCATTACATTAACACGACACTGTTGCTGCTATTCATGAGCTCTTTTTTCATCCCTACAAAACCACTCAAAAACAATTTACCCAAATGTATTCGCCACCAATCGTCGGACCGTCAAGCACGACCGGTGCAAAAAATCTTGTCAGCCGTATAATTTATCAACTGTGTTTATATCAATAAAAAGCTGACATGAAACGATAAGCTCGCCCGAGCAATTTGGCAGTGAAGCTCGACGGTTTACCCGTCAGCTGATTAAGATCGACCCGATCAGATAAGCTGCTCTCTGCTCACCGGGGATCGGCCTGCTCTTTTTTTTTTGTCGTTCACGGTTATTCGTCGGATTGCGACCCGGAGATTCGGCGCGCCATCTACCGGACCGGGATGGCCCGCGTAACGTTGGGAACGTGTTCGGGAGTTCGGCCAACCGTAAACGAATCAATTTGTAAACTTTTCATGTGCTCGGCGAACGCCCGGTCGTTCGTTGGATTATTACGTATAGTATATTGCGGCAGGTGATGCAACCGGGAATTTTTATTTAAAATTTATGAAAAGTTTCGGCTCCGGTTTCAAACGTGATTGAAATCGTGCGGAAACTATTAAGATTCGTGTAACCATGTTGAGGAAATGATGGTTTAGTTGATGTGGAATTAGTGAATTGTCGGTTGTGATTCCCCGCTTGGTGCGCTATTCATTTGTTTGCGGGTACTTTTCGTATTTTGCGTTGAAACTATAATTTTTTTTAGATTGATAATAATAGAAGATTATACATGTTTTATTTAAACAGTAGATATCAATTGGAAGTCCAACATACCAAGCTCTGATACTCTTGACCACTTGATTAAACAAAAAGAAAATAATAATGATAATATTAACAATAATAAGGTTTAGACAGAACTGGGAAAAATAGGGCATCCAAAACGCTTAATTGGCCAATGGTGCACATTCCACCAATCAGAAAACCTTATGGAACCTGGGCAGGACTAGCGAACAAATGCCTCTAAGAAAATAAAAGGAAAATGAGAATGAAAAGGTGATACATCCTAGAAAAGAGTCAGGGTAAAACTTTACGACTGAAGACTTGAAAGACAGAAGGAAAACCTAAAGAGATAGGAAAAAGATATAGGAAATGAAATTCATCTTGATAATTGAAGACTGAAAAAGAAGATAGGAATGGAGATAGGAAGAAGGGATGGAAAGGAGATAGGAAACGGCTATAAAAAAAGAGATATTTTAAAAATAGCCCTGGTTAAGACTTGATAACTGAAGACTTGAAAGCAAGATACAAAATAGAGATGGACAAGGAGATAGAAAAGGTGATGGAAAAAGGAGATAGGAAGCGGTCATCGGAAAAAGAGCTACATCAAATATATCACACATTAAGACTTAATAACTGATAAGATAGGAAAAGGAGACAAGAAAAGAGAAGGAAGCATGATAGGAAGGATAGGAAAAGGAGATAGGAAACGGTGATAGGAAAAGGATATAGGAAAGGAAATTCATCTTGATAATTGAGGACTCAAAAATGAGATAGGAAAGGATATGGGAAAAAGAGATGGAAAGGAGATAGGAAACGGCTATAGAAAAAAATAGATATATCCCAAAAATAGTCCTGGTTAAGACTTGATAACTGAGGACTTAAAAGGAAGATACAAAATTGAGATGGAAAATGAAATAGAAAACGTGATAGAAAATGGAGATAGGAAAAGTGATGAAAAAGAGATAGAAAGCGGACATCGAAGAAAAAGATACATAAAAAGTCACACATTAAGACTTAATAACTGATAAGATAGGAAAAGGAGACAAGAAAAGAGTAGGAAGCGTGATAGGAAGGATAGGAAAACGAGATAGGAAACGCTGATCGGAAAAGGATATAGGAAAGGAAATTCATCTTGATGATTGAAGACTCAAAAAGAATATAGGAAAGAAGGTAGGAAAATGAGATGGAAAGGAGATAGGAAGCGGCTATAGAAAAAAGAGATATAGGTATCCCAAAGATAGCCCTGGTTAAGACTTGATAACTGAGGACTTGAAAGGAATATACAAAATGGAGATGGAAAATGAAATAGAAAACGTGATAGAAAAGGGAGATAAGAAAAGTGATGAAAAAGAGATAGGAAGCGAACATCGAAAAAAAAAAAAGATACATAAGAAGTCACTCATTAAGACTTAATAACTGATAAGATAGGAAAAGGAGACACGAGAAGAGTAAGAAGCGAAATAGGAAGAAGGAAGGAGATAGGAAACGGTGATAGGAAAAGGATATACATTCTAAGAAAAGCCGCAGGTTAAGACTTGACAACTGAAGACTGGATAAGACGATAGGGAAAGGAGGTACGAAAAAGGAATAGGAAAAATAAATAGGAAAGGATAAGGGAAAAAATCAGGAAAATAGATAGGTGAGAGAGGAAAGGAGACAGGAAAATGAGATAGGGAATGGTGATGAAAAAGGAGATACCTACATCCCAAAAAAACATCTTTTTAAGACTTGATAACTGAAGTCTTGAAAAGAAGATATGAAAATGATGTAGGAAAAGGACATAGGAAAAGTAGATACAATCCAAAAAAAAAATAGGTTAAAACCTGATAACTGGAGAGGTACATAAGCAGGTTCCGAAAAACAGGCTATTATAGTAAAAAATATGTGGGTACAGGAAAAATAAAAACCTCTTTGTTGCAAGACGTATATCGGTTAAACTTACTTCTTAAATTTACGAAGTAAATTTAACCTTATTAAATTTAATCTTCCGTAAAGAAGCTTTTATTTTTCCTGTACCCTCTTCTAACTTATTCTGCAAGTATGGATTTTTCTCTTATTATAGTAAAGCTTACAAATATTATCAGTGCTTCAGACTTCGGTATGTACCCAAACTGTGGAAGGTAGCAGAGTCTACCATGTGATCCACTTTAAACGTCGTCTTATAGAGCTTCTTGCCCATCATGTCAATTACTTTTGAAAAATTATTACTGCCTTGATCCGGTTTAGGGACAAGCAGCCAGCTATTGACCAGGTATATCGAATAACCAACGTCATTCTTATGGTACATCTAGATTATCTAGAATATTAAAATCGTTAGAAGATAGAAAGACTTTACTGTCATCTTCCTGGATAGCGCAGGAATTGATAAATCTTGGCATGGGGTCCGAACCATACATTAAGGAGTATCCTCCGCAAACAGTTTTCAGAAATATTAAAATCTTACCTGACTGATAGATTCTTTAGAGTCAAATATTATTATTTCCTTCAGTATGGAACATTTCCTTAAGAAAATAACAGCAAGACCACATGGGTAGCGTGTTAGGGCAAGTATTTAACCTACTTTATACCAGCGACCTCTCAGAATTAGAAGACTGTGGCAACCATTGTTGACGACACGGCTGTTTTAACTGTAGGTAACAGCAATTTTGAAGGCACAAGAAGAATACTCCTAACAACTAACAGCAAGGTTATTAACAGGTCTAGACAAAGAAAAATTTGGTTATACCCAACGAACTCAAGTCAGTACTTCTTGTTGAGTTCACTGACAAGAAAGAATGTAACCAAATAGTAACTAACGTACTCAAACACAGCCAAATACCTCGCCATGACATTACATCACAGGCTGCGCTGGAAAGCCCATCTCAAAAAGCAGGAGGAGCTAGTAATTCGATGCAGAGAGCAATATTTTTTCAACATTTTCCGCTTGCTGGAGGATACGAAAAATCCAATTCAGCAAGCATTCAGAACTCCAAATAAGTTCCAACCTCGCAAAGTCGCACCGGTTGGATAACGACAATATTATCAAAAGGTACAAAAATAAAATGGTAATTTAAAACGTCTTTAAAATGATAAATCGATATCAACTATTTAGACGCCCATTGGAACCCGTAATCAGCTTAACGAGATCTTCGAAAGCGAGATTTATTAGATCAAAACCAACGATTATCAATCTCCCCCACGGGATTAAAACTTAAACGTCTCACTTCTTTTTAATTAACCAAAATTGGTACTCTCTCTCACTCGCACTCGCCCTCTCTCTTTCTCCTCGTTTTCCTTAGTTAGCTTGAGCAACTTGAGCTCGCGAAACGCGAATAACTTAAAAGTGGGATTCGTTAGCGCGCTATTTATAGCGTTAAAAAGTTCTCGCTTTTTGAAAGAATTAATTAACGTGTCGAATTTAGTACCTCACCGTGAGGGCAAGAGCAACGTCCGAGGAGCCCTCTCACGCCCGCGATACGTACGAGCAGTCCTCCTTAATGAGAAATGCTCCATGAAAACTTTTAACTCCAATCCTTGACTTTGAAGTTTCGAGAGTTCGTAAGAAATTGCACTTTTTTTTCTCGAGTAGGTTTATACTGGAGGATAGCAAATCTCTCCGCTGATGTTTCGTAAAGAGACTTCAGTCGACTTAAATTAGTTAAGATGTTATTCAAGAGGCTACCGAAGAGAGTTTAGTTAGTTGACAAAACTTTCTCATCGCGCTCTGTTTTGTTGTCATGAATAATTACGAGCGTGCTATTTTATAGTTTTAGTTCAGTTTGATTGGATGGTGCTAAATAATGCAGTAATTAGGCTCTTACTGACTTAATTATAATGTTTCGAGCGTTTCTAGCACGTTTTTTATGTTATCAAAGATTTAAATTAATGTTTCTAAGTCTTTTACGATAGGTACATATGTGTCACTACATCTGGTATTTTTCGTATTTTTGTACTTATCTACAGCTCTTTTATTTAATTATAAGGTTTAATAATTTTAGATCCAAATTTTAAATTTCTGTTGATAGACGAAAGAACGGTGAACTTCTTTCTTTTCGAGGAACTTTTTGGTGAAATGGTGAAAGTATGACTTATTTTCATTCTTTTCATGTTAAAGTGTAGAACATTTTTAAATTGACAGATATTAAATTTTAAGTCTCATTTAGCGGTTATGTAGACAAAAATAAAGTTTTCCATACATCGCTTAAACATAATTTTTGCTGAAGAAAAAGAAAGAAGAACTGAATGGCCATAGATGCATGTAAAATTCATGTCAGACAATTTTAAAAATGCGTTTTTACGCTTCACAAAAGCAGTACTTTTTAATACATTTTAGGTTTTTTTTAAATGCAACACGAGGTATGTATATTATTGCGGTTTTGTTTAAGAATTTTATCCTAATTCTTTCTGATATATATTGATGTTAATATAAAAAACGTGCATTTTTCATGATAAAATCATTTATATCATAAAAATAACTAAACTAAAAAAGAAAACTCTTTTTGGATAGTAAAAATATCACGTGTTTTGATAGTTGTATTATTGATTTGTGATTCTAATATGATTTGTCCGGAAAAATTGAGATTTCATAATTGTCAAATAACTTACGAATTTTAAATAAAACAACTGAAATTAAGCAAAATTAATAATATTATTATAGGCTGTCTAATGTTAAGAAAATGACAAAACTAAAAATTTTCGAGCATTTTCCACTTTTTGCGAAAAAGTGATAAAACTGCACTTTTTGAGGTAGACCATTCCATACAAAACTAAAGTACCTACATTAAATTTCCTATAAGAGCACTCCTGAAATGCATTTTTAGTTGTACGGTTTGGCCGCTAGAGCGCGCTGAAAGAAGGGAAAATTTTCCTACTTTATGTAAAACCCAGTTTTTAACTTAGTTAAAAAGCAGGTTTGTGCTGCTTTTTATAGTTGGGTATTCGATCACAAAAAAATACAGCTAACTCTTCACTTTAATGCTATATTTCGGAACTTCTTTGTTCCTTCTTCAGGCAAAACTACAAGTAAGAATAACAACGATAGGGTCAACACTCTCAAAAAACATAAAAATAAAATTACTTACAAGTATGAGTTACATGAGACCAACTAAATTGAGAAACCTTAACATCATCATCAGTTCAACAATAACGCATAAGTCAGGCACCAAAACACTTTAAAATATAAATCAAAAACGTAAAATCTGACGGGCACGTTTGACACGAACAGTACATGTTTACTTTGAAAAATACAGAATACAGATAACAGGCGCGCGCATACATACAATTGACAGCGCCAAACCTCAGAAAACTAGTGAATTACTAGTATTAATACCAATGTTCTTGGATTTGTCACTATCAATAGCAATTACATAGGAATAAATGCTACTCAGACCATCAACGTCATTCCTAAAGTTAACAGTGTTGTTGCTTAAATTCATGTGATACATTTCTAAAAACCGTCTGTTGTTATAGTCTTGATCGTAATCTATTATTTCAACGTTATCAAAATCAAAAGTATGATCTCTGTTGATAGAATGTAAAGCAAGAGCACATCTGACCTTTCCAGTGCGAACGTCACTTTTGTGTAAAGACATACGATTTTTAATCCATTGGGACGTGACTCCAATGTAAGTGCCATCACAATTATTGCAATTAACCCTGTATATGACGTTAGATTTAAAGCACACATTATCTTGATCCTTTATTCTGGAGAACAATTTATTTATCTTATTTGGGTAATGATAAACTAATTTAATATCGTCTGGCAAGAAGGGTTTTATTATGGCTATTAATTTTTCGGTTGGGCCAGGCATCATGGCAAACTTTTGATTTAAAAGAACAAATTCTTAAGTCAAGTCTGTATATTTTTTAATTATATATTTGAAAAATTTTAGTATATAAACTACTAAGTTAGGTTCAAAATAATTAAATGGCAAGATTAGAGTGGGGTGCAGTGGATATACGACATATAGAAAAAAGTTTCTTTGCTATATTTAGTAAATCTGTCAAAGTAGTTATCGAACAAGGACTTTTTCAAAATTTACATTTCAGCATTCCTACGAAATGTTCTAATTACATTTTTTAATAACAACAAACTATTATAAAGTAATAAATGAGATTGTTTCTTTTTTCTTGATGACTGCATTACTTTAGAAACGGACCATTTTGTCTAACACCTTTATTATTAATTGTGGCCTAATTTGTCATTTAAAATGGCATTTTTTTAAGTGCAAACAGGTATTAATGATTAATTAATTAATGCTTCTTGACGTGATAGAAAACGTTTTGGCGAATCTGAATTGAAAGTATTGTTAATCGAAGTCGAACAGAAGATGATCCGATAAAGAAGAGACACAGTAGTGCTTTAAAATTACGACTTTGATAAACCCGAGTACCCACGGGTACGCCAATTTGTCTTCAACTCCCTCCGGCAATCAGGTCCGCGGTTATCGACACGCCACAGTCACGTGAAGGCAACCGCGCCACAATGTTCTGTCCCCTAGCTGCATCTGACAATTTCTTAACACTGACGTGGACAAACAACCAATGGCACGATAATAGAAACAAATGACGGCGGCCACTTTCGCGAAATTGTCTCTCGCAACGAGACGAGGAGAAACGACTTCTGCAAACCATCACCCCAAACTATTTAGTGATTACTTTCTCTACTCGAAATTGATTTCGTTGGGCGTATTTGTGATACTCTGTTTATATTTTTATATACGGTTATTATTTGTGTGTCAGGATGGAAAAGGGACCGGTTGACCGAAATTGAGGTACTCCAACATTGTAAACCGTTTACCTTAAAGGGAAATTGACAAAATACAATTTGAAGTAGCGAATGCAAAGTAAACTCCAACATTTTTGATACAACTTCGATATTAGTTTCAAGATTTTTAGTAAAAGTTATTATTTCATTATTCTGTTGAGGTTTTATAGAGTTGATCTATTGCGCCATGGGCCATTAGCCACAAAAAGTCAAAGCTAGGGATCTTCATATAACGAGTCTTAAGAAAACTTAAGCATGCTCGGAAGGGGTTTTTGGGGTCTCTGATTCAAAATCTGATTTCAGATGTTTAGAAATCAAAATGGCGGATCTAATATAGCCGCCAAACAAGTAATTAAATGTCGGAGTGGGATGAACATGAAAACTTTTGATATATGAAGGTTTCGGTTTCCAAATCTGTCAGATGTGTGAAATTCAAAATGGCGGATCGAAAATGCTGACCAAACATGTAATTAACCTAAATTTATGGCATTATTCTATTATTCAAAAATAGTATTTCAGAGGGTTCAAACAGTTACAGGAATTCATGATCGAATAAGATTTATCAGTTACTCTTGTTTCCATTTTTGTACCTATTTTCTGTTGTTTTTTTCACCTGTGTTCCTCGCATAGTATTCTACATTCTTGTCACTCAAACTATTTCAATAAACATACTGTATACATCTGTATACAAATAAACTCACCGCTAGTTCCAATTAATTCAGTAATAGTTCAGTAGTTAATAATAATTACGATGTTAAATGTACTATCGTGGCCATATATTATGTCCGCTCTTTTGACGTCAATTTTCTCGCAAATCTAGGTGCGAAAAAATGTTTTACAACGCATAAAAATTATAAAGCTGTATATGTTGGCGTTTACCCGATTAAATTAAAATGAATTGGCGCTGTTTTTACCGTATAAATTTCATTTGTTTAACTTTAACTAGAAACGAATTACTCCAGAAATAATCCATAGATTTCAACGAATTTTTTTAAAAATTAGCTATCGTCTAAATATATTTTCAATATATCATTTTATCATTTTATTCTGGAAATTTGGTAATCGTCTTTTTTTTTGTAGGAATATTTTTTTATAAAAATCTTTGAGTTATCAACAATTAATCGATAATTAACGGATACAAAATTTAAAAAAAGGTGTATGTATGTGGGAAAATATGCTTAATTTTTGAAGTTCAGGAGTTTTGATTAATTGCTTATAACTAAAAAATGATAGTATTGTATTAAAAAATGCGTTCTACAAAAAAATCTAAGAATTAATCCTAGAGTTTAAAAAAATTATACAGGGTGTGCTGTTGGTTTAACACCAGAAATTTTTATTTTTTTACACTTGGAGAATTATTTAGGTATTTCGGTAATTTTGTCTGTTTTTGATTAATTTCTCATAACTCAAAAATAATGCTTTTTATAAAAAAAGTGATTCCTACAAAAGATTCTTAGAATTAATCTTGTAATGATCGTATTAAATTTCCTCTTCGACGGTGGTAGTCAGTCCGGAAGTCACGTGGTAGTAAAATTCTAAATTTTCACCAGTTACATACTTGAGGACTTTTTTAATATTATCTAGCTTTTTGATATTTTTATTCATATTGATTTTTTCGGCGTACCTCGACAACAATTTGAATGCAAATTAAGTATTTGTCGAATGTTTACGACTGATATATAAGTAGAAACTGAGTAGCAACGCTTTGCATGAGGTAGCAAAAGAGCACTGTTCTGGACTTGCTTTTTTTGCCCAAGCATCATCTTTAGGTCTATTTGATAGAATAAACCATAGTGAACATTTTGGCTATTTCAGTTCAAAATGTTCAATTTTGGACTTGTATCCACTGTTTTTGAACTCGCCGATTCATTTATAGTTGGAAGTTAACCTTTCCTCATGGGACAGCTGCGTAAAATATATCATAACAAAATATTTTAGCAATATAAAATAAACTGCTTCCGGGTTATGCCGTGCGTCAAGATTTGTTAATGCTGACGTTTCGCGAACCATGTTGCTCGCTTCTTCAAAGCTAATTGAATACTGGGAACCATGCTGAATACTGCGAACCATGTTGCTCGCTTTGAAGAAGCGAGCAACATGGTTCGCGAACGTCAGCATTAACAAATCTTAACACACGGCATAACCCGGAAGCAGTTTATTTTTTAAAATATGCTGGCCGTGAAAGCCTACGTAGTTACTTTATGTTAGCAATATTTTTCAATTCAAAAACAGTCAAGGATAGTTAAAAAATAACAGTTCTACTTGGGTTTCATAATGAACTTATTATGACACTGTATACAGTTTTATACTGAAAACATTTGTTTTTCACATGGTTACGGCTGCAAGTCCTAACCGTAATTTCCGTAATTTCTATAATTTATGTCCAATTAAATTACTCAAAGTAGAATAAATACCGTATCATTATACTTTGCTTCATAGTTCGTATGTTTAAATAGTTTTATCAGGGCAACAGCATGTATGAACAGCGCTAACGTTTAGCAAGATCGTTAAAAGTGCTTAAGACATAATCCGATCTAGGGTGAGCTGATCCTGTAAAGTAAGGATCAAGTTTATATCCAATTTATAGCGGCGCGTTTATGTGAGAAACAGTCGCATTTTCCGTCTCATCTGCCTAAATGTGTATAACGTATGTTCTTAAGCAGCTTGGGACCAATTATGACCGGTCTGCATGCATAATAATAACAATACGATAAAATTTTCATATAAAATGTGACTTTACTGAGCATATATGCCGGTTAGCACACATATCTTGACGGCTTTGCCAACCGTATTGGATTACTTGGTTTATATACTGTTTAATGATATAATATACAATTACGGTAACAGAACTGTATCTATTTCCTGGTTTGACAAATGGGAGCAATTAAGTTATTTAATCAAATTACAAATTAATTTTTTCAAACAAAACATTTATAATAATAGTAATAATATTTATATAATTTATAATACAGTAATATTATGTATTTACTTACATAGTTTTTAAACCATCAATTGATTAAATACAACTATGTTTGTTATGTTGTTTTGCTATAATTTTCAGGCCTTGAAATTTGGATAAATAATTGACCCGCTAGGTCGATATCCATGGGGGAAAAGTGCATTTTTATCCATCTATTGATTAAATACAAATAATTAAGGCATATTTTCCGCAAAATCTAGATTTTACAATCAGTTTAATGTAAAATAGTACGTGTTTCAACACGTACAACACGTAAAACAAACGTCTTTAGCAAAATTACCAAAGTTGGTCTGCTCTGACTACTCCTACTCTGCGTACGCAGTAAATACGAGTATGTTCCCATTTTTATAAACCACTTTGTATTAATTATACAACATTGAAAAAGGAATTTTGTGCACAAAATTCAAACAACTTTCAGACCGTACAAATTGGTTATTCAGTGTGTTCTCAGATGGACTTAACTATATTTATAATGGACCTAAATCTTAATTTCTCGAGCAAATGTGATTCTTTATAAATTGTTTTGCGTGCTCTAAAACTTCCATCGCTAATGTCAAAATTTTGATTCAACATTCATGCTGGTTGAAAAATAAAGACTGTTAAATTTGCTTAAGGATAACTCTCATTTTTTACATTTAAGGCTCCCGTCTCCACCCCCAAAAACGCGAACATAACCATAATTATTGCGCCAATCGCGAAATGTTCGCTACCATTCGATTCTGAAGGTCCTTTTGCAACACTGCTATCGGAAAGGAATTTCAATATTTATGAAAATTATTTATGCAATTTTGGTCCTGGACTACAAATATACAAATGCTTTCCGATAGGAGTGCATCTGATTATGGTCTGCTTTACTACATTATAAAATATAATTAAATGTTAACTATAAGAGCACAAGTTATTTTCTTCTGAACTTCTCTGGACTTGCACTCTGGAGTATTGTAGTGCGTGTTTGTAGTGAGTTGGCAACCTTGTTTACAATAGCGACGATTGTGAAAGGTACTATATCATCGACTAGAAAACTCAAACACAGTCCAGTTTGAATATTTGTACAAATAGAAAGCAATGCATATATTTCTTTAGGTTATTGTTATACCATACGCCATACGTCAATTGTAATAAATAGGAAATAAAAACAGTCATGTTTATTGTAGCGCCATCTACATCTGGTGATTTTTTTTATTTCGAAGCTTTGGAGAAAAGTTTGCTACAATTCGCTTTTTGAATTAAGACGGGGATCCTTAAATTAAATATGTCTCAAATGTAATTGTATGTCCAAATGTCAATTTGGATATAGAAATGTGAAATTTTTCGAAAGAATCAAACTACTACAGGAATATATCCTAAAAATTATTATGCTAATTCACATTTTGCATGTGACTTGACTTTTTTTAGCAAAAAAAAAAACAAGAAAATGCGGAAATATTCATATAATATCTATAACATGAGCACAATTTATTTCCGTAAAGAAAATATTTTTCGTGCAAGAAAATATGGTTTTTTTTGTATATATTTAGTCACAGAATCTTTAGAGCAATACCTTTAACTTAGAAGTAAAGAATGTACAATTTTCCATCTTATAGTAGATTTTTGATATTTTTGTCCGCTTTGGAAAATTGGTAAACTAATCTGACAAAATGATTTGCATATTTTAACGTCTTTTTTTTACTGAAAACGCTGGTTACAGTTTTCTTTCGGTTCAGTTAACACTAGCAATAGTACATTATCAATTGTCATAATTGTTTGTTAATAATAAACTTTAAAACAAACATTTTCTTATGACATTTAATTGTCAAAAACTGATACAATGCTAAGTCAATATTCTAACTATGGCTATGGCGTAGTTTTTGAAGTTGTTTTTTTTTTCAGAAAGGGTATTATTGCTATAAATTAGAGAAAATAAATCTTCGTACATTCATCATCGTTTCTTAATGTATCTGTGAGATGTGTATGTGCGTTCTGTTTTGTTCTTTCTGCGTTCCTTAGCAGTGATGACTTAAGTCTGCAGATTCCCTATTTGTAGTCTTTATGTCATAAACTGATATGCTTCTGTAATGTTTGGTTGATGGTTAGGGCATGATGTCTGGAAAACTCTTAGGACAAAGTGGGGGTGTATCTAACAATAGGTAACACATAAAATTCATCAATTTTTGTTTACAAGTTTACATCAAAATTTCTTGCTCTTCAGACAAAAAGTTATTCTAGTAAAAATATTGAAATAATGAGCATAGCTGTATAAATTAAATTTAGTTGAATGTAACTTTAATTGTTATATAGTACAATTAAAGGAATTGCTTATGCCCGTTTTCTAGACTTTGATGTTCAATCACTTTTGTAGTCTTGATACCGATTTTCATTTTTATTGTCGGGACATGGAAAGGAGCTCATCAAGATTCTTAAATACCATTATAATTCAGAAAAACAAACAGCATTCCAACTGCTATCGACTTTGTTGTGAATAATTATTATAGGTTATCATCATATTGCAACATTGTTATTGACTTAATGCATTTCCAGGGGTTCACATACGATTTATTCCACAAATCAATAAAAAGGAGATTTTTTTAAATAAATAACTATCATTTTGGTATATAAATGAAATACGTTTTTTCAAAATTATGAGAAATAGAGCGACAGTATTTATAATTAATAATATAAGACCCAATAAATTATTTGTATGTCAGCATTAATAATATTTTTCTTTTGTTTCAGGTACGTATTTCCACCATCTGTAGTTTCGGCGCCAAAGCAATTTAAATTTTGTCATTACCGGTAAGTGTCGCCCTCTTTCAGCGGCGGACCGAACTAGAGCGTCGTTCCCGAAGGGAAACGCTGTTTGTCGTAGTTCGTCGCATATTCGTAGGGTGGCGCCAGCAGATACCTCCGGACGCTCCGGTCAATTCCGGCATAAACGGAAAATATCCGCTGGCAAATCGCTTCGCGCAAATAATTTATTCCTAATTGAAATATTAAATTGATTGTAACTTCTCGCGGTCGCCGTTGATAAATTACTTTGCTACTCACCAGTTACATTAATTAATTGAACTCGCATGGTCTATGCAAATTAGAAGTATTGAGGCCAATGGGAGAATATGATCTCAGCCAGACTCTTGTAGGTGACTTGATCTACAAGGTTTTGATCATAGTTATAATTGAAGATGATAATATTACTCCTGTTTGAAGTTTTAGGTCCTTACGTGTTACTACATTAAATGATTTGCGAAATAATTCCATGATGCCATAATTGTCCATTTAGCAAGTAATTTAGTATAATTATTGTTATAGTGTTAATCTATAATTACTTTCCGTTTGTTGATAAATGCGTGACACCGTTCTTAAATATATAAATCATTTCTGATGGAAATTAGTGAAAAATGAGGCTATTTCTATTTTTGGACTAATTATAATTTTATTATAATATGGTCACTTATAATGGTCACTTATAATAAAATAAGCAATTTAGTTATATGAATATAATTGTCACTCAACAACACTAACAACAACCTAATTGGCGACAACTGTTTTTTTTCTGTAGTAATCAGTTTTGTTTAAAAAGCATGACAATGGAAACGGTTCTTAGAATACAGTCAATGTTCCCATACAATGGCATTTAGGCCCCGTATTTGACAGTAATGAAATACTACTTCAGAAACTGCTTAGGAAATTCTGTAAAATAGCGTTATTTTTTTAGGGTTTCAGAGAGTAGGTACCATGTATTTTTACATTTTATGCCAAATTGACAAAAATTAAAAAACTCCGAAATACAATTATGTAAGGAAAAATAAAAGCTTGAAACCTGAAACGTTAAGGAAATACATGTGACAGTTTTGATACCGCGTTTGACAGTAAGGAAATATTACTTCAAGGAGTTGTCCAAGGATTTTTGCTTCATAGCTTTATAGAACAAAGACGAAGTTTTATTTGTACCTACTTACAGACTTCTGTCACGTCGCGTTATTATTTTGTAGATTATCAAAAAAGTCAAGATTTTCGGGCATTTTGAGCTCATGTTTTAGAAAATGGGACATGAGAAGACATCCGGTTGACAGATAATCACACGCTTTACAGAATCTGAAAAAGCAATACACCAAATTAAATTTGATGAATGTGAAATGTTTCGTGAAGTGACGGATCTTTGTTTATGTTGTTTTTTAAAAAAATTGTAACGGAATCTGACAAATCGATCCTTTTACGGAAAACTCAGGCAAAAATTGAGAACGTTACCAAATAATAGATTTAGAAAACACATTATTAGATAGTTTTCTCTTTGTTTGTTCTTTTTACCACTTAAGTTGCTAACTAGATTTAGTTGGTAACCTGGTACTAATAATATTTTTTTAAACTACACTCCTAACGCTCTAAAATTTGATATTCTATAACTTATATAATCTTATACGAATTTTGATGATCATCTCAGCACATTGTAGGTAATACAAATGAAAATATCCCAACGATTACGGAATTTTGAAAAAAAAAAAAGGATACTGAAAAGTTATACCGGCTAGGAGTGGGCGATCTTGGAAACTTGTGATCGATCTTCGATCACAATTTGAGATCGATCAGATCGAAAAGATCGATCAGATCGATAATGAACGATCGATCGATCTTTTAGTTCTTCGATATACGTACGATACGTGTCTGGCCACGTACGTCATCAAAAGATCGATCTGATCGATCTTTTCAATCTAATCGATCTGATCAATCTGAACGATCTTTCGATCTGATCGATCTTTGAAATATCGATCTTTGAAATAAGAAGATCGATCGATCTGATGGATCAGATCGATAGATCGATTTTTTAGCCCTAATACCGGTCAATGATGTTTTGGTAGTTAAAGTTTGAACACCTATGGAGTAATTCTGAAACTTGGTCAAGTTCTCTTGTAGGTTCTTTTCTTTATATCCATGTCAATTCTCCACATTGAGTTTTAATTCAACCCAGTTCTGAATAAAAAAAAAATTTTAGCTTTAATGTTCATTAAGTAATCTTTTACCAAGTTGATTTTTGCATTGCAAGCAAATTGATCTAAATTGTCACACTCCTTAGCCACTTTTTTTCCGTATCCTTGCGGTGATTTAGACTTTTTTCCAGACAGCAGAATAAATTAATTTAATTTTAAGTAAGCAGAATGTTAGTAAATAAAACGATGGACATAAACTTAATTAAACTTGAATTGGTAACGCTTACTATTCCATTTGTTTTGACAACTTTACACACGTCTTCGGTACTTGCAATACCATGTTGACAGATTGATAATATCTGATATTATATAACAACTGATATCTTTGATATTGTTCGATAAGCAAGAATCCACAAAAAAAGCAGATTATTTGATAGAAAAAATGGATGAAATGCAAAGTTTTACTTGAAAGAACGTGTATTTTACAGGAATATGGATATTAAAATGAATCAAACAACATGGTGAGAAACGAAGGCCCTGTCATAGAGCACATGAGAGTCTGACTAATGTTCCTTAGTTACTCCATAGGTGTCTCGAACTTAGACGACCAAAATGTTGTTCGTTCTCTCTGAATAATATGCTTTAAGCTTTTTTTCTTCAAAATTAGAACATTATGTGACAATTTTGATGAATTTCTTTAGAATCTGTAAGAGATTACAAAAGCGTCTGTGAGTATAATACACACTAGAATACGATTTTGCGTTGTATTCTATAAAAATGTTTGATTGTCATTATATTTAAATGTAAAATCCTGCAAAGTTGTTGTCATATTGACAATGAACTAACAGATTATGGTCGAGTGAGGCAATTTTACGAACGCTTTAAATGTTAACACGATTGGCTCTACTCCGAAATTTGGAACGTTTTTAAATGCTTATTGCTGTATTTTGTTGGGTTTGCTCCGGCATGCTCTTGACTCAAAGATATACCGATTCTAGTCCTCTAGTTTTACAAGAAGAATATGCTATGAATATGACATCAAATAATTCAAATATCAATGAATCTGATGGATGTTCTCAAATTTATCGAACAATAGAATTACTAGAGCATGATGAAAACAATAAAATTAAATATTTTATTCTCATCTAGTCACTATGAATTACATATTTACATCAAAATGTTTACGTCCCTTCTATTCTCTGTTATTTGGCTCGGTAGAGCGGCAGTAAACTTTTTATAGGGCCGTCGATGCATTTTTATCCATCGTATAGCGGATTTTACGACATCTTTGTCTTCCGCCATATAAATTTAACGTCCACCGACTATAAGCCCAGTTTTCATACAATTCTACCGGCGCATAAAGCACACGTACGTATACGTCCTGACAAAAATCCTTTCTCCTGCCACTGTTGACTGGACTACTGACTACTTGTTATGCAAATCATGTCTGCGTTAGCGTGTGCCTTGTTTGGGCCACTGCTATTCTGATATTCCTACACATTACCATCCTGTTTCCGGCGTATAATGCTCAACGATACTCCCGCTTGGTCCCACCTCGTCCCTTCGTGTACCTTACTACGGTCTCTTTAGTTATCTACGGGACTAATGGAATAGTTTGCCGGTCGTTCTGGTATTTTGTCGTACTTTGTAATTGAGTGCTGTAAACTCTCGGGAGATCTCTATATTGTACGCATGGTTTTGTGTTTTCTGGTTATAAATGCGTTAACTAAGAGAGAAAATCAAGAACAAAACCATTAGTTAATGCTGATTACATAAGCAAAAATGCCCCCCCCCCCCCTGGATTTCTTTCAAAATAGCACTAGTAAATAAACACCAGTAAATGAACACTGGCAACATAATTGACAACGGATTCGTATTACTATTAGTTATTGTCACTGATGTTAGATAAAATTATTAGAGAGCAATTTTATTGTTGTAGGTGAGACCAAATAGCAATATACAGAAACAAACTATATAAAAAAAATTCAATTATTTCCTAGAACTGCATTTATTTTGTATCTAACTAAATAACACAACCGTACTTTTGAACTGACAATATCATACTTCGAAATAAAAAAAATCTCATTAAGAAATACAGGGTGGCCCAATAAACGTCATACTAAGTAAACAGTTTCATATGGACTTATTCATTAGAAGGTTACAGCCGTTTAAAATATTCACAATATACCTTATTTCAAACGGCTCCAACTGCTTAAGGAATTAAAAACCCAATAAGTCCTTATGAAACTTTACTTGGAATAACATTTACTTTCTAGAAAAAAAATCATTCAACTTATTATTATTATTTTTAATATTTTTACTTACATTTATTTACTTTTTATTGTTGTAATGAATGGGATTTGATGTGTTACTTTTTCGGTTATGCATTGATTGATATCAATTTTATTTTTATTTTTCTTCGTTTTGTTAATATTCCAAACGGTTGTAAACAAAACAAAAAAAAATCTAAAACAAAACGTAAATCAAATATTTCCAATAATTGAAACAGATTAAGTAGAAAACAGATTCCGTTTTCATTGTCAACGTCGTCATGGTTTCTTTTTATTTTTTAAGTTATTTTTAGAATGAAATTGACAAGGATTGAAGTAAGTACATAAAAAAATTATTTGCTCTTTATATTTTCTAAGAAGTTCGATATGCTAAAACGATGATGCCGACAGAGATAATGATACGAAAACTAAAATCATATCATATCATCAAAAATCTTTTCATTTATTCCAATTGCATCGTTAAAGTACTGTTTGTCATATTGACTTCCAATAATTGTATTTCTTTTTCTTAAATTGTTCCCGAATGCGCATTTGCGTTTCTTTATTCTGAAGAAAGGTTTACCATATGAATTTTTCTTTCTCTTCTTTTTTTAGATCTGATAAAATGCCTGCAAAAATATATAATGACAATTACAAATTTTATTTAATTCTAAATCAGGAACAGAATTCATGATTATTTCAATAAAATTTCGATAATAATTATTTTATGGAGTAGTGCCACTAATTTGACTGATTTGACTAAATATTATTCTTATGACTTAAACATTATTTCCTGAAGGAGTGTTGCATTGCTATGAGCTCAAAGACTCAGTGCACGTTTTTTTGTTAACAAGATATGATTTGGTTAATTGTTATGGACTAATTTTAAAAGTTTTACTTTCATAAGGAGCAAGTAGTTGTTTCTTAAAACATTAATTTTTGTATTTTCACGTAATAATCAGTAAACAGTTACCAGTATGTATAAAAAGTAGAATAAGTTTTATATATGAACAGAAAATAACTTTTTTTGTGAATAAGCATGGCTCATTTTCTGAAGTGGGCAAAGTATTTAAGGCACACTATTCTATGTTAACCAAATTATTAGTCTGTTGGTGGAGTCCAAAAAATTCTGGACATAACAATGAAATTTTTAAAAAGGGGGGCAAAATTTGGGATGCTTTATCAGGCGCAACAACTGCTCAAAATGTTCATGTTCATGTCGCTAATCTTTATCAATGGAAAAGTGGATTATTTATCATTGTTGCTGAAATCGGTTCTTAGAAAATTCTATCACTTCTAATTTTTGAAAACCTGATTTTAAATGGTGCTGGAGAAGTACCATTAAATGCACCATTGATGAGATTTTTGTATCCTACTTGAAAAAAGAAAAACTTTGGCGACCTAAAACACATGTTTTAATGCAAATACAAATTTCAAAGCATAATTTTCAATATAGCCCGTTTGGTTTCCTATTATACTAAATCTCTCAGCTCAATTTAATTATTAGTTTCTTCAATCAACGCGACGGTAACGTCTTGACCAAATTGAGGCCAATAAATCCTTGTCAATAAGCCCGAATTAATTTTTATTTATATTTTATTCATTGTAGACGTATTGACGCGTGGCAGGTGGAGCCATGCTGTATTAATTAAATTGTTTATGTGTCGATCGAATGTATACTGAAGCTCGCCGAGAGCAATATTTCAGATCAACCTGTTCATTGAGAAGCAATTAATATTAATCTGATGTCGGTCGTTTTTTATTATTATTTGTTGATTTGCATTCATAAGATTTATTCGTGAAACTTGAGTACTGTTCACAGGCTGAAGCAATCACCTGGCAGATCTACTACGGAAGGTGATACAAGATAAGGAATTACAACTGTGGTCCACTTTTTCGTTAAACCCAATTACGCTGGCTTAAAGCACAATGTAACAATTTAGATGAGAGTTAAACCAGGTATACTTAGTAATTGCTAATTAATAAACAGGAGAAAATCGCCAATATTTGTTCATACACAGTGTGTCGTACTTCATGTTGCAGTTGGCCAATTTCCTGTGACGTGTGCACTTGCACATTTTAAGGAAATCAAGTGACAATAGAGTTTCTAGGAAACGAAAATTATTATGTTTTATAAGGTTAAATGTAACAAGGGGGAGAACGATGTGTTCTGCATACACCGAAAAAAAACAGGAAAACTGTTACGATTTTTCCAATAGCCTATAGTTTTCAAGAGATAAGATTTGATGACTAACAAAATTAGTATAGATAACTGCGCTTAGTATAGCTAACTGACGACTTTTAGAGTATTTAACGTTCCGAATGTATTTTTACACACAAAATATTAAACATAGCTTTAAGTATTGAAAAAAGAAAGAGAAAGCACAAGGCCTCTCCACTTTGCAAAAAAAAAAGAAAAATAAGAAACAATCTGCAAAGTTGAGAGGCGTTTTTCTTTCTCTTTCTTTTTTTTAATAATTTTCGACCTTTGCATCATGTAGTTCTCCGAATAGCTTTAAGTTACAAAAAAATATAGTGAACGACTTGACTCAAACGTATAAATATTTTCAATTAATTGAAACAGATTGTTATCTTTCAGTAGTTAGTTTCCTATTCATTGCCAACGTAACAAACTAAAAGGGTAAAACCTCGTTTACATCCACTTAACTTAACATACGAAAACTTAAACATTAGAGATAGTTGAACTCCATTGAATTATGTGTTCGTTTACATTCACTTAACGTAGAAGACAACGTAACGTACGGATTTTTCACTCAACTTCAACTTAACAGAATCCGTGCACTAAGTGCACCAATCACAAGCTCTTGATTTTGACAATTTGTATGATGGTGACAGCGGGTGACAGTAACATAACCTAAAAATTAACTCGTGCGACTTGAACTTTGTTATCTTAGTGTTGTTTTGCAATATTTTTAGCTCGATTAACGGATTATTAACACGGATGATGGAACCTTGATCCAACTTGCGTGTACATAAACATATTTGGATAAAAAAAGCGATAAATTTAATATGTATTTCATATTGTGTCACTGTCAAATGAGCATGTCAAGCACCCCAACGTAAGTGAATGTAAATGGAACGGATCTAAATTTCGTACGTTAAGTATAATTTTTCATACGTTAAGTTAAGTTAAGTGGATGTAAACGATACTTAAGACTTTGTAATATTTGATTATATCACGTATATATACCTGTATACCTGTCGCTCGGTATACAAAAATATTTTCGCCTATATTGTAATTCTCGCTTAGCTAGAGTGAAGCATTTTTGATATAATTGCTTCGGTCTTTCTTTTGCTTTTATTTTCAAGTTATTGTTTTCTGCATTTGGTCAGGAATACAATTGAAAAGTTTTATACACGCACATACCGTAATGACTAATTGAAAAGTAAAGAACATGACATATGTCATATGTGCTGGATTAGATACACAAAAGTCCCTGGTTCAAATCCAGATCATGGGTGGTTGTAATTTGTTATTCAATTTACATATAATAAAATTTACATCCCGTCTGTGTGCAAACTTATCATATCGTTCTTTACATTTTTAGGCAGTTTGGCTAGAACCAAGCTAAAACTACTGTTTTTGCACGGATTATAACACGAAAATGTAGGTACCTAGAAAATTGTTTTATTCCTCCAGTTGTTTTACCTTCACCACTAGAATAAAATCCAATTTCAAGAACTTGAATGCGTTAAAATATATTTTGTTTATTTTATTTCACTGCCCCGATAGAAAAATGCCCTAAAACAAATGTTATTTCTATCCGACTGTTATGAAATTTTGACCATTAATTTCCACTAATGGAATTTATTTTCGTTTCTTTACTATTTAGTTTTTACCCATATTGTAAGCCGTTTTCTAGATCTAAGAAAAGTATTTTTTTAAATATGTAATAAAGTTTCCTTTTTAACTTTAATTAATTAATATTATAGTATATTATTTGAAGAGCACATAACTAAGGATATAAATCGCGAGCATGAAGTTTATACGCGAGCCGTAGGAGAGCGTATAAACATGCGAGCGATTTATATCAGTTGTGTGCGAGTCGAATACGACGTTTTATCTACGACTCATAAATTCCATTTTATATCAAATCTTTTAAATGTATTTGTCAATGGTGGCGCGGCGAAATGTCAAATAACTGTCATCCACGTAGGTTTAGACTGACTTTGACAGTACATTCGTATAATGATGACAGTTCCTTCAGATAATGAAGTCATTATTTGAACGAACTGTCATTATTATACAACGCTAGTGTCATTATAATCATTGGCGCGTATCATGATGGAGATTATATAGATACGTATGCAATGAACTTATTATATGTGAGTCGTAGATAAATTTAATTATAAGTTTTCTTTTATTTTAAATCAGTGTTTTCAGGAACAATAAAGTTTGTTTGGTTGTTTATACTTGAATAGAAATCCGTTAATAATAATTTTCGTTCTCAGAAGATTTGCTATAGAATTTAGTTAATCGTCATCGACTAAATTAGTTAAAATTTCGTTTTGCTATTTTCCTAATATTTCAGTAACTTTGTAGATACGGCTGGCTCATTTTCCAAAGAGAACAAAGAATTCATTATACACTTTTCTACGATAACCAAATTATTAGTTTGATGGGAAATTCTGGACATTAGGTACAATGAGATCTTCAAAAAGTGGGACAAAATTCTGGACGCTTTATCAGGTGGGACAAGTGGTCAAAATTCGGGACTGTCCCGCACGGACTGTCACCAGATGCATATGTGTAGGTACTTACCTACACATATAACAATAAAAATAAGTAATTTTACCCCTCGGCAATGGAGATGGAAGTTGGGAAATGATAATATTACTTATCTCTATAATTACATTGTACCGCTCGAAAGTACACGTAGTGTTGGGTAATTTGTCTATATTTACGTTTAAATTGAATTGTTATTATTAAACAAATTAAGTGAAGTTGAAAGTTCTGAAACTGTTAACTGCTAGCAATATTTTCAATGCTTTTTTACGCTCTCTTTCACCAACCCAGGAAAATTTAACCAGCCTAATGCCTATCGACATTTTTAAAATTTTTATAGTTTTCATCATTTTTTATAGTCGTCAAAATTTAGAAATACTTTGACGACAATTGAAACCAGTTGCGACCATCAATACTTTTTTCAACATAGCTACATTTGAACTCATGGGAAAACTTGTTTTAACAAAAGTTTTGAAAACAATTCTCCAATTTTCTGAAACACTGCGTGGACTTGTGTTGGCTTTAGCTCTCTTAGATCTGGTAGAAAATTCACTGTTTATATTCGCAGCATTACAATGTTTGATTATAACAAATATTTACATCCAAATATTAATTAAATGTTGCAGGTAACATTGATAAATTAATCGTTTTAAACCTTCTTTTCGAGCAGCGTGCAACATTAATTAATTTTAGTTTTCCGCATTGACGCCCCGAGAAACCTGAAAATACTACCGAAGCGGACGAAACAGGATCGATCGTTTTTTGTTTCTGTCTCGTTCCGTCCCAGTTGAGCATCTGCGGCAGGTGGCTGCGGTTTCGGTCGCTTTTGGTGATCTGCATTCGTGGCAAACGTCGGCGCTCCGTTGCCATGGCCACGGACCACGGTTGTAACATAATCCGGTGTATCGCTTTTATTATCGCTGCTTTCGGGATTTTATAATTCACCTTTAATAAGGTGCGTCGTAGCGGTGACCCATTGCGAAAGGGTGCGGACGAGAAATTGGACAACCGGCTCCGCTCATGGAGCAGGTGGACCATGATGTATTTGAAACGAAAATGAACGATGCGAGCGATCTTTGCAAGATGCCTCGAGGCTTATAATTATTGGGTGATATGTACAGGGCACACTTAAAATAATATATACCCGTTTGCGGATAATTACGCGACGGGTTGCACTTCGGAGAATTTTATAAGGTATTGAAGATGATTGAACTACTAACGATGTAAATGATAACGATGGTGTTTTTGAGTCCTACTGTGATATGCTGATGAGATACACTTTTAAATAATTCATTATTGCAGACTGATTCCTACAGCGCACCCATATTAGTAGGGTGACAACTTACCTCTAGCATATTGATATTAAGTTAATTGCAAGAAAATTTGCTTCAGTTCTATCGTTTATTAATGTGTCATTAATAGTTTATATTAAGCTTTTTTTGTACTTTTATCCTAGAATTTAAGATTTGGTCTCATTGCCAACCAAGATTGTAGAATTTGTATTACTTATTAATATACTGGAGTAAGTATTGTTAATTTCCTATAAGAATTTCCAGGCCTAATTTATAATGAACAATAAACCGTCCACCGTCCAATAAACACGATTATAGACTTTTCAATGTTGTTCATTTTGTCTGTATTTTCGGTTTTAAACATTATCTCTCAATAATTCGAGTGGTTGTCAACCAATGTTATAAACCTTTCTCCTGCTTTTAATGAACACGAGCCAACAATTCTTATAGCAAATTAATAAACGATGCGATGGCAATATTAGTTGAAATTCACTCAATTGTAGAGAAAAGAGATTGAACAACCAAAAATATAGCCACAAAATGAACATAATTGATAATTTAATTCTATAAACGTGTTAATCGAGCATGCGATAAAAGGTCTTAATAACAAATTGGTAAACCATAAAAACGAGACAGAATAATTTTAAAATTTAACCGCATTAATGAGAAACAATGACAAAATATAGAGAAAAAGTTGAAAATTCTGTAATAATAATTATTTTTACTATTATACGTAAACAGTTGAAAGGCGACAATACTAAGTCTACTAATTATGAAATTAAAACTAATTATAACTTATATGTATAAGTTGTATAGGAAATCAGTATACAGACCATACAGACCAATTTGTCGTAGACAAATTTTTTAATGTACTCATGTCCGGAAAGTATTGTTTGAACGCTGGAGAGAAAATAGTGTCATGTATCATAGGATGGCATTTTTAAAACCAAATATCATTTGTCTTCCTTTTTTTATTATTTAACGTCTTGAAAGGAGTTAATGAGCACTGTTTTGCAATTTTGGTACCAATTTTGGCCAATTTGGGTTATCTTTAATTCTTTTTAGAAACGTTAAACAAATAAAGTTTTCTCATACAAATTATTTGGTATTGAAATATCTAGCTATTATATGATACTTTACTCTACCCACTTTCCTAATGCAGTTTCTAAAGTTGCATCATGCAGCATCTAAATGATTTCCGGGGTGTATCTGGACACGAGTAAGGTATCAAAAGTTGACTATTCAATATAGTTTATCTATATTTTACTTATTTTTTAACACCCAGTATGTTTGAGATAAACAGCTCAACAGTGCAAAAAGCTGCGAAGTAATGGAACCTAATAAGTATAATTAAATGAATGCCCAAACATGGTCATTTTAGACTACAGCACAAAACCGTAAACTTGGAACAATTTATCTTGTGATTCTTTTGCGACGATAACTGGAGATAAACAATCTAATGAAACGGACATTGGTGACGATTGTAATCGGTATAGTCATCATTAGGATAAAAATATTGTGTGCGCCGCGCAAAAAAAAGTGATCTAGCTATTATATGATACTTTATCTACCCACTTTCCTAATGCAGTTTCTAAAGTTGCATCATGCAGCATCTAAATGATTTCCGGTGTGTATCTGGACACGAGTTCGGTATCAAAAGTTGACTATTCAATATAGTTTATCTATATTTTACACTTATTTTTTAACACCCAGTATGTTTGAGATAAACAGCTCTGCAGTGCAAAAAACTGCGAAGTAATGGAACCTAATAAGTATAATTAACTGAATGCCCAAACATGGTCATTTTAGACTACAGCACGAAACCGTAAACTTGGAACAATTTATCTTGTGATTCTTTCGCGACGATAACTGGAGATAAACAATCTAATGAAACGGACATTGGTGACGATTGTAATCGGTATAGTCATCATTAGGATAAAAATATTGTGTGCGCCGCGCAAAAAAAAGTGATTTACTCTTTCTTAGCTTGCAACACAATATACTGTAGGTATGTAAAATGTCCGTAGGATTTTTTTTAATTCAGGGCGGGGGATAAGCGCCGACACAACACCGAATAGTTTGGAAATAGTGGGTTACAGGGGGGGGGGGGGCAATCGCCCCCCCCCTTGCCCATATGTAACGTTGATCGAGGAATTCATTTCTGAAAGCCGCGTTTCTTTACGATTCGCGGGAAAACCGCGAGTAACCGCGGATTTTTTTTTAAATCTAAATTTAGCACATTGAGATAGAAAAACAAATGAACGTACAATTCGTACATGTGATCGTACAATTCGTTCAGGTCAATCTCTTCCACATGTTGCTTCTTCTTCTACGGGTCCATTCTTAGTTCTTTTATACGCGTCTTCACTATACAGGATGTCTCACAGAATATGAACTACATGGAGATCTCGGAAACTGTAAGAGCTACGAATCGGTTAATTGGGACAAAAGTTGCTTAGATGTGGACTCTTTTCAGGACAGTTAAAAAATTTTGCATCGATATTACGCAAAAAGTAAAAACTGCCCATTTTTTCCCTAAATAACTTCGTTTTAGGGTAATTTTTTTTTCTAATTTTGTATGCTTGCATAAGAGCATGTGTTTTACCTGTCAGCTTTGGCTGGGCGATATTCAACTTTTTTATTTCTTATGGACGCCATATTGAATTTTTACAGATTTAAATAGAATATCGAAAATTCTTTACAACCATTATTTATAACACATTTATGAAATTATCACAAACAATGCCATTAGGTGGCCCGCCAGATCACCCGACGTAAGCCCATGGATTTTGTTTTTAATGGGGCTTTATGAAAGCCAACGTATATCTAAGGAACTATGATACAGTGCAGGACCTTCAGGGTTTAGTGGAGAGGGCTTTTAGGGATGCCTAATAGAACTAATAATAATTAGTAGAACTAGTAATTAAGGTTAGAAGTAAAATAACAACCAAATTTTCAAATGTGTATCAAATACTTTCTGTTTAGGATTTTTTTTGTTAAATAATTAATTTAACTAGGGAGTTTTTAATTTGTAATTCACAATAAGTAAAGTATTGTCGTCACAAGGTCTAAATAATAATACTATTTTTATAAAATTAAGTAAGTATGTAGTAAGTACATTTTAGGTTGTTTATTTTTACTTAAAATTTTGTAAACATTCCATGTATCATAAATGTATTATACATGCGGTTGTAAAGCAATCTCGATATTCTATATGAATCTGTAAATTTCAAATGGAACCTCACATAGTTGACCATTATTTGTTCTAAACAAGCCATTAATAATTACTGAAGAGGCCTTAATAGCCTGCTCCACTACCATCTGAAACCTCTGGACAGTATCACAGTTCGTGGGCGCTAGTTTTTATGTAGCCCCTTGGAAAAAGTCCATGTGGTTTAAGTCGGGTGATCTGTCCGGCTACCTAATGGAATCTTCAATGTATTTTGCAATAATTTTACACACGTCTTATACATGGTTGTAAAGCTCTTTCAATATTCTATTTAAATCTATTTAAAATTCAATATGGCGTGCATAAGAAATAAAAATGTTGAAATTCGCCCAGCTGAAGCTGGTGTACAAAAACATTTTTTGATAACAAAAATTGCTTCACACTATGCTCTTATGTAAGAATACAAAAATTCGACTTCTATTTATCGTAATAGCGCAATAGTTCTTCAAGAAAAAAGAAATAAATAGTTTTTACTTTTTCCATAAAAATCTAGTGATCCATGCAAATTTTTATTTTAGTGATCATCCAGGCCATCGTATTCGTACAATTCGTACATATGTCATCGTACAATTCGTACAGGTCATCGTACAACACTAACTACATTCCAGTCCGCTCCCTCCATCACAAGTGTCAGCATTTTTTTAAGTTAGATACTATGCTCATGTGTAACATTGTACAAATCGTCAAAAATTACATATTAAAGTCACTTGATCTCATCAAATTCGTCCTCTGATCACTTACTTTTGGTTTTACCAGACTTCTTCATCTCGTAACGCTGATATATTTATTCTGTTGTGAATTTTGTTGTTGCGATTAAATCTGGTTCTTTCCATGATAACATGTCATGAATAACCGCATTTTATGCTTCTGAGCATATTTCTTATGCAAAGTAACCTTAAAAAACATTATGTACTTATATTACTTAACTAAATCATAATAAGTATGTAATTCTTTTCGTAGATGGAGCCGTCCTCATAAACAATTTTTAAATAAATCTCGTCGGACAGTAACCGAGCTGATGTCTTTATTTATCGCCAGTTTTATCGCAGTACCCGATCATCATTCATTACTCGACTGACAGTTACCTTTCTGTATGGCGCCCGTCCATCGTCCACTTTCCAAATTATGATTTACGGTGATTATTAAAGCGGAGAGACCCCCTCGCATCCTGTCCCGCGCCGCCTAATGAATTACACACAAACAAGGACTATATATCACTACCGAAATCATAATTTAACTCTTCGTACGGTGTACGCGAGGAAAATTGGTAACGGTGGCTTTAGCGACGGTCATCTAACCGCCAGACGACCCCATTTAGCCCTCATTAAAAGTTAACCAACTTTGACTGATGACTGATTACCTTTGCCGTAATCAAACCACTGTGTTAAAACGCTAACTTTGGTTTATGAATTATGGGTTAATAAGTATATATCACGTTTTTATACAAATCCAAAACGCATTCTTTCTTTGAGCTGCGCACTACCAACGTTAATGACATAAGTAAAGACTGTTGTGAAGAGTTTTATCTCAAGGAAGAACCACTAACGTAGATGGCAAAGAAATCTCATTATAATTAATTATTTATAACACTGCTTACTGTTTAATGTGGTAATACGTCATCCTGTTTCTTTAAAAACAACTGATCAAAATCCACACGAAGAAAGCCTTGTCCACAGCTAGGTTTTATAATTGCATTAGTGAGTAATGACGTTATTACTGGACGTTTTGGAATACATGAAACTTCTTTATTATAACATTTGAGGATCTCTTCAAAATCTGATGTCATATTTGCAAAATGACTTATGATTTAATTTTGCCAAGCAAAGTCTTAACACTGTGGATTCATTTGCAACTCATTTCCTGTAGTATTTGAACCTGCTGATTTAAAATCTTATGTCAGATGTTCAGTTGGAAAAATTGAAATGATTTTACTTTTTTGTGCATTTGAAACTTCGGAAGAGCACTCACGGACCAGTTTCCTCCTTTTGGAGGAGGAAGTAAAGCTGTATATCCCTATAAAGTAAAGTAAATTATTATTTTTTTTCGTCAAAATGACCAATTTAAGAAAATTGGGGTATTGTCAATTTGTTGACAATAACTGCTGATTTTAGAGTGGAAAAAATACGTAGGTTCTAGAAATTTTATCACAAGCAAGTGTTCATTGTTATGGTATGTATGTTTTATAAAAAAAATACTATGTTTTATTAAAACTATATTACTAAGTATCTTTGAAGTAATGAATTTTTTGATTTTTTTTGTGGGGCTCTTATCAATGGCGTCCTTTAAAACGTTTTTCAAAGTAACGCAAATAAACAAAAAAATCATCGAAGTAAGTAGAACGCACAAAGAGGGCATATCGAGCTAAAAGTGAATATGCCGAATGTATTGATGCATTCAAATTGTTGGAAAAGTTCGTCAAAACAGAATAATACGCAATTAATTTGGTATTACTTCAAAACTGGACTTATTGTACAATCAACGTTTGATAAAATCAACGTAAAAATGCAATTATTTCCAAAACAGATTTAGTCATACACATTTGTGTAAAAAAATATTTACATTCCAATAAAGTAACCATATACAGGATGTATCAATTTTAAATCGGGTTTCTTGGAACGGATATTGTTTGATAGATGATAGATATTATGAATACGCTTTTGCTAACTACTTTCCTTGAAATTGATAGAATCTTCCAGTCTTAAAAATAATTGGTCAAAAAAAAACTATACAGTTACTAATATAGAGATATGGTTCATTTCTTAAAATGATGTGAACCAGACAAATTAGGCAGTAACACAAAAAATTTAACGTCTAGGGTGGAACTGCATTACTTTATACACTAAAATTTTGCAAAGAAACTCAATAATATACAGAAATTTAGACCATTTTATTTGAAAAAAATCTGATGTAGTCAGGCACATTACTTATCATAGTTTATATAAAATTATTAGTTTAGCTGAACGAGATTCTATTTGATCGCGGACGGTCGTGTTTGCATTAAAATAAAACTAGTTAGCCAGGATTTGACAGATCTTTTGATTCTATTGACAGTAGCTATTGTCAAAACTTCTTCAACTACCTACTGTCGTTAGAATGAAAATATCTGTCAAATCCTGGCCATCCTGACCGATCTCGGCCAAAAGAATTTGGTCATGCAGGTAAACTATAAATTTTACAAAAAAATGCCATAGATATAAATTATACAAAATTTGCTCTACTTTAATTTATTATTTAACTATTTTGACAAAATTACACACTTACACGCATATATACACACAGACATTTTTTTGTACCTTGGTCAAAGATGTTTAGGGGACCCAAAAGGACATATTTCCGCTAAATTCTCAAAAAGCTTTTTCGCCACGATTACAATACTTTGTCCCACTACGTATGATAAAGTAAAAAGAAATAAAGTTGACCTCGTTTTCAGGACACTAATGCCATCTATAAAAAAAAACTAACACGTCCTTGTAGCTGCCTTTATGCCGGTAAATGTTGATTAAAATGGTCTACCTGTATATTATTTTATATTATTTTTATTACAACACCAAACGTAAATCTATTGTTAGAGTTCGATAATCTGTTAATCATAAAAGCCCAATAACATTCAGATTTTAAGCAAAGACGGTTGAATCCAAATTAAAATTATAATAACAAAACACTAAAAACTTTGGAAAATGTTTTTGGGATTTTGTAAGGAACTGTAGAAAGTGGATTTAACAGCGTTTTTTCTTCATTTGTATGACAGAATTGTCATTTTTTCAACAATCCACACATGCACAATTTTATGTTCTTCCTCAGGTTCGACTGGTTCATAATGGTACAACATTGCTTTTTACACTATCTTTTAATGACTTTTGGCACATTTTTCAGTCTACTGGCAAATATTAATTGACTTCATTATGCATTTTTGAAACTTGCACAGCAGTTGCATCACCAAAACATGGTCAGTAATAAGTATAGTCCAGAAAGATTGATAACCAACATATTTCCCAACTTATTCGTAATACCCTTGTATAAGTAACTCCATTTGCAGTTGACTTGTCGCTTTTCTTGTAAAGTTACTTTGAAAAGATATGCACAAAATATAGTTCCAATAGTTTTACACCCATTTTTGAACAGTTTCAAAACATTTCCCCCCATTGTATTATGTTCATTTCAACAATATTTTATGGAGTCTCCACCACATACTCAATTTTCCACACGAGGAACTCCATTATGAGGTAATGGCAATATAATGTCTCTTTCTCACGAACCCTACTATCACCCCCTATTACTCCAAGTTGACCCATGCGACACAATTCCGCAGTCGCGTCCTTAATAAAAATAATTAAAACGTGCAGGAATATAGGTCGCATCGTAATTTTCCATATGCTCAAGCGACCGACCAGATAAAGCTTGTGCGCGAGGTCAGTGCCTGTTTGTCCGCCTGTGGTTGTAAATATGATTAGAGCCAACGGTTGATGGAAAAAACTTGTCGCGATAAGTGAAATGTCTGGTTGCTGGCCACTGTATTGCCCCTTGGACTTCTTACTTGCTTACCGATGTAGAATTGCCCGCATTTTGATGAGTTTTAAGTTCACCACGTGTGTTGAACATGACACCACTATAATTATTTGTATATTCTTACTAAAACTAAAATTGCAACGTTTCCGTAATGAGTACATGTGATCGGTGTTTATATACAGTATACACAGTAGGGTAAAGTCTAAAGAGTATTGTCAAGCAATGTTATTGTTTAGGTATGCACTATTTTGGTGGAAAGAGTAAGAATAGGAATTTTCCAGACCCTACATGGTGCAGATTGCATTGTTGCAACTCTCTCATCGTGTGTATGTCTGTTCGGCATTTATTTATACTGTTTTAATAACCTTCAAAGGTCAAGGCTAACGCATATAAGTTTATACAAATAATTATCTTATTTTGTTAATTGAAATACCACCAAGTCGAAGGTTGTGTTATAATAACATAATAGAACTTTGATGTATACCAGAATACACAAATGGGTTGTTTGTAATTAATTGTAACTTATTAAAGGGCACTGTTATATAAATTGTACAAAAATGAATGCCTTGAGAATGTGTCGTTTCATTTGCAACTCATTTCCTGTAGTATTTGAACCTGCTGATTTAAAATCTTATGTCAGATGTTCAGTTGGAAAAATTGAAATGATTTTACTTTTTTGTGCATTTGAAACTTCGGAAGAGCACTCACGGACCAGTTTCCTCCTTTTGGAGGAGGAAGTAAAGCTGTATATCCCTATAAAGTAAAGTAAATTATTATTTTTTTTCGTCAAAATGACCAATTTAAGAAAATTGGGGTATTGTCAATTTGTTGACAATAACTGCTGATTTTAGAGTGGAAAAAATACGTAGGTTCTAGAAATTTTATCACAAGCAAGTGTTCATTGTTATGGTATGTATGTTTTATAAAAAAAATACTATGTTTTATTAAAACTATATTACTAAGTATCTTTGAAGTAATGAATTTTTTGATTTTTTTTGTGGGGCTCTTATCAATGGCGTCCTTTAAAACGTTTTTCAAAGTAACGCAAATAAACAAAAAAATCATCGAAGTAAGTAGAACGCACAAAGAGGGCATATCGAGCTAAAAGTGAATATGCCGAATGTATTGATGCATTCAAATTGTTGGAAAAGTTCGTCAAAACAGAATAATACGCAATTAATTTGGTATTACTTCAAAACTGGACTTATTGTACAATCAACGTTTGATAAAATCAACGTAAAAATGCAATTATTTCCAAAACAGAAGGGTAAAGTCTAAAGAGTATTGTCAAGCAATGTTATTGTTTAGGTATGCACTATTTTGGTGGAAAGAGTAAGAATAGGAATTTTCCAGACCCTACATGGTGCAGATTGCATTGTTGCAACTCTCTCATCGTGTGTATGTCTGTTCGGCATTTATTTATACTGTTTTAATAACCTTCAAAGGTCAAGGCTAACGCATATAAGTTTATACAAATAATTATCTTATTTTGTTAATTGAAATACCACCAAGTCGAAGGTTGTGTTATAATAACATAATAGAACTTTGATGTATACCAGAATACACAAATGGGTTGTTTGTAATTAATTGTAACTTATTAAAGGGCACTGTTATATAAATTGTACAAAAATGAATGCCTTGAGAATGTGTCGTTTGTTCAAAATTGAAATCACAAAAATGCGAATAGCTTCTTACGTTTTATTTAAGGGTCGGTGCCAAACGAAACAAAAAACGTGTTTTTGAGAAGTTTGTAATATACACATGACACTGCCAACTGCACAGTCGACGGTGACCTTGAAACGATTTTCACTATTTTTAAACGTTCATTTAAACGTTTATTTCTAAATCTTGTACATTCACGTTGTGAAACAAAAACAAACAAGAATCACACGAGATAAAGCCTCTCTAAACTGTAAATACAGAACCAATTTGTAGTGACAATTAGCACCATGGGATGGCGCCAACTGTCAACCCGGCACTATTACACTCCATTATTTAAGTAATTAATGCACAAGACGCGTTAATTATAATTTACTTTAATGTGTTTGTTATTTCTCTATTTTATCTCCATTGTCAGTTATTTATGCGGTTATTTGATACTTATAAACCAACTATAACAAATGGAGTTAATTAAAATGTTCGTTTTAAAAACAATTTTGCCAATTCAGAAATTGATTTAATTGTCTCTAACGAACGCTATGTACAATTTTGATTTTACATGATTTCTGTGTGGCCAGCTTACTCGGCTGACGATCCTTATCTGCTGTATTATTCAAATAGCAAAAATAGTAGACTTGCTGGGGCCAAACATACTTATCAGCTACAATTATGCACATAACATTCATAGAAATAATGATTTTTTATGACCTTTATACTACAGTTCTAAGGTCAATTTTGTATCAGTTCAACTCACGACAAGAATTGCATAACAACACAATAAAATTCAAAAAAAGACATCCATTAATAGTTAATGGTTCTACTTAACAACTATTACAGCAAACAACTATTTTTTTATTTTATTAATTAACAGCTCTGTAGCTACTTGCATATAACACCTAGTCTGATGGCCACTAGCTATATTAAATATCTACATAAATTACTAAGTATAAAGACGATATTAGGTTTTTACCATTTAACTTAAATTTTGTTTATATGCTACAACATTCGACAATCGACCAGGTCCACAGAATAGCAATGATAATAGAAAAAACTTTAGAAAAAAACAAAAGGTATGCTCGTCTATATTCCTTAATGTGGTAAAAGTGTTCCGACAAAGTTGGACACCATAGGGAGGCCACTCTATAAGCTGAAAAAAATAGTAGCTCTTTGAGTAAAGCCAACTATTAAAATCATGTATTTCTGAAAGTTATTTCTGTAAGAGAACTCTCAAAAGTATTAAAAGTAGGACTACCACAAAGTTGTGTACTAAGTAGAATTTTGCACTTTCTGTATACATATGATCGCCCGCAACCGGATGCTGACGATCTGCTATCGTGGCAGTAGATATAAATGTTGTGGAAGCAACACTAAAACTGCAGAAAACTGCTTTAACAATATCAGTGATTGGATGTAGCGATGGCTAATATTAAACAACCAATATTGTCTAATACTTTTAATACAATAATAATTCTATTATTAATATAATTACAGAATCAATTTAATTTTAAGTTATTCTTCATATTGTTGGGATAAAATCATGACAAAATCTATTTGTGAATAATTTTACTCTACTTTAGCCTACAAGTTTTAATAAATAATCAGCGAGGTCGCAACTATGATCATAATGGAGCTTGGGGCAACACTTTTAACCCTATAAATACATGAAACATAACCTAAAAAGTTAACTTTAAAATAGTGGTTTCATAATTATAATAATCAGAATAGACGTGTTTGGCGGTAACTGATTAGTTACTTCAAAGAATAAGAACTTACTAAAGAATTGTTATAACCGTTAACGTTTAATAGCAGTTTCTACCTAGTACCCCTGGCTTATACAAGTTTACACGCACATATAATTGAAACCAAATTCTAATTTCTATGTAATAATTTATTAGAATAAATTATACTTAGTAAAATTACATCTGATGGAGATAATACAAATACGTTGCACACAACCAGAACTAAGACGAAGTCGAAAGTGACGGACAAAAACGAATACGGTATGAAATACGGTATTAATCCAAAATGTTACCGAAAACTAAAACGTTACATAAACTAAGAAATCCTCAACACTTTAAATATACTATAGCTTCCTACGTGTATGCTGATATTCAATAAACCATTTATTGCGCATATGCAGTCCTGCAGCAGTAATTAAAATCGTTCATATCTACGATGTAGGTTTGATCTTCACATAATACCTTATTAAAGTAAATGTGGTCCTTGAATTTTATCTGAAAATGGATTTGATGTTTACTTGAAAAGAATAATGACGATCTTTTACCAGAGTCGCAAAATATCACCTATAACGTCATGCTGGCCTATTTTGATGAACACAGCAAAACTAAGAAAGCCCCAATCCTTTGGCCATACTATAGCAGGCTACACGCATGTCTAAATATGTATAGAATATTGATATTTCGCAGTTTGACACATGGCATTTGATATCAATGAGACCAATCTTAGAAAAATGTTACTAAAAACGATGTTACAATTTGTTAATTGTAACACCGAAAACAGAGTTACAATGTGTGCATTGTGAATGCAAAGTAAAACAAATATATTATATATTAAATACCAAAATATCTTCTAAGCAATGTTGACTCTTCTGCTCAATTCTTCCCTCATTCTAATCTGCAACGAAAATGTTAGGTACAGCTATATGAAGTCAGGGACATAATCTATTTCTTTAATTTGGCATCTTATTCGTGTTGCTGTTGAGTCGTTTGTAAGAATTTTTGTGTCGTATTTGTATTTATTAGCAGTCCCTCTATTTTACTAGCTTCCATCAAGTCGTTTAATTGCTGCTGAAGTTCTTCTGCTGTTTTTGCGATGAGAACGTTGTCATCTGCAAAATGTAGACGTGTTAGTCTTACACCAGTTATGTTCATACCATAGCTTTTGTCTTTTGGGGCTATAGTTCCTCTAAAATTCCCTAACTTTTGGACATTACAAAAGTCAAACGTCATTTGAAAAGTTCATATGTATATGAATAACTCGTATTTGGTCTTTGATATGTGTAAGATGGACGCTTCACAAAACTATTGACTAAATCCCACAACGACTAACTTCATACTCCTCACAGAACCAAAACAATATCTGGTACTGTGTTTAAAATATTTCAGGAAGATTGGTTACTTTCCATATTTCTCTTATTCAAATACTTCCTTTTGCTTTTTTTCCAGTGCGTGTACCAATATTTCTCAAAAGCTATAACCACATTCACTCCACTGAAATACTTGTTTCGCCCACGTTTTCCATTAGTTCGATCAACCCTACAGTCCGATATTCACGATAACACTAAAACATCGCTCCCTCTCTCTCTCAACCATTCGCCCCTCAATAATAAGCGCACGTCGTTAGACTGGCCAATAAAATTTCATCGTAGTAGTTCATAGCCCCAACATTCAATTAATTCAGCTCAGCATCGCAGTTTCAGCCATCCGCATACGCGCCTTTCGCGAAAATTACGTACGCACGGCGTACCCGAACCAATAGGCGGAAGGAAGCTCATCAAATTTATTTCGCTAACAGCTTCCGGCATATTTGGCAGTAGGCACGAAAACGACGCTATGGGGTGATGATGGCGTTTCGAAAACCTTTCGAGCGGATGATGATTACCGAATTGAAAAGTCCGTCAGAGACGGACTGAGAAATACGTGCTCGAAATTTGTTATTGTTGTTGTCCGCGTTGCTCTTGCGTTGATGAAGCTATTTGACCAACGCATACCGATGCGATAATAAACGCGTTCCGTGCTTTAAATTTTAATGCGCGTTCGACCGGGACACGCACGATTCTTATCTGGCCATAAAGTTACGTTATTGCAATTTAAATTGAGTCGCGGATTGATATTTTTTTAGTGGATGTGTGTTTGGAACCGTTCGTTTCAAGTTACTAACTGTTAGGTTAATGACGAGGAAGCAAAACTTGGTTCGTGGATTGTGCTGATTTGCTGGAATGCATGTTGGGCACTTGAATTTATATGAACTCTACAGTGTACATGTATTTTATTTATTTTATATGTCCACTGTGGCTCATTTCAGCCTCAAATATATTTATCCAGACCCAGTCCTTTAAGGTACATGAGTATCTGGATAGTCAAAATCGCAACCATTCCTAGCTGGGCAGACCACACAACATAATCCAATATTTTGTCATCCTCAAAACACAAAAGACACTCAGTGAAGGACTGGCTAGTCCATTGGAGATTCGTTTTCACCTGATGAGGTTCCCACCCATACCACCTTTCCATTGAATTTTTCTTTGATGGACCAATTACTTCTGTTTTTTTCTTAAGCCATAAATTATCGCTAAAAATGTCTTTTTCCAAACTTTTTCTTTTGTTTTTGCTGATAATTCCTTCACTAACGCTGTTTCTTTAAAGGTAGCAAAAGTACGTTTTTATATTTCGTGGTGCCAAAAGGTGAACACCATGTTTTGGCACCCTACGTGCTGCAAAACGTGAACAATAGAACATTTTGTACTCCACAACGTGCAAAATTGTACAAAATACCAACAACGTATATGCCAAACTATGACTCATGTCGAGAGAAGGCAACCATGTCTTCGCAACAACATTCTTTTCGACAAAACTGCTTATATGAACCTGTTGTAGCGAGGAAATTTGGCTTTTTACCTTTAATTAATTTAGTTCTTCCATTTGTTTTTCTTAATAGATGTTATTTTAAGTAGATATTAATCATATTCCCTATTTTTGGGCCTTTTATAATGAAGCCACAATAAAGTTTTTAAATTAATCTATGCAACCATCCTTATTGTACCTATAGGTACAAAACATCAAAAAATGGAACAATAGTTGCTGGGAAAAATAAAAGAAAAACGATAAGAAAAATAAACTACTTTCTACTTTCTTTCAGCAGATTTTGAATCTGAAGGCAGAAATTCTGAATCATATCTGCTTTCGTTTCAGAAAATCATTGTAAAAAAAATCATTGGTTTTCTCAAAAACTAATAGTTTCGTTAGATTTGACAAAATAGCATATCAGAATGGGTGGTCATTTTTTTGATATTTTTTGTTATTAGACCGAGTAGTAATTTGTTATCGGTTCTTGTCTTTTTGACAAATTATCTAGGAAATCTTCTGTTATGTGACGCTCAAAAGTTTACCGATTTTTTTTAAGTTAATAATTGCATACACATTTATGGATTTGATTTTAGTTTGACAGCGGTAGCAACCAACAATGAGTTTTAGATCGAAGCCTTGGCCCACGACCCGTACTTTGGATTAAAAGATCAAAATAATCTTCGTATTTCTTGATTTAAGCAGTGTTGAAATTGAAAGTTAAAAATTATGGGATCACAAGCTATTATGTACAAATAGAGTGCAAGTGTACAGCGAAGAGCAGTAAACATTTCTTTTTAACGCACTTTAAATCAATAGCCGCAATCAAATATTATCAGCCAGCAGCAATATCTTATTGCTTTGTTTGTATATGTCTTATTTCTACCTTAGTGACTTTATATAGTTCTACAGAAATTACTTCATTGCCGCGCGTATGTAGACCAGATTCTAAAAGTTACGTTAATTTTTTTCAGACGAAAAAAAAATCGGAAATATGAGCTTTGCTAAAGCGACGAGAAGACAGTTTTGACAGTCACTCACGTTATGTCGAAATGTTTCAGGAGTATAACACAATTTGTTTCAATTTTTCACTTGTTGTCAATACGCTGGGACAACAATCTTGGAATAATAGTTAAGTATAATTTTCGCTAATTTTGCTAAATACATTAATCTACTTCATTAATATTATTATTTGGGGCGGAGGTGGCCGAGTGGATAAGGTGAATGCCTTCCACTAGGAAGTCTAGGGTTCAAGCCCAGGTTAGGCAGGGGATTTTTCAAATACTCCGTCTCCCCGACTGCCGCACAGACACGCCACTGGTTTTGTGCACATGGCAACATCCCAAACAAAAATTGACTGTCAATCATACCCATATGAAAATAAGTCAACATCAGAAGCAAATTTCTTTAGTTGGATTAATATTAATCATAAATCTTATGGCATGGAGATTTTTATATCAACAGTATCTAATGCAATTTATATCAGCGTTCTCTGTTGGAGAGCGTAGAAAATTATAAGGTCAAACAGCGCTTAGCTGAACTTAACGTACATAGTCCATAGGTACGTCTATAGATATAAGATCAACGTTTCCCAGCAATCGTGTGTGGTCTCGTAAAATAGCCTGTTTGCTAATGTGAACATTATGAGCTTAAACAGCGACCGCAATGTCGTTCTTACATAGACAGATGACGTTTGCTCAAACAAGATAGAGCACACATTCATTGTCATCTCCCGGTGGTCACGGCACAATCTCAGATATCACGAATGTAAATACTAAACACTTAAAATAGAATATATGCGGAAAATGCGGTTTTCTTAACTATTGTGATGAAAAATAAATATGTCGTTTAGATAAAAAAATGAAATATTTAATATAGGTATGGATAAATATACAGTGTGTCCCCGATGGACCTAACTATACCTATAATGGACGTACTTTTTAATTTCTCGAGGAAAAGTTATTCTTTATAAAGAGTTTTGGATGTCCTAAAAAGTCGAAACCCATTGTTAATATTTTGATTTTGTTGTATTCTAAGTTTTATATTTTATTTATTTTTAGTATTTTAGTAATTTAACAGAACATTACGTACTCCACATGTTCCCCTCCTACAGCTACACATTTTCCAATCTCTAAACTCCCGATACACCAAATCAATTGTTTCTTCATTTATTTCGTCTACTGCTTCCCTAATTTTTAATTTTAGAACGTCTAAATTGTCATGAAAATTATTCGCATACCTTCTGTTTTAAATAACCCCACAGAAAAAAATCAAGCGGCGTTAAATCAGGTGAACGTGGTGGCCATCCTATAGGACCGAATCGTCCAATCCACTTATTTGGAAAATGTCTGTTCAACCAATCCCTGACTTGATATGCGCTATGAGCAGGACAACCGTCGTGTCGATAGTGTAGTGAACATCTGAGCTGTAAGTTGATTTCGTCCAAAGTAGGTAGCGAAAAATTTTCCAACATATCAAAATTAGTATTTTGGTTTACAGTACCGTCAAAAAAGTATGGTCCAATTATTTTCTTGTAATAAATTCCACACCAAACATTCCCTTTTTTATATTTTTGAGAATTGGTTGTAATACGGAAATTTGGATTTTCTTGAGACCAATGTCTGCAATTCTGTGAACTAACAACTCCATTTGTGGTAAACGTCGCTTCGTCAGAGAAAATAATTCTTCTGTAGAAAAATCTATCGACCATAATTCGTTCTCCCATTAATAGGCAAAATTCTAATGGACCACCATCATCTCCTTCTACTAAAGTGTGTATCAGTACTGGTTTATAAGAATGAAATTTTTGATTTGTAAAGGTCCTTTGCAGGTGGCTTTTACTGATGTTCAAGTCTCGAGATCTTTGCCTCAACGATTTTTTTGAGCAAGTGTTCACGGGATCAATAGCTCCTGCATCATCTTCGCCATTTCGCTTTTTTTACTTGATATTTTTCATGTCTCTTGTTGCATGAAATTTTTTAACGAATTCACGAACACTATTGACAGAAACGTATACCTCAGGGTATTTGCTGTTAAAAACTTCAATAGCACGGCGGTACCATACCTCACCTATGCCGTAACAAAGAACTAAATAAACCCTTTGCTCTAAAGTCAACATACTTTCAATCAGCTTCTATCAACAAATTGCTTGGATACGCTGTTACTACTGCAACTGATCAATCATAATTGTGGTCTCTAAATTTTTTGTTCACCTTTATGTAATGTCTTTTCACTACTTCGAGATGTAAAATTTGAAATAGAACATTCAAGTTTGATATTTGAGCATAAAATTAATTCAAACTAACTTTTACCTAGAACATTTTTGATCTAATTCCGAAAAACCGATAGTTTACTCTTCGGCCAATTTAACATTTTCGTGTTTTCTAACCATCCTGTATGTTAAATCAAAATATTAACGATTGCTTTCGACTTTTTAGGACATCAAAAACTCTTTAGAAAAAAATACCTTTTCTCGAGAAATTAAAAATTACGTCCATTGTAGGTATAGTTAGGTCCATCGGGGGACACACTGTATAATTCAAGTATTCTGTATTCGCGATACATGAATCATAGTGGGGTTTTAAAGTTTATCGATTGTTGATTTATTGTTGACGAAAAGTGTGTCTTTAAAAACCTCGAAACCTAGGCAATTGCCCTCATTACTTCGTTCTAAAATCTTGTAAGAATTGAGGCGCCTGTTGTTGATGGTTCTTTTAAAACTGTACTTCTGTGGAAAAGTATCTTGAAATTACCTATTTCTAGAAGTTTCATAGCGTGTGGTTATTGCTGACTCTCAGTTATTGGCAGTCGGTGTTGAGGTTAAAAATCGTATGGTACCATTTGGACTTTAACTTTACTACAGTAATCTTTCTTCTCGGCGGTTATGGCTTTACAATCATTTATGGTATTGCTAGTTTCCATAGCATTATGTTCTCTGAGCAGTATGTGGCTTCTTCCTACTGGGATAGCCATTCTCTAGCAAGCTATCTAATGCATTTTAATCTGCACGACTGGTCTGTGAGAGCCCTGTGTTGTGGTATAAATGCATTTAAACTTATTGGTTATCGATAGAATGATCGGAAATGCTGTGTGTAAAGTACACCTAAGAGAATAATATACCGTGTATCGTATTGAATAATGGGTACATTAAAATGTGATGATTTTGTTTTGAATAGTTTGGGTACTATATGTTGTGTCTGATTTGTATGACCTGCGATCTCTGCAAAGTAGGTACAGCTTAGTTAATTAATTTATATTATGATTGTTTGCAATTTTATTACAAAATCGAAACTGTTCAAGCACTTTCTAAATTTATCTTTCTGCCACTGTAAAGTGTGCAGTGTTCATTATCTGTCCCATTTTCGTGTGGTAAATATCCCGAAATTTTGGGAATATGATAATATTATACTTAGTCTTAGGTATATGGTATATAGGAAATATGGTAAAAAAATACTTTGGTTGTAATAGGGCGGACCATGTAGTGTGAGTGTAGTACCACCATCTATCTCGAGAATTAACAATGATCGAAATTTGATATTTGGAAACACAAATTAGAATAGTACTACCACAAAACTCTGTAGTAAAAATGTTTGTTTGATTCAGCTTGAGTTTTTAAATGGAATAGAAATTCTTACTTATTTGGCAATACTTCTTGCATTAATGGTTTCTTGTTTTTCAATTGAAATCATGAATTTAAGCAGGTGTGAAATAAGAAAATAGTATTGCTAGTGTTAGCTGAGACACACATCCTATATTTTCACTAAAAAAATGTTAAGATCAGCAAATTACTTTGTCAGATTCCTATTTTTTTCATAAACCGAACAAAATATCAAAAAATACATTGTAAGACAGAAAATTATACATTATTTACCTTTTAATTTAGAGTGTTGCTTTTAGGATTTAGTGAATAAATTACCTGAGAGAGAAAAACAGTCGGAATTTTACGTGTTTTAGACCAAATGTGCTAATTTTTTTTACAATAATAAGTACTTTGCATGCAAGAAGATGTATATATGTTAGTTGATGTTTATAAATATTTTCATTATATTCAATTTTTTTATTCTTCTTTAAAATATCTTTTCATGGGACGTCAAATGCTTGATAACCAGCTTTTGACGACACATGCATATGTAAATAAAAAATATTTTTAGGTCATAATCTGACAGTTTGATTTTAATTCATAACTTCAACACACTTCAGATTCGTTCTGAACTGGGATACAAGAATCCAATTTGAAATTTCATCATAAAATTACTTACTTAGTTTACTTTGGAGCAAATTTAATAATTTCTTGTTATTCTGACTTTTTACCTATAAACTTTTAGAGCATCTCAAAACTTTTCTCGAGATGTAAACATTTACGTCCATTATACGTATAATTAGGTCGAACTGAGGACACACGGTATACAATTTTTATTTGTTGTTGAGTTGTCCATAGTCTGCTGTTAATTTTGAAGATTTGCTCATTTCTAGTTGAAAAAGAACGTAATAGCAACCGTTTTGTATTTTCAATATTATTTAGAAATTTTTATCATACTATTTAAAATAAAGTTGACAGTTTGTAAGAATCAGTGAATTTAAAAAAAAATAATAATATTTGGGATATAAGGTCTTGTGATTCTAATCCTGGTTCAAGAATTTCTGATCTCTATCATTCTTAATTAAAAGGAAATAAGAATGGTGCCACTTCTCAAAACCATCCTGTAAAGGGTCGGCACCAAACGAAAAAAATTTCCTAAACCGTTAAGAAAAAGTGCTATTTGGGTTGCATACACGATGCAGTAATATCAGAATTTTGTGGTAAAGAATTGAAACAGTACACATGAACGTTGGATCACGTGACTAGACAAAGACGAATGGCACAAAGTGGGATGGAAAGCAAACACATTTCTACTATACGAAAACCACTACATTGTTTACATCTGTTGAATATCCTGATATCCGTCCAGGGATGTTTTTTTCTTGCCGAGCGCCAGCCACACGTTTGTTTTGAACCATTTTGCACAAAGTGTAATTACATATCGTGAGTAATGAAATGAAGTGAGCAAAAAAGTTACATTTAGTATGTGCGCATGGGTATTTAGTTTATTTTATTGACTAATTACGGTACCGATCGGTTGGTTATTAGTGTTATTACTTAGGCTGTACCTATACCTAGTTTTGTCTACAGGTATACTTATTACTTTAGAATAAGTATGTAATAGTTACAACTTTTTGTGTAAGTTATTCCAACTTTTTGCAAACTAATAAAGTACATATAAGTAATAATTTTTGTCTAGTGTCCATGTCATTGCAATACGTAGGATAATATTGCTTTTCTCAAAGAATTTCGTGATATACAATTACATACAATTTGGCATGGGCCAGATTTGTTTTTAATATTTTTTTTTGTGCTAGGTTATGTATGAGAATTTATAGGTAAGTAGAAATATTATATGTATTCTACATACATATATATATATAATATATACGTGCTGTATAGCTTGAATAAATCCGCCAATTTCGAAAATTGGTTTGCAAATGTGAAAATAATAATAACCAATAAAATGTATTTGCCGGTGCTAACTTCATTGTGTAATTGTTTCATGCTCGGGATTGGACTCACCTCAAGCACACCCATGCTAAATAGCATTCATTATTTTTATAAATTCTTTTCGAAGAAGCATAAAATTGTGTTATGTATCATTCGAAACTTGGTACATTACAAATTTACCACTATCAAATGGTTTCAAATGCGAAAATAATAATAAACTATGAAACATATATACTGCAGCTAATTTCATTGTGTGATTTTATATTTTTGGGGTTGTACAGAAGTAGTCAGGTCTTCCGGGAATCAATCGATACGTGCCATTCTGTACTTGTATATTTACTTGTAATTCGTGACAGAAAAATCCAGAAGCTTCTGTTGACTAACAAATTTTTTATTTCCATTCATATAACCCCCATTCACAGAGGGTAACACTTGTTACGCTACTAATAATCCGTTATACATCGGTTAAACCTTTACGATAAATACTTCACATTTCATTAATTTTATAACAATTTTTCAAATAAACACAGTTTGATTACACATGATTTCGCAGCTTATAAAAAAAGGAAACAGTACAGTTTCAAGAATAATTTTCAGAAACATAACCTCGATAATGCCATTGCAGTTTTGACGCTATTATGAATTAGATTGAATCCGTATGAATGAAAGCAAAAATCAATACATATTTTCGTTTGGGTTGCCTACATCAAGGGGTTAAACAAGAGCGACATCTCGTATCAAACGCTTGAACTACAGACCAATGAATATGTCAATTAATTTTACACGACCAGTTTTTGTGAATAAAGTACAAGACGACTAAATTACAATTTATTTTATTATAGTTGTATATACCATTCGGTTCAGAAGAACATGGTGATTTTTATCTCTATTTTATCTCCGTTAAATGTTCTTATTGCGGCCATTTGAGCATAACAAATAATAAATTTATAGAACAATTAAACTGCGATCTCTATTTATAATCTTGCAAATTTAGATATTCAATTAATCCTCTCTATTAAATGTCTTGTATACGTTTCAGTTGCGAGCAAGATTTCTGCGTCGTATGTGGTAAGCTTCCCTGTGACGCCGACCGTTAAGTTTTAATTCTACTGATACTGATAATAATACTCATGTAAATTTATGCTGTTATTTGTTATTTGCGCCCATTTAACATTTATTTTATTTATATAACATTTGATTCTCCAATATCATTAACGCAATTAGTTTACAATATTTCATAATTATTTAAGAACATCTGGTTATATGACCAAAATAGTTATTTTTTTCTGTATCAGTTGGCCTTAATTGTTCCCAACAAGCATGGTTGATGAACGGCTATTCCTTCAACGAAATGTCTAAAGAAGGGTGCCTGAATTGGTATGCATAATAAAAACTTCTGGAATCATTAAGTAAGTTTTACTGCAAAGATTTCATCAAATTACGAATACATGTTTGGAATATGTATAGTCACTTTTTTTTTAAAGTAGAAGATACTTTTTTGCCATATTTGTTACGACTGTTTGCAGTATTAACAAAACCGTATAATAAATGGCTTTTAAGAAATTATTAAGACTTCTTAAGAAACGGATAAATCAATAAGTAGGTACATCTGACACTGTTTTGTTCCTCGAAAACATACTCAACAGTTTCATGTGGATTTCTTTATTTCTTTGTTTGTTCATTCTATTTATTATCCTTAACTTTTTAAGAAGTTATAGGTCCGTATATAGGTATATAGGTCCAAATGAAAAGTTTTACTGAGAATGACATTAAATCTACTCTAAAAACAATTCCGCGGACGAAAAGTGGGGACATCCTGTAAAGTATTATTTTTTTCTCCTGTCGCATTTTAATACGCCATTTTCACAACAAACATCATTTTTTATTTCCCAGGCCTCGTCGTACCGCTTACATCACGCGCGTTTATCGCACTTACCATCAATTCGTCAACTCGTAAAACTCTGTGGCATTAATCTCGCCAAACATAAAAAGTAATTGGCCACATGGCCCCTAAAAAAAATCGCGCTTCTCCATTTGAGGACATATTTAGCGAAATGTCGCGCGGCAACATGTGCGTCGCACACCCTGAAGATTTTTGCAAGGATAGCTGATGCTTGTGGTGTAAGGTTTTCCACCGCCTTCCGCGAATTTTAAAAATAGCCCACGCATTTACGATTTGCCGAATAGCGCCATTTCGCACCGCGTGCACATTCCGCGTTGGAGCGCAGCTGCATTAAAAAGTGAAAACCGTCAAACGTAAGCGACGCATCAACAGTCCGTCCACCTTTGATGTTCACGTGTGTGAATGGTATTCATCGCAAGTCTTCCTATTCCGATGAATCTGTTTATGTATGTGCACAAACGAAGCGTTTATACAGGATGTGGCAAAAATCAATTCTCCGATTTGGATTGCCTGGAATTTTTAAATGGGCGAATGATATTTCAGTCGTAAAGTGTTACGTAATTAAGCTATTTTTTCGACTGTTTTAATTCGACGTTTCGATGTTCAAATTCCACTATCCACCAAAAAAGTTTGTTGTTTAGTAAGATGTTTAAACTCGGAACAGTAAAATCATTTTGCTAATTTCAATGGCAAAACTAAACGCAGAACGGCAATTTTCACCTTTATATGGAAGCGTAAATCGTTGATAGATATACAGGGTATCTGGAAAGTAATGGAGTGAAGCTTAAACGTAGCTTCTCGATGTCAAATGGTACCGATAAAACCCCAGCATGCCTTAGCACAAAAGCACTTCCTTAAGGGTACATTCTGGTGTAAAATATGCAAAAATGCAAAAAAAAAAATAATACGTATTGTGCTCGCACAACATTTAAAGAATACACTGTAAAATTTGTGAAAGAATGAAAAATATTGAAACTTTCGGAATTGACAGGATCTTTTAGAAAATGATGCAAGAAAATCCTTTTTCTCTTTAAGAAAGTTTGATAAAGCATGTAATTCTTAAGAGGGGCACTTATGCAAGTGAGATCAACGTCGGCCTTGAGTCTGTAGTACGCCCAGGATGTGGTTCCATCTATCGGTGAACCGTTGTACTTCAAGTCTTTGTGTATAAACAAACATACTTACTTAATTTGTTCAGCCTATTTCTGCCCTTTGCCAATAGGCTACTGTAGTTGTTGTCAACTGTTAGTTGATATTGATCTGAGCTGTTAGTACCCCTCTCCTGTGTCTCTGTTTGTGGACTTTATTACAGAAATCTTCTTTACGGAGCGCGGTGACAGTTCGTAGTAATTCGACACAATTGCATAAAAAGCAGATCAACTTGACAACGGCTGGGTCAATTTGAAGAAACTGTCTTAAAATGTCACCGATAAATTAGCTCCTGTTCCGGGATTAATGCACCATGAAAGCATATTAAATAAACCAGTATATTGCGTCAAAAATTAGCTTCTTTTCTCAAATTAAGTTCATGATTAAAGCAAGCGCGGTTGAATTTGATATTTATCCCGGAACAATGCTCTATGCTTACACATTCCAACAGTACCTTACTTTTACACATCAGTGCAATAGTTTCAACTCCGATCTGCTTTTTATGCGCACGTGTTTTGCATGTAACTGGGATAGGGATAAATGCCCCTCTTAATGAAACCGGCTTATTCTGGATTGCACCACCTACGAACACAATTCCGCAAGAATTTTCAAGTCAATCGCATAGTTTTTCTGAAATCTTGCCAACCGCTCAACAAAACAACGTTTCGAAAAAGCGCGTTTTAATTTTAGACCGGTAACAAACTTTCCGAACTTTGATACTTGTCTTCTCATGTTTTTATCAACATCTTTGAATTTATCTCTGAAATTTGTACAGTGTATTCTTTAAAAGTTGTACAAACCAAATACGTGAACAGTATTTATTTTTGAAAATTTATGCCAGAATGTAGGCACTGAGAAGTTAAGAGGAAAAATATGTCGGATAACAACCTGAAAATTGGTACACTTATGCTTTAGGGAAGTCCGAACATCTGAATATTGTAGTGCGCGCTATCGGCAGTTTCCCGTTTCTTTTTATTACGTTTTTTATTGATAATGCATATAAAATACAATACATGATAAGATAGTACATATAACACGTATTATTAAATACTTGGATATGCACTCTTGTTTTCCTTCGGCGTCCATCTGAGTGTTGAGTTTCCTCTTCTCAGTGGGTGGTATTGAAGGTCTACGATGTTTGTAATTTAAGTTTGCGGTGTTCACGTTTTTGTCATACTCTCAGTTGTTCATGCATAAGCATATATTTTATCTTTAGTTTAAAGCTTTGGTATGTGAAGTTTTTAATGTGTTTTTGTATCTTGTTGTATATATCTATTGTTCTTGTTATTGCCTGTGAGTATCTACATCTTTTATATTTGTGCGTTCGAAAGTTTGTTGTTGTCCTTATTTGATAATTATGGATATCGTTTGATTTCAGGAATACGATGTCGGTTTTTGTCAGCTTGTTATCAATCTTGTGTAGTAGGTTTATATTATTAAGTGTAATTCGTTGTTTTGTTGTTATTTCGTTTGTTATTCTCATAACTTCCGTGGTCGGGGTTAGTCGTGGTAAGTTGTTCAGAATTTTTAATATTTTATTCTACTGTCTCTGTATTTTGCTTACATATGACTTTGTTGTGTTCCCCCACACTGTCAGCAGATATGTTATGTTGGAGACGAACAGGACATTGTATATTGCTTTCTTCAGGTGGTTAGGGACATATTTACTGATTTTACGGATTTCGGCAATAGTTCGAGAGTTCTTGTGGATAATTTTTGCTGTTTTGTTTGTGTTTGTCCCATTTTAAACTATTTTGGATGTGGAGTCCCAGATAGTTTGTATCGGTAATCTCCTTGATGAGCTTGTCGTGTAATTTCACGCTTATTTCTATTTTGGTCTTAGTGGGGTTGAACATTAAGTAGTTTGTTTTTTTTTCATTTATTGTTAAGACGTTTTGTTTGCACCATTCTTCTAGTTTGAGCATGTCTGTATTGATAGCATATTGGAGTTTTTTTTTTCAGATTTGTTTGCGTATGCAATACATATATCGTCCGCATACATGTATACAGTTTCCCCTGTATGCCTAGTTCTGTAATGTCATTGGTGTACAAGATGTATAGCAGGGGAGGTATATTTCCTCCCTGTGGTACGCCGTAAGTGGAATAGTCCGGGTCGCTATATGTATTATTTATTTTGGTAATCTGTTGGCGGTTTTGTAGATATGTGCTCAGTAATTGTAGGTTCTTTCCAAAAACGTGCCCAAAATTAATGAAGAAAATTTCGAAATTGATTATAATATCTTGTAAATTTGAATATCACATGAAATCTGTGATTTTGATATACCCCAATATTTTTTTTGCTAAAAATGCGACTGCAGAAAATCGGACGAACTAGCGTACAACTAAACATGCATATTTAATTTTAAAAAGCTTAAAAGAGTCAGAAGCGTTTAGAATCGTTGATTTCAAATTCAAAAGCAAAGAAAACGCCCAAAGGTAAACAAAAAATTGCGGATCTTGTATGCCGCAAGATTTCTAAAAATATTTTTACAAAATGGCGGATTTAACTTTGAGGCAGAGGTTTCTGACAATATTTTCGATTGATCTGAAATTCGGTAATTAGCTGATTTTAAATTCAACTTCAAAACTAAAAAAAAAAAAAACAAAGCTACGAATCTAATATGTCGTAATATGTGTAGAATTTTCAACAAAAGTTTTTCCGATAGTCAGCTGTCAGTTTTTAATTAGAGGGTTTTCGGTTTATAATTAAAATCCAACGTCCAAAATTAAAAAGGAATTAATAAGAATCCAATATTTTTTTCGGAATACGCTTTAGATATAAAAATATTAGAAAACTAGTATGAATACCTACCGAATTTTTTATATCTTATTTATAATATAATCAACAATAATATGACCAGCATCAACTTTATTATTACTTAGGAAGGGGCATATTTTATTTTGTTTACAAGAGAGTTGTTAAAACTAGCTAATCAAAAGCGCTGGTATTGGGAGAAAGGGTGACAAGGTTGTTTTTGTATGACAGGTCATTTTAACAGTATTCTCCTTTGTTACGAACCTACCAATCAACTCTCAATAGATGCTCATAATGTGAAATAATGTTGTTTGCACTATTTGATACCATGGCAAAATAATTAGGCTGATATGAAATGTTTATCACACCTTGTATGTATGTCCCAGTTTCAGAATTTATAATTTGCACAATATGTAAATCACACAAGATGTACTTACATTAAAGATTACCTCAACTAAGACATCTAGATACAAAACCAGATATGTATATCCAAAAACATAAATGATTTTTGGTTCTATGTGATACACATTTTGAATCTATCTGGTTTTGCAGTTAGACCACTAATACAACAATTTCCATATTCTTAAAAGGCACTATCTGTTTACTTATCTACATAGTAGAAAATTATGCCATCGTCTACATACGTTAGCATAAATTTATATCGACAAGACACCTTCTTACTTATGTACCAAGATGTCGCCTCAGCTGCATTGTGGCCGGGTCATATTACCATGCGTATATTATCACGCTCACCTGTTTAGCACAGTGGTAATGGGAGTATGCCATCGACAAACTTAATCGTACACGAGGTTGCAACACTTGCTTATCAACATATAATTTTGGCGTTTCCGTTATATCAACAGTCCCGATTTTACCTACATTATGGCACCTGCTTTTAACCATACAATGCCGAATGCATGCATTAATTTAATATAAGGTAATCATTATCGTATTATTTCAACGTAAATATTATGAACTTGAATTTAATAACTTATAGTTAAGTTTTAATTATTTATTTATATGTATTATTATTATATATTATATTATTATTAATGTGTTATTTAATACGCTTACGTCCGATGACAATTCAACACGTTGATAACGTCAAAATTGTGATAGAAGGTTATGTTGTTAAGAATTATTCCACATCAAACGTCTTTGAAGACATTCAAAACTCTTGAATATAGAATGAAACAAACGGGCCCTAAAAAACAGTCTTCAATCTGTTTTATAAATCGTGGAGTATAATGTAATTGATTTGTTATTTTTCTAGCAATAGTTAATTGTGTAATAACAATACCAACCTACACGATACTGGTTTGCGGTATGAGACTTAAGAGTTATGAGTATGACTATATTTATCAGATACGTAAACACTCTGTTAAATAGTGATCGGGTTACTTTACTGCGTCTTTGTGTAAATCTCATAACAAAGACGAGCCAGACAACATGACACATATTTTGGAGATGTTTATATTCATCTTCTGATTCATAACAGTGGATACTAATAATAAATAATCGCAGAGTTTTGCTACTGGGCATTTCGGGGAAGAACGTGTTCAAGCGTTCTGTGATCAATGCCTTTGCCAAGGTCAGATATTTTCATTTGGCGATTCACGAAAGAAGGTGTGGGTGCAATTCTCAAGCCGTAGAGTAAAATAAATCGGGATTGTTTTCGGTAGTGTTTTGTTTGCTTTCAGTCTACTTGTGAAGACATATCATAAATAAGCATACATATTATAGTGATGGAGTAAAAGTCATTAGCATTTAAATTCTTTGTTATGTATAGAATTCTTCAGGGAAAACAGTATTGTGAAGCAAATACTGTTATGTGTAGTAAATTATTATTATTATTAAATTAAAGAGTTTATAACTCTTGTGAATAAGCAAAATAGGCCTAACAACCTAAGGTTTTTGGTACTATTCTGTATTCCTTCATGTTCCCCAGTCACAATCTTTGTTGTTGTACCTGCGTATATTATTCAATAAACTTATTAATACTGTTGTGGACTATAACTGGGGTAACAATCTTCAATCATAACTTCACTGAAAATAGGACTGAAAATAGGGAAAATACAATGTCAGCATTGTACAGTTTTACAATACCATGACGAAAATCAATTTATATCAAGAAGAGAAAATATCAACAAGAAACTACATTTTCGGGTTGTGTATAAAATGTATCTTTAAAGATGACAGAGAAATAATAATAGGTAAATAAATAAATATAGATTTTATTTGGCGTATATAAGTCCAGCATATGTAAGTAATTTTTGATTGATTCTTTATAGTTGCTAGTAAATTTTAGGCGATTTTTTGTATTCCTGTATTGTTTTCAGTTTTTGGTTTACAGGTTGCTTACAATTGTTTGACGAATCAGATCTCGGATATTTCTAGAATGGTGACGCCAAATTTTTATTTTTTAGCTCTGTAAAAAATGATTAGAATAAATTATTCTTGAAATTAAATTATTATTCTTATTGCATTATGAGGAAACGCCCATAAAGTAATCTGTAGTAGTATAATAAAGGATAGGTAATAATAGAGTAAGACATAACACAAATAGCAACGTAAGCACTACACGTCCTAGGCATAGGTATTAGGTTTAACGGATGCATTGATGATATGTAGTTTATCCAATAAACATGTGTTAGTACTGTATTCTGTGTTTAACTTGAAGAACTTCAGCTCCTACCAACCAAGGGCAATATATTGCAATACAATTGAATTTGTTTAAATTTATGTAAACATGTGTACTAATTAAAAAATCGGATGTGGCCAGGCACATGACTTTATCATACTATACAGCAGTGTCAAACGCTGATGATCTGACAATACTGTCACAAGAATCAAAATATCTGTCAGATCCTGGCAAACTAGTCGTAATGCACTTATTGTATATACATAATCTACATAGTGACCAACAGAGTAAACTGCTATGATCTTCGTAGCACTTGATTTTATACCTAGTCCTGAAGATGCTGCTTGCAACAGAGTGCGAAACGTCGACTGCTTCAAAGTCATCAACGCGGTTTCCACCCGGAAATCAATTTATCATTGACTTAGACCGCGGAAGTCTACAATCTAGATATTTCAAAGTTAAACTTTGCTCATGCAGCTAAACTAATAACTTTACCAAAAAAATTCATACACACAAAATACACAAAATTTTCTTTACTTTAATTTATTATTTAACTATTTTGACGAAATTACAGAAATGGCGGTTCATTTGCAAATTTGATGAAAAATGCTAAGAGTAAACCTCCAGTCCCTTTGAACCCTTTTGAATAAAACTTCTTTCAGGTGTAAGTTTAGTCAAGAAGAAATACGTAGTTTCGTCCCGCTACTTTAAGTAGTTTCTCCGGAATCGTCGCCACAAAAACGGGTACAAAACACGAAACTTTATTTGACTATTATTGTTTTTTTAAGTAAAAAATGACATTCATAATACTTTTATTCCTCTATATTATCTTTTAAAAAAATTGCGCAACACGTGTTTGTTTAGTTTTAAAGAATAATCTACATTCCATTTTCATGTCGTACGATTAATGGAGTTTGAGTTATAGGAATGTTCATAAAAGAACACCACCATTTTCACCCCCTTAACTGGACTTTTTGAAAATGATAAAACACGCATTACTTTAATATTAAAAGAGAATCTAAATAATACAAATGTTGACGCCTGTAACGTTTTCGGTTTTTGAAATATAACTGTGCTCCTAGAAATATTTGACCCTCTTTTTCATCACCTTATAGACGGAATTTTCAAACCCCCTTCTTTAATGGGTGCCTACGTCATAAGAACAAGGTATTCTCCAAATTTTATGGTCCTAGGTTTAAGGGTTTGAACTGTGTCAGTCATTAACTCAATTTTTATATACATATGTATAAACAATAATTTAATACAACTATCTATTAAAAGTATTAAATATATTGTGATAATCAGCATCTATAAGTTATAACCATCAGCTGCCTCACCGATCACTCAAACGCTTCGAGTTTAGACAGCTAATTTGTTCCTCTCATTCACGCTTTCAATATTCATATATTCAATTGTTCCTACACCATTATGATAATGATCGTCTCCATTATACAACCGGAACGATCTCTGAATTACAAACGTAAAACTTCAAACATCAGCACCTGGACGATATTTGAATTTCAAACTTTAAATATGACTATAACCTTTTAATTTTCTGGGGCCCCAGCAAACAAATAAAAATCAACTCAACAAGGGGGTATTTTTATTTGTTTTTCAGGGCTCCGGTCGAGTGCGTTCACAGGGATTTCTGGCCGTTAGTCACTTGTTTTCGTGAAGCCCACGCCACGTTTCGGTCTAGTAGCACAGGCAAGCACGCGCCCGAAAAAATATCTGGAATTAATCGGGCCGAGAATTGACGGCTTCTTGGATCGAATATGCTATTAATAAGAACCCTGAGAAAGGCACATGATCGTGACTGTTCATTCATTGTTACCGAAACGGCCAATAATCATGCGATTATTGTGAATGGTTTGCGTGAAATTCGCGTCACGAAGATATCGGTTTATGGTCTGGGATCGGCCAGATTGTATTCGTCTGGGTTTAATTTAATTTTCGTAGAAAATGGGCGTGAGAAGGGATGGGAAATGTTATTGTGGTTGTCTAAACATTTGAGGTTATTGAACCATACGTCAACAATTAATTAACATTGCTTAATTGTTATTATTTTTTGTTATTCTTGTGTGTAATATCTTTATCTAATAATTGTTTTTCTATTATTTTCAGGTAAGTGTCCATGAGTCTTCTTTGCGATTGAAATCAGTTATGTGTCGGTAAGTTGCACTCGTAGTTAGTGAAAATGTTTAAATCTAAATTTATGTGATAGCCAACAATATTCACTAAAAATATCCAAAATTAAAAGTCTAACAACGTTGTTAATGAAACGTAAATGTATTGTAAACAAGCGGATTATATTTGAAAAGGTGTTTACTTACTTTAATTGCGCAGAATATCTGCATTGCTGGAGTATACTTCCGCGGTGATCGTAAGAATGATAAAGTGCAAAAGAAAGTATTCCATTACTGTGCGCAAGGCGAATTCTTTCTCGAAGAATTTCAGTATTCTAGATGAGTTAATCAGTGGCGCTTTCTGTTTAAAATTTATGAAGTCCGTTAATGTTAGCTTGACACATACCAAGTGTGGCAGTAGCAGGTAATAAAGATTAGCTTTCTTTCCTTTATAATTGATACAGATAATTTATTATAATCACATGATTAGAAGCGGCATTAGAAAATGTTCATAAATTTATTAGTAACGTTTCATTTTGCTAGTTTTGTTTTGACCATAGCCCTGCATACAGGATTACTTGCAATTCAAGTATTACGCAGTTTACATTTATTTAGTACATATTAAATCATTTTTACTAGTGAATTTGTTAGTCTGGTAAGTCGGTAGACCTCTGAAGTCAGTAGATCTCTGAGGTCAGCTCTGATCCTGATACGACGTTTACCTGCCTTGTTTTCGCAGCCTTAGAGCACCAGAGATTGAGAAATATACCTGGGTTTTGTACCAGTCTCAATTTATTTAAAATATATTCGCGATCGCTTTCAATCTTAGACGTTGTTCAGGTGTATTGCTGAAAAGACAATTCAGTTAGGTGCATGTTATTAAAAACTGATTATTAATGACAATTAGATACACAAAATATTCATTTGATAATTCTCTTTTGTAAAATATATAGTTAGAAATTTAATAGGCCAAAACTCAGCGACCACGAGTTTGGTAAGCAGGGCCGTTTTTTTAATTCCTTTGATGGTAAGTTTTTTAAGTGAGCTTGCCTCATAACATCAAAAAGTCCATATGACTCTTTTTCCACATTTAATGTCTGAAAATTATCTGAGGGAAAAAAAGTGCAAAATCCAGCACAAACAGAAAGTTAGCAAATCTATTAGGGTATGTTCGATTCCTGGTAGGGTAGTATTTTTAATTTGCCCACTTTGCCTTAGTTGGCTTTGTTCGCATTTTAACTATTTGTTATTTTCTTATAATAATTTTAAATCAATCATATAATTGCTTGATTCTTGTTGCTCCTTTTTGGTTTAATTTTTTACGGTTCTAATGTTGGTTGCTCCTTGTAGTAGTTTATAGACCTATCGTAAACTGGGCTGGTTTTTTTTATGCTAGATTAAACCGTGAATTCAGATTTCAGAGATTTCAGAATTCAGGTTTCAAGGATTTTATATCCTTGAAACCTGAACTCGGTTCCGGGTTTAAACTGACATTGAAACCCCAGCCTTAGGGGCATATGTAAGTAGACGAGTAGACCCAACTTTTCAATATGCAAGACGATGAGCCAACCATTCTTCAAATGGCAGTTCAAGTTATTGACGTGTAACCTGGACCTTACAAAGGGCAAACTTTAAAGGAAGCACCTATCCAAAATAACCTTGCTATACAAGAGGCAAGAAAGTATTTGTACGGACTAAAACACAGCTGTGGCATTACTAAAGTCACTTCGGTGGGATGACATAAGCCAAGAGGACCATCATCAGCCACTTTGCATCTAGGACCTAACCCTATTTCCAGTTATAGAAAATAGGCTTAAGAGGGGCGTTTATCCATATACCAGTTACATGCAAAACACGGGCGCATAAGAAGCAGATCGGAGTCGAAACTATTGCACTGATGTGTGAAGTTAAGGTACTGTTGGAATGTGTAAGCATAGGGCATTGTTCCGGGATAAATATAAAATTCAACCGCGCTTGCCTTAATCATGAACTTAATTAATAATAATTATGAACTTAAAATTAATAAGCTAATTTTTGACACAATATACCGGTTGATTTAACATGCTCTTATAGTGATTAAGCTAATAGCATTAATCCCGGAACAGGAGCTCTTTAAAATTGACCCAGCCGATGTCAAGTTGATCTGCTTTTTATGCAATTGTGTCGAATTACTACGAACTGTCACCGCGGAGCTCTGTAAAGAAGGTTTCTGTAATAAAGGCCACAGACCGAGACACAGGAGAAGAGTACCAACAGCTCCGATCAATAATAACTTACAGATGACAACAACTACAGTAGCTGCCTATTAGCAAAGGGCAAAAATCGGCTGAACAAATTAAGTATGTATTGTTTATACACAAGGACTTGAGTACAACGGTTCACCGTTAGATGGAACCACATCCTGGGCGTACTACAGACTCAAGGCCGACGTCGATTTCACAAGCATAAACACCTTTTCTTAAGACATCACAGGTCTCTCCACAGTATCCTCCGTTGAGAAATCATCTTCTTCCTAAGTTACCTCTCTGACAAAGTTGGCGTCTATTCCTGAAAAACGCCGATAGCGTCTCTGTCTCTGTGTTCGATGTTTTTCATCCATGATTTCTTCTTCGTTCCTACACCTCCCTTCTTCTTTCAATATTTTTTTTGTAATATTTGTAGTAACATACTCGTAGTGTCTCATGTTTTCCTAATTTTAACCGTTTAACTAGTGTGAGTTTTGTGTTTTCCCATCTCCAAACGTCTTCGTTCATATCCTTCCATCTAATGCGCAACATTTTTTGATAGGACCAAATTTTAAAGGTTTGAATTCTGGAGGGATCATCTTTCTTGAGTGTTTACATCTGAACCTTGTATGGAAACTCTGACCAAATGTGATAATAAAAATATAAAATAAGTGTGCTCACAAACCTGTGTAACTGCTGATCATCTTCAGATACAATATTTTTGCACCCTTTGGGACTTGTAGGGATTCTCTGACAATGTAGTCTGCAGGACTGTAGGACAGCAGGACTGCATTCTGCAGGATGTTTCACACATACTTTGTGTTTCCATGTTCTCTTCAAAGGTTTCTTTTCAGGTTTTGGTTTCGACTAATATTGTATCTTTACCATTTACACCAATCTCAATATGTATTGCAATCATTTATTATTTCACACGATCGGAGCCTTTTTTTTATAATCGACAAAACAAATCTTTCAGCGGTTATTGTCAAGCCAACATTGCTTCTCTGATTCCTGATTTTTTTCTGAAACCAACCCTTATTATAAGTTATAGATACCATAACACTCAGACACACACACCGTATACCAGATTTTGTTAAATCTTGGCCTTCGGATCCATATCGATTCTATGTTGCACTTGAGTCTTCAAGGCAAGGAACAATATTAGCGACCTCCTTTTGGCCTACATATTACGATATAGGCCGGCTTAAGCTATCAACAAACACTCTTCAATCCATCACTCGCGGTATCGCATTTCAAACGAAAACACTTTGCAGAACCGATATTCATCAATTACACTTTACTCGGTATTGTCGTAACCTCATACTGTCTACGACTTCTCCGAGCCAACTTAGCATCTCATCGTGCACACCCGCCCACGGACATGAGTCTGTTTTATGTACGCCATATTAGGATAAATCCCTCGGCCGTCATGAATAGTAGATGCGCTCGGCCCTCGACGCGACTTATTTATTTCTACGATGTTGGTATTCTGACAGCGCGAGCGGTCAGTCGGAATGGACGCGGCATCGTTCATCGTGTCGCCGATTGTGTACGCCGACCGCGGATACCGGCTGGATCCGCGACAGGCGCCACTGTCGACGGCGACGCTCCCATATGGTCGCTCATTATTCATTACGATCAAGTTTCGAGACTTCCTGCGACTGAAAACACCAGCAGCAGCAGTTGTGGTCGGTTTCGAGGAGTGTGTGAGTGACGAAGGTTATTTTGAACGAAGGAAACGAGACATTTGGCGCTCGCGAAGCCCGCGCTGGCTGCGAGAAAATGAAATGGGGTTTATGAACTTGTATTTTGGCATATCCGTTTTTGGGACAATAAAGCGATGTAGACTAAATCGAAAGGAACATGGGTACGACGGCCATAGAATCTAAAGCTGAAAGTGTTTGTTTCCTTGTATTAGTACACACTTTGCGTTTTATTTAACTCTGACTGAAAGCCTATGTTCAGTTTTTTCAATTGATCTGGATGTTTCTTTTATATTAACTTTTATTAAGGACAACTACAATTTTAAAAAAGATACAAAGGACGAAACGGACGGTATTTTTTTAATTCTGAACAACTTTTCTTAGAAACTTTTTACCGTATCTTCATTCCGAAGCAAATTATCGAAAATTCGCATCTTTGCGTACACACAGAGAAATGGTTGTCTAATGTTAAGAAAATAACATTCTTAACATAATTTGGTTATTTTAAGACAACACATACTTATAATAAGAATATTTCTTTAAATTAAAAAAACCTAAATATTTGCTTTAAGAAAACGATCGTTTTGATTTAAGTAAACCGTTGTTTTGAAAATAAAGTCAAGGATGTCGATAGATGGCGCTTTAGTTTCTCGTCGTAAGAGAGGTCTCCTAGAGGGTATATAACCGCATCACATATTTATGCAGCATCAGTGATTGTGGTATTATACCGTTAATGTACCTGATGTAGAAATGTCCAACAGTTCAGATATTTTGGTTTGAGCCCATTGTGCAAAGAAAATGGATATTGTAGAAAAATAGCTTCTTATATCTTTGCAATTGCTTATTAAATACATATACTATGTGGACATGTTTAGACAGTTTTAAACTGTCATCTTCGGCACATAATAGTCAAATCAAAGCACAAACGGAACAAGCATCGGGAAAGTCACTGCAAAGACAGCAATTGGAGGCAAAACCAAACGGAGACAAACGGAAACGTGTATGGATAGGTTAAAAAGTCATTCCAGACAATGTTATCAGTAAAACGGACCAGTCAAAAGTTAAAACATCAAGAAATTATCTCCAAAATCCAAACTTCAAATTCGGAAAATGTCGAATGAGTATACATTATTCATATAGGCGATTCGAACGAGACAGAGCGACTATGTACATTGTATGTAGGTACAGTACAGTACACATAGTATGTACATAGTCGCTCTGTCTCGTTCGAACCGCCTATATGAATAATGTATACTCATTCGACATTTTCCGAATTTGAAGTTTGGATTTTGAGAAAAGAGACTTTATACACTGTTGAAGTGAAGTACGAACGAAAAAAATAAAATGATAATTATTTTCCTAGTATTAAGTAATATAACTACCATTTTAGTCTCTTTGAAGTTAAGATTCACCGATATGACACGGTGACAGTCTCAAAATATCGGGACGGATGACAACCCTAATTATGTTGGATGCAGAATGTTGTTCTCTTTGACAAAATGCAATTTGCATTAGCAATTTGTTATTGACATGGCAAGTGACGCCTTTGCATTTGATGCCCTTTGCGCCCCCTATGAGAAAGTAGCGGACATTCCTTTGCCACGTCATTTGTGCCCAATCCATTGGTTCGTGTAATTTGATTATTATTTGGTATATGAAAAAATTTGATTATGTTGTCTCATTTTGCTTTGCTTATTTCGTTGTTGCTGCTGTCTCCCCCCCCCCCCCCTGTTGTTTCTCTAATGCTAATACTTTGTTAATAAAGTAGTGTCATCCGAATTAAAAAATAGCATCATTTTCTGCACTGACAGCTGAGCAACGACAGCTGATCCCAGAGCTGTGAACAGTGTTGCCAGATCTACTGTTTTAACAGTAGATCTACTGTTTTGGATACTCATCTACTGTTCTACTGTTTTGCTACAGACATCTACTGTTTTTTAGCACTGGCACTTCTGCTATCAAAATAAATAATTTTTACCAGTCGAATGTTTTTAATTTTTACCAGTCTATCTATAGACCTCGTCTTTGCTCAAATATCCATTTTTGTATGCTAATTGTTTGTTTTTGAAGTGTCATAAATTGTGTAAAAAATGTTACTCTAACTATAAATAGCATTTTGAATAGTGAGCAAATTTTAAGTACCCAATTATGTATAGCCAACTAAATTTATATCTGTGTGATATAAACTGTAGAGAAGTAAGCGGAAGTGGTCAGGTCATCAGATTCTGGCAACCTAAATTAATCATTTTAATGATTAAGAGCTACATTCACCTTTATACGAGAAATAAAAGTTGTTTACTATTTAAATTTATTTTGGGACATAAACACATAATATAATCAACACCCAAACATGGAGCAAAACAAAGTACATCAATATTACTAATCTGGACCATTTAGACCGACTGAAATAGACACAAAATCTTGCGCCTATACTATCCAAGTTTCTGTTAGTTTTCCCAGAAGATTCTCGGTGTCCGCGAATAGAAAAACGATTATTTTGCCGTTCATCGAACAACTCATTATACTGGCTTCTAATTTTCTCTAACTGCAGCCGCAAGACATTCTTTTCTGTGGCCAACGAATCCAAACAGCGAATCCAAACGTAAGCGGAAGTTGAGACAACTCGCAGCTCATACAGGGTGAATTGGTAATGCGGTATCCTTCTTATCTCATGCATTAAGAATGATAGAGATATGGAATTTTGCAATCTGTAATTAGAATCAAAATACTAGACTGTGTCCTAAAAATAATTTTTTTTTAAATTACTATTGATGTCACAAGCTGACAGTTTTTTATTGGAATTTAATTTTTCTATACATGTAATTAAATATATCTATAAGTATGATAAAAATCTCTCAAAATGTGTTTTAAAAACTGTTAATAAATAGTAAAAATTCTGAGGCCAGCTTTTTTAGTTTTTCTGATATTTGTACCGTCCTTTTCAACTTTTACATAAACCTCAAAATTTTGGAAAAATAACATCTGTGCCGTATCTTAGGAGTTATTTAAAAACTTTACACAGATTTATTAGAATTTGATTATAAAATAGAAGTCAACAGCTTGTAATGCTGATGTCATGTTTGATCAAATAGTTTTTTAGTATTTTGATATTCGGTCCTGATTTCAAAATTTTAGATGCGTTTACCATTCTTAGTTCTTGCGCATTCTATTCGTTTGTCTATCCATTTCAATAATACAGGTCTGTGAGCATATCAGGCGATAGAATGAAGTACCTACATTGTTCATAATAGACACTAATAAGCAAAAGAAGTATTAACGTAGAAAGTAGAATGGAACAATAATTTGCAATTTTTTTATATAAATCTGAATATTTACACAACGTTCGGGAAATCTACTGTTTTTCACTCCAAATTTACTGTTTTTTAATAGGCAATCTACTGTTGAGGGCCAAATAGCATCTGTCAGCATTTAGGAGAAATTTAACTAGTGGAGCCGGACTCAAACCACAAACATTGTCACGATCTGCTTTTACCTGAATATAGAGTTACCTAAGTATGTATGTAAAAAATTAAAAACTACTGTAGGTATGTTAATCTCCCAATTTATAGCACTAATTGTTTAAGCAGTGCGCAGATGCTTCATATCGAGTTACTTATTAGCCCTAGTTTATATATGAAGCAGATGCATTTAGGTCGACACAACACCTTGTGACAGTAGTCAAACAATTTTACTTTGAAGCAGCGGTAATCTAAGGCATCCTTTGATCTGGGCTCCCTTTAATGCCTGCTACGTGCTTCATACTAGCTGGATAACAGGAAATTCTATTAGCGCTGCATCGCACATAAATTATGTCATATCCAACCAAATATATATAGCGTACGTCTATTATGCGATCCATATACTTAGGTTTCCAGTAAGTTTAATTATAGGGTGCGCTTACATCGATATTAACCTCGTTTCATCGGCGTTATTAATAGTTGTGCCACTAGAATGCTTCTTAGAATGCAATAATTTTGAGTATTTTGACGAGGAAATATTGTATTTTGGAGCGTGGCGGCGCAGGGGAATACGTTAATGAGGGACCAGTGTTTCCACTCTATGAAAGTAATGAACGTTCGCTGTTTGAAGAGGGCTCTTAAATTCTTAATTTTAGAACCTTTTGCGCTTGTCGGAAAGGGGTCGCGGAGTAATTATTTTCGGAAGGTACTATATGCTGGAGATTTAGGACCAATTTCCTGTTGGAGATGAAACGATTTTTAAGCTCAATTAACGAAATGTGATCTCATATATTTTTCTGAAAGCAATTGGAGCAATCGGAATATCCTGTATGATAACATACGTATTTTCCAATTCCTCCTGCTGACAAACAATAAAACAATAATCTAGGATTATTACCCTGGGTAACTCCCAACCCTCATATGTGCGACATATTGGATTTCCAATAAATACGTAATCTTGAATCAATTACTGTAGGCCTGTAGCAGTAACATTATTGTCATAAAGTGCAGATGGCAACCACATATCAATCATGATGAACTGACATCATACGATGGGGGCAGCAAATTTATTAGAATGAGCATAAAATTGCTACTGGAGAAAACTAGAAAAACTAGATGGCCTCATTACGATATTGAAGTTTATGTGACCAGCCTAGACCTCATGCTGCTCGATTGCATTATTTGATTATGGACTGTGTACAATGTATAGCATCTGAACCTTAGTGGAAAAGATAGATTTTAGGGAAGCAACTTGGATTGGACGTTCTAAACCGATACAATTTGTTCAAAATTTGCCACTTTTGTTTCGATAGTGATATCAAAAAAAATTGAACTTTTACGTAAGGTAAACTCGGGTAAGTGTGACCGGTTTTTCGGTTAGTTGACTTTCTTTCTGTATTTTCACTTGCTTCCAGCAACATTTTCAAATCGATTTTTTGTTTACAGTAAGCTTCAACATGTGGCTTCACACTGTACATGTTTCAGAGCTAACCAATATACACCAGAAAATGTACGTAATTTTTTTTAAAACAATGTCCGCAGGTCACACTTCCCCATCGATTTGGGGCAAGTGTGACAACGGCGTGTGGGTCTGTTTAGACGGTCTCATACTTAAGATCGTGGGGCAACTGTGAAAATTTCAACAAAATCGTACCACCTGTTTTTTGGAATGCTTAAATATCTTTATTAACATAAGAGTAACAAACTTTTAAAGAATTATAAATGAAAAATAGCAAAATCTACTCCAAAATGTAAAGTGTCTCTTCTACCCTTAACTGGTTGGGGCAAAAGTTTTTTTATGTTTTCTTCAACTACAGTGTCTATGTCTTCTATTTGTGGCCAAATGAAGCCAGTGCTTTGATATTTTAAAAAACTGACTTGCCATCCTTCTTCTTCCTGACATTTAATCTGTCCAACAAAATGCTTAATAGTCTTCTTAGTAGCATATTGCACTATAACCCATCGGTCAACACCAATTTGCAGCATATCCTCTTCATTTACCTTAGGCACAATCTCCTCTAGACTTTTTTCAAACGCAATCTCCTCTTCATTCTCTTCAAACACCTCAGGGTCCACATCAACATCAGAATCAATAAGTACTGGCTCTAGCAGTTCCTCTTCTGAACTGGAGCTACTAAATCTACATTTTCTTTTTGCCCTTTTTGCCGTACTAGTGCTTGCGGGTTTATTTTTCTTCGTTTTCTTCTTCCCCTTTTCGTTTTCCTCTTTTTCTTTTGCAAGTCTCTCCAATACCTCTCGCGATGTTATTACTTCTGCACCTGTGGCTACCTTTTTCCTTTTTCTCAACTGTGTGTCTTTTTGGGTCTGCTTCATAGTGTTTAATAGTAACTCTTGAAAACTCACATTTGATTCAACAGTTTCACTCGATGGTCCAGCGGTATCAACACTCGGGTCATGTCGAGTGGTATTTTCGGTATGGATTGGGTCAGTTGCAGTTGCCCGATTTGATGTGTTATATCGTGCTAAGGCTTCTGGATCATACTTGTCATCTGGAATTACGTGGCGATTGAATGGATAAATTCCTGCTTTTTTAAATCCATTTCTTATTATTTCCGGATCCAGGTTTTTCCAAGTTTGTCCGATGAGTTCAGAGAACACCTTCTTCGGAATTTTAAAACCTATATTTTTTCTTTGCCAAGCCACCAGTTTTAAATCCCAGTTGTCCTTTACAGATTTAAACACTGACAAGTCTAAAGGCTGTAACAAGTGGCTTGTGTGCGGAGGCAACTTTAATATTGTAATATCATTAGCGCGTGCTAATTCTATGAGAGGAATATTTATATGGGTACTGTGACCATCGTATATTACAAGGGCTGGTCTCGTCGGTCCCAATGCTGGAAGTAAGGTTTTCTCAAAATAATTAAAAAATATATCTGTTTCCATCCAGCCATTGGGGCTGGCAGCGTATGCAGTTCCAGGAAAGGAATTTTCATTTTCAGCCAACCAGGAATCCCACACATTCTTCCCTTTAAAAATTATCAAAGGTGGTGCTTTCAAACCTGATGCAGAAACAGCTGATAAGACAGTGGTGTTCTCCCTGCCTGGTCCAGAAGTTGTTCTTGAACTAGGTGCTCCTCTTGCTCCAACAACCTTTGTTTTATGGGGGTCATGGGACAAAGATGTTTCATCAAGATTCCAAATTAATTCAGGCTTGTCAAGTAGGCTAAGGTCGCTTAAGGTTTTTTTCACTAAATCGAAATATTCGTTGATGACAAAGGGGTCCGTCATCTTCTTTCTGGAATATTCGACTGCTTGAGGTTTTTTAATGCTCAGGTTGTGTCTTTTCTTGAAGTTCAAGAACCATTCATTTCCGGGAATATTATTTTTGAACGGGGTTCTTATTTTATTTCTTGTGACAAAATCTGCAACCACATTTAAGAGTTCTGCGCGAGAAATTCCAAATCCCCATCTCTCCATCATCTTAATACCTTCAGCCAGTCGCTCCTCATCTTCTAATGGAATTGCCGTGGCTCTTCCCTGAGTTTTACTCTTCCTACCACGAATACCAGTCACATGGTAAAACAATGTTGTCTTTGGGATTTTGTATTGTTTATGTGCCCGATATATAGTCAAGGCTCCCCTTTTAATTTCCTCAACAGCCGTTTTGAGATCATTTTGGGAGTACTGTGAAGCTCGTTGCGTCGTACGGACGTAATTTCGCACCATTGTACCGCCTAAAAAGAAATTTCCATTTCAATGTAAAATCCCCAAAATAACAGGTTCACACTTCCCCTCACAATACGGTCACACTTACCCGAAAACGTATTTTTATTGAGGCAAGTGTGACCTATGTCGTAATATTTTTCTCAAGGGGAAAATTAGTACTTCAAATATGTGACAGTAAAGTGCAGCCATTAATCTGTATGCTACCGATGAAAAACCCAGACTTACCGTAAATTTTGCCCTGCTGACTATTGCTGAACACACAGGCGAACACACTCACTCAACAAGTGAAAATGGCGCTTGACAACTGTCATAACATTTTTTTTTGTGAGGTTAGGATTTTTCAGATTCCTACTTTACCCACGCATTAATAAGCAACTGAGACTGCTCCCTGAGAGATGGCGCTCAGATTTACTTTTTGGATGTTGACTTAGAACCAATGTTCACACTTACCCCAAAATCACACTTACCCGAGTTTACCTTACTCAATAATATTTGCATCTTGGATTTATATTCTTGAATGTTTTGATCTTTTTGGTCGATTTATACGTAAAAGAATGATTTAAGAAATTTTTTAGTATTATTATGTTTTTGCAAAAGCCCAAATAGTGCTCTGAAGCTGATACGAACGTTATTTGTTTTAAACAAGAACATGTTGTTTGCAAATTGCTAAGCCGATCAAATGGCTTATTCTCCTCTTAAAATGACTTTTCACATGAAAAACACCCAGTCAGAAAGTTATTGCACATTAATATTATTAATATGCACATTTTGACACCTCACACGTTTCGATCCGACAATTTAACTTTTGTTTTTCATTTATGTGCTTATATGATCTTTTATGCTTAGAATAACTGCACCTGCCGCCTGTATTTCATGCGTGGATGGATTTTGATGATTCTTGTCTTATTTGAAAGGTTGTGATTTACTGGTAGTACCCTGTACAGGGTGTTTCTTAGTAACATGCTAATATTTAAAGAGGTTATTCTTGGGTCCATTTTGAGGAAACAATTCATATGAACATATCTCCTAAAGGTTAAGAAAAAATTCTTTTTTTGATGATCCAAAATGCGTTTAGAATACTTTTATAATTTTACCGTTTATATTCTCTTAAATAAATTTTTATTTAAATTGTTTTTTAGAGATGCAAATGAATGAATTTTATTTTTTTATGCGAAAACCGTACGCTAAACAAAAAATATCATGAGACCATATTTGGTAAGAAAGGAATGAGGATTTCAAAAATAATTTTTACTTTAAGAAAAAGCAGTGGCGTATCACTTTTTCTTTGAAATGATTCAGTACAAACCCTGCATGAACGCCCCTGGCGAGAAAAAAAAAATATGTTGTACAGCAGAAAATGCCTTTTGATGCATAAAAGATGCGTACTCCGTTTGACAAAAATATCTAGAGTCGTGCCAAAGTTATCGTAAAAAAAGAATTTTTTTTCTTAAAACTTTAGCACCCTGTAGTTCAAAAGATAAGATCTTTAGTACATGTTCATATGAATTTTTTTCCTCAAAATTGGCCCAAGAATAACCTCGTTAAATATTAACATGTTATTAAGAAACAGCCTGTATAATTAAACATTGAAATCTTACCATGAAGTTGATGGACTAAGTGTGTACTTAAAAAGACAGAACCGTTGATTGTCAACGAGTATAGATAGTTAGGCATGAATTAGTTGGAGGCTATGACATCCAGAGGGCAGGGTTTTGAACAAGATTCCTTCACAAATTATAGCGTTTTCGACTTATTTTTTGAGTGCGTGCATAAACCTGTAAGTCGAAAACGCTATAATTTGTGAATGAATCTTGCTCTGGATGTTATGGCCCCTACTAACTAACCCATGCCTATCTACCTATATCCGTTGACAATCAACAACAGAACCTAATGAAATTTTTGGTATACGTTTGGTGAACGTACCAAAATATGTCAAAAAGTAAATTAACATTTCTGAGATATGTATTTTTAGTTTTTAATGGTTTGAGATTTTGTACGCTTCTATTTTATTTCACTAGCTAACAGTAGCAAACAATAGACATCAATATTTGACAGCCATTTCATTAGTGGATTCTTTGTAAAAATGAGCCAAAATAGGTTACAACTGTGCCAATTCCATTGGTTTATGAGTAAGAAATTAACGAAAAACGAACATGAAATTTTTTATAGTTTCTTTAAAAAGGGAAAAAATCCACAACTTTGCTCTAATATGATGTAACTCGTGGTCTTTTTGCTCGACTCTTATGAAAGGAACTCATTTCTTTGGAGAGTTGAATAGAGTCGGTTTTAAGTTCAGGAACAGCATAGGGAAAAGTGTCGTGTGATGTATCATAGAATAGCTTTTTTTTTAAAGAAAGTATGTTTTTTGGAAATTTAGTTTTATTTTACGCCTTTGAAGCAAGTTAATAAGAACCGAAATTTTGTAATTGTAGCACCAGGTTTAGGCATTTTTAGGTTCTTTTTAATTCTTTGGTTACGTCTGTTTCCAAACGATGAGTCTCCGGACATGAGTTGCCTATCAAATGTTGGTCTTGTAAATATCAGGCTTATTTATTGGTATACATATATCAGGCTTAAATGACCACCCCTCTTTACCCTTCTTGACCATCCTTTACATATTTTACCCTTATTTAACGCACCTAGTATTTAATTGAATTTCCTTTAAATTAATTGGCAGTTTAAGTAAGAATCCGAACAATTTTCTTGCGCCACGACTTGTTCGTTTTGTGGACCAATGATGATTATTTTTTTTATTAAATATGAGAACTCGGACCGTTCTACGGAGCCTCTAATGAACAATATAAGAATATCTTAATCAAATTGCCGAATAGAATGAACGCTAACATTTTTTTCTGTTTCGGTAAAAAAGAAAAATTTATTCTGTTTTTCTTTTTTACCGAAACAGAAAAAAAACCTTCTTTTTATTATATATCTTCATATTTGTATGCTACCTATGTGACAGTAAGACTAATAGTACAATAATAGTCTTCCAAATCCTCCGGATAATTAAATATCGATCGCCTTACTTATAAATTTACCCCTCTAGGCACAAATTCATTTCATATGCAATTCCCCGTGTACCATATACAATAAACTTAATTAAAGAGGGTCCACCGCCCGGTATTCGCTCCTGGACTCCCCCGGACTCCCCTTGTCTCCCCCGATAGCCGAGGGGGACCATCCACTAATAGAATTTTCATTTACCGCTGCTTTCTGTACAACCAGCAGGTCTATTTATATTTCTCTCCATCCTCGGGGCGTCTTTCGAAATCTCGCCAGAAATGTCTTCAATTAACTGTACCACGGTGGATCGGCGCGTCACAAGCACGAGCCCTTGACGTGCGCCACCTGTCCACTGTCCCCTCGCCCCTCTACGCCACCCATTGCGGGGCCCAATCTCGACGGCAGCTGCCCCGACCCACGGGCCATATGGTCAACGCGTCTCGAGCATCTGGTACTGCTTGATCTGGCTCTTCTACGGCGCATTATCTTTTTCAACGCAGCCTCGCCTATGCCTGAGTTGAGCATCTTTTTGTTAACGATACTGTTTGCTCAGAAGTAGGTGGTAGGTACTGTGTGTTTCGAAATAAAAGGATGAACAGGATAATGTACAAATGGGGACAACTAGGGTGCCACCCGTCCTCCTCTCGCGAGGACTGTCCTCGTAGAACGTACTTTCTTTAAAAAAATTGTAATCCTTTACTTGTATATGCTATAAACAGAAAAAATGAGAACAGTTGCGTTGAAAAGTATGATCAAAAATGAAAAATGTTTCTTAGTTCTGAAGATAGAAGAATTTGACACTTCACGTTTTGAGGAAGTCTAGTGTTTGTGGATTCATATCCGCTTTCTCGAATTTTGTTTGCGTTCCTGGTTGATTGGTTTCGTATCGGGTTCTTTGTTATTTTGTGTTTGTGTGTCCTCAAACTTAAAATTTTACAAGCAGTATGTATGTAGACAGGATGCTCATTTACGGACTGTGCGGCTCAGAGACTTATGATTGATTACATTAGTCGCCGCTGTTTAAGGGTAAATTTAAGGCGCCGCGCCGTACAGAAGCTTGTTTGCAGGTTACTTACAGCAATTTACTTAAATTTGTCGGTCAGTTAGCTGTTAAGGCATGGAACATATCGTTATGTATATGAATTTCGTAAAATCCACGTACCAGAGACATTATAAAAGCATGTGGGTAGCAACAATTCAATTTTCAAATGAAACATTTTTTAAATTTCTTTTGGTTTTTTTTGTTCCTTATGTGGATTTTGTTCTTCACTAATATACCCAATTATGTTTTTGGGACTTTACGGGTTTGATGTTCACTAATATTATATTATGTTTTTGGTACGAAAAACAATAATGCTCCGTCTTTTGTTTTTAAAAATTCCTTATACAATGGTTTTAACGTCTAATTCGACTAAAATTTTAAAATGTTGATATTAGGGTTCTAAAATATAATTTGTGATAAATAGTTAGTTGTTTTTCTTCTGTTAAAGATAAAGATTGGTTTTAAATTCTAGGGTTGTTTATTCTATTTCGTGTTCTTGTTGTCATTTATTGTATGTTGGTCGGACTGATAATTATTTTACAAATTAGAAATCAACTTTTTTGGAAGTGCATTTTATTAATGAATTAAATACTTGTAAATTTAAAACTAACGTCGAAAATAAAAATACATAAAATGTAATATTTATAAAAATATATTAATGAAATCTAATATATTAATGAGATCTGAAACATTTTGATTAATTTATTTTTCCTCGGATATTGTGATTTTATATTATTTTACATTGTTATCAAAATTAATTTAACATTCTTAGGGCGGTTTTAGCAGAGTTTAACTTAAACTATCGTTAGGCTCCAAATGCGCGCTATGGAGCCTAACGATACTTTACTTAAACTCCACTAAACCGCAATTAAAAAACCCACCCTTATAGTTTGTTTAGTAAGCATTTATAAACTTGTTATATTTATAAAAAAAAATGCTTTTGTTGTAGATTTCCTGAGGTAGCCTTTGATTTAGGCAAAATATTAAATATAAAAAAACTAAAAACGTTTCCTTTTTATTTTCGCCTATATCAAAATATTTCTAAAATATATTTACCTAGAGAAAATAAAAAACGGTGGTTATTAATTTCAATAATGAATTGACTAGTTATTGAGGAAAACAAACAACTTCTGACCTCAGATTCAGATTCTCATTCATACCAGAATCAGTTGTCATTTGTTCGATATTTTCAATAGTGGCCAGTGTAGTCATTTGTCTTCGATTCTTGTCCTTTTTCAAACTAAATATGAATCTGCCGTTATTTAGACATGCAAACCTTAATTTTTTTTTAAATTGTTCTTTGCTAATTTGTTAAACAAAATAAACAATTTTAATATTTTTTCTTAAATGCAAATGTATTTTTCCGTTGATCGTTTATTTATGAGTCTGTTTAGTATATAGAATAATATATTATTATACAAGTTTTATAAGACGTCAAATTGGCCCACGAGTTGGAACGAGTGCGCCAATACGTCTTATGAAACGAGTGTAATATACTATTTTTTCTACTTTGCGTCATTAATTTTATAAATTATAATCTAGGGTATTTTGCGGGTACCACGTGGCAATACTTTAGTAACTGTCAACTTCGTAAGGATGGGATAAAATCATGACAAAATCTAATTGTGAATAATTTTACTCTAGTTTAGCCTACAAGTTTTATTAAATAATATAATCAGCGAGGACGCAACTATGATCATAATGGAGTTTGGGGCAATACTTTTAACCCTACTGTGATAAATATATGAAACATAACCTTAAAAGTTAACTTTTAAATAGTGGTTTCATAAGTATAATAATAAGAATAGACGTTTAGCGGTAACTGATTAGTTACTTCAAAGAATAAGAACTTAGTAAAGAATTGTTATAACGGTTAACGTTTAATAGCAGTTTCTACCTAGTACCACTGGCTTATACAAGTTTACACGCACATATAATTGAAACCAAATTCTAATTTCGGTGTAACAATTTATTAGAATAAATTATACTTTTAAAATTACATGTGATGGAGGTAATACAAATACGTTGCACACAACCAGAACTAAGACGAAGTCGACAGCGACGGAGAAAACGAATACGGTATTGAACCGAGCAGAATTCGGTCCAAAATGTTACCGAAAACTTATACGTTACAAAACCTAAGAAATCCTCAACACTTTAAATGTACTATAGCTTCCTACGTGTATGCTGATATTTAATAAACCATTTATTGCGCATATATAATCTCGCAGCAGTAATTAAAATCGTTCATATCTACGATGTAGGTTTGATCTTTGCATAATACCTTATTAAAGTAAATGTGGTCCTTGAATTATATCTGAAAAGGGGATTTGATGTTTAGTTGAAAAGAATAATGACGATCACTTACCAGAGTCGCAAAACATCACCGAAAACGTCTGGCGTAGTTTGATGAACACAGCAAAACTAAGAAAGCCCCAATCCTTTGGCCATACTATAGCAGGCTACACGTATGTATGTTTAAATATGTATAGAATCTTGATATTTCGCAGTTTATGCGATTGCAAGCGATTAAAAAGGGGCAGTGTGTGGTTGTGTTGTACGTTTGACATATGGCATTTGATATCAATCAATATCAATATGTACCAATCTTATAAAAAAAGGTTACTAAAAACGATGTTACAATTTGTTAATTGTAACACCGAAAACAGTGTTACAATGTGTGCATTGTGAATGCAAAGTAGAAAAAATCCTTTATTAAACAACTCTATACGTCCACGATTTCCATTAATGCACGATTTGTTATAGCCAATCAAACGACTTCATTCTGGTCAATCGAACATACGTGAAATTAAACCGTCTGAAAACATACGGTCACCCAGAGCTGTCAATGTCAAATTGGATTTAGGCCAAATAAAATACAGCTTACTCTTCATTATTTTTGAAATTGCATTACAAAGAGATAAACAACGATATAAAAATTAAACAAAAGCAAACAAACCTACAAGCCGACCTTACAGCACAAATCTCAGTTCTTCAATCTTCCAAGATTGTCCAATCATTTTGCGTCCAAGGTGATTTCTAAAATCTAGTCCAAACAAATGTGTATTAAACAAAAGAACAACTCCATTCGAGGATATCAATATGAAATACTGTGTGTTCGAGTGTTCAACAAACAAACTCGTGATAATTTTTCAAAAGGTGGCAACCCTAGACTGTACTATTTGGTAAAGTGACCTTCGAGATAAAGCTAAAAAAATCCTATTTAAACAGTTTGTTTCACAAAATCAAAACAGAAAAAACTTTTGATACTAAATCTTAATGACACATCAATCGTTATGAGTTCCCATTTTATTCCCACACTAAGTTAACTGCGCTTCTCGGTCCATAGAGCACCACATTTCCTCCAAGGTGCCTACACCACTACACATGCTGCGAGGTGAATTATCGCAACAAGATTTAAAGTTCCGCAACTCGGCGAGGTCTTTCTAAGATAATTACCGAGCCGCAACAGCAATTTGAGCATTTCTGTATGTACCGTCAACCTACACTTACAGATCGCTGATACTATTGCGAAGGCACCACCTGCTGCCATGAGGGTAATTAGGCTATGCACGACCATTATTGCAAGTTTTTTTGCGCGACTATACAACACGCTGTTTTGAATGATCTGGCGTGATCACGACTTGCATACACGCTTTAAATTATACGAGAGATACGTCAATGTGTCTGTGTGTGTATGTGTGTTATCTTTTTATGGTGAAGCTCGGTAGCAATCATAATTATGTCTCATTTCTTTTTATCATTGATGGCTTATAATTTACCTGCTGATTTTCCAGTCTTTTTTTACAAACCTAATAAATAAATACAGGACTGTGGACTGCAAGGTGATTGGTATTGATTATATAATTTGTATTAAACACCTTGCAATTGTGCCTAATTAGTGATCAGCGAGTACTTATTGACTTTAATGATGCGGGTGCTGAGACAACAAACTGACAGTTTTCAGCTTGGAAAGACATTTAAAAAAAAAAAACAGAAAACAATTTCAAATAGAATACCTACTTTGAATTTTAACCTCAGATTTAGAATATAATTAAAACAAAAATCTCCAGTTTATATTTATATATTTCTAATATGCAAATAATACATACATATTCAAATTGTTGAATATAATAGTAAATCTTTTTAGGACTGAAGTCAATGATGAAAAGATACATTTTTTACCTTTATCCCACATTTTTTAAACACCTACTGAAAGGTTTTAAGCTTCCACGTTCCTCAAAGGTCATCAATATTTAATGTTTTTCAGTTGTCTAGTCTTTCTCGAGAAGACATCAAACAAGAATTGAAGGAGGCCATGACTCATAATGTAGCCGTTTAAAATGTTTTTCCCTGTGTATATCGTCAATATCATGGTTATAAAAAGAGTAAGTTTGTATATTTTGTCAAATAATTTGTGTGCGACGGATGGCTCGTATGCGAAATAACATTGATCGCCCGCGGCGCGCAGTTGCGGCCGTTAAGTCGCTTTATTTTGTCGGACGGGAATCACGTTGCAATCACAATTTTTGTAAATTTGCCCCAAATTTTCTGGATTAGGTACCTGCCAATCGAGTTTCTCATTTAATTAATATTCGTATGTTTATTAATATTAATATTTGTAAGATTGCAATCGTCTTTCGGTCATGATCAGTTGGCTATTCACCAGGGCAAGCCTTAAACGATTTTACAATTTTGTTAGTATGTACTTGAAATTTTAAATACACTATACGTTATTAGACCAGGCAATAGAGATTTTTCCGTGACAAAAATAGTATCAGCAAGCCGACGGTCCCAGGTCACGTGGAACAGTCCGTAGATGTATTGTGATGTATTTTCGACTCGCAAATATCATTACTTAATTTGTTATAAACAAAAAACATCAAAAAATGGTGCTTTTTTTCGATTTTCGCTTGTAAAAACTGAACCGATAGAGCAATTTCAGAGTTCGGTCAAGTTTGCAAGCATTTTTCAAGGTCAAGTTCGCAACATTTTAATGCAAAATCAGAATAGACGTTTTGTAGCACAATACTTCTACTTTCGAAATACGTAAAAAAATTAAAATCGGACCACCTCCGAAGCATCCAGGCTCGCCGAACCCTATTGCCTAAAAAAATTCAAATCGCAATTGTGCAAAAACTAATCATCGGACAACGCCTGGGTTGTGCACACTCAAAGTACCCCCATCAATCGCTACTTTCTCGCGAAAAGTCTGCGTTACAACTTTGAAAATGAAAATTAATCCGGTCGGGTCCGTGTAGGGTTCATTTTTTTCGTCTTTTCATTCTCTACAATTCGTCTGTTGAAAGCATCAAGATTGCTCTATCGGTTCGCGAAAAACGAAAAAATTCACCATTTTTTTATGTTTTTTGTTTATAACAAATTAAGTAATGTTATTTGCGAGTCGAAAACAGATCACAATACATCTACGGACTGTTCCACGTGACCTGCGACCGTCGGCTTGCTGATACTATTTTTGTCACGGAAAAATCTCTATTGCCTGGTCTATATATGCTCCTTCACGGTTTGCCGTTATTTCTAAAACACCCTGTATATTCATAAATATTTGTCCACATAACTGGTATGCCTACAAATTAGAATTTCACATTGGTTGATTTAAAAACGTCCCATGTATGTGACATGAATTCGAATATTTTGCAAATTGGTTATTCATGTGTTTTGTATTCATAATTTTGGCTATAAAACTGTCTAAACGTTAGTAGGTACAAAAAAAAATGTTTTGAGGTTATGAATTATAACTCTGTATTAATTTATATCTTATCTCATAATTTAAATTCAGCAATTTTTGTCATTTAAAGAGGTTTTTCAACAACATTTTTCTGTTATGTTTTTCAGAAGAAGAAATGTAATGAATTGAACTTTCTCTAATGGGTGTTATGTAACGCAAAAATACGAACAATGTCAACTGAAAAGGTTTTGAAGTGGTTTTTCGCTTCGTACCTCTAATATTCTTCGTTAAAGTTTTTATTTTACCCTACTTCTAAATCTATCACATAAAATTTTTTTATAGCATTAAATGGCAAAAAACATTGTCGTCAAATACTATTTCATAGTTTTAATTCTCTCCATCATTTCAGTTTACTTATTAAATTCTACACCTCACACTCAAAAATTGCACAAAATGTCAAAATTGTTCCAGGCTAAATTAACAGAGATTAGTAAGAGATGAAGAACAGCGAATAAGTAAAAGAAATAATACTATCGGAAATAATACTAAAACGACTTGAACGTTTAGTTGTTGGTTGTATAAATAAGTTATCATAATTGGATAATATGCTCTGGCTCGGGCAATCTGAAAGTTATTTAATTCTCCATTAAAAATGCTACCACAGAAGACACACAAAAAGACATATGTATGTGAGGTAACAGTTTATAAATAAGCGCGGAATAACAGGACATGAAATAGCAGAGATAATATTTATACGTCTTATTATGATTCCTTCGTTTGATTTCCTGGCTGCACTGTCGACATTAACCAGCCTTGTATATGGCGCATACCGCACATTCTAAAATAAAAGCCCCTATATGGTAATACGCAAAAACACACCATATGCCAGTTTTTTATTTCAGTCTTTTATTGTTATAACCGCAGGAGCCTATGTTAGTTATTTGAAGAGTTGAGACAATAGTGGCACCAGTATAGCATAACAAACTCAGTAATTCTAACCTAGCTCCCATAGTTAGGGTTGGAAGATGTCAGCGTAAATTTCTGGGATTGATGTATGGGGCGGTACGGGTATCTATAAAAATAAAAATTCTTGTTATAACGGTCTCCTGTCCCTTGTTTAGGCAATAGAAGTGATCTGGATATAAATCTTCAGATAGTGATAGAAACGATGGTTAGAGATGGCATGGCGTGACATTAGTTAATGGCTGACATGGGACTCCTGTATGATGATACTTAAAGCTGACCCCAGGGGGCGTCGTCCACGTGTGCAATGTTTGCCACGTACACAGACGCCATGAGGCCTTAATGGCGCTGAAAATCCTTAAAATAAACATGTAGTCGAAATAACATACCAAGAGTGTATATATTTTTTCAGCATAACCACGTTTTAAATTAATGTCTACAAGAGTTGGAGGAATATAAATTTACAAATTTACAGTCGTAATTCAGATAAAAATCACATTCATCATTCGAACAGTGTACATATGTACTTTTAATACTTACGTTATAATCCTTACAAGAACATCTATCTAGTACAATCCAAAATGTATATTAGAAGATTTACTCAATAACATGAGAAAGTTGTAAGTATTCAAGACTAACGTCATGTAATTTGTATTTATGTTTTTACGTTATGTACATACCCAACTTACATGGCGGTTACAACTGGAGTTTACAGAAAAACACAAAGTAAATCATGGTATGACCAGTATTTTTTTTTAACATAGTCAAATGTTACACAACAGCTTCACCAATAAATAAGTAACAGGACGACCAATGGACTTATCTGATAGATACCTATCCATCAGTTTATCGGTGGATGAAAATGTCCCTTATGTTGATATGCAACTTTTAGTGGTCCCTTGATATGTAACTTTTCGGTGAACAAACCGGACAACATTTTGTTGTCACATCTCCTCGCTCAGTTCCAAGTTTTTAAGCGGAGGACCGCATAAGAAAACAAAATGTGTTAAGTGGCACAGTTGAAAAAATCCTCCTTCTGCGTGTTGCTGAATTGTTGTATTAGATTTACCTCTCTTGAGAAATATGAAATCAAGAAAACTTTCAAACAAAACTTTGGTTTTAAAAGTTCCTATGATGTTCTACTATATTAATCTATAATGATATTAATCAATTATTGTGGGAGAAATTTCGTACGCCGCCTGTCGGTTTTCAGTATGGTTTTTTCTTTTTGTTAAAACCGTTGGTATTGTTTCAATGTCCATATTTATTATGAACCTGTATTCCAAAAAAGCCTCTTCGTAAATGTTTAAATTGGCAAACACAATGATATTGGTCACTACCACTTTTTAGTTGTAAATGTTAACATACACCAAATATAAACAAATGCTAACTTTTATTAGTTTTAGTTTTCTACGGTTAGTCGGTGTCGACTGATCGCTTACGACTGGTTTTGCTGGTGGATGAACAGACTATGAACACAATTATTCACAAAATTTTAAATATCACTTGTTAGTCGTTTTTTTAAAACTATTTTTGGGTCATCTGAAACCCGGTTTTTAAATAAAGTAAAATGTAAATAATGATCTATTTGATTAAAAACATTACCGTGTTCACTTGAAATTGGTAGTAGTGATTTGCAAACTTATATTGTGGGTTCTAGAATATTAGAATTCTAGCTCAGCCAAAATCAACCTCAAGGCCTCACTAAAGAGTTCTGGTGTAGATGTTGGGTTCTATACTCGTTACTAATATCATGCATATTATTCAAATTTTGGTATGGAAAATATTGCTGTGCTAAAAATATTTACCAAAAGTTTACCTACTTTTGATTGTATTGTGCCCAATATACATAGCAAGCTAGCGATATGATTAAGTGATGGAAAACTATTGTTGACAAGGCAATGCTCGTGGAAAAATCAATTCATATGTGGTTTGAAAAACCTGAAGAAATAATAGATCGTTAATCTATTTACCAGATAACTATTAATTTTTTATCTAGAATAGAACATTAAGTCATCGTTTATACGATTTTTGTATTTTTAATTTTATTTCTGTAGTTCAATAAATAAGTATTAAAATATGTACTCATATTTTACCTATATGAGTATCTATCCAATATGTATCCACCTTACATATTTTGTACTTAATTTTTGGTAACAAATAATTCAAGTTAATTAAGTTTTATTTTTAAATAACGATTTTGGAGAATTGTTTTGTATTATAGCATCTCTGGTAATTGTGTTTCCAAATTTGTGATAATATTCAGCAAGATTCTACAAATATTTTGAAAAACAAAAAAAAATCATGAAACAAATCATGCGCATTTAGCATTTTGTAAGAATATAGTTTTCTCAATACAAATTTGTACAGAAAATCAACAGATTTCACACCAAACAGGTTCAGAAAGTTCTGGATTGGGGTTTGACATTTTCCATTTCTACATATCGTGGACGTTCAAGAGTTTCAGAACTTGTTTTTTACGGTTTGTAGTAACATTAGCAGATAGATTATAATCTTAGCAACTTTTTGTCAGTATCTTAAACACAAAAACTCAAAAGAAATGGATTTTATCATTCCTGGTACATCGTACATATTTTGAGTTGTACTTTTGGAGAAAGTGAGCGATATGATTCTCATAGAAATCACTGATTATGCTCTAGAGCAGCGTTTCCCAACCGGGGTTCCGCGGAACCCTGGGGTTTTGCGAGATGTCGTCAGGGGTTCCGCGGAAAATTAGTAACAAATAGCGGTGGCGGTCGCCGATTGGGCACATTATTCCGTGTTATTTTTATGTATTATTTAAGCATGGGATTATTATTTGAAATATTGGATTAATAAACAAGGTCAATCCATGAATAATTTTGATTTGGACCTCTTCTTACCCAATAAACCACTGTTATTTTGATATTACATCCAACGGGCAATATTCTAGACTATTCATTAACTTCAATTGACAATATTACTTACAATTATCTGTTACTAAAAAATAAAATAACCTCTAGAAAACAACAATCTGGCAGAGTTATTGGTCAAACTCTAACATTATTTGTTTTCAATATTTGCCAAATGTGTGACAAAATAAACCTATAATTTGAATCTGCTGCTCATAATGGTTCTTTAGGAGAAGAACAGAGTTAGTATAGGTGGTGGATTTCATTTTTTTTTTTAAGAGTTTTGTTAATAATGTATAACAACAAAAATGATACATTATAGTTTGAGTACAAAATATTGTCTATAATATACGGATACTCTTCTCTTCCCTTCAACGTCCAGCCGAGTGCTGAGTTATCCTCTTCTCGGTGGGCGGAATTGAGGGTGTTTGTCGTTATCGTTTTGATGTGTGTGTCATGTCCGGGTCATCCCTTCAGTTGGTTGTGGATAAGCATATGTTTGATTTTTAGTTTAAAAGTTTGGCATGTTAATCTTTTAATTTGTTCAGGTATTTTGTTATATAAATCTATTGTTCTTGTAGTAAAGGCTTATGTATATTTAGTTTTCTTATAGTTGTAGGTTCTTAGGTTTTCTCTGGTTCTTGTTCGGTAGTTGTGGATATCGTTTGATCTTCTAAACACTATATCTGTTTTGATCATGCTGTTGTTCATTTTGTGTAGTAGGTTTAGATTATTAAGTGTTATTCTTTGTTGTACTGTTAATTCGCTTGTCAATTTCATCACGCCCGTAGTTGGTGTAAGCCTTGGTATGTTGTATAGTATTTTCAGTATTTTGTTTTGTTGTCTCTGAATGCGGTTTATGTGCTTTTGTGATGTGTTTCCCCATATTGTCAACAGATATGTTATGTTGGAAACAAATAAAGCGTTGTATAGGTTTTTTTTTAAGTTGTCCGGTATATATTTATTTATTTTATGCATCTCTGCCATGGTTACTGTGTTCTTCTGTATTACTTTTGTTACATGTTTGTCCCATTTTAATGTATTTTGAATGTGGAGCCCTAGGTAGTTTGCCTCGGATATCTCGCTGGTGAGTTTGCCATTTATCTTGACAGTTAAATTAATATTCCTGTTGGTCGGGTTAAAAATTAGATAGTTAGTCTTCGCTTCGTTTATGGTCATTATATTTCCTTCGCACCATTTCTGCAACTTGATCATGTCTGCGTTGATGGTATGCATATATCATCTGCATAAATATACAGTTTTCCCTTCATGTCCAGCTCGGTGATATCGTTAGTGTAGATGATGTACAACAATGGAGGGATATTTCCTCCTTGTGGTATGCCGTAGCTGGCGCACTCAGGATCACTGACAGTATTGTTTACTTTTGCTCTCTGTTGGCGACCTTGAAAATAAGTTTTAAGGAGTTCTAAGTTTTTCTCCTTTATTCCATTGGAATACAGCTTTCTGATAAGCCTGTCTCTACTTACGGTATCGAATGCTTTTCGCATGTCAATGAATACAGCTGTGACAATTTCTTTCCTGTCAAGCTGCTTTGTGATGAAGGTTATTAGGTCCAAGGCTGCTGATGTTGCTCCTGAATTTTTTTGAAACGCGTTTTGTCTGTCATTTATAATTTTGTTTTTTGTTGTATGTTTCTCTATTCTTATCTTAATGACGGATTCTAACACTTTGTTTAGTGCTGATGTTATGGAGATGGGACGGTAGTTTTCAGGCTTATGTGCTTGTCCTTTCTTAAATATAGGTTTGATGATTGTTTTTTTCATTGATGTTGGATAGTGGCCTTTGTTAATGGTATTATTTATTAGTTTTGTTAGAATTGGTGTTAGTAAGTAGCTATTTTTCTTAATGATGTGTTTTTTTCATTGATGTTGGATAGTGGCCTTTGTTAATGGTATTATTTATTAGTTTTGTTAGAATTGGTGTTAGTAAGTCGCTATTTTTCTTAATGATGTTGGTGGCAATTCCGTCTATTCCTGGTGCCTTGTTGTTTTTAAGTCCTTTTATTATGTTCTTTATCTCCTCATCTGTTGTGTTGTTGAATTCTGCTGGTGGGATTGCCACATCGGTAGGGGGGGGGGGGGGGGGTCGAGTCATTATGATCTTACATTCCAGATAAGATAACTAACTTATCACCAGACAAGTTCTGGGCTTCTATGACGAAAATTATGTCGGTCCCATTCATAGAAAATCAATAAATATACAGAGTGATTTGCAATTATAGACGAAAATAGATGCAGACAGGAAACTAAAGTGTAATTTCAAATTTCGTAACTGCATTTAATTGAACAAAATAAATTAAATTAAATTGAAGTAAGTAGGTACTAATTTTTATTATTTTATTTATAAATTGGTATGTTTTTTTATTTAATTTTTACCTCGAGTTATAAATTACCATTGTATCAGTTCAGTTTTCGACATTGTGTATGTATGAGCAAGCTTTTTTTTATTGAATAAACTTTAAAAGAAAATATGGAGATCATCTGTTATAGATAAAAATAGTGTGTACAAATATCTTCTACTTGGGTGTTTATTCCCACACTTTTTTATCTAAGAACATAATTATTGTTCTGACTAAAATGTTTCAAGGACATTTAACTCTCAATTTTTGTATTTTGACCAATGATTTTTTTTTAAATTTTACTGTGTTTATTTATTTAATTATTTGTAAGAGGTACTTTTTGTATTCTTCGTTTTCGCATTGTTTGATTTGTATTTTCTTTTTCTTTCCTTTGGTAATACTTGAAGGAACTAAAAAGAACAAATAAATTTATACTTAGAGAGAAATATAATGTTACAGATGTTACAGAAAATAAATGTAATGAACTACCAAAAAAGCTGTAAAAGATTAACCGTAACATCGCTGGTTATTGGATACGAGCTAAATTTCTATGTTGTTTTTACAGAATTCACATATTCCTGTGAAATTAGAACAATATCACATTAATTTTAGAGGGCATTTTTTAAATTTTACAGGAAAAATAATTTAATTTCACAGTAGTAAGTAATATTCAATCATTGAACTACGTTTCTTTAAGACGTGTATCTAGTTACTTGAAATACGTTACACGTTTTTCTGTACGCAAAAAAAATCTCAAAATGCCTTGGAAAAGACATTGTATATTTTTTTGTTGGGGTTCCGCCAGGTTCCAACCCTATTTAAAGGGTTCCACAAGAGTAAAGAGGTTGGGAAAAGCTGCTCCAGAGAATGTTACGGTATGTTATTTTTATGCCACAAGCTTTAATTTCCAAACTTATTTCCTGAATATTGTTAGATGTCAAGAATAGATCTTTTGAGGGAAACTTCAAAATCACTGGGCTCATCACAATTCTCAAAAAGGAGCTTTTGTTTGTATTCTAACAAAAAGACTTTTTTAACAAACAAAGATAAAGCAATGCTTATGAAAAAATTGTAGGTACTTCACAGAGAATACATAACAGTGACCATCCGATATTAATGTGTAATTCGATAGACTGATAAGTGCAAATGCACCTAAACTCTAAGAACAATGCTCGAACCTGCCACGAACCCAATAACAATAAGTCGTATTATCCGAAACAAACAATAAATACGACCGAAATATCACCTTACATAACAGACGAAATCTCAGAACGGCACTCAATCCATAGCAAGACCCCGTTAAGAAGAACACATCAAGCGCATTATTATTTATTACCCGGTATATAGCACCACACACTCGTATGATTAGAATAACTGGAAACATAGTAACACGATTCCAGGTACGCGTTGGGCACTTATAACCATACGGTCATATTTATACGTGATTATGTCGTTCTGATATTGTCCCGTGGTTCGTTCACCTCACCTCAAGTACCACCGGGCACAAATCGGTCGTTAGTTCGCTTATCTAACCAGCCAAAGAGACCGGAGAGACTGGAGAGACCGCAGAGGTAAAATACCTATCGCCTACGGTCGCCAATAATTCCATTATTAATGCCGTGTAATTTCTAATGGTCCTGGTAAAAATCGCAATACAATGAGGGCTGGCTTGCTTTCGCAATGGCTTTTGAACGCGACGGTTGTTGGTATTATATAGGTAGTGTGGTATTTATTGTGGCTGATAGAGATCTCACGATCTGTGGCGGGCGGCAGCGGACCTTCTGGCCGTTGCAAATCGAGAAAAAGATAATCTCCAGATAACGGATGCCGAGTTGCACAGATGCCGATTGAATACAAACAATGCTGAACGAGTGGAAGGTGTACGAGAAGGATTTATGTTCGTGTGTGTGTGTGTGTGTGTGTATGTCGGGGAGAAGCTGTGGAGAAATAGCTTATAAGTTAAAGAAATTATCTTATCGCGATTTAATTGGTAGGTTGTTAGATGTAGCGCGAAGGAGATTTGCTAAATTTGGTATGTTTGGAACTGGTTTGCAATTGTGTATTATAAAAATGGCTATACTAAGCTAACTAAGTTCGGTGATGAATACTTTTAAGCCGGGGGTTATGTTCGTATACTTGCCAAATATCTAATATTTGCCACATGTTAAATATTTGCCACGCAAATAGAACATTTTTGTCATTGATTGGTCTAAACGATGCCATCAGTGATTTATTTTTCCTTTTAAGTTCTTTCACCGAATATTTTTCATCCATCCTTGATTACCGGCTAATTTTTATAAATCTCAAGAAATTCTATGACATACCAACAAATTTGTACAATATTCATTTGTGATTTCGGACCGTCAGAGTTGCACTGCTGTAAATGCATCGGACATTGATGCATCGCCACATAGCATTTTCTAATACGTGAAAATCTTCTTTGAGGACTTGCTACATGTTCGTACCGAATGGGCACTAGCTATTTTTTTGCTTAGTTCGCCTTACAAGGAAGGTTTTATTTTATAATGCCGACATATTTTTAATTACATAAGTGCAGAATTCACTGAGTACTAACAAGGGCATTCTTGTGGAAATTTACAAAACAAATCTTGACGATACTGTTTGTTTCATTTTACTGATATTTTGTTTAATTCATCAGCTTTCTGTAGTATTAATTCGCATCTAATTTTAACTGACTGTAAAACAATACAATTGGTCATTTAATGTGAACTAGTTTAAATAAATTATTATTTTAATGAGAAAAATATATATTTTTTTATTTAAATTAGGAAGATATTGCTCATAAAAGAAATGTTAGATATGGTTTCTTCGTCATCTTTAAATTACTACTAAATCCAATTGTACTACTAGGTTCGTTGTATAAATATGTCCTAATATTGTCTGAAATACAGATCAATTAGCTTCTGAAACAAAAATTTAAACAAATGTGCTTTCAAAATATATCCTTTTTGTTGAATAAAAAAGCTACACAAAATTGTGTCTACTATTAAAATATTTTTAACCGCTTTCGTTTCTCTTCAAATAATAAACATCATAAAAATCGACAAGTATATAAGCATTGTATATAAGTATACAAGCAAATAAAGTATAATTTTCCAAATTAATTATTTTATAGACATGCTGTCTATAAAATTTTTATGATGTTTATTACTTGAAGAGAAACGAAACCCATTAAAAATATTTTAATTGTAGAGACAGTTTTGGGTAGCTTTTTTATTTAACAAAAAGGTTATATTTTGAAAGCTCATAAATGAGTATCACCTATATTGTTCATAGAAAAGCATCAACTTAGGGTACACTCTGTATATGGTGTACGTTTTTCTTGGAAAGAAATAACATTGCGTTTTTGTGGACAGACAAAAACGACATTTTCTTTTTAATTTCTGTCGGTTTCAATTACTGACGGTTTCACAAAATTGCAATTTTATGCGGTTTTCGCCCTTTAGAAAAATCAAAAATCTTACTAATAATTACAAATCTATTGTCAATCTTCGTATACGACCTACTACACACAAAACAAAATTAAAAAAATGGAACAGTATACTAAAATGTTCATCGAGTACAAATAAATGCACCAATATTTGTCGCCTTTGCATTTGCTATACCCACTTTAGCTGGGTATTGCAAATACCAAGTATATGGCGTAAAAAAACTCGTCCGCACAGCCGAACTTCGAAAATATAAATTTATTTTAGAGGTGGACTCGCTACGAATTGAATAGAGCAGGTTTTTTTTCTTGACCAACATTCATACACTTGGCAAATATTTGATATTTGGCAAGTATACGAATGTGTAGCCCCGGCTTTAGCGAGATAATGCCCGCCACCATGTCGCATGTCTTCTTTCAAGAAGCAAATGTCTTCTTGTCATGGCTTCAAAATTATGACTATGGCCAATTCGAGACACAAATAGTTTTTTTAGTGCATTTAAAGAGATGTTTTACGCCTTACTCTCAGCCTCTCCTCCAAGTCTGATGATGAGTAATGATTTTACATTTCTTTCGTTGCACGGCAACGGTGGTCTTCTTTTGACATCACCATCATTATCACGTAACACTCTCGCAAATGCCTGGTTTGCAGATTTGCAGTGAGCACGTAAAGTATGGAAAACATGACAAAATCTCGGAAACGGTTTGTTATTTGAAAAGATTTCTCGGACACGTCGATTTTTTAATTATCAACTTATACATATGTATATACAATAAATTTAATTCCCGACCTTCAATTGTTTATGAACACTTTTTTTTAAATGACAACCCTATATGTTTTGTACTGCTTTTCCTACATCTGTTAATTGCTTTAAGATAATTTATAAAATTTATCGCCTCTCATACGAAAATTTACGAGAAAAAGGCAGTTGAAAATTATGGTAATATTGATTCGGGTTATTGCTTTTTTTTACGTTTCTCTTATGGAGCCGTCCGTATCCCACTTAATGAATCACCTGCAAATGCTTTAAAATCATTTGGGAACACACTTTTGGGAATTTAGGTAAAAGTGCAAAGATTAAGGTTTACTATGAGACCATTCTAAGGTTTCTAGGACAATGGGTTCAGCTGGTATAAATTTGTAAATATTACAACAAATAAGCGTTTTTTGACACTTTCACCCCACTTTTTTCGAAATCCTTGCGCCATAGAAAATTTTAGAGCCCAGATTCGTTTTCAGCGCAATTAATTCTTTCCAAAACGCAATTTCATTTTCAATTCACAAAAGCTACTTTCACTAAAATTATCACTATTTTACAATTTTCGATTGCCTTTTTTTTTTAATTCTTTTTATGGCCATAGAATTATTCCGGTGCTACATAGGCAATTATATGATCTACTAAAATCAAATCGATGGCGTCATAGCTCACTAACAATTGACGGTCGGAAATTGAACTTTTCAAAGAAATGTATATTTTAATAATCAAAAATCGATGTGTTCGGGAATTTATAAAATAACAACTTTGCGCGCCTATGTACCTACTGTCCAAAATTAGGCCAAACGAACGCGAGTAATGTAAAAGAGAAGTAAAAGATTTGATTGTTTTTCTACTTTGTTGAATGGCGAAAATGTGGCTCTACTTGCGATTTTGGTCTATAATAATAGATAAGTACCCTTAACGCTAAAATATAATCGATGCATTAATAATAAACAGTAGTAAACAAATCCAATCGAACTGCCACAAAAATAACAACAAAACTGAAAAGAAATGGCAAGAATATGAGCCAAATTCTGAGGTTCAGTTTTGAGAGGGACCAATATTAATCCTTGCCGTTTTTCTTTTGTAAAATTTTACGTGCTGAGAAGTATCTTACATATAATTCGGTACTTCTTCCAGTTCGGTCTCATTCCTTAAAAAATATTGGAATATTTTTGTCGGATTCTTCTATATCGACAAATACTCTTCAAAAAAACTGTACAATATTAAAAATCGTGCGACTCGCACGAATTCCGAACATTGCCTTATCTCATGAACAACATTGCCTTATCTCTTGATGAACCAGAAACTCAAAAAACATTGTCAATTTTGTGAACTATATCGATAATTAGAGTTTGAAGTCACCATTTCCTCAAAAATAAATGTTGTTGGTACATCAAGCGAAAACTACTTGTGTATACAATACAATGGCATTCGATATTTTGATTTTATTATATTACATTATTTCTCAAAACACCCGAAATGTTAGTAAATTTGTACCAAATTTGGATCAACTGATCGTCAATAGAAACGTCCAAAGAATGCGGTAATTTTAGTGTAAAAAGTTGTATGCCCTTTTACAAGATATCATCAACATCTCTACAATCTCAAATCTGAACTGACACTCAGATGCTGGAGTAGTCACTCAACTTACAAATATATAAAACAGGACTAACTATGTTTCATAATTCCTGAAAGGCTACTAAATGTTCAACGACTACTATACATCCAGTCTAATAATTGGGCCCAATATTTTGTGTGTCTATCGTGATAAATTTTTATCTTCAACCCTTTATATTATCACCATATGGCCAAACCTGTACAATCTGCCGTCGCTTAGTTCCTAATAATCACCCATTTGTCTCTCACTTTATCAGCCGTTTATCTCTTCGACATTCTGGTCGGAGTGGTCGGACACACGGTGAACATTGTCGAAACTATTCTAGCATTATAGGAGGCTTTCAAGAAATAAATTTACCTAATAGTGGTATGCCTTGTCCAGACTCGGGTGCGTTAAGTGATATTTTAAGTACCAGGTATATTTATTTGAACGGCAGCCCATAAAACGGTGGTCATTTGAAACGCCCTTTGAGATTATCTTTTTCTAGCACACGCCTATGGGGCCAATCTAGGCTTTCGAGTTGTTTGAAAGGTCGTAAATACCCGTTAGGGAAGTAAGATTTATCGACGACTATCAATGCTGCTCACCAACTGACCACACACAAAATTGATTAGCTGGTTCACCCTTGGTGAACACATGTGAAGGGAATGCTAGAGAAAGACATTTAGGAGGTTGTGGTTATTATTTTCAGTCCAGTCTTTGCTTTATATAGTCAGTAGTAGTTCTGCAAATTTAAAAAAGAATATTTGTGATTGTTTCACATTCTAAAGACAATGTTTCAAGTAATTAAGTAACAAATTAATTCGGCAGCTTTTTTCGCATTTATTGTGATATGTATAACAGATATAGTATTGGTGTTCAACATGGTATTTGTCATTGCATTGCCCACACAATTACACAGCTTAAGCCTCAATATTTGAAAACAAAAAAATCGCGCAAAATCAATGTTTCTCGGAGTTACAAATTTGTTGTAGAATCATATGTATTTTTCTAGAAAATCCTTTTCTAAATTACATAAAGAAAGTATTTGTGCCACTCCATTTGATCCAGTTCATCCTTATTTCATCCTGCCCCCCATTTTTTCTAACATCAATTAGTTGCTTTATAGCCAAAATTCCTGTGAAATTTGAGATCGATCAATACATATTAACCCGTGCCCAAGGGGCTCAAAATCGGTAATAAGTGTAATATAGTAATATTATGAAAACAAAAATAAAAAAGCATTTTTACTTTGTTTTACGGCAATAATTTTTTTAGCATTGTACATACATATTTCCAACCACTTAATTCGTCAAAAGCACCCAAATTGAAGCTAAATGACATCCTGGCCAACAATAAACAAAATCGATAATGTGATCGTTTAACTTTTGAGTCTATATTTCCAAGTAAGTACTTAATTCGTCTGTCAGTGACTACGTTTCCTACAATGAAAAACATCGAATAAGTGAAAACTATCTGGTATGCTTTTTCCGTACAATATGAATTGGAAAGTATAAGTTCTGAGTTTATTTGTGTCTATAGAATATACAGGGTGTCTCACGGAACTGGTACGACTGGTAACTGTCGCGTCCGGTCACCGGAAGTCGGTATAAACTTTGTTATTTTAAATGGAATGATGTAATTTCTAATTTATTTTTTGTTTCTACGTATCAAAATACATCTATTCTGATAAGGTTTCCGTATACCTAAAAATCACAATTTTTGAGTTTTTTTGATTTTACTAATTTCTTCGTGATTTTCACGGTTATGTTTAAAATAGAATATCTTGGTTATTATTGGAACTACAAGTTTCATGATTGGTGGTCCAAAACTAGAAACATAACCAAATAAGACGATGCTTGATATCTCACGATATCTTATACAGGATGTTCAAAATTTACAACACCATAATTGAATTTTCAAACTTAAAAAACTCAATATTTTTAACTGGAACCCCCTGTATACCGATACGCCATTCGATAGGAAATCTTATTCCCTATCAATCAATATTAGGGTTCCCTATATCTATCTTTAATAGTTAGTATTGTCCGTATAAAAGAATGCAAACTAAATAAAAAAAAATCTGATGTGGCCACGCACATGACTTTATCATACTATATATAAAATTAATAGTTTAGCTGCATGAGATTCTATTTGACCGAGATCGGCTATGTCTGCATTAAAATAAAACTAGTAGAACTAGACAGATATCTCGATTAAAGCTGCGTTCGGATATTGTACTCCGTTGACACCGGGTACACTGTCCTATGACACCTACGTGTTATTGGGTGTAAAAAGTGTAACGGTGTTCAATATCCGAACGCAGCCTATATTGACAGTAGTATTTTCAAAACATTAGCGTTTGACACTAGCTACTGTCATTAGAATAAAAAAATCTGACATATCCTGGCTACTAGTTTTAAAGCAGTACGACCGATCTCGATGAAATAGAATTTGCTCATGCAGCTAAACTATAAATTCTACCAAAAAATGTCATATACATAAATTATAGAAAATTTCCTCTCCTTTCATTTATTATTTAACTATTTTGACGACATTACACAAATAGCGGCTCATTTGCAAAATCTTCGAAAAATGCTATGAGTAAACCACCAGTTCCTTTGGACCCTTTTCAACAGAAAGCTTTTCAGCTCTAAGTTTGGTTATGAAACTTCTAAATATGAAGTTTCGTCCCGACACCTTTAGTAGTTTCTTCGGAATCGTCGCCACAAAAACGGGTACACACACACACACACACACACACACACACATACACACACACACACACACACACACACACACACACACACACACACACACACACACACACACAGACATTTTTTGTACCATGGTCAAAAATGTTCAGGGGACCCAAAAAGACATATTTCCGCTAAAATCTCAAAAATTCTTTTTGGCATGATTACAATACTTTACATACTGCGTATGATAAAGTAAAAATTTATTCTTCATTTATAGAGAATGCAACAACTTTGGGACAGCAGAAAATCAGAAAAATAGTGAAGAGGTTTGTTAAAACTAAAATAATATATTCGGGATATCTAACTGAAATTAAAACTTAATTATGTTGTTCGAAATGCTGCCCGTTCTGCTCCAAACATTTTAAAACTCTTCGCTATACCTCTGTCATCGTCGCTCTTCGGATTTCTTGTCGCTGAAGACCATTAATGGCGGCTACTACTCTGTTTGTCAACTCTTCTCGTGTATTAACTGGTGTGGAATGGACCTGACTTTTCATATGACCCCAGAAATAAAAGTCTAATGGTGTTAAATCTGGTGACCTTGACGGCCACCGCCTATTTCCGAGCAACCTATCATCAAACATCTGATTAAGTTGAATGGATACCACATACGAAGAATGTGCCGGTGCACCATCCATTTGATAAAAGCAGTCGCGTAAAATATTGAGGGGAATATTTTCGATATAGATATAGGTACTATTAAGAAGTTGGAGCTGTTTCGTAATACATATTTGACATCTTTAACTTCTTCCCCCAGAATGTCACTTTCTTACAAAAGAGTGCGGGGAACATATGTAAAAGACATCAAAACATAGATTAGAATCATTCAATTGTTCTGACGGAACAAAAATACGATTATTCACTGAATAATCGTATTTTTGTTCCGTCAGAACAATTTTGTTACTTCGCCCATATCTTCGTGATTGTATTGAATATCTATTTCAATACATAATTTAAACATTCTACAACCAGTTTCTTGATGAAAATTAAATGATATTGACAATTTTTTAAATAATGCTTTTAATAATTAACTTGAATAATTTCCTTGGCGCCATTTTTTTGAAACCATATCACTGTATGTATAAATCATAACATTATCAGAAAAAGCTAAATCTATATACACACATAAACCTATCACATTCCTAACAAATTCCAAACACTTGACTATTCTGCCGAACATTATTATCATCATCGCAATGATTGTGCGAAACCTGTATACACACAGAGTCTTGCGAATAATTCCGACGTGACCAACAGCGACAGTTTATACTTTCAATTAGGCCGGCAAGGCAGGTGTAATAGTGAAGAAGCAGGTAGAATTGCAAGGTGTACGAGCCAAGGTACACACACTTATACAACCCCACGACAATCTGGCAGATGTTCCTTCTTCCTTTTCTGATCACTGGCAAGCATTCAGGTTCGCTATAATAATAAGTGGCCCCTAGTGGAAGTTGGCGTCACGCTTATAAGTTCCACGCACTCTTTTAACAGGCGTAAGACGTAATTAGGGTAATGGTCTGTGTAATCTAATGGTTTTGATCGTGCTTGGTAGGTGGAGCTGTTGCATGTTTAACAACAGCATGCCCTTTCTTACGCGTTTCGTTTTTTAATGGCATAATTTGAAGGGATGTGATTAAATCATTGATGGTGTTTGATCATTGGTTTTAATGTTTTTTGATTTTTAAATGATTGTTGGTGAGACAGTTGTAATATTAAACGTTTATATGTTCTCAAATGTGGGTTAAAATACTTAAGACATTATAGGTAGACATAAACCTTCTTGACATCATTAAAGCCATTAATAAAAATACATACATGCTTAGGAGCTATGATGATACTAAATATACCATCATTAATGTGACAAATTATTACCAACTTATATACCAATTACCAATTTATTATCCAAGTAATATGTTGTTGTGCAACTGTATAAATGCGCTACCAACTTGTTTCAATTTGCTCTGGAGTATATAACACGTATAAAAGTCGCTAAACTTATTATATTTAATGGATTATTCTATCAAGCTATACTAATAAAGCCATATATTTTGTAGCAGGAATAAAAATAAAAAGTACAAGCTAAAGTTGTTTCTCCACTGCGAGCACTGTGATCGATTTGCTTTCGTATTACAAGAGACCCTGAAAATGATTTGCTGTGCTATTAATATTTCAAAGGAAAATTTTATATACAGGGTGTCTCACGGAACTGGCACATTAGAAGTTTCTATTGTTCTATGTTTCGATGTTCTACTATCTCTGGAAACTTGAAATTTTGGAACTAGAATTTACTCGATCTGAGCTCTTCAGCTAAAATATTCTCAAGTTAACTCTCACGTCCGGTCACCGGAAGTCGGTATCAACTATGTTATTTTAAATGGAATGATATAATTTTTATTTTATTTTTGGTTTCTACGTATCAAAACACATCATTTTTGATAATGTTTCCCTATACCTAAATATCACGATTTTTGAGTTTTTTAGATCTTACTATTTTTTTTGGCGATTTTCCCGTCTACGTTTAAAATTGAATATCTCGGTTATTATTGAAACTAGAAGTTTCATGATTGGTGATCCAAAACTAGAAACATAACCAAATAAGACGATGTTTAGTCCATCATGATATCTTATACAGGCTGTTCAAAATTTACAACACAATAATTGAATTTTTAAACGTAAAAAACTCATTTTTTTCAAATGGAACACCCTGTATACCGATACGCCATTCGATAGGAAATCTTATTCCCTATCAATCAATATTAGGGTTCCCTATATCTATATTTAATAGTTAGTATTGTCCGTATAAAAGAATGCAAACTAAATAAAAAATGATTTATTCTTCATTTATAGAGAATGCAACAACTTTGGGACAGCAGAAAAGCAGAAAAATAGTGAAGAGGTTTGTTAAAACTAAAATAATATATTTGGGATATCTAACTGAAATTAAAACTTAATTATTTTGTTCGAAATGCTGCCCGTTCTGCTCCAAACATTTTATAACTCTTCGCTATGCCTCTGTCATCGTCGCTCTAACATCTGATTAAGTTGAATGGATACCACATGCGAAGAATGTGCCGGTGCACCATCCATTTAATAGAAGCAGCCGCGTAAAATATTGAGGGAAAGAGTATCGCAAAAATTGTATCACTATTTAAATTTTCGTTGTAAATTTCGTATCTACTTTCGTCCCTATTATTAAATGGGAGTATTTAAAATAGATTTAAAGAAAAAGGAACAATATCTCAAAAACTATTAAAGATAGATATATGGAACCGTAATATTGATTGTTAGGAAATAAAATTTCCTATCGAATGGTGTATCGGTATATAGGGTGTTCCATTTGAATTTTTTTTTGGCATTTTTTCCAAATTATACATACTCTATTCGCTATTTGACCAACATTGCTTCTCTGTTCTTGGCGGATATGATCGTACAGGGTTAGCCGTTATTTCTGAAACGCCCTGTATATTCTTTGGACGTTATACTTTACATCTTATAGCAAGTGAACCATGCGTCAAAAGTGAGCAAAATAGAAATATAACTGTTTTTGAAGTTGCCAAATTAGTATTTTAATTAAAAAACCCCTCCATGCCATGCTGTTTTGCTTTATTTTCCTAATGAAGTCATTTTTGAGAAGATGATAGGTACTATTTTGTAAAATGCAAATAAACTACTTGATATAGTGTGTCATACTTGCTATTTGGTAGGCTTGGTACAGAAAAGTGTGAAATTTACACTAGTTAAGTAGGTCATTAAGTAAGTCATCTTTTTGTGAAAGAACATTTTTCAAAAACAAGCAAATAGTTATGATTAAAATAAAAAGCAGTATTTTGACTGTCGAACATTTTAGGCACATTATACACATTAATAAAACTACAAGATAATAATTTGTTTTGATAACAAATATACAATTTGTTTTTATAATTGTTTGTGCACGGCCTAGTTGTTATTAAAATAATAAATTATTTGCATTATTTTGCTCTATATTCTTGCTTTACAGTAAACCGTGTCTAACTTCCTAATTATCGATTGTGGGGTTTTGAGTTAAAATACCTTTACAAAAAGATGCTTCTTAATGGCCTACATTACTGGTAAACATTTCAAAATTATTGATTTTTTTAAATCAAATAAATTGTTTGTTGTATCATCTTAATGTGTAAAACACTATAAAAGGTCGGTGCGACCTTTGATGTGGACAAAAACTAGTTAGTCTTGGTATTTCCCACATATAGCGCAAATTTTGTGTTAATTTTCAACTCGTAACTAAAAGAATAGGTATTGTTGAAATTAACTAGGCCATTGTAACATTAACGTAATTTCGTCTAACATTTGGATTGCGCAATACGTTTTATTCCTTTCTTTAGGTTTATTATTAGTTCTGCCAGTAGTGTGATAAAATAAGTAATAATTCAGCATTATATTTTCTAGTGCATCACTATCAAATAATTAGTGTGTGATAAATGATAAGTTTGTGGCCTTTTGGCTTTCGCCTCAGGCGTTTTAACATCTTAAAATATCTCCTACCAGCCCGGCTAGCTCAGTCGGTAGAGCATGAGACTCTTAATCTCAGGGTCGTGGGTTCGAGCCCCACGTTGGGCGACCCCTTTTTGTTAGTTTTTTTTTGTTCTTGTAAATGAATCTATAAAAAAAACCATATTTATCTGAAATTTTCGAGAAATGGATGTATGTACTTGAAAAATAATGAAGTAATTAGAAAAAAGCTGAGAAATAATAAAATATAATTCTCAAATAGATTCCTAATAAATTACTAACAATAAATTATAGTTATCAATATTTTGAAACTCACAGCAACAGAAACTATTGACTTGAAACTTAGTTTGAACTATCATTATGTTTCCACATCAAAACCAATAATGGCTCTTTCGCATAAACTTATGACTCACAAGCGATTATTTATCAATTAAATAACATTATTCATACTTCTTGCCTCATGACACTAAATAATTTTTAACATTGATAATTATGTCCTCTTCTGATAGTTGCACTGGCAACTTGCAAGTTTTTATTTGCATTTTAATGATTGTTTAAACAATTTTGTGTAGTCATCAAATACTATGAGAAATATATTTAATTTAAATATATAAACCCTTAAAAATTTAATGTATTTAATCATTACAATCCCAGGCCAAACTTATATATGAAACAAATGACGATTAAATTACAAACAAAACATGGCAACCATCATTCCATCCTGACGACGTAATTAATAAACTAACCACCACCCGGGCAGGTGTTACAAATAATAATTTGTCGCGCGTTTATCTCGAACAGCAATCTAAACAGGACGTAAAAATGATGTTCTAATGTTAATTAGATGTCACGTCAATATAGAAAATCTCGCGTCCATCGGTTCCACTTTCCAGGCCACGGACTGAGTTATGTGAGCCGTCGGAGCGAAAAAGACGCGATGATATCTGGCTGATGGGTCGCGCGAGTAAATTCCAAATGATATCGTTATCGCTGGATGTATCTGGTTTTAATTACTCGGGAATGCCGTTCACGGGATTAATTGAGATTGTATATCCTGCATCTGACGCCAGATGGCGGCCAATGATTGCTGAAGTTGCGTTGATTTTTATTTCTATTACGTGTTAGGTACCTAACTGATTAATATTGGTATCGATAGTCTGATATTTTTGGTATCTATACCATAATTGTACAATGTTTAGTTGAATAATGAATGCAAGATCCGTAATTTCGAAAATTATTCAAATTCCTTTGGAAAGTGACGTCTCAAAGTGGAATTTCATCTGTTATGATGATATTAAGAATTTTAGAGTCTCATCTAGATATTCACTTTATTAATTGATTTGTCAAATGAGTGATAATAACTGATAAATACTGATACTGAGGCAACCAAAGCTTTCAGTTTGAAACCTACCAGAATTCTTCATTCAAACAATCGACCAAACTCATCAAAACTTTTCGAAAAAATCACCAAAGCGAAAGCGGGGGATTTCCAGATTTCATTGTTTCCCGTACACACGATTCTTCCTTCCTTCATTTATCATCGTCGCAATCTTTCAAAGTTTCAAACGGGACAGCTTTTCATCCAAAGTAATTGGCTAGAAAGTGAAATCCGACAAACGTTATACGCGTAATTTCATACTCGATAAGATTGGACAGCCAGTCTCGAGACTGGCGACGAACAATTGAGTCCCTCGTTGTCTTTTTAACAAACACAGAGACGGGTCCACTTTCCCTTATTAGAAACAGCTGGACAGATCGGAGTACGCGATATAATCGATATCGCGCTCATTGCATTACCGTTGGATAGAAGGATATATCTTTGCGATGCACTCAGTGGAGGAAGATTTCGTGATCGTCCAAGCCGGTAGAGCCGTTGACCTCGTATTACCTTAAGCTTTCTTCAAGTTTAACGCATCCCTTATCGGATCTATCCAATTACTACGAGGAATATCGTCTCAGGCACATAAATGGAACTGTCCGAGCATTGCTGTTAGGTTGGTCTGGCTAATTCAATCTGCTGGAAGCTTTGCACTACTTTAAATTGGGTTTGGGGGTAACGAAATAATTGAAAGTGGGTGAGAGTGCTTGGAGTACAAGCGTATTGTTCTTCTTACGGGTCTGGACACAAAATAACACTGAACGAATGTTGAGGGGAATAAGGCTTAATGAAATGTTTTTCTAAAGGAGCTTCGATCATTTGCTGGTTCTTTTCCTGGTTGGGTTTAACCAAAATTGTTTTTCATCAGGACTGACTTTAGCAAAATCTCCCTAATAAGAACCGCCACTTTATCCCATTTTTTTTTTCAGATCGCGTATGTTTTATTTATTTCAGATACTAATGTCATGCTAAGTAAAATATTTCATATGGACTTCTTAGTTTTTCAATTCATTAAAAAGTTACAGCCGTTTGAAATATTAACAATACCGTATTTTAAACAGCTCCAATTACTTAAAGAATTGAGAAAACCAATAACTTCATATGATTCTTTTTACTTCCAGCGACATTCACTTTCTAGAAAAAAAAACAGTAACAAGATTTGCTGGATTCTTTTTGGTTCATTTGTTAATTCAAATTATTTTTACAATTTTTAATATTTTTACTGAAAATTGTCAACTGTTTATTGTTGTAATGGGTATATATTGTGTTTTTGTTTTGTTTTTGCATTGTTCGATATGTAGGTATTTAATTTGTATTTCTTTTTCTTTGTTTTGTTAGTATTTCAAACTGCTGCTACTTCTTAACAAATCGGAAAAGCAAATAAGTTCATATAAAATATTTTACTAGAATGACATTTGCTTTCTGAAAAATAATTTTGCGGAAAAAAACTGGCAGCCTGTGTGTGTTCACACTGCCTACTTTGTCAATAACAAAAAAAAATGATATATGCATTTTTTAATGTAGGTACGTCTTTGCGCTAAATACCGAAAAGAAATCATCCGGAATCATCCTCTAAGATGGTAGAAAATAAATAAGTCAAAAGGCCAAAAGAACGTTGTGTTGGCACTTTGTATAGAAGATGAACCAAATAAGCTAAACACTTCAAAAGGTTCTCAAACTACACCTTAAACTTATACAATAAAAAAATAAATAATAATAATATAAATAATTGGACAAAAAATAAGTCACATGAAAACAGGAAACGCAAGAAACGGCTCAAATAATCCTACCGACTCTCCATCACATTTAATGCACAACATGCATTTCCCACAGAACTATAAAATTTTCCTAACTTTAATTGCCTTTTAATAGGAAATTAAGACGATCAAAATTAATAGAAAATAGGGGATTGACAATAAAAAGAAACCATGAGTCGTAAATAATTTTGAAGATCGGATATTATAGTATATTATTATTCAAGTTTTATAAGACAAAAATTGGCGCACGAGTTTTGGGCACGACAAGCGTAGCGAGGAGTTCCCAAATGGAACGAGTGCACCAATACGTCTTAGGCAGGTCGCCCATATAGGTGGTATGGCGGAAGCGTGGTTGTGGCAGTGGCAAGTGATATTGGGGAGGTATAAGTGTGGCTAGATTGTGAAATGACGAGTGCGTGGTTCAACGCCCACTTAGCTGGCGCGCCGGCAGGCAGCGCTTGTTCGTTCACTGCGTCAGTGTCTCATTCTGTAATATCATGATAGTCCGCTAGATGGAATTGTTTCGCATGCAGCTCATACTAATTTCACACATATGAAGAACAAACATAAAATTAAATCTTGCATTACGTTCCCACATTATTCCTATATCACACTGCGAAATAAAAAAATCGTACAGTTCGAAATACTTACTAATCGGTTAGTCAGATATGTATGTAAACTGTAATATTATAAGAGTGCGCGGTACGTCCGCTAGATGGCGTAAATTCTGATACTGGTATGAATTATCACCAATTTCCTAAATATGAACAAACATTCATTAGATATTATGTCGTTCGAAATGTACATAAATAATATTTTATGCCTTTTAAGTTTAGGTTTTTTAGTTAATTTGCTAGTTAGGTATAGAAAGAAAATATTTGTTTGACAGTTATTGTAGTAGTCAATACTTAATTTTAACAAAAATATACTTTCTTTAATGAAAAATAAGTATGTAAATTCTTATTTGACTGAACACCTCCCACCTGTGGAAGACTATTGTAACAGTAGGTTTTCCTTTGAGAAAAATGTTTAAACTTTTATATACACATTTCTAGGAGTTTTTAATAAATTACTGTAGTGGTTTCTGCTAGAACCCATTTACCTTAATCTTGTTAATTGTGCATTTTAGAAGAAACAGTAAAAGATATTCAATATGTGGCACACAATTGCTTCTTCAACTTAACGAGTAATCACTTTAACGTTGGTATCTTCTGCAGCAAACTTTTTATTGGAGCGTTATATCTTTCCCTTTAGTTAGAACAGTCTCTGTCTCTACAGGGTCCGTTTCAAATTTTATTGATGAGGTTTGTAGGATTGAATTATCTGAAAATAAAACAATGTTGTCATTGCTTCGTGAAATCTAACCTTGAAATAATATAGGTTAAGAAAATAATTACTTACTGCAGGCTTGGACATATCAACGCAAGAGCTGAGATCGAGATTTAGAGACCAAAGTGATTTTTGGGATGTCTTTTGCGTTTTTGTTGTATATGTAGAAATTAAAAAACACTGGATGCAGGTGCAGCTATGTTCAATAGCCAACCTATTGAACGTAGTGTAATTGTCATAGTCGTAGTCGTAGTCTAGCATGAGAACGCACCACACAATTTGCATATTTAGAAAGCTCCAATGTTTGCTACCCTTTGCTTCTTATTATTCCATATATTTAATATATTCGGGTGGCTTGTATGGAATCTGAAAAAGGTATAGTCATCAGATAGGTATAGGTTATGATTTTAATATTTCCTCACCTATGAAAATATTTCTGTCGTTTATCACATACGTTATTTCTTGCATTTATATGTTACTCATCACAAAGCGATTTTTACATAACACAATAAACATTAAACAAAACAAAAATAGGAAACAATCCGAAAGAGCACACGAAGCTGAGCTTGCGGTTATTGACAGAAGCGGCGACGGGCGAGAAGCGCTTGGCGCGCTTGCCACTCGAGATTAAACGTTGAGAGACGAGTGGAATCCGATCCAGTACCACGGCAGTTACATAACACTGCCGCATCACCTTGGTGGGCGTTCATGCATTTGTTTACATTGGCCAATGCACCATATCACTGCCATGTCACTATCACACTTCCGCCACACCAGCTATATGGGCGACCGCCCTTATAAAACGAGTGTTATATACCATTTTTTCTACTTTGCGACATTAATTTTACATACATTTCGAAAATTGCGGTTGTCATCTTACAATCTAGAATCGCTTTATCTTCAACAGTTGTGGTAGTTGTGGTAAAATTCACAAATACGATTGAGACGAGCCAATAGCGATTGAGAGGTCAGCCTTATTTGACACTTGACGTCAATATCATCAATCTTGGAAAAATAAGTTACTAAAAGTTTGTGATCTAGTGTTTTTATAATGACACCGAAAGCGGTTTCGTTATGAGTTTATAACGAACGCAAAGTAGAAAAAATTTTATATAAAAATGTGTAGTACTTTGATCAAATAAAATGGATGTCTGTGGCCAACTCGATTATTCTCTTCGCCAACATGTTGACATTGATCCAGTTTTAACATAGTGTAGCATGAAAAATAAGTCATAAAAACCCAAAAAAGTTCTCATAAGTTATTAGTTATTTTTTGGATTTTGAAATGTACACATTTATCTTCTAAAATCTAAAGTGTTAATGAAATGTAATTAAAAATTCCTATTCGAACTTTTTTATCTGCGAAATAAAATAATCACAACATATTTTTAAACTCTACACTTTATAGAAACGTAAGCGATGGTCGTCTACGCTTATCACGGCAATAAATGTATTGTTTAAATGTTGTTGAAACCGCAAGGAAAATTTTGGGTTTTTGCTATAAATAGTCAATATAAATACCTACCTGTTAATTTTAAACCACTTATCAAAGGGAACGAAACTTTATATCACTTGTACGTATCACCAATGACCAACGTTGACCTGCACCGTGATCTTGGTGTCACACACAAATCATCCAAGAGATAAAAGGATTCGCCACTAAGCATGAATCTCGCCTAAGCCATCACGTCAACGTAGAGGCCCTGCAGCTACTGGACAATCAGAATCTAGTGAGAAGACTAAAGAGAACTAAACCCTTCGAACTAGTGAATCAGTGAAATGTTTAAAAATCAATGGATCAATGGAGCCTATTGAGACAAATACCTAGTTTTAAGAATTCAGATTTAAATTGATGGTTAATCTTTTAGATTAGTTTCAATATGTTAAGCATCTTATGCTTATTATAAAAAACACATATAGCCAGAAGCTGTCATATAATTTTAACGTAATTCGAAAAATTTTGACAAACGTAGGTTTTCTCGAAAAATGTATGTTTTTTGTATTTTATTCTTGCCCCTGTTTATTAACAATATTTGGATCGTGTTCTTGGAAAAAGAAGGGCTCAGCTCCATTTGTACTTCACACTTTTATGTTGACGTCTTTATTTATGTTCATTATTTCGCAGCTAGTTGGCTGCGAAGAAGTATATTGTTGCTTTTTATAAAATAAGAATTAAATTAATAATCTCCCTATTTAAAATCAGGCTATTTTCCTCAAATGTTCGAATTTCGCGTTTGTGCAGTTTGTTCAGTCAAAAAAACAGGCAAAAGGTAAATTTTTGATTTCCATTAAAAAAAATTCTGATTTCTATCATTTTCAATTCCTGTAATATCTGAGATATGTACGTTTCAAATTCGTTCGCAAATCTTCTGCGGAACACCAAACACTTTCTTTGTTCGTTGTGTTATATTTAAGTATTTATCTATGTAACGTTTGTTTTCTTTCTGTTTTAGGTGAGTGTCTCTAGTTTTCAATTCCATACTTTACTGTAAGTATTAATAACCATTAATGTTCGCTTGGATAAATAATACCAGATTTTTATGAATACTTGAATTACAGTTGAATTTTGTGCATTTATGTACTCTAAAAGTTCGAACAATTAAACCTAATTTGAAACATAATTAATAAATAAATTTTTGCTTAAATTCTTCTTTCTCCATTCTCATTTTGCACACCGCTATCAAACCTCATTTATTCATCACAAAAAGAAATCCATGCAGTTTTCAATTCCGGTCTACCGTCTAAGTATCACGGTCGTCGCCAGAAAGCGCCCCCTTTCGTCAATTGTCCGCAGCTAATTTGCATTTTGCATCCCGCGTTATAAACCGGAGCAAATCTGCGAACTCGCTGTAAAAGTAGATTGAGGCGGACCCTTTGAGACCGCTCGTCGGGTCAGGCTGTCCCATAGCGGTACATTCGTGATGGAGTATCCTTGTTCCACTTTGGCCGCGTTAAATCTTTGCGAGGCGCTGATGAGGAACAAATCGACCGTCACGTTCGCGGGACGTTTCGCCGTTACACTCCGGTGCCGAAACCCATTACTGACAGAATCGGCATCGCGCGCCGTATCAGAGCCACATATCGTCGCTAAAATATTGAGAAATAAGATTTATGACGCGATTATTGAATTGTGTCCAATGTGTATTGTGGTGTACAGTGTCTAATTTACGTCTAGTACATTCTATTAATCTATTGTAAACGATTAATAATAAACTATTGTTAATTAAATCGAAGTTTTAGATGACAATTTATTTTAAATAAAACATATAGTGTTGATAACGCCTGTACAAACCTGTGCATCCTAAAAATATATACAAGTATAATTACAGTTGCAAAGAAAATTGATTGATTCTGGAAAATAAAAGAACATAGACGATGATGAAAATTGATGTTGGAAGAGCAATGCCAAAACTTGAAAAAATCAGTCAAAATGGAATGGGCGAGCAGCCAGCCATGTGAGCTATGTGCCATGTCACTATTGTAGAATAATATCTCATAGCGAACCAAAAGTATTTTCACAACCGACGCTGATCAAAGCTCTACATGTAGAGTTGTTTCCATATAAGAAGAGGGTGTCAAGTGGTGTCCGGCCAATGTATTCTAAAGCAGAGGTAGTGCTGGGGTTACCCTCTTCTTATTTTGAAATATCTCTACCTTAACTTAGCAAAATAGGTGATGCATCTTTTACTGTTTGGGGCAAGAAAGATGCAGCTCCTGGAGCTACTTCCCTCTTGCAGTAAGCATGCGTATGATATTGTTTATAACAGTATAACTAGATCGTGAACCAGTAAGACCAGAATCTGTAAAACATGTCGCCACAGCGGTAACAAAAGTTGTACAAATTATATTTCGAAAAAATATGTGCAAGGCATGTTTGAAATATGAATATAGAATACAAAAAAAGGAAAATATTTAAAGATTAGGAGTCATAGTAGACCAATTTTTGCAAATGAACAAATTTTTGAAAGCGCGCTGTCTGGAACTTACAGAAGGTTAAAGAAGGTCGCAAGATTGTACCAACTTTAGAAACAACATAGGAAAAGTGGTCTAAGAGGTATCATAGGATAGCATAGAACCCAAAGCTTTGTCTTATGATACCTCATAGGACCACAAAGGTATTCTTACGTCTCTGTAACCGTCCGAAATGTTTTTATTTTTTTAATTCCCACTCCAAATAAATCCCTCCAAAACAAAAGATTTTTTTTTACATTATTGTCGATACTACTGCAAAGAAAGCAAGAAATGAAACAAAGCTTTTTCCTTTTTTTAGTCTTTGTACTTACGCCTAAAAATACAAGAGTGCTCTATCTTTTTACCAATAATTGCGCTGCGTAAAACAATAAGTTCAGGTTGTTCAATATTTTTAAAGGATTCCAAAAATTACGTCAGTTATCCAGTATTATGACATTAATTTTTGTCATGTGATAAATCCTTTGGGGTAGTGGACATCGCTTTGAGTAAAGTGCAAAAGAAAACATTTTCACTTCACGCGACTACATGAAGCACTACGGCAATCATGGCAAAAAGTTCCAGGTTGGCCCAGTCTCCCAAAATACCATTTTCAACTTTAATCTATAGCAGCTTACAGTATAAAACAGATTTTTATTTTTTAATATATTTTAGTTATAGTATTTTTGTTTGCTTTCTTTGGTGTAAGAAAGAGGTAGCTTCACAAAAGCTTTCAAGACTGAGGGGGAGTCTTGAAAAGTATAGGGCAGTTATTTTCTACAGGCTCAATAAATTAAAAAAAATAGTAAATTTTTAAAATACTTTTACATAATGTTGTTTGTGTTTATCTAAAAATTGACATTTTTGGAGCTCTAACTATCAACTTCAGCTACTAATAAGTATATCGGATTTTCTATTTTCCAATGCTATCTTAAATACTATGTACAGAGTGTTTCTTAATAACATACTATGGGTACATTTTGAGGAAAATAATTCATATGAACATATTATGTCCTAAAGGTCTTGACTAACTACAGGGTGCTAAAGTTTTAAGAGAAAATTCTTTTTTTATCATTCCAAAGTGTTTATATTACTTACCGTTTAAAAATTATTCTCTTAAATAAATTTTTGTTTAAAGTTGTATTTTATTTAAATTGTTTTTTGTCGTAATAGGTTTAGAGATGCAAATGAATGAATTTTATTCTTTTATGCGAAAATAGTACGTTAAACAACAAAAAATCACGAGACCAGATTTGGTAAGAAAGGCATGAGAATTTCAAAAATAATTTTTACTTTAAGAAAAAGTAGTGCCGTATCACTTTTCTCTTCGAAATGATTCAGTACAAACCCTGCACAAACGCCACAGGCAAGAATAAAAAAATATGTTGTAGGTACAGCAGAAAATGCCTTTTGATGCATAGAAGATGCGTACTACATTTCACAAAAATATCTAGAGGCGTACCAAAGTTACCATAAAAAAAATTTTTTTTCTTAAAACTTTAGCACCCTGTAGTTCAAAACTTAAGACCTTTAGGACATATGTTGATATGATTTTTTTCCTCAAAATGGACCCAAGAATAACCTCCTTAAATATTAGCATGTTATTAAGAAACACCTGTATATTTTCCTATTTTTGACACAAATCACTAGGAAATAACAAACTGCTTAAAGGCAAAAATCATTTCTGTTTCCGTTTTGACTTTTGGCGGTTTTTAAAGAACACCGGCGATATATGAATTACCAACAGCGAATTTATTGCTTTCTAAAAATGCCAAGAGATTCTTGCGAAATATTGAAGATAAGAAACATTATTTTCTTTTAAAGTTGGCGCATTCCCAATACTTACTTACATATTTTAAATTTAAATTTTAGTTTGAAATAAAATTTCACTTTTGAATCTTTTAGAATATCGGTACTTTCAATAGACCAAAAACAAGCATACAACAATACAATTTTAACTAAGAAAAATAAAATAAAAACAATATTTAATGAGCCCTAAAGATATTTTTTGACCAAAATGTCCGAAATTTTACATTCGCCATAACACCACGGGCTTGTCAAAGTTGCACTAACTAGATTTCTAAAGGGTCATTATAAATGATTGTAGTCGAAGTAGGTCATGCCCATGTTACTTACATTTCCTCCGCTTTACACAAACAAATATCAAACACAAATTTTTTTATTGAATCTCAGAGCCTATTTCGACTACAATCATTTATTTATAATACCCCTGTAGTTCGAGATTTGAGCCGATGCATGCTCAACTATTGGCAAGTTGCCCAAACTGCAACTTGAAACAGTTGAAACGAGCCTGAATCGTTCACATCAATCTACTTTTACTGAGCCTCTGCAGATTTGCTCCGGTTAAACAGCATGGGATGGAAATCAGCCGGACAATTGACAAACGGAAAAGAAGCTGTGGCACTTTCTGGCGCCGGCCGTGATACTTTGGCGCTAGACCGGACCGACTCCAGCTCGAAGTCAAGCGACGCAATTAACCGATTAATTGCGTTTAGTATACAACTATCACTTTAATAATACCGGACATTCTACGGATTAGCCTCAGTACCATAAAGAGAGCTGATAATTAATTCATGGCGAGTGGGTGACTAATAGTGACAATAATGATAATAATATAGCAGAGAATTTGAAAGTGAGAATAATGAATAAATTGTGAAGACGTAGTTATCAACAAATTTGCGACTTATAAGGACCACCGAGAAAACCTAATGCAAATTCGTAATTTTAGCATTATTATTAAATTATAATTGATAATATAATTATAATGAATAGCCTAAACATACCAGAAATCAAATAAAACCTTCAAAAATGCCCAAACATTGATAAGAGTCTGTGGCTTCCAGTCTCCAACTGAACTGGTCAACTTTGAGTCTCGACCACAAAGAAGTTGACCATATACAGGGCAGGTTATAGTTATTCCTTCAGTGTAGTTATAGATATGTTTAAGTCATGTTAATTAGTTGAAGTCAGTACAGTTGGGAGTAGTTTTAAACTATCAAGTGCGATCGACTGTACCAACTGTCTTTCAGATGAGCCAATGTATCTATAGGATAGGGTGACAAACTTTTTAATGCTCCAAGGCAGGATGCTAAGATCCGAGGGTGCTTTTTATTTTCTCCTTATTATTCAAGAGCCACCCCTTTAAATTGTTATATAATCTGAGAACTATTACACTTTCTCTTAATCTTAAAAAATAGTATATTGTGTACCAAGCCGAGAAAGTGATTATTTTCCGGGCCGAGAGAAGAGATGCACAGGCGAGCATAGAGTGCCTAGGCACTTTTTGAGGCCTGAAAAATCACTGTGTGGGCGTGGTGTACACATAATTTTTTATCCTACACAATGATGTCGTTTTGATCACCCGTTTTTAAAGACTAATCACTGTCATATTCGTTGTTGACAAATAAAAAACATTAACGTTTTAATCGGAGACGTCAAACCGAACCGCAAGGTGTGTTTTGATTGGACATACATACATTGTGTACAATTAGGCCAAGCAATAGATCTACAAATGATTGCTTTTTTGACATAAAGACTAGCAGGAAGCTCCCTGTGCCATCCTGTGCAGGACAGTCCGTAGTATATTCTCATATGTTACCTACTCGAAAATGCCGTTTTTAAATTTTTTATAAACAATTATCAACAGCGTTTTTTTTTACTTTTTTTTATTGTAAAAGGTAAACTATGGAAGCAATCTTAATGGTGCAACGGGATGAACTGTAGAGAATTAAATTACGAAGATAATGACAGGTCAAACGATGCGATCGGATAATTACAACCGGAGAAAAACTGAAGAAACCGGAAAATTTTGCTGTTTTTTGAAATTCATAACTCCGCCATTTTTTTCTTGATTCGGTCGGATTAATAGTTTTCGCAATCCTCATTTGAATTTTTTGGCAGTATTTTTGCGGAGAGCTGGATGCGTTTGAGGTCGTCCGATTGCAATTTAAAAAACGGATTTGGAAACTTGACGTGAACAGCAACAAAACGTCTATTCTGATTTTTCGATAAGACCCGTTTAAGTGGTTAATAAACTACTGAGAATATGAGCGAAAACGCCCGCGCCCGGAAGGGTGGTCGAGTGATGGGGGAAGTGTGCGATTAGAGAGGAAACGTATATATAGTAATCCGCGAGCGCACTTGTATTACTATAGATACGCGTTTCCTCGCGTCGACAGCCTACCCCCACTACTCGACCGGTTTGGAGCGCGCGGCAGTTCTCGGTCATGTATGCAAGCATTTTTCACCTATTTCGCAACATTTTAACGCAAAATCAGAATAGACGTTTTGTAGCACAATACTTCTACTTTCGAAACAAGTACAAAAAATTAAAATCGGACCACCTCCGACGCATCCAGGCTCGCCGAATCATATTGCATACAAATATTCAAATCGCATTTATGCAAAAACTAATCATCGGACAACGCCTGGGTTGTCCACACTCAAAGTACCCCCATAAATTTTTGAAAAAGCGCAGATTTTTCGGTTTTTCCGAATTTCCTCCGTTAATATTAATTCAATCGAGTCCGAGCAGGGTTCATTTTTTTCGTCTTTTCATTCTCTACAATTCGAGCATCAAGATTGCTCCATCAGTTCAGTTTTTACAATTTTTACAGATTTTTTGAGGTTTTTTGTTTATAACAAATTAAGAAATGATATTTGCGAGTAGGAAACACTCACTATACATCTACGGATTGTTCCACGTGACCTGGGATCGTCGGCTTCCTGCTAGTATTTTTGTCACGCAAAAATCTTTATTGCCTGGTCTATTTTATTTTTGTGACTAGCGCTAAAAAGTCATACTTTCTTTCGCGTCTCCATAAAGACGCAAAAATGACACTATCGCATAGTGTAGGATAATTTTTTTGTGGGTTTCTACCGGGTCCCAAAATTGAGAATAATAAATTAATTTCTTTTAAAAAGAAAAATAAAAAGTGTTTACACAATTATTATCTTAATAAAAAAATAATTGACAAACTCTTGAAACATGGCATTGAATCAGAAGCATTTCACAGACTTCCAATTACTTAATTTATCAAAAATACTTTTCAATTGTGTAAAACTTACAATCAAAATTTTCAGGGAAGTCACAACATTTTTGCATTACATTTTTTTTGTAAACTATTAATGAAATGGTAGGAAATTTTACAACTTTTGCTCTAAAATACAGTAATAGTTGGTAATGGGCAGAAATATTCGAAACGAAAAAAAAACTGTCTTGACAGCTCTTCAAAAATGTAGGGGCTCCTGAAACCTGTCCGAAATTTAGGATTTGATTAGGCTTTAAATTTTATTTATTTAACTTTAAAATTTATTATTAAGTCTTTAGCATAAAGATGCGATCACAGTTTCGACCTACCACAGGACAAAAAGTTACCAATAAAGAAAGAGTAAGCAAGTCTGGTATTGAAATTGCCAGAAAGAAGATGTAGTATGACAGTGATCATGAACTTAGAACATAGAATTCCTTAAATTAAATTAATTGTAAAACTAACTAGAATCTACAGCAAGTAAATTTGCACTAATATAGGTAATTTAAAATATTATTAAGTATTTTTTTAATTCTCATTTTTTATATTTCTTCTCAATAGTAGTAAGATGTCTCTAAGTGACTTTTACCTTTAACCCATCGATATTTTCACATTATACTTGAACTCTTTGTTAAAAGGAATGAACAAATTTACTAATTACTAATTTAGTGTCCTTCATTATTCTCCGGCTTTTTCAGTGGCATTATTTATTGTACTGTGCTAATCAGGAAAATAAATTTATTGATGTAAATAAGCCGCCAATTGAAGCCAATGCCCAATAGCATTAACTGTATAACGTTCAAACTTTTAAATCCAACTGAACAAATTCCTGGTCTTGATGGAAAAACAATTAGGTCTCTTCAAGAAACTAATCCCTTTTCTCCCTTGCATTTTTATGTGTCAATAAACATTTGAAATTACGTTACACCATTAACTTAATTGGAAATTTTGCACTAAAACCAAGGCGATAATTTATTTTTCTCTCCAAGACGATGCTGCACTTCATTTTCACAGCCCCTTATTAGCTAGTGTGCTTATCCGTAGCCGAAAGCAGGATGCACACACAGATCAAAGCAGTAGCGCAAAAATTATGATGAAATATTGCCCCATAAACCATCCCGCTATGGCCTGTTGGCGTCTATTAAATTTTACAACTCAATAATGGCCAAAGTAATCTCTGACCAGTAATCATTAAATGCCAGTAAACTTTAGAGGCAGGTGATGTCACAGATGGAATGTGGTTAGAACATAAAACTTTAACTAGTTTCAATCACAATTTACCATTATGCTCAGTCTTACTGGTTCATTTTATGGGCCCTTTGCTCTGTAACTTCTGTTTAAATGCACTAGAGAAGATAGCAAGAGCATAACTTTCATTTCTGAGTTTTCTTTGTTTTTTTCTACTAAACATGGTTACTATTGATAATACAACAGCAATAAAGTTATATATGTACCTACTATTATGCGCTACCGACGGAAATTTGCAAGTAGGCTTTGATGTTATAACAGCCCGGGTAGCTCAGTCGGTAGAGCATTGGACTTTTAATCCAAGGGTCCAGGGTTCAAGTCCCTGCTCGGGCGTCATTTTTTATTTTTGTATCCTCTTTTTTTTATTTTATTCTTTTTTTAGTTTAAAATATAAATGATAAAAACAAACCACCAAATATAAGAGTTATCACTAATTAGAGGTTGAATTAGCTTTAAAATACATAATTGGACCTAATGACCTCTGAATGACTATCACGGAGATTTCATCATGGTATTGCTACGCAGATGGTGATCAAGGCAAGAACAGAATTGCTTGCTGATTAGTGATTACTGTTGACATTGGTATCATAATATTCCAAAACCAAATACAAATGAGTAGGAGTGTCCAAAATATTCTTATTAAACTACGACAGCATACATACTAGTTTATTATGTATAATATCCCTAATTTATATTTTATTATAGGCACGATGATTTGAATTTACATTTTACGTTACTATTGTTTGGACGGAATACGGAATGAATAAATTAAACGATCGATTATATGATACGTCCCGTTATGTCATATTAGGCTTCTTTATGAGGGACATTCGAGGAAAACAACAATAGAGATTTATGTATCTTTGTAAATATTACGAAATAAATTTGTGTAGGTACCGTCTAGTTTAAAATTTAGAAGATCTTATATTTCTATGATTGTATCTGGCAATAGTTGCTTTTTAATTATCTCCTTCACATGTGACAAAATCACACACCTACAATTATTTTTTCCGAAATTTCTTTTTAGATAGAAATTGTCATTCATAGTAAAAGATAATCATATGGCTTTTTTTTACAACAAAAGTCGTCGTTTGAAATATTAACAAAATAAAGAAAATAAAAAAGAAGAAACATACAAAATTACATATCAAACAATACGAAAACGAAGGAAGACTACAAACAATACCGATATTAAAAAGTAAATAAGTAACGAAATAATAAAAAACGCTGAAGTGTTTTTCAGTTACTTAAGATAGAGTCATTTAAAATACGATTTGGTAATACACGTCGAGCACTTTTGAAAAAAAAAACAGCAAAATTTTATTTCTTATTTTTTTATTCAATTAAATTGTATTTGTTTTGCTTTGTATTAATTTATTTACGTCACATTATAGGTATTGTTTATGGTTTTTTGTTCGTTTTCGCATTGTTTGACATGCATTTCTTTTTTATGTAAAACTTTTTACTCAGAATGACATTTGCTTTCTAAAAATGCGAGGAAAATATGTGACATCTGTAGATACAACTTTAGGTAATAATCAAACTACTGTGTGTCTCACGGGACGTTGGATTGTATGGGTACTTTTGTTATTATTAGAGATAGAAAGTCGGTTAAATGGACAAAGTAGTGCTTATTTATGTGCTCTGTCATAATCGGTTCAGAAAACAGTTCCTTACGGTTCCCAAGCTATTTTGAAAAAAAACCAAAAAATGTCATTTTTTAATTATGGTCATAACTTCTTTATTTGTGATAAAATCAAAAAAAGCGTTTTGACATTAAAAGGGCACTTTTTTGTCTACAATTTGATTATGTCAGTTTAAAAATTTTTTCGCGAATGAATTCGTCAGAAACAAACGAAACTTTTGTTTTTCTTATGGACGCCATATTGATTTTATACATGTTTGGATTCATCATTCCTTTCTGAGTAATTTGGTATGCCACATGCCATGTTTATAATACAATACGATAATAGAATTGACTGAACATTGTACATTTCGAGAATTGCTGAAAATCGCATGGTGCCAAGGAAAACATTTTGTGAAACAATGTGATATCTACCCATCAAAAAATATGGTCCGATGAAACATATTTTCTAACTGCGGTATTTTTTACTGAAAGAAGACACACTGGGTACTGGGCTTGCGAAAATCAGCACCTTTTTGTACCGCGCCATAATCAGGTGCGGTTTGGCTTTAATGTATGGTGCGGTATAGTGGCCAACCGATTAATCGGAACATTTTTTTTTTAGCAAAAATTGAACTTAGGAGAGGTATCGGCAATATTGCTCTCTGAGGACGTGGAACAAAGAATGGACCATATACCGTTGGCCTTACGCTAAGGTATGTGGTTCCAACAAGACCGATCACGTGCACATAATGCCCAAATTGTGAGCAACTATTTAGATATAACACATAAACGGAGAGTAATTGCTACCTATTCAGAAATATTGTGCCCACCAAAATTGCCGGATCTTACCCCTTGTGACGTTTATCTATGGAGTGAAGGTGTATAGTGTTTATAATTTTGGAAACGTTGGGGAGTTAGGTGACACCGTCATCGCCGCTTTCAATTCGATTAACAGAAGAACCCTCGGTAAGGTCACAGTATTACGGAATGCTGTGAAAAATGCCTCCACGAAAATAGCGAGATTTTTGAAAACATTATTTAGTTTGTTAAGATGTTGTTACTTTTTTATGTTGTGTAGTTAGTACAAACAAATGCATTCCAAAATTTTACTCTAACTTGACTATGGGCGCATAAATACTGTATCACTCAAATGTGCTTTTCATGACACCATGCGATTATCAGACATTAAGAAAAACTTCAATTTTGTCGGCTTATTGTGTTCTAACTATGGCATGTGGCATACCAAATTACTCAGAAAAAGATTCTGAATCCAAACATATATAAAACCAATATGGCGTCCATAAGAAAAACAAAAGTTTCGTTTGTTTCTGACGAATTCATTGGCGAAAAAAATTTTAAACTGACAATCAAATTGTAGACAAAAAAGTGGCTTCATAATGACAAAACGCTTTTTTGATGGGATCACAAATAAAGAAGTTATGACCATAAATAAAAAAATACATTTTTGGGTTTTTCAAATAGCTTGAAAACCATTTGGATTTCAACTGTTTTCTGAAAGGATTATAAAAAAGCACATAAATATGCACTACTTTGTCCATTTAACCGACTTTCTATCTTTAATAATAACAAAAGTACCCATACAATCTAACGTCCCGTGAGACACACTGTATAATGAAATAAAATCTACGGCAATAAATAAAAAATCCAAATTGTTATGTCTTCAAATTTTTCATATTTTTCTTACTGATTATGATAGATCTCGTAATTGTCTTGAAACAATTACAGTTAAACAAAAGACAGTTAAAAACATCATTGATTATTATTCAACTTTTGTTTCGGAATGGAAAGCGAGTGGGTGTTTTTCGTAGATATATTTGCGCTGAATACGAATACGGGGCTTAAAAGTTACATGTCATGTCAAGTTATTGCGCTTTCCATTGTTTTATGCAAGCGCCCGCACATTACTTAAATAATCGCTGTAGATACTTCGAGAATATTTGGGAATAATCGTTCAGCATTTAAGGAAAAAGTACAATGTTTCCGGTTTGCTATGAGAGACTTTGATGATTCAAAATTGCGGTTTTTGACATTTTGACCTTTTTTCTTGACTTTATTCGAAAACTTTGCCCGCAGCAAAATAGGACGGACGTTGTCATTAAAAACATGACGTCATGAGTCGAAAGCAAAGATCGGAAATCTAATTTGATATAGAAATGTGTATTTAGATGATTGACGTGTTTACGTTTATTTATTTAATAACAAACTAACATGAAATGATCTGACCAGACCAGTTATTATCAAATAATAAATTCCTTAATCATTGCGTATTACTATAATTATATTTTGCGAGACGGATTAGTAATGCAGCAATAACAAACACGTGCATACCACATACACATATTACCACATACACTCATTATTTTCTCGTCGTAATTGAAACATAAAAAGTAATCTCTGAGCGGATAACATTTTCTTTCAACTAGAAACATTTATTTTTCTCTGGAGCATTGACGGTATAGGCACGAGAGCTGCAAATGAGTCATCGATTCCAGCTGCTAGTTTGGTGATACGGTACAGACCATTCCCGTGCGTTAGACAGAAACAGCGTGCTTTTTCATGCGTCTGTTCTTACGATTTTTAGCGATGACTCATTTGCAGCTCTTGTGGTTTTACCTATATCAGTTTGTTTTGCTCAAATATTCTTGCACAGTCGGCGTAGAGCCATAAAACAACACGTTTTTTTGTCTATCCGGCCAGAGCGGTTCGAGAACTTGTTTTGGATACCTATCCACACATGCGTTGTTTTGAATCGATATAACATTTTTATTCTTTAGGTATTTTCAAGCGTTTACTTACATATTTATAAAATATCAATCTCACAGTCTAATTTGCTAATAGGATAATATACTGGGTGTGAAACAACTTATCAGATTTATTTTTTATTCCTTCAACAAATAATATTGAAAATTCTAAGTATGCTGTTGTTTGTACTAAAATTGTTTTATTTTTTAATTAACGATTATATTATCTCAATAGACATCTAATCTAACGATGTTATTAACTTAACAAAGCCAAGTATTACCCCAAGTTACCCCAAGAATTTAACTAAGGATTTGCAAAGAAAACCTGGAATTTGTTAAATATCAAATATATGTTGATCATCCACAACTTAATTCAAATATTTTCGTGGTAATAAAACAACAATTTGAAAATTATATAATATGTATTACACAAACTTAATATTTTAATATTAAGAATTACTCGAAATGCCGACTGTGCCGATGTATGGCTTTTTAAATCGGGCAATCCTGGTTAGGATTCGGTTTGAGAACATAATTTAAATTCACACATTTTCATTCTTAGAAAATCATAACAGCCATTCATTATGGCCTGACATCGTTTTGACGTTGAGCAATGACAGTTCTAATATAATCAGTCCGGCAGTTTGTTGTGATACACTTTTGATGTTATTAGTTCGACATTCATGTATTTATTTTAACCAGATTTATTTTCTAATGACTTTATGCAGGATGTCTCTGGATTATCTACAAATTTAAGCCTCACAAGGTCTCTTCCAAACATACACCGATTCGATTTATTTTTATCTTTAGATTTGTATCTGAACCTCAGTTTTAAAGACAATAAAACGACATGAAAACCATCAAGACTCTCTCGACCGATATTGGGTGTCCCATCGTCAGTTTTAAGCACCGCTGACACGACCCTACACCATATACTCGCAGAAGAATCACAATGCTGGATGCACAAACACCACAGAGAGCGCCGGGAAATAATCTATACATAGACATCCTCGTCTGACGCATACGAAGGAGGCCATGCGAGGACGGTGCCGACTGCACCAGGCGAACTCTTCTAAAAGCGTCCGAGGCGAGGTTATTTCGCGTACACGCAGCCAGCCTTAGGCTCTCCTTTTTACCTGCTCTTCTTCCTCCACTTCCACGCCACAGAACTGGAGAGAAGAACCGCCATCTCGTCCTCTCTCTCAGTTTCAAACCGCGCTGCAATCCATCATCAGCGATCCTCGTCTTTCGCCAGCAAATCTAAAGGTGTACGCGTGTGGACCATTCCAACGGTGCTGTAAAGTAAGTGGTAGTAGGCTATGCACATGGCCGAGGTGATTTTTAAGCCTTAGTTGACCGCCAACTGTTGACTGCAACGGTCACTCCATGCATGGTCAGCGTGTTACCATTTAAACTACGTGCGTCCTTATCTACAGCCTACGAAAACAATAATCTCGCGTTTGGTCTTCGGTTACGGTTGGATGTTGTTGTTTGAACGATTTATAAAATAAAACTGTGCGGGTGACATTATGTTTTGTGGTGGTAGCTTTAGGGCGAAGACCGTCGAGAGGAACGACGAATATAAGTTGATTAAGTTCGGTGGGAATGAAATTAAGCTGCTGAGGTCGGCGAGCTTCTCGAGAAGCGACAAGCCGACGAGGAAGTCGTTCACCATGCCCGAGAAGATCGTCGAAACTGGTCCGAGGAGGTTCAGTCTCCAGGCGAAACTGGTAAGCACCCGTGGAATTTCAAAGCGCGGAATGAGGCCCGGGCTAAATTTTGGCGGTTAATTGTCGTCGCTATACCGACGTTAATAAGATTTGATGGGTAATGTCGCTTATAGTGGAAATTCAAGGCTTTCCAGTACGTTTACTGTAGCTATTGAATGTTTGGAAGCGTTCCATCCAGCTGGATGGAACTATAATGCGCAGATGCTAAGGTTTATATTTTTAAGATGCTCATACATAAATTAGTTGGTGAAATAACAGCCTCCTTTACCATTAATCTATGGATCGGGTTTGTTATGCCTTGTTTGGTTGGTTCGTGGACAAAGGACTTTAACACTCTATAAGGAAAGCCTAAGTCCTAAGACATAATAGGCGGAATTAATTGGTGGTATGCATGTCGTAACTTATGTAATATTGATTCAATTGATGGTAAAGGTTGTTGGTCATTTGTGTTCCTCTGTTTATTGCCATTTTAGTAGTACTGGTCTGAACCATATTAAGGAATATCGCATATCAAATATCGTTCTATTATAGTATGTAGGCAATATGCTAGATTCTCAATATCCCTGGTTCAAATCCAGGTAGTAGCTGTAATTTGTGATTTATATTATTTGAACTAAGTAATCGTTGTAAAATTCATAACCTAACATCAATTTTAAGTGTAGAACTGGATTGCAGCATTTGTCATTAATTTGGTCGATAATAGTAGGAATGTCAATGACGTGTATTTCCTCCTCGAGTTATAAAAACTGCTTGCAACTTTCAGGCATGCTTCGCAGAAGTTTTTTAATGGTTTCTTGAGCAATAGCATTCCTCTTCTTTGGCAGTTCATAGCTTGAGTCTTGTAAACGTGATTTTTTTCTCAGACACACAAGTTGAATCTGGTCAAGATATTGACTAATGCTTATCCAAAATATTATTCCTCCACCTGAACAACTCCAACACTTTCTGTAAGATTACAGCTGGCTTGCGCAACCTATGTAATACAACGTCCATAATTTTGATCTCATCATTTAATCTTCCATTACTCGTAACTGAGTTTTGTGGTTTAGAAGGATTTGTGAAACTATTATTTTACTAGGTATAATTTTTTTAGCAGATCTGATTCTTTCGGTCTTTGTTTGACTGATATGTGGCTGTCAGATTAGATTTCATGTAGTGCCAAAACTGACCAACGCCTTTCTTTTTTATCTGAGTTTATACACCATTTTCGTCTAGGACAGTCTTTATATCTTCCAGTCTCTTGCTGCCTAAGTAAAAATTAAGTGTGATAATTTTAATCATGAGTGGTATGTAGCTATGTTAAATGGCACTACTTTATTTGTATCTATAATTTCATGATGGTGTCACATGCTGGTAAAATTGTGTTTATATACCAAAAATGTCAAAACTATGAAAAGTAACTGACCATTTACATCTATTTGTACTGCAGTCAGATATTTATCTTCTTGGGCACATCGACATTGTCAAAACATTTCATTCGTTTGTTTCTAATACTCACCCACCTACCTGAATCTGCATAGTATCAGTTTATTTGCGTTTACAGTCAATTGATGGGGCATTACACTTTTCAGCCTTTGTAATATTACTGTTGTTCCAATTCTCAGTTTCAGAAACTGAATATTTCGGGATTAAATAGAAGTAAATATAAGTTAGAAAACATAACTAATTATTGTTTATTGTTAATGACGCGTATTTCCTCCTCGAGTTCTAACAACTGCTTGCAACTTTCAGGCATGCTTCGCAGAAGTTGTTTTAATGGTTTCTTGAGCAATAGCATTCACCTTCTTTGGCAGTTCATAACTGGTGTCTTCTAAACGTGATTTATTTCTCATATACACAAGTTGAACCATGTCAAGATATACCAATGCCTTTCCAAAATATTATTCTTCCACCTGAACAACTCCAACACTTTCTGCAAGGTTTGTGGTTTAAAAGAATTTGTGGAACTACAGAAGGGCTTCTTTGAAGCAGATCTGCTGCTTTCAGTTTTTGTTTGACTAGTTTGAAACTAACAGTAACTTTCCTCACGTTTAGTAGCTAATTTCTGATATATGAGGCTGTCAGATTAGAATTTATGTAGTGTCAAAGTGTGATCAACATCCGCCATTCTTTCTTTATCTGAGGTTATGCACCATTTCCGTCCTAGACTGGCATTGTAACTTCCAATCGTTTGTTGCCTAAGTAAAAAAGAAGTGTGACAATTTTAATTATGAGAGTATGTAGGTCTGTTAAATGGCACTACTTTATTGATAACTGTCTATAGTTTGATGATGTTGTCTCATGCTAGGAACGCAAATAGGTAAAATTGTATTTAAGAATATAAAAAATGTCACCACTGTGAAAAGTAACTATCCATTACATTTATTTTTGCTTCATGACTCAGTTATTCACCTTCTTGGGCACATTTTCATTGTCAAAAAATTTTATTCGTTTGTTTCTAATTCACACCTACACGAATCTGCTTAATATCTATCTGTTTTTACAGTATTTGCGTTTACAGCCAATTGATTTGATTTGACTCTCCAGCCTTTAGTACTTGAGTATTTATTTGTGTCGCTCCAATTCTCAATAGTGGTCTTGCATGATTTTACCTAACTTAACAAATAAAATCCTTAGATGGTAAGAAAACCGTGTGTAAAAATTTTTCCGCTTAATATTATTGCACTCAATTGTTATTGAACATCAAAGTTTAAACCGGACTAAGAGCGCGCCAGAACGCTCCGTGACGTCATAAGATTGGTGAGAAGCTCAGCGAGCCTAGGCCGTAGAGAGCGGCCGAAAAAATAGGACCTACGGACACGAGAATGGCATCGAGTTGATTGTATTGCATCTGGAGGACGTTGTGTGCGTTCTGATAACGAATAAGTATAGTTGGGTCAAGGAATCTTTGCGTGTTGTCAAAAGTGACAGTCGTCACAGAAGACGTACGTCCAACGTTAATGTCAATCCTTTCACATGTTGTAGAAAGAGTGAAGGCATGACCAATCGCATCGTAACTAGCTCATGTCACGTGGCCTTCGACCAAGCATGCTACGTCACACCAACCACTGCGCGTTTTGGTCTCACTCATATTTAAAGGGTCGAGACCGATTTTAATATTATTATTGGCGTACGAACCGATTTTTTTTCTTTAAAAAAAATGTTTGCGGACGGTTCTGGGATACGTTTGGCACTAATAGAGCGTATTAATGTTTAATTTTGAGTCTTATTCTGAAACGGAACATTCGGGATAAATTGAAGAAAGAAGCTGTACTTTTAAATAATTTCTAATAATTATCCAATAATGTCTTACATGAATTATGTTTTTTTAATACAATATGAAGAATGCCAATATCGCTTTAGTCAGCTGGTTGCAAAAGGTACCTGCTTTGGGTATATAAAGGCTGAATATAGGTCCAATGTATCTTTGATGGTCTTGTTACTGTAAATGTATCGAAACGATCAAACGATCAACGATCAACGATCAACAGCTCGACTTTTGGTTGAGTACCTGCTAAAGCGCTCAAAATGGCGAGCACACACGACTGCTGCGTGACCATATTATTTTGACTGATTTTTTTTTTCGTTTTGGTCAATAATCGCTGGCGTATATACGAAGCATACTTGACGATACAGAAAAACTAGACAAAACTCTACTGTGTTGAACTCTACATAAGACAGGTATACATAAGAAAGGTCCTTAGGTATACCCAAAGCTGGGCAAAGTTAATCAGAAAGTTAACTTCGTTAATCATTAATCCGTTAACGGAAAAGTTAACTTCGTTAACCGATATTCCGTTAATTTGTTACAAATGTAACGGAAGTTAACGTTAACCGTTAATCTTTAACTTTTTATAAAAAAATATAGGTTATTTTGAGTGCCGATCTACCAGTGAGTAGGCAACCCAAATAACTGCGGAACTTTCATGCGGTTGCATATGTAAAAATTGCCTTAGAAACTTTTCAAACTAGGTACAGTGGTAACTAAAAGAACTACATTGCGAGATACAAAGATGAAAAGATCAACTAAGCTATGTACTTTTATATCTACGCAGTTCAAACCTGCACTTTCAACAATGCAGTTTTGAAAAATCGCATTCAATTTTATGACAATTTGTACACCATTTACATCTGTGCATGGCTTGAACATCAGTAATTTAAATTTGTTTGACAACAATAGTTGCTTTGGGTTGGTAGCAAACATAACCTCCATGCCTTGCTATTAAATTATTGATTCTTCCACACACAGTTTTTAAATCACAGCAAACAACATAATAACGAAATGCGGAATAGGTTATGTTTCGCGTCTATACACAGTGGTGTCACCAAATTTGTGTTTTAGACAAGAATTCCTAGATTTTTGCTATAAACGCACGCACTTACATATTTAGAACTGATCGAACTGATCCTAATTCCATGTAACTTGATAATTTTAAAATCGTTCATAGAGTAAAACAAAAAATCACTTTGAACTTGACGAATTTAATTGCGCGGTTGAATTGCTCAGAATGAAGTAAAGGGGCTTAAGGGGGTTGAAGTTGAAATAGCTAAAAACTAAACAACTCGCGCGCATGCTTTATATACGGACGCCACGTCACACAAAGTAGTACGTCACGCATGTAAACAAAATCAAGGCCGAACTTGCACATAATGCCTATACAACCATTTGAAATATTTATTGATGATATTTCCGATTTAACGGACTTGAATTAACGGATGATCAATGTAGCGGAAGTTAGTCAGTCCGTTAATGGTTTTGAAAGTTAACTTAAAAGTTAATTCGTTAACGAAAAATGTAACTTCGTTAATTAACGATTAACGGATTAACGCTTTTGTGCCCAGCTTTGGGTATACCTATATTGCTTTGTAACTTGACTTCGACAAAATGTCAAAAAGACCCTACCCTCCAAAACATATTACTTGATTGAATTATGCAGGTATGCTTAACTGAATGTCTGAACCTTGAACTTCGAAACTTTAATTTGGGCCTACTTAAAGAATACTAACGCGTCAAATTTAAGCATAAAAAATAACGCGATCTCACCGAATTCTCTACGTAGACTTAAACCAATGCTTGAACCTTGAACGATTAAAAATCCTGTACTACACCGCCTCATGGAGTTGTCACATGAGTTCTCGTTTCATAGCTTTCATGTTCAAACTTGAATTGACGAGAATAATGCACGATAACTTACGAGTCAATTGTTCATCGACTGTGTTAGGAGGCTATTGTTTTAATGCGACAAGATCCAATACAAAGAAATAAATTGTGGCTATATTTTTCTTCTTTAGAAAGATTATGCTGTACCCGTGTGTCTACCTACCTTTAGATGACGTCATTATCTCTGCTACTACTGCTACATTATGCTATCTCTCAACCCAATTTTTTCTCCGCTCGCGCATTAAGCAAGGTTTTTTAAAGGTTTATTCTGATTCATGACCCTGACATAATGCTTGAACCAAATCATTAAATAACATACGCATCGCATACCATCATAATCCCCATTAGTCCAAATTTCCTCCCCACAGACTTGACATCTTAAATAACGGTAGATTTTAATTCTTTAAAAATAAACACTAGTAACCTTATGAAAAGTTTCATTAATCCGGACACGAAATGCGTTAAGTAATTGCATCCTGTCCTATAGTAGAGGCTGTAGAGTGTTGAGCACCGAACCAATCGTTTGAATGAAAGTCGCAAATGGAACTTGGTATCTAAAAATAGACAGAGTGTTTGAAAGGTGCATGATTTATAGGCTACGGCCTCCGGATCGTTCGCGGTTCGTACGTTCATAACCCGCGGGGGAACAAATTATATTGTTCTCATTGAGAGAGGAGAGAAGGATTGCCGCGATTTACTGTTATTCCTGGCACAGAAATAACATCCGTTCACGGAACCGATGCATCGTTTTGTTTCACTTTTGTTGCGCTCATTTTTTTCCATATCGGGCGCGCAACAACAATGGGCCATCTAACGGTCGAGTTTTAAGCACCATTTAACCGTAAACGATTATTATTATCTACGGTTTTCAACGTTTCGTTGACTGCTGCCAGCGGTGGATAGACAAATAAACACTTATGTAGGATATGTTGATTATACTGTGTTAGATTACTTGAAATAATAGGTGAAAACAAAACAAGGCGTCAGTTACGGTAAAGTTTAATCAGAAGCTTGTATGTATGTTTTATAACTACATGATAAGAAGCAACCAAACCGCTAACAAATGTCAATATACAGTGAGCGCGTAAAGTATGGTAACATGACAAAATCTCAAGAACGGTTTGTTATTTTAACAATTCCTCGAGCACGCCGATTTATAATTATCAAAATATACCTTATGATATCAAATTAATTTTTTTACCTTTAATTGTTTTTAACAGATGACGTCATCGGCATTTTTTTTAAATGACAACCCTATATTTTTTTAATGAATTTTACAGGTCTTTTAATTGTCTTAATGGTAGCATAATATTTTTATGGCCTTACATAAGAAAATTTTCGCTTAAAAGACAATTGAAGGTTATGAAATAAAAGTGACAAAATCTCCGGAACGGCTCGACCGAATTTAACGAAATATTGGAATTAAGTATATTGCAACCATGTGAAGTCACTGGCGTTATTATCGTTGATGCAACGTTTACAGTTTCTGAGATATAACCTCAAACTTTTCATTATTGTATCAAAAACATCTAGAAATTAACAAAAACGTTTATTACTTAGGTGTAAAAATTAACAAAGACAAAATTGATAACAAAACATTATTACATTTTCTACTGCAACTACTCTAGTTAGTTTATGAGGATTCTCATACATTCACAAGAACACATTGTTTTAAATTTGATCGGTTTATTTTATTTTTTTGTTATTTTTGTTATCAATTTTTTCTTTGTTAATTTTTAGACCTAAGCAGTAAAGGTTTTTGCTAATTTCTAGATGTTTTTGATATAATACTGTAACAAGCGCGGTAAAATTGAATAGGCAATGGATGACTGTAACAGAAAATGTCAACATATACAACGATAATAACGCCAGTCACTTCACATGGTCGCAAAATACTTAATTCCAAAATTTCGTTAAATTCGGTCGAGCCGTTCCGGAGATTTTGTCACGTGTATTTCATAACCTTCAATTGTCTTCTTCTCGAAAATTTTCTGTCAAGATCTGAAGATGAAAAGATCTGTCAAAACCATTAAACAAATATAGGGTTGTCATTTAAAAAGATGTCGATGACGTCATCTGTTAAAAACAATTGAAGGTAACAAAATTAATTTGATTACATTTGTATTTTGATAATTATAAATCGACGTGTTCGAGGATTTTTTAAAATAGCAAACCGTTCTTGAGATTTTGTCATGTTTCCATACATTACGCGCACACTCATATGTAAATAAAAAAATTTTGAGGAGTTTTTGATATTCTGCAAAAGAAGATGATAATAATGCTACTTGCTCGAATTCTATAAGTATTATGAAATAAAATGTTGTACCTTGCTATGAGCTATGAGGTAAACCTTTGAGGTAAAAAAGAACATCTAATAACGCTGTAATATTTTTTTAACTTTCGAGAATTTAGTCCCCAATTTTCACAACAAGAAATACTACTTGAATGCGTTATTACTCAAAAACTAAATACTTGGCAACTTGATTGATTTAAGTTCTGTGTCCTTTTATTGGTTGTCTCAAATACTGAAATTTTCACATTGCGTCTCTTCGAACTACGATTTCTTCAGGTTCCTCAAATATTTATGGATTGATTTTCCCATTACATTCGATTTTTCCATGAGCATTGCTCTGATAGTTATAATTATAATTTTAAAGTTGGTAAACTTTACGGGATAAGCATTTCAAATATATCTGCACGAATCTTATGGAAGAGTAAATATTTTGCTGCTTTATATTATCAATGTCCCACTTTCTTCCTTGCATAAATTATTCCGCTGAGAGTAAATGACAAACCGAGTAAAAAGTTTCATATGGACTTATTTATCATCTCAATTCCTTTAAAAGGTAAATTATTGCATTAAGTTATGGCAAAAAAAGTTGCAATATTAACAAAACCGTTGATTAAATGGCTCTAACTTCTTAAGGAATTGAAAAACCCAATAGGTTCGTATAATGACATTTACTTCGTATAAAAAGAGCAGTAAAATGTTTCATATGGATTTATTTGTTTATTCAGTTTATTTTTAGTTTTGTTACTTAAATTTATCTATCCTCGTTTTCGCTTTTTTCGATACGTATTTGATTTTACTTTGTTTTCTTAATATTTCAAACGGCTTGGGGAAAAGCGGGCATCTTGTATATATTATATGTCATTATTTGTTTTAGTATGCGAAACCTTTTTTTAGTATAAAAACTACTTGTTGAATGTCCCAAAAAAGGTTGTCACGAAACCAACAAACTTTTTGTATTTAAAATGGGGCCGATAATAACTCAAATATTCAAAAATCAAATGAGCTGTTATTATACCTTTTGCTACACTTTTTTATGAGCTATATGTAATATAATATCTTCTATGTAGATTATTATTATTAGAGAAACAGTAAAATAGTATTCAGATAGCAATAAGTTCATTGTAATGCAAAATGCATTTACTCTTTTTCCAGTTCCTGCCGACTGCGCCATATAATCATACTGCCAAACCGTAAAAGAATGAACTGAGTGATTGGCCAGCCAAAGCACTACTTAGATATTATACATTTCTTGGTCTGTTTATAATTATAATTGGTAATAAAAAGGATGGTGTTGCCAAAATAAAACCAGGTAGAACTAGATTTACAAAAATCTAACTAGATTTACAAAAATCTAGATAAATTAAATTCTATTTCACATAAATGAGTCATTTATGTTTGTATACTCTTTTACTGAATCATGTGTGAAAACGCATGCGATTGTGTCACTACCAGAAGGCAAAACTTCACAGCTTGTGAATACATTTACCTTTCATATTAGTATGCGCATACATTGACTAGTAAGCGTTATGCATTTACCAAATTAACACATTTACTGTAGCACACATGTCACAGCAAACTCAACTATTATTCCCGCACTGCATCTACATGCTAGTAAGTAGATTCAGAGTTGCAGACAGCTCCCATAATTCTAAATTTACTTCTCATTCTGCATTCACTCCAGACTTAAATCTGCAGGTCTTTATTCCTATATTGTGAGGAAAATGACAGTTAACAGCTAAATAAAACTTGGTCCTTTTTAATATAATGGTCCTCAATCATCCCTTCTAGTGGAGCAGTTTGACGTAACTACATAAAACGTACGACAACAATAATTAAAATGACAATACTGGTCTCCAAATATAAGCATCCTAAACTGGTGTGAAAACTAAAATTCCGTAGAAAGCAGGTATTAAAAAGAAATAATGAAAGAAGGGTGTGTGGACCGAAATACTTTCGAGCTATTATATCTTGAGGTCGGATCGTGAAAACCCTATGTTGTCAAACTTGACAAACACACCCGAGACAGAATTATTTATGGAAACGTGGAATAGGGGGCGATATTTTTTTCATCGTCAAGGAAAGTGGTATACTTGGCTTGGGGAGGAGATTAAAAGCCATTATATCTACCGAAATAGCAGCCAGTAAATCAAGCGGAACGCCTCGTAAATGAATTTAGTTTTAGAGAATGTGCTGCTTTTATTTGAATTTACTTATCAATTATTCTATCGTTTACTCTACTAGGAGTGTGCTAAATATAGTAAAAGACTGAGGATAATTTTAATTATGCTTGGCATATTTATATTGCTCTAGTATTTGTAGAACTATTATCTGTATATTATTAGATATAAATTATCTTTGTAAGGCGCAAAATATCTACGATACTGTAGAAACCAAGTTCACGTCTCATATTGTTGGCTCGAATTCTCTATATTGGTAGGTGCACGAAGTAATTACCTATGCCATAGATTTTGGAAAAAAAGAGAAATCGTTATTTTACTCTTTTTCAAAAATTAATTAGAAAACTTTTTTATGAATTCACTGATGTACCGGCTCATTTAACATTTAAACAGCAGCAAAAAAGTGTTAAAAAGTGATATAATATTAAATTTACTAAATTAATCTCGCGTAGAAATATTGACGTCTTATATTCTGCTTATTATGATATTAACACGAAGTGTTTATTGAAGCCCTCTCTTGGGGCGCTTTGGCCAGAAAATAGTGATAATGATTTCATTCATATCGTAGCTGCATTTTTTCCAGTATAATCACCAACAGACAATGAGACCATTCGCAATATACTGAAAATATAATAAATATAATACTAAGAAATATTTTAGTTTCTTTCATCACAGAATGAGTCTGCTTCCACAGTGTGCTTTGTTCATTGTAATAAGCAAGCATAAGATATAAGTGGGGCTTAGTTATTGTTAATGCAGCCATAGTCGGTATTCCCTTGTAAGTATAAAAAATCGAAACCAAAGGCTTGTGATCTGTAAGAAGCCTAAGTTCACGTCCATTCTAATGAACTGTTTAGTACCGAATATAATTGCCAGAACTTCTTTTTCTATTTGAGATTTTTTTTCTCGTGTTGATTTAATGTTCTTGAAGCGTACGCTATTGGTCTAGACGCGCAATTATCGGCAATGTGTGAACTCACAGCACCATAAGTATCGCATAGCACGCTTGAGTCAAAATATGCCCGAAATATGTATTATTTTACACCATCGAATTCAAATTCCATTTCAATTTAATATATTTTTGACGTAATTGATACAATGGGAACAAAGTTCTACTTAAAGCTATTTTACACTACACTACTTTCCTCTTTTTCTAAACTTTTTATTAACTAGAAAAAAGTTCTAAATAATAATAATAATATAGTTGATAATAATAATAATATAGTTGAAAATAGCGTGCTATTAACTTTCTTAGCATAGACGCATGCGCAGTGAAGGCATTTGTAAGATCTGCCAACAGTGCCAACCTGATACATTTTGTTTTGTTTGACATACCACAGTGACGTATACATGTATAGATGTAGAGTAACATTTTTATTAAACCAACAGCTTGAAGTTCTTTTACTTTTGAAGGTATTTTAACACATATAAATCGCATCAACTTTTTCATCAGAATGATGTAAAACTGAAAAGACCTCCACTTACCAATTTTTACTCTCAATTTCACGTAATCAAGTCTACTAGCTAGCTTGTGATTATATTAATTAAATATCATCTACGAATACAGATATTCAATCTAATCCCGCAAGTAATTGATCTATGATACTTACGAAAGATGTAAAATACCGTTTTCAAAATATTCGGAAATTTTGCAATTTAATAATAGGGTATTTGACTGTATTAAAAATATGGCTTGTATTATAGTCATCCTAATAGATTACAGTTTAAGAAAACTATTTGTTGTTACTTTTCAAAAGAAATATGCTTTATTTCTATTAAAAACCAAAGTTAAAATTAAATTTTATTCACGTCCTATCACGTGATTGAAAACGCTCTGTAATTGGCTCAGTCTCCAGTGACGTCATTCGTTAGTACGCCTAGAGCGCGTTCGGTTTGTCAGGGTAGGGTATGGAGAGAGCAATGCTCAGATAACCTGGGTCGGCTGTCTCTCTCTTATATGCAGATAAACTCCGTAAGACGTTAGTCCGCCTATTACGCAGCGCGTCACTCTCACCGTACCCTACCCGATATCCGAACGCACTTTTATGCTTCTCCCGTTTGAATTTAATAGCACTAAAGTGCCATGTAAGCATAACTTTGTAGGTTAGGTTAGCCCTAAGCTGTCAGATAATACCTGGTTCGAAAATACGATAGATAACGTATTCTAGAGTTTATTTCACGACAAGTGGCAGTAAGCCGTACATAATGCGCAAACGTTCCTACGCACTGACATGTGTTAGAATGAAATAAAGAAGCTTTCTATTTCATTCTAACACACGTCAATGCGTATAGGGACGTTTGCGCGTTATGTCGCGGCTTACTGCCACTTGTCTTGAAAGAAACTATAGTCAGTTTTACTTATGTCGAAGTAATCTTCACAACAAAAAACACTTGTATTGGCCGCTATTTATTTCATTTGGATTTCTACGACCCAACCACTTTCTTCGCAGTTTCAAATATTGCGGAACAGCTACAAATAGTTTATCCGGCGTTTTTATTGACGCCGGTTTTTATTTCTGCGTTGTGGATTTATACACCATTTATAACCCATTTGTATGTAGAAATTGTGAAGACAACACATCATACAACACAATTACCAAACGGCGACGATGCCGATGCTGACAGACCATATGGGCCGATTTGACATCTAGTATCGTGTAACGTCACACAACAGAAAGCATTGTTTTGGCGGGACTTTTTGTGATTCAATTTTTAACGCTGATTTTTATGAAATATTGAGGAAATAATTACGAAAAATAATGCATTTACAATGTAGAGTAAAGGAATCAACACACTAAGATGGTTTTCCAATAATAGTCAAATACCCTATTCATTAAATTATAAGCAAGTAGCTATACATATTATTAAACGCATCCTTCACACCAACACAAAACACAAGATTTATTTTATTCAATACTAAACTTTAATCATTGAGCACAATAAAATTTATCACCATGAGAACCTGTCAACCTCGAACAAACCAAACCCTTTCTGTCACACGTGCCACTTGCAACTTGCCATATTTAAAATCAGATTACGCTTACATGATGGACCCGTCACCCCAAAATCGCGCACCCCCTTTAGCCGCCTAACACGACACTAAAATCCACTTTAATACCCTCTTAAACAAATGCCCCTTTCTCATAATCCATTCCATAACGCCCATACACAAAAAACCAGTCCATAACTAATCCAGCCATAAATATTTCATAAAACGCGTTCATTATATTTCTCTACTGTTTGCCTGGTTTCGTTTCTCTCTTTTACTCGGTGGTCCACACTCAACCCTGATTTACGACACCTAAATATTAGATCGTAGGTGGCTGGATACAGAGAGAGAGAGAGTTACCATTGTATTTGGGCTGGGAACTGAACCACCCTGTCTTCCAGAAGTGGGTATAATCACCTCTGTGGCAATTGAAATGGTCTACGAGTTTAGTATGCACATGCAGCGTTGGAGAGACATTGTATATTATATGATGTAGGCGTTGGAAAGTAGGCTTTGTATGTATTAAAAACGTGCTTATCTCGTTTTAACGATCTATGTATCGTTGGATAAGTGGTAGCGTTTATGTAAGTGTTACCTACTAGAATTGGAAATAAGGGACAAAGACAAAGATGAAAGGTATAGGCGAGATACAACGCTGGATAGTGGTATGCGAAAATGAGGGAGATAACAATGATAAATGATTTAAAATGTTATCCATGTTGATTATGAATAGAAATAAGTTGTTATTTAATCACATACGGCACTAATACAATCATAACTAAATCATCGATAGATGTTGGGGATACAAAAAAGGGTTCTTTATATTATACATCTTTTTGACGATAATATCTTCACATTGTTTGTTCAATTAAAACATCGATTTATCTATATGCGATGTGGTTAGTTTATTGTGGGTTATTGTTCGATGCACAGTTTCCTCAAAACGCCCTTTTTTTGAAAGATCTTACGATTAAATCTGATTAGTTTATATATTTTTAGACGACTAAAGTATTTAAGTTTGATTAAGATTATTTATGTACAAAATTACTTGTTTTTGTTATGGTAAGTCCATCAAATTTACTTATTTACTAATTAATATGAAAACTACGTTTATCGTTGAATTGTGATACAATATTTGACAATATTAATACAATTAACTCAAACATACATTTTTACGACAGCTGAAAGCTGGTGTAATGGAATATATTATTTATATTTTTTTCTGCATAGCAATAACTAGATAGCGGGTTCTAGGCATTTTGCTTTTGCTGTTATTCTTAGCAGCTTAAGCAAAATCCTTACGGAACTCCACAAATTAAATCATTTGACGCCATTTTTTATGCAGTGTAACTCCCTGATATCTTTTTTATCCCATTTATTTTTTTTCTTTTTGATTTCCTATAATACGCAAATGTAATACATTCGCATTTGTCGTTTTATTTCAAACAATTACCAGTAAGTAGCCTTTTCTAATATTAAAAACTATTAAAATTATATTATATTCTAAAATATAACTACAGTTTCTAATTACATATTTTCGTACTACAAATTTCAATATTTTTTTGTCATGGCGCATCAATTCTGAATAATTATTGCTAGTAAAATGTCCGATAAAACAAATATAATATGATTTATTGTTTTTCTTTCATGTTTTTTTCCAAAATGAGATTAGAGAAGTGTTCCTTCCATATTTGTTCCACTTTGAACTGTTTTTACTATGGTTTATACATAAACCGTTGTCGATTTTCAGATTTACAAAAAAGAACCGGTGAATCGGTTATCTAAGTTGTTTACACGAAATTAATATAAGTAATTAAGCAGTAGAAAATATTTAATATATTTTCATAAACTACAAAAATATTTCAAAATATAGTAAGTATACCTACTCCATATTTATACAAAACAATATAAAAAGAACTAAACATAAAATTCTCTGTAAACGATTACTTACGATTGTTCTTATTCTTTTGATAAAAAATTAACATAACAAATCATCTTTTAAAGTTTTTGTAAAAGTGGTATATTGGCACCACTCAGTCAAAAGAAGGTAATTTTTACTGGAGAATCATTTGAAGAATAACGTTAAGCACTTGTGCAGAATAGCACATATATTGACATATTTTATTTTTAAACCTCTGTTTCTATCAAAAGAATTATAATAATAATGCGTATACAACCGTGTTAGGCATGTTTCTGAAAAGTACTAAAATATTGCGTTTAAAATTGTACTGTGGTTATACTTCGCAGATAGACGAGTTGCACTTTTTCAAACTTCTTTGCCATATCTCTTAGCTTTAATGGATAAATTATTAAAATGAAAATGTTAGCATTGCTTCCAGTCAGTTATTAACTTATATAACATTATGATCTTTTTAAATATGTAAATGAAAATAAATGAATACCTTGTATACTTTCTAGCAGTTTCGTCTCATTACAGTCCAAAAACAAATATTTATATGTCAGCTCTCGGAACATACCTCATAAGCTATAAGAAAATAACATTTAATTTTATTTCATTTATCTGTAATACTAAAGAAAATCTCATTTTTCAAGACTGATAATAGCTATGATGTCTTTTGTTAACAGGAGCAAGCTTTACTATGTAGAACTGCTATGATAGTTTCTTAACTTATCTCAAAATCACTCTGTTTCTTAACTTATCTCAAAATCACTCTAATAATATTTTCTTTTTATTTCAGGTGAGTTTTCCGACATGATATATTCCTACCGCAGTGATTGCCGAAATTGGTATTGTATTGTTATTTATTTTTTATCTATGTAATTATTCTTTTTTATTATTATTAAATCTAAATTAAAAAAAAATACCAATAATCATATCATAATTCAATGGTTTTTGTTGTGCTAGATTATCTAAGTCGTTTTAAATCCGCACTGAAATGTAGTTACCCAGTAGCTTCTTAACGACATATTTTATCTTTGTTAAGAGTGCACTCATGAATATGAGTATCAAATCAAATGCGACAAGGTTTTACTACTGGAAGTTATTGGTATTCGTCGTAATTTATAGGACATTAAACATCATGTGATTTGTATGTTTTGATACGACTCGGGTCAGACGACAAGTTCTATTTTATGTCTACGCTGCCGCCGGCCATGTTTAATTAGTTTAATCAAAGCAGGTTGTAAGGATTTGATTCATTACCCGATTAGGAATGTATGTGGCAGTAATAAACAACGACACTAACAATAACATGAATAACTGCATACATTCATTTATGTATATCTGTTGACAGATCGTCTGTTACATTAGAAAATTATCATAACATATTGTTGTGAATAAATAAATTTTTCTGGTTGCACCTTTTAATGAAATTATGGAAACTGTTTTAATTAAAGATGGAGATACAACAAGAAATCAATAAGGTAAAGCCAGTGAATTGTATATACTACGTATAAGTGGAAGGGACCCGCGCTTTATATTGGCTGGCGATATTTGATGCAGGCGCAAGCAAAAGAGACAGAGCGATGACGTGGGCTATGTGTCACTGTCTGACTACCTTAGGTAGATAGCGGAAGGCAGTAGTGTTTCGCTATTTTATTTTATTCCAGCTGAACCCATTGTCCTAGAAACCTCATAATGATCTCATAGTAAACCTAAATCTTTGTATTTTTACCTGAAATTCCAAAAATTTGTCCCAAATGTTTTTGACGCATTTACAGAGATTCTTTAACTGGGGTGCAGACGGCTTCATAAAAAATGGTAAAAAAAAACGCAATAACCTGGCGAGATATGCAGCTTTTGAAAGCGCCTATTCGCTTACCATAAACAAACAAAAGTTATCAATATAACCCTAAGTTTCAACTGTATATAACCCTGTTCAACGACAATTAACAGATCTATTACAGTACAAAGAATATAGGATTGCCATTTAGAAAGAGTCGATGACGTCATAAGTCGAAAACAAATTGAAAGTCGGAAACTAAATTTGATGTAAATATGTATATTTCCATAATTAAAAATCGAATAACAAACCGTTTCAGACATTGTGTCATGTTTCCTTACTTTACGCGCTCAATGTATACATATTTCGAATAAATACAAATTTTAAAATGTGAAATATTATTTATAAGTATTAATATTATCGAACAAATATAATCAGCATCATGTTGCATACTTGATTAGTTGCATACTTGCATACAGTAATACAAAGAGCATTTAGTTATTGGACTGCAAATGTTTCAAATTAAGGAATAACTACTAATATATAATGGGGTATTCCGGTGTTTTTGAAATTGTCATTTTTTACAAAGTATGGGTGCTACTGTTTGCTACTTCACAAGTAAAATATCAAACATTGTTTTAAATTAAGAGAAATCGTTGTTTGAAGTTTGAATTAGGATTGGTCTTTGTGACGTCACAAAGACCGCTCAAAGTGAGCGACTTGACAACGTTGCTATATCTAGGGTGCACGTAGTAAATTTTTGTCTTCTGTTGTGTCAACGTTTAGAATCGCTCGTTTGTTGACACCTGCTTTGGTTATTGAGGTTATATCAAACACTTGTTCATAACGTATAAACTCCAACGCCGACATTGTTCTGTGCCGGGCTGTAACAGCAGGAGAACAGTAACTCCTGATAAGATTTTCTTTACATTGCCGACTAGCGAGATGAGAGATGTTTGGCTTCAAGTTTCAATGATCAAATCATCTCTCAAAAAAGTTACCTTTATTCGTTGTCAAACAACAGGGTCGCCAACCGTCAGCTTGGCCGATCAGCTGTTCCAGAGCTGTCCGCTGTTGCCACCGCTACTAGGGATCGGTAATCATCGTGTATTTCCGAGGGTGGTCGGTGAATTCAAACGAAATGCACTTTTAATTGCAATTATCTTATAGAAAAACTAAATCAAAAAGCTCATAGCTTAACTATATGAATCCTCATAAATTATACCAATAGGTTAAACCGAATATCTGCTTAAATTTTGACATGACCGGAATACCCTATTTGAGAATACCATCGCGAGCATAAAAAGCGGGGACAGCAAAGTGAAATTAGGCACTTATATTCTCAACAATTTTAGTTGTGTAACATTTACTTTAACAGTATTTGTTAACCTGTGACGTCTAAACCAGTCTAAACTCTGACAGTATTTGTCTCTGACAAATTTGTTCCGGTTTCATCAATTTTATTCTTCGCGGTGTTCTTGCCGACACTTAATTCAGTAGCAATTTCTCGATTGCTGATTCCATCATGTAGTCGAGCTTAAATTATTGCCTTCTGAAATACATTCAATTGCATCATTTTTATTTCTTACGTCAAAATTCACGAGACATTAATGTGACATCACAGGCGTACTGACATGGCATTATGAAGCCCAGTTTAATTAGTGCAAATTTGAGCGTCTCCGTTTTTTATGCTCGCCATAGTACCTAGACTGTACATTTTAATTAGGCGGAATATATGAATAAAATATAACTTTTATTAAATCTGCGATGATTATCTCATGTATTTAAGACTCTGCAAGAGTTAAGGGTTGATTAATTTGTTCCAATTTAATTGAGAAAGATATAACAAATAAAAAAGTTAAATTCAAACCGCATACGGTCATAGTACCGTATGAGATAGAAAGAGATAGCTTGCCCACTTCACTGCGGGTTGCATACCAAATGCATTTGCTTTACTTATTGACCATTACGGGTCCTTTCCAGTTATACGTAGTATATACAGTTCACTGGGTAAAGCTAAGTAATTACTTGTTCAGTTCTTGTCTGAACCCATCGTTATTTTATTTATTTTTACTGTATTTCCTTATCTAAAATAATACTAAATTATACTTTGTACTTCAACGTACTTCCCTGTATCCATACATTTTCTTGGTCCAATATCTTAAGCACGATCAAGTATTGGAAAGTTTCTGATTACAACGCATGATAATACCCATCACATTTCAATCCTTTCTGCGTTCTCCTTGTGTTTTGAATTTAAATTCCTTTAGAAATCCCGAATCGGTCACGTTCCATCCTCTGTCTACAATACACTTGATCTCTTCGCGTTATAAAAAAACAAACGATTCTACAATCTATACGCACTTGTTTTATGTTCTCCAGTCTGCCTCATAGCCAACCATTCGACATTCCCGTCATTAAAATTTACGTCATGTGTTGGACGTAAAATTTTGTTGGGTCTGTACCAGCGTACGGAATGCGGACATAGACAAACAGAGCCCCCTGTATCGATTTAACAACAAGTGCTCAATTTCGGGGTTCATTTAATTTAATTTATGCCCGGGGTAATATCCTGGCTATAATTTTGTTATCCTCTGTACGTGTTGTCACCGTGACGGCGTTCGACTGTGAAAAAAAACACTTCCAGTTCAATAAGGATACGCAGTATATCCTTCACTCTCTGGCAGCAGTACCGAGTAAAAATAAAACAACGCTTACATAAATGGGATAAGTTTAGGGAGTCTGGTTAATGGGTACTTCTAATTTCAACACTCCACAGTCATAAAATACTGTAAAGACACATCTGTCGTTCGAACAAAGGGTTGGGGATAGAAGAATCTGTATTGTTCAGTTTTTAAATAACAAAGAAAAAGACAATTCATTTTGCACCAATAAATTTCACATCAAATATGAGTATTACCTCTTCTCTTATAGGGGTAAAGTGTAAATCTCTTCTCTTATAGGTAATTCTTTTATGATCTGTGTGTATTATTCACGGAAGCAAATGATATAGCCCCTAAAGAAAGAACCAAAAACTCTGGTCACAAATTATAACTTGTGCATGTCACGTAGGTACCTATTTCCGTCAATAACTGTCAGTATTGTGATGGAATATTCTTCCGCATTGATTAAAATAACATTCTACTATCTCTTTTAGGGTGCTCATTTTTAAACCACTTTATACAGTGTGTACCAATTGGAGTCAACTGTTGTATTTTCTAAGCATACACACAGAAAAGTGATTATTTGGAACGAGAAAACGTAATTTTTTGAATTTATTTACTAGATTCAAATGCATATTTACTTGGATGTAGAAAGTTAGGTATATACAAGAAATGCCACATACTCAATATCAGTAAGATAATTTCTCAGATAAATGCTGTCAACAAATAAATTCTTTCTTTATGAGAACCAATATTGTATTGAAAGAAGTAATTGAATTTTTCGTCCCAAAAATGTTAATATCTCCAACGAAGTAATAGTAAATCCATCCAAGTGCGTAGTTACTTGATCCAAGAAAATATAAGACATTTAATATAAGTAATTATTGTTTACTGAATAAAAACCCACCAATTATTTAATTTTTCAAGTAATTCATTTCTCTGGAATAAATCTGCGCACCGTGATTTTGTCAAAGATCGCGCGCCCGCGCGTGGTGCTGGCACGTGCTGGCGCCACGGAACCTAACCTAGTACGAAAACATCGAAGTACCCGTAGGGGATGTGCCTTGTGATTTATTGGGGATGTGTATTGTGATTTATAGTGTACAATAAACGTTTCAACACGGAGTAGTTTGATGTAACGCACGCAACAGTTTAGAACGAGTAAGTAAAAATAACATACCTATCTTGTTAATTAGCAATAGAAAACGTACTTGTGCCAAATCTTTAAAATTCTTACATTAAGTAGCTAAAAATATTTATCGGGAATAAAAATATACACTTCATTGAAGACTGTTTATTTACTTCACCAGAGTAACCACTTTCTTAAATCTAGTAATTATTCCATGAAATAAAATTTCTTGATTAAAGTCAATAATCTCTCGCGTATATACGAACCTACCAACTACTTCAGCCAAGTAATTATCTCTTCGTTCGAGAGATCACTTTTCTGTGTGTATCGATTTCAAATCTGGTGGTAACAAGTTTATGGAAAAGATTGTTTGTTTTTATACATTTGTTTGCATTTTTTGTTGGGCTTCTCGTATTTTCAATTATATTTAGACAATTCAAATGTTTGAAATATCAAAATCAAACATACCGCCCATAAGAAACCCATCTTAAACACTTTATACCCTTTAGAATGTTTAGACGAAAAAATGACCCTGTATACGATGCTATAAAGTCTCCCGCAAATTTCAAGGTTTTAATCCACAATATAAGTTTTTTAAAGAAATATTTGGACTGACTATTGAAATGATTGGAAATTGGTAATCTGTATCGTTCTTTTCTGGCCCACACTGTGTTAATATATTATCTTTTTAATGTCAAAACTTCGAAATGAATATGATAAATGATAACTGTATCAAGTGCAAATAATATAACCTTCTACTTTCTTGTTTGCTTCCTGTTTTATAGGAAGATCCCTTTTACTTTATCATACGTTGTACGACCAAGTATTGTAATCATGTCGAAAAAAAAAATGAGATTTTGGCGGAAATATGTCCTTTTGGGTATTATTCTTTTAGTTCTTATTTTTCAACGATTTTGCAAAAGAACCCCAATTTCTGTAATTTCGTTTACTGTAATTTCGTTAAAATAGTTAAATAATAAACTAAAGTAGAGGAATTTTGTATAATTTATCTCTATGACATTTTTTGATAAAATTGATAGTTTAGCTGCATGAGCAAACTTTAAAAATTTTGAAAATCCCGCGCATAGCAGTTAACTCTGTTGGTCGCTCTGTGCTTTATGTAGGTATATACAATAAATAGTTTAATGAAGCAGTAGCAGTTTTTATTCGAACCAGCGCTAACCCGACTACACACATCAAAACATTCTATTTGATCGAGATCGCTCGTATCTACATTACAATTTTTTGTAATTCTGGAACTAAACGTCCTTTTTGGGATACGGAGCGAAAAAATATAGAAGCTGTCAAAACTCGACATGTTATTGTTAATTTTTTATGTTAATTTTCCCGTTATCTAACATACATTTGAACTCTTTCGTTGGCCAGTTTTCTTCAAAAACTAAGGTACATTTTCTAATTGTATTGCCAAATTTATGCTTTGTGTGACAATCTAAAACAATAGGGACAATTCCTAAAAACTATATTAAGTAGATATTTTTGCTAGAACATTGAAAATGTTGCTTCTCTTTTTTATTATTATTACTGTATTTTTATTTGTAGTTAAAATAGTTATAGGATATTATTTGTCCTAATAGCAGTACTGAACTAAGAACCCTATGACGCGAGATACTTCGAAATCTTTAAAAAATAACGCCACCGAGTAGATTGCTCTAAGTAGGCTCAAATGGAAGCTTGAACCATAATCTCTAAAGCTATCAGGCAAAAACCCATGTGACAGCACTGTATATACGTGGTATTTCCTTATTGTGAAACGCGGAACTAAAAGGTACGCGTCCGATTAAAACTCACCTGGTCTATACCACCAAGGTTCAAACATTCATTTCAGCCTACTTAGAAAATTCTTTAAATTTTTTTATTTAACTTCAAATCATATAGCATGCATTTTTGTAAGCTGTATATTTTTTTTTGGTTAGGTGTTATATTATCATATTGAATGGAAAATATAAATAAAAATAGTATTTTCATTGCATGTTTCTGTGGATTGAAAAGGCCATAAGAATAAATTATTTATCATATCAATTTCGACACGATAATTAGAACCTGTAATCAATATTGTACTATGTTACGGATTACCCTACAAATACAAATCTCCTGTAGCACACAACAGTTGGTGATTAGCTACCATGTAATTATTGTTATTCATACCATCAAACCAACCTTCAAACTATTATTGTTCACGGTATTTATGCAAGTGCGATACCAACATGAGATTAGCGGTAATTATCATGTTTATGGTATGTTAGCCATCACCGTCCATTGATACCAACATCCGGTCTTCTGCAAATTACATAACGCGCATACATAACGTACATAGGAAGTTTATCTTATTTATCATTTTTTACCAGCACCACGAATGTAATGACAATCATCCGCGGTCGCAACGTGTACTCTATTTATGCAATAAATTGTATGCAACGTAACATATATGTTTACTTCAAACCTCAATATTTACTTTAGCGACTAAGAAAAAGGGAAAGGAAGTTTTTTTCTTACAAAAACCGCTTGACGTAAGTCTGATGCATCTCGGAAATGCATCATAAGATCATAACCGCGTTAAGAAGTGACATAAAGTTATAAATAAAGATTGGGAGCATTAATTGGCATTTTTATGGTAATTTGATTGTTTTTATGGTATTTTTTAATAGGTGTTGTCGTTTGTCTTTGTACAAATTGACAGTTAATGCAATTCAGAAGCGTATGCATGCATAATTATGTAAATAGTAAAATGTCCTACAGTAATTTAGACTTTTTTGCATTTCCTATTGTATGTTACAAAATAAATATTTTATGTTTTCTACGGAAATTTAAAATTAGTGGAAAATCATGTTAAATAAATAGTCGAGGTTCTATTTTAATGAAATGTTTTTCTAACGTCTTCAGAAATCTCTTTTGTTGTTCTAGTTAAAAAAAAACCGATTGATGTGAACCAAACATTAAACGTAATAGCTTATTTTATTAAACGATTTTTGTTTGTTTTACTCAATTAAGAACACAATGCAACTTCAATCGGATAATAATTGTTATCCATCTATGAAAACATTGTCCAATTTTTGAGGAATACCTAATAGAGACCGAACGATTATTATATATAGATTTTGTTTCTAATTTTTAACAAAATTGTTGTTACTTTTACCAGGAATCCGCAATCAAATGTAAGTTAACTTTAAACAAACAAAAATTAATAAAAATTCAAGATGTTATTGTTTAGTCGATATCTTGACAATTAACTAGTAAGAAAATTATCTTCAGCCGTGCGGAAGTTAAAATACCTCTCACCGTAAAATACTACAAAAAAAAAGAAAAAACAAGTGAACCGATTTTGCCCATTCACGAAGTTGTCCTTACTTTTTACGAGATAAGCGTGTATACCAAATTTCAAATCAATTACTTCAAAATTACGGCAGTTATAGTGTACACAGACGGACAGACAGACGGACATAGCTAAATCGATTCAGTTTTCAATTCTGATCAAATCCATATATATGAGTCTATATCTGCCACGCCTCCTTAAGGGTGTTACAAATGTTGAATGAAACTCAATATACCCTCACCACATTAAATGTGGGGGGGTATAAAAATAGGTAAAATTTATTTTCAAGTAAATTGTCAGCATAAAATCATGCAAGTAAGCCCTAAATGTAATAACAGTTTTGTCTTGTAATAAACGAGAAATACATTCGCAACAAAAAAAAGAAGGGTTTGCATAAACGGTTAGATATTTTTCGTACCAATGTTGATTAAGATTTTTATATTATTTTATGTTTTATATTTTATATTATTAAATTATTTGCACTATATTTTCAATAACAGCCGTATACCACGTCGCTTTGTAAATGTTTCTTTTATAACCTATACGCTGTCATTTTAACATTAATCATAAGTACATATGAACCATGCACCAACTGTCAAGTTGACAGATAAAAACAAGCCAGAATTACATGAAGTAAAAATTAACTGTACGACTTTTTTTGGCGCGCATAGTATAATATTCTTGTGTAGATTAAAAGAAGTTTTCCCAAATAAAAAAAAATATACATAAAATAAAACAAATTATTAAAAAAGAATAATAATAAGAAAAGTTATTGTTTGTCTTTGTATATTGCTGATAATTACTAAATATGTATTAATTAATAAATAATTAATAAATTTATATATCCAATAAGGTATAAGCAATTACTACTAATTTACTATTTTTATAAACATTTTTCAAAAAACAACTTAATTTAATTATACTTATTATAAAATATTGAGTTATAAATCGTTGTCATTCACAAAGTTTCGCTAATTATCAATGTTTAGCTAAAAATTGTAATCCAGCAAAACCAAACACGTTTTCAATATTTTCTGCACAGGTATTTATTTACAGCGACACAAAACAAAGGTTTTTTCTTTGTAAATTTTTCCATCTCGGTGTTTGTAAAAGTGAATGTTGATGCTAGTTCATATCATATTATCTTATTATATCATATTATATCTTATTTATGAATCAAACTATTCTGGTAAAAGAAAGGGCAAAAAACACAAATCTAACCGTTTAGATATCCTTTCAGAAAATTATAAATTAGTAATTATACCACTAATTTTCAGGAATCAATAACTCGAAGTAAGTCTAGGATTGCTTTATCACAAATCACTCTTCAATAATAAATAAATTAAACTTTTTTAATCAAGGGCTATAGTGAGCTTGTCAATCAATTTGCTGAAATAAAACTACATAATGTCGTCTTTGAAATTGTACCATATGTATACCACCATTAATCTCTTTCCATTAGAAAAACGATGACCATCAGAAAAATGATAGAAAACGATTATATACGGCTGTGATAACATGTGGCCTTTACTTTTCACGAAATGCTGAATCATTGGTCAGATGGTTGTGTATGGCTCACCCCAAGTCTTTGAAAAACCTAACCCATATATATACCCGTAAAATGTTAACCCTTATGGAATCAAAAGAAGTATTTAAGAGCATTTGTTACAGTTGTACTAGTGAAAAGCCTTATTTTGGGGGCGTTTAATTTTCAGCAATAATATAACAAGAGAGTGAGAATAAATTGAAAATAATTTGACAGATTGTTTGAAAACTTGTTGCCAGTCACGAGAGCCCGCAGGGCTCGAGTGGCTATTGCCAAATGGCAACAAGTTTGAACAAAATCTGTCAAATTATTTTCTAATTTATGGAACTCTCGAGTTATATTTGACTAGATTATTTTTTGATTCACAAATTTTTACAATAAAAAAGATCAATAAAACTATCATAAAATTATTGAAAAATTTAATTTAATTAATTATTACTTACAATATATGAAAATATCGTTGACACATTGTGAATATATTAAAAGAATTAACAATTTAAATTAGTACAATGAAAAACGCAATTATTAAAAATATTTCGAGACTCATTATTTATTGAGGATTTGGAATTGCTTGTTATATTAAGTGTTTCCTCCTGCGTATTTTCTCTAAGATTATTTATTATATTTGAATGATGTTCTTGGTTCAATTGTAAGTATGGTTTAATCGAACTTGCAGAACTATGACCAGTGGCCTTGATTAGTTCTTGTTCTCCTACACCAGCTTTTGAAAGGTTACTTACTGCACTTGATCTGGCAGAATGGTTAGTTATTTTTTTAGTTACTGTGTCTAGACCTACTTTTTCTGCGGGTTCTTTCATCCATTTTGAAATGGAATTTATTCCCACAGGAACGTTTTTATACCAAAAACCATGAATTTGGAGTAAGCCGGATTTGGAGTAAGAAACAAGCGTTCGGTTTTAATATTTTCTTCACGTTTACTCATTAGTTTTTCAAAAAGACGAACAGGGCAAATATCTGGGTTATTTATGTTTGGAGTCAACCATTTACTATTAGCGCACCTTTGTGCTCCACCCTGTGCAGTTTTTGTAAAGATGGGATTGTATTCAATGCGGCCAGTATTTAATCTTTTTATGTCGGTTTCTTTTTTAAAATAATGAACTAAACATTTCGTAGCTTCTCCTCCCCTCCAAGCTAGTTCATACGATGTAACGTGAAAAAACTTTCTTTGCAATCCACAAGGTGTATCTTCGTCCCAATAGTTAAAAATTTGCAACAATTCTGTATTAGAAAGTGCCACAGAACTTTGTTTGTGCTTTTCAGGATGTTTTTGTAAAATTTTTCTTTTTGCATCTCTTGCATTCCGAGCATTTCTGTATTCTATATCATGGAAAGGATCAAAGAACCTGTTATACTTATTAAAGTAAAGTTCTTGAACTAATTTTGCCGTTTTATTCCACATTGTCTTTATTACTGCTTCTTTATAATCATTTCCGTCTTTTCTTTTCATGTTATAAGCCCAATCTTTTAAAATCAATGCCAGAGTAGCTGTTGTAGTTGATTGATCCCGAATATAACTTCTTTCTTTGGTGAAGGTCTTAAATTGTCTCCATATAGACTGATTACTTATTAGAGTATTTTTCGAAGTAGTTTCTAAAATCTTTTTTGTAATTTCTGCATTAGAAAAGGTACTAAACCGATGACTTTCACTCATTTCGCGTTGACACAATTAAGTAATTATTTTGACAAGTATCTGACAGCTAGGCAAATAAAAGCTACAGTGATTATTCCCGAGAATAATCACAAGAGATTTATTCCCACTATAATAATGACATAATTGGTTGAAACTTACCCTTGTGACAAATAAAGAAGCATTTCATTGGTTTTAAGAAACGTCAAAAAATAATCAATACAATTAATATTTTTGAATGTAATGGTCTTTTTTTTACGAATGTTTTGTTTTTTCTTTGTAATTTGAGACTTTATTAGGGTGGTTCACTCTATTTTTTTTAGACCACTCTTTAATAATAATACCTACATGACTTCTAACTCCATAATCAAATCCATTGTCGTGATACAATATATTATTTGCATATTGTAACTCCTCTGTCCTACATAATATACACGTTTTCGGAGCAGATGTCGATGTTGGTCTCCATGGACACTAGTCAACAATGGCGCCACAAAGAGGAAATTAAAACGTACGCTATGTATCCCATCCATGCTTTCACTCCCTGTAATCTCTCGCTTTGGTATTACAGAGTGAAAGATCGTGGTGCCTGGTTTGCCCTCGCCCACACAGTGGCGTCCCCCCTTCCATACGCGCTATGACTCAAAATAACCGAAACTTAAGACCCTCTTTTACCGTACCTCACCAACCCTCTTGCATAAAATGATCAGGGCCGTAACAAGTTAATCTTATAGCTTAGTAGATAGTAGCTTAGGAGATATTCTAACGAATATTCTAGAACGATATTGAATAACAATAATATTGATAAATGGCTTTGTTTATATCTTTAGCGGTTTTATCGAAATGTTATCGAGCACATCCTTTTTTAGCGAACATAATAAGCTGTATTATAAACACAGCATTGATACTGTGTATCCGCTTGGTTCTTCATATCGTTTGTTTGTACTAATCGCGGTTATTACTAATATTATTTTAAAATTGCGTACAATAGAAAGTAAGAAGTCAGATTTGTTAATTCCCATCGATAGTTCCGTATTCCTCGAAATCTTGTGTTGATTGTTTGGGTTATATTTTTACATAGATATATTGCTTATTGTTTTGGTTTTCGGTTTTGTTTGTTTGTATTTGATAAACAATAGCTTTTCTCCAAAAATATGATTAAAATTCAACGCAGCTGCCTCTTCGTGGATGGAATATTTTATCGTATTATAGGGAATGTTTAATTCAAATAAATCAATTTCACAGCAAATGCGTATCACGTACAATAAATTTAAGTATTTATTCTGCATTAGTTATGTGTAATGCTGATGTTGTGATTATGTGTGCCTACAAAACCAAACAAACTGTTTTTTAAAGTTCTTAGCTTTCTTAGAAATTGCAATAGGATATTGTAATATGACCTCATTGACATTCATAATGTTATAATTACAAATAATAAGAATACATATTTGCTCAAATAATATACAGATAATGTAGCTTCCTTATTTGAAAGTGATATTATATTAAAAACAGAATTTGATCCGGTAGACATTGATCCAGTTAAACATACTGCAATAAAAATAGAAAAAGTGCAAAGAAACTAAAAAGAGAAATAAAATTGACATTTGCCTCAATCTGAATCATTGCAATCAAAGAATTACATTTCAAAATCCCAGATGGCACTCATAAAAAAAGCTGAATTTGGCTTTCTGCTCCCTGCTTTTCCTCTGTATCTTTAAGATTATAAAAACTCGATTGCGCTCTTAAAGCATAAATTGTGTATTGTATCTTCTTTCTGAGTAAAGCATTTTTTTGCAGTTTTTTATCTCTTGTTTTCTTAAAAACTAGACGCAATTCGATTTTGTTCATTGTTGGCCAAGTCACTTGAAAAGTTTCTCTGCCATTTTTTAATATTTTTTGTTGAAATTTTAATTATTTATACTACATAAATTGGACATTAAGCTGTGTGTACTCATATTTTTTTAATAAAGAATTGGTTTGAAATACATTTTCTTATTTTTTGCCTAAAAAACTCTGTAAAGTGTACGTAGGAGTCTTCTGGACCGATCTTGCTGATCTTGTTTACAGTTGCAGTCTATTATCTAAAACTTGTCATAGGATTTTTTCCATACGTTGTTTTGTTGCTTAACAAAAAATATAAACAATTTAGTTTTAGATAAGCAAACAAATTCTTGAGTAGAATCGCTTGCACTTTGCAAAAAATTTAAAAATTTTTTATAAGTCTATGACAAGTTTTAGTTTATAGTTATAAGATTAAACGCTAAAATAACCCACGCCATAATTATTGCGCCAATCGTGAAATACTCGCTACCTTTTTATGCAGATTATTTATGCAAATTTTAGTATGGACTACAAATATAGAAATGCTTTCCGATGGCAGTTGCGTCTGATTATTGTTTGCTGTACTACATTATAAAACTATAATTAAATATTGACTATAGGAGCACGGGTTATTTTTAACTGAACTTTTCTAGAATTGGAGTCTGGAGTATTGTAGTGCATGGTTGTAGTGCGTTGGAAAACATGTTTACCATAATCGTCGACTAGAAAACTCAAAATCACTCCAGTTTGAATATTTGTGCAAATAGAAAGCAAAACATTTATTTTTTTAGGTTATACCATACGTCAAATAAATACGAAATACAAACAGACATGTTTATTGTGGCGCCGTCTACATCTGGTGATTTTTTTATTTCGAAACTTTGGAGATCGGCGTGCTATTTGAATTGAGACGGGGAGCCTTAAAAACAGGTGTCAGTAGATTGCTTGTATCTCCGCCATTTTTAAATATTTTTAGTTGACATTTTCAGGGAATATACTTTATTGTATATTTTGGCCTGAAAAATGCCCCGTAAGTTGAAGTTGCCCCTAAGCTTTTGGACTCAAAAGTTAATTGATTATATTGTTATTAAGTTAATTTAATTAACTGTGATATGTAAATTTATTATGGTAAAACAAAAAAGGTTAAAATAAGGAATAGCCTATTGTATATAATGCCGTCTTGTCACAAGTCCTTGGTTCAAATTCAAGTCGGGGCAATCTTTTTAATACATCGTCCGTCCATTTCAGGATTATTTCAATTCGAATATTTTTATTCATTCAGACTAACCCTTCAGACCCTTCAGACAATGCTTTCTCACATCTTGTTAAGAGGATTTTCTTCGGGTGGTTGGTACCTTCTCGACCATTTGTGATAATTTAAACAAAACAAAACATAAATATCAGACATGATATTCATTGGAAATAAAAATCTCAAAATAAGTTTACGCAAGGCCTATTATTCTTTTCTTGAAAAGTGATCCTGGTCGTCAATTGCATTCATTTTTGTGCTTTATGGATCATGCAGATAGAATTGCTATCAATTTGTAAAATAAAATTCCAAAAATGGTGTCCAATGTTTATTTTGAGATTTGTTCTTACAGCTACATGTTTCGGGGTATTCCGGTCATCAGGCTGAGCTGTGGAAGACAATAGAAATTAGGTACAGGTTTATCTGACTATCGATAGACAATCTACAATACATATAAGCTAAACTTACTGTCGAAGTGCGGTACAACAAGATATTGGGAACATATATAGGCTGAACATTTTGTAGGTTATGTTCTTATTTCCAATTAGTTGTCGAGGTTATGACATCAATAAACAGAACTAACCTAAAAGGTAGAAAACGTCAATGTAGACTCTAATAAAGTGTTTTGTATAGCAACAACAAGCAAATATAAATTTCAAAATTAACATTTAAGAGAAGCCTACCTAAATTATTTCGCGTGCGATATGAAGTTTTTTATATAGGTAATATCACGAGAGCTGCAAATGAATCATCGATTTCAGCTATTTTTTGGTGATACGTTACAGACCATTCCCGTGCGTTAGACAGAAACACCGTGCTTTTTCACGTGTCTGTTCTTATGATTTTAAGCGATGACTCATTTGCAGTTCTCTTGGTTTTACCCATACACATATATTTGAAGAAAGCAGTAATCCATTTCCTTGTATCGGTGGTTGGCGACCTGTGGCGGGAGTTTTGAAAAGTCCGGCGAAGAGTCGGTGTGGGTTTATGTCTATAATTTCATTCATTAGCAGGTTTGGTGTTCTATGATGATATTTAAATATTTCCATTTGTTCTACCAAATACATCTTTTTACACTTTTTGAGCTGCTGTAAAAGTTTTATGTATGATATGTTTATGTCATGTTTAGTTTGTTGAATGTGTTTGTAGACACTTGAATTTTGACTTTATAGGTGTTCATTAAATCGAATTTTAAGGCTACGTCCTCACTGGCCAATCTTGTCGCATTCCTCACATGTGATTTTATAAACACCATTCTTGTCTATAGTATTAGTTTTTTCTTTGTTGTTTAGAATATAATTAATATAAATATATATATATATAAAACTTTGAAATAGTTAATACAAGATGGCGGTAATTTTTTCTATTGTATGTCATAGGTCACGTTAGTCTAATTGGTAAAACGTCGGACCGGCAATCCGTATATCTGGGTTCGAATCCCAGGCGTGGCTGTAGTTTTTTAACTTAAAAAATTACCGCCATCTTGTATTAACTATTTCAAAGTTTCATATCAATATATGCAGGTTTCTGCAAAGAATTAACATCCATTATATATATATATATATATATAAATATGCTATCAATTTGCTATGAAATTGTTTAAAGAGCACGTGGACGGATATATTTCGTTTGGGTTGGATCTGTTCTACGTCTGGAAGTATTGCCTCACTAAAGCTAAATATGTAAGTACACTGATCTTATCCAAAATCTAACACATTTCTCCAATTATCAGTTTTTCAATATTTGTCCAGTGCACCGCATATTAATTTTGCAGCCGCACGCTTTCCATCAAATTTCCTGACATATTGGTCAGCAGTCTCCCACACCATCATCCACGGACTATATATTTCTCAACCGATTCAAATCCAAAAATATTTCACAGCGTTCGACTGCGCCCACGCAACTTTCCCAGAAAATCACCAGCGCAGCCGAAAAACCCTCCAATCATACCGGAACCTGTGGCGCAAGCAAAAGTGGCGACAAAAATACACCAATCAAAGCACCTACTATCGGATTTGAAGCCCAGCATCACCGCTTGAAAACTTAATATTCCAATTTCGTACAAGAGAACTAACTTCCCGTGCTTCAACACTGCTAGCACTGCCAGAGCTATCCATCCTCCCACTAGTTCCTCCACGGCGTGTTGCCGAATCAAACTCATCGAAATGACGAACACGGTCCTGTAGTGAGTCACGCACACATACATACAACCGATCAGAGCTTCGGGTACTCGGGCTCATGCACCACAACAGTTCGGTTTAGTTAGTAGGCTATACACTGCAGGTCGAATAAGATCCAAGCGGGTATCCTCGTTCTTCCATTCTCGTGCGTGCTCTGGTGTGTCATTGTTGTTCTCGAAGACGAAGGAGGCATATGCTCCCCGAATTTTTTTGTTGTAGTTGCTTCGTGCGCTAAGCGACCATGTGTTTCGATGCTTAATGTCACTCGAAGTTTTTTTTTGCCGCGTTTTTCGTTCATCCGCAGTTTCTTCTCAGTGTGTGTCGGTAGCAGAGTTGAAAATTTGTGAAGTAACAGTGGTCTAGTGATGTCACCATGTCTTGGATAAGGAGGTCTTCTGATTCTACTAAGGATACACAACCGGATTATGATGATAATCGATCGGGATGTTTTGATGATTCGGTATGTCTTGTTATGTGTGGATAGTGGATAAGTCTCGTGGTGTGCATAGAGGGACAATTTTAAGGGAAGGGGGTAGGAAGGTACATAACCTATAAAGATAAACACGTGTTCAGGCGCTTCTCAAACGTCAAAACTAGTTTCGATGAATGGTTTGAAACGTACGTTCGAAATATTTGCGCAATGGGGGATAAAAACGTGTATTTCCGATTGCTTTGTTGCGAAACGAATGCTGTAAACACTGCAAGGTGTAAACTGCAAAGTTTCAAATAACCAATTGTGGTTTCCTATTATGCGTCAATAGTTTTTTTAGTCAATAGTCAATTGTTTTTCAATTTAAAAAAATGCTAAATTAAAAATATTGTTAAATTTGAACCATTAAAATGCATCTCAAACCAAATCACCTATAAATAGATGGCAATTAAAAGCTTAACAATTAAATTTCCATAACAATTTTCTCTTACTATGAGTGCCAATTTATTGTAGCATCGATTATTTAAAGGTTCTTTTACTCTTGTAGAGAATTATTGACAATTAAAAATCTAGTCTAAATGAATCAAAATCGATTTGTGTAAATTAACCACTGAATCCACATTTTAGTATTATTGTATTTCAACAGTTCTTGTGCGTGAAAAAGTATGTTACTGTTAGTACATTGTACATAGCTGAATTAATGTACTTAATTCTAGATATAACAATAAATTTTAAGAGAAACGGGACAAACTTCATCCTTCATCCTTTTCTATATTATCATTAACACCTTTAAAGAATGGTTTAAAGCTTTCTTTCGAAATATTTCCGCAATGGGGGATAAAAACGTATTTTTTCCGATTACTTTGCTAAAAAAGGAACACTTCAAGGTACAAACTGCAAATTTCACAAATAACCAATTGTGGTAACCTATTGTGCGTCTATAATCACGCATTCTTTTTGTTTTTTAAATATAAAAAAAAATGCTTGTTAAAAATATAGTTAAATTTGAACTACTAAGATTGTAACCAAAATCAAATAATTTTCTTATACATTACGATGCCAATTATAGCATCAAATTTCCAAAAGGGTCTTTTTTTCGAACTTTCTCCATGCGTAGATTATTGACAATTAATAGTCTACTTTAAATCAATAAAAATCGATTTTTTTAACTACATAACTCAATACTCACTTTGTCTGTTATAAATTAATCATTATTTTCCGTGGAAGATATGGACGTAGTTTTTTTTCAACAAGATTCTTGATTGAAGATTCTTAAACAAAATAATAATAATTACTGTTTGTACATAGTTGAATGAATATAAATAATTCTGGACATTCCACTAAATTTACAAGAAACGGGACTATATATGCGGGCCTCTTTATTTTATTATTTTAGCTAGAACATGATTTTAATTCCACATATTTTTTTCACTTTTGAAAGGCTCTAAAAGTTCTAACATTTTCTTATGTTACATGATCAGATAATTTGCAAACAGATTGATTGTTTTTTACTACTTTAAAATTGCATATCACAATCATCATCTTAATTTTAAAATAATCGACAAACTATTGAGTTTACATGTCACAGATTTCCAATTACTTAATCAATCAAAAATACAATTATCGAAAACAGATGACTACCTTGGCCAACAGAAAAAAAAACTAACATGCTATTACCGATTCTGGTATGCTTTTTTTTCGTAGAATCTGAATATTAATGCAGAAATTGTGAATTGTGTCTAGTTTTTGTTAAACCACGGGGTTTTTAATACCTATTTTCCCAAAAACAAAACCCCAATTCACATTCTTTGTTTTCTGGCTCAGATTCTATTACTATTCTAATCATTTAGTTTCAATTATTCAATTTTTCCCAAAGTAATTGGAAATCTGCGAAATGTTCTGACTACACTGATAAAGTTTATGGTTATTTTTTTTTATTTAAGTAAATAATTGTGGTAAGCAAATTTAGGGTAGTTTAAGAACTAAAAACGTTTTTTTTTCAGTCATTATTTGATGTTTGACAGCCGGTAGCAACCCAAATAAATATTTTTTATATGCGAAAAAACTACTGCAATGGTGCTTCAGATTATATAAAATTTTGATATACTTATAACAAGTCGTGAACATAATATACTCTGTTCATCCACTCAGTGCATGGAGCACGGTGCTTCCACAGCAATACTGCTAATAGATAATTTATGATTTTAACATTTTCCCAAAGATCGCAAGATTTCATATATATATATCTTAGTTTAAAGTATCAAATTTTGGACTTTTTTTCTGATCTTCCCCTCATCGATTCAATCTTTTTTTGTTATTGATTTAGAACTTCATTCCGATGGGCTGTTGACAGATTTCAACATTAATAAATAGTCAATATTTGTAAAATTTAGTCAACACTTGCCTCATTTTGCCTAATACTTGCCTGATATCAACTAATTTACTCAAATTCCTAGAAACATTAGTTTATTTGCAGACTAAAAGATAGATAAACATACTTTAATGCTTATTGACTTGCGACGATAAAGAATTACCAAATAAACTAAATGTAATCATAGTTTTTAGTATGTACCAAGTTTAGTACCTTTTACATTGCTGATATAACTAATACTATCAAGAAAGTATTATAATAAGAAACAAACTGAAATTATTATGATTATATGTATGTATTATATTGATCATCAACAAAAACAGACCAGCTGCATAATATTTATTATTTATTTGTATAAATTGAACTCCTACACTACGATCAAGGTTCATATTTCACTTGGTTCTTTGTAGCCTGCTTATTTGCAATATCCAACGTATTATCTGCATGTTTGTGTTTCACAATTGCAAAGGTTAATAACGGCTACGATTGGAATACACCACGGATAATTATATCAGCATTTAGCGACATGTTATTTCATAAATACTATCCAGTCACAAACCTAATTATTATAATTAGATTTGGTTACATATCTTTTCTACATATCCTTTCTTTTTAGTTGCACAATATATTTTAGAACCTATATACATAACGACTGTAATAAATATTTATATAAAGGAAACAAACCAATATAAATAAACTGGACCACCCATACGTATAAACAAAGCGGATATCCCATTGCAGTCTGTTAAAAACGTGACTACATCGTTAATGGCAATAAAAATAAACAATACAAACAATGAATCGTTGAAAATGAAAGTAGGCGCCGAAACAGTTGTCATTTTTGGCAGGTTGCCAAAACGTACGACCGGTTATCGCGTCCGAAAACCATTGGCGTACGTCATACGTATGCTATTAACATCGCATTTTCCATATCGATAAAGAACAATTGAAGTGGTCGGAAAAGATGACCGCAATACGGCCGCTGGCATCGTTACGATTGCAGGCAAGGTTGTACTGCCAACAACGTCGAGAAAAAATGTTTCCTGCATGCACGATATTTACAATTTTGCGTGCCAGCAACAACGGACGCAAAATTGCGATCGAGACCTTTGATACCGTTACTCGCTTGTTAAATTGTTTTGTGATCGTTTTATAATTGTAACGGAACCGCAAAGCTTCGATCGGAGTGTAGTTGATTGAATACAAGCGCTGAAACCCAACCAGAAAATGGTGAATGGATTAACTGAAGGGAAAATTAAATAATATCATCCCTTTGATGTGTTAGATGATTACGGACGTTGAAACAAAGAGAGTTGTTGAACGATTTGTTCAATCTGTCGTTGTAAATTATTGTGTGCTGCAAATATCATGGGTTTAATTTTGTTTAAAATATTGTTTTGATTATATGAGATAAAATGTACAAATGGGGGCGTATTGGGGTTGCTACCTACTTCGAAAAACAATTAAAAAAGAACAATGTGTTGAACCCGGTACAGCTGGGTTCAAAACTACGCCATTTCACACTACCTGTTATAGTTTTACATGGTAACTGGCTAAGAAAAACATATTTCTGGCTCTTACTAGTCCCTGTTAAGTTTTGTAAAGTTAATGCTGTGTATTATTATTATTGTAAATGTGGAATGGATATTTGGGTAGTGAGCTAATTAAAAGCCTTGTCTTAGTTGACCTTTTTTATTAAATCCAATATTTCGCTAACGATTGCTAGCTTTATCAAGGAAGCTAAAAATTTTTTCGAGGTTAGAACACATGAAAAATTAATATAAGTCTACTTACAATAAATAGTCTAGGCTACATGGATAATGAAGTGATGTTTAACTAATGATGACATTCGTAATGATGTGATAAAGATGGATTAAAATTCTTATAATTAAATAGCAATGCGTTTCTGACAGCAAACTTTTGTTGGTTATGACTTGACATTAACCCTGAATAAACCGCTGCCAACACCACAGTGCTATAAAATGGCGGGAAACATTTAAAATTTGAAATTTGAATTTTTTTAATACTGGACAACAAACAGGTCGACCATGACATAACGCCACTAGAAAATGAGTTCACTTAAGTTGCCTGTATCCAAACCGCAATCATCAGAACTAGAACCATTTGGTTCTGATGTCACATTTACGATTGTTTGTCAACGAGCAAAAAGTCTCGTAGTCACATTATTATTATTATTAAAAATAACACAGTGTTTTTAAAATATGGACAGCTATTCCATTGTCGTGTTCTACTGATTAAGATTAACAAAAACGTTTAAGTTTATAGCAAAAAGTTAAATTGTAGTTGAACTATAACCCCTAACACTATCACAGTTAATACCAACCAAGTCTAGACAAATTAGGTAATGTAAGTTTTCTTGTGAGGTTTGATAGGATAGGTTTAAGAACTATAATATTTGTTTCGATTGGGCCTTTTTTATTCAACGTAATGATAAAAGAAGTAAAGCCGAAATATGGCGATTTTAGAAAAGCCGTTTTTTAATTGTCTTCACTGACTGTCGTTTTTACTTTATCATACGTAGTAAGACAAAGTATTGTAATCGTGCCGAAAACAAATTTGAGATTTTAGCGGAAATATGTCATATTGGGTCCCATGAACATTTTTGACCAAGGTACAAAAACTTCATATTTAGAAGTTTCATGACCAAACTTAGAGCTGAAAAGGATTTCTAGTCATTTTTCAAGGATTTTGCAAATGAGCAGCCATTTCTGAAATTTCGTCAAAATTGTTTGTCCAGGATTTGACAGATATTTTCATTCTAATGGCAATAGGTAGTGTCAAACGCTGATGTTTTGACATTACCAACTGTCAATAGAATCAAAATATCTGTCAAATGCTGGCTAACTAGTTTTATTTGAATGCAGACGACCGATCTCGATCAAATAGAATCTCATGCAGCTAAACTATTAATTTTATATATTGTATCGTATATATTGTATTGTTTTTTAGATAAATTCAAATTTCGTAATCAGAAATTAGAATGGAAATACATATTATAATAATATGCTATTTGTTTTATTATTGTAATTTGAAAAAAATTAGTTTTAATTTTTTTCCGTAATAAGTAAATAACAAAAATACTGTACAGTACTTATTTTGTCAACATTTTAGTGGTTAAGCAAAATTCATTTCATTGAAAATATCATATTTAAAAAAAAATCCACGCAATAGAAATGCAGGCTGTGGACTAAAAATATCTTAAAAACTAATCTTAAAATCGTACAAGATAATTTTTGTTGAAGTCGTTTGCCTGGCCACATCAGATTCTTTTAAATAAATTCAAATTTCTTTATCACAAATACATATTAGAATAGAATAGAAATACATATTGTAATAATATGCGATTTGTTTTTTTATTGGAATTTGAAAAAATAAGTTTTAATTCTTTTCCATAATAAGCAAATAACAAAAATACTGTGCAGTAGTTATTTTGCCAACATTTTAGTGGTTAAGCAGTTTTCATTTCATTGAAAATATCATATTTTAAAAAAAATCCACAGAATTGAAATGTAGGCTGTGGATTAAAAATATCTTAAAAACTAATCTTCAAATCGTATAAGAATAATTTTGGTTGAAGTCGTTTGTCTGGCCACACCAGATTTTTTTAAATAAATTCAAATTTCTTAATTAGGAATTAGAATAGATAGAATTATAATAATAAGCGATTTGTTTGTTTATTGGAATTTGAAAAAAATAAGTTTAAATTCTTTTCCATAATACGTAAATAACAAAAATACTGTGCAGTACTTATTTTGTCAACATTTTAGTGGTTAAGCAGTTTTCATTTCATTGAAAATACCATATTTACAAAAATCCACAGAATTGAAATGCAGGCTGTGGATTAAAAATATCTGAAAACCTAATCATAAAATTAATATACTCGAAAAAATGCCTCTATTCCTTTGTAAAAATATATAATTTCTTAGGTACCGGTTTCGTTGGTTACAACATCATCAGCCTAAATCTATAATTAGAAAATGTTGGTAGGAAAGCAAATAAATAACAATTTAACAGATTACTCACGTCACGTAATGGGGGTATTCCGGTGTTTTTGAAATTGTCATGTTTTACAAAGTATGGGTGCTACTGTTTGCTACTTCACAAGTAAAATATCAAACATTGTTTTAAGTTAAGAGAAATCGTTGTTTGAAGTTTGAATTAGGATTGGTATTTGTGACGTCACAAAGACCGCTCAAAGTGAGCGACTTGACAACGTTGCTATATCTAGGGTGCACGTAGTAAATTTTTGTCTTCTGTTGTGTCAACGTTTAGAATCGCTCGTTTGTTGACACATGCTTTGGTTATTAAGGTTATATCAAACACTTGTTCAAAATTTATAAACTCCAACGCCGACATTGTTCTGTGCCGGGCTGTAACAGCAGTAGAACAGTAACTCCTGATAAGATTTTCTTTACATTGCCGACTAGCGAGATGAGAGATGATTGGCTTCAAGTTTCAATGATCAAATCATCTCTCAAAAAAGTTACCTTTATTCGTTGTCAAACAACAGGGTCGCCAACCGTCAACTTGGCCGATCAGCTGTTCGAGAGCTGTCCGCTGTTGCCACCTCTACTAGGGATCGGTAATCATCTTCAAGTTTCAATGATCAAATCATCTCTCAAAAAAGTTACCTTTATTCGTTGTCAAACAACAGGGTCGCCAACCGTCAACTTGGCCGATCAGCTGTTCGAGAGCTGTCCGCTGTTGCCACCTCTACTAGGGATCGGTAATCATCGTGTATTTCCGAGGGTGGTCGGTGAATTCAAACGAAATGCACTTTTAATTGCAATTATCTCATAGAAAAACTAAATAAAAAAGCTCATAGCTTAACTTTATGAATCCTTATAAATTGTACAATAGGTTAAACAGAATATCTGCTTAAATTTTGACATGACCGGAATACCCTATTAAAAACACAAGCAAAATAAAGTACGTGTGCCATGTGTGAATGACGACAAACAACTGACATACAGCTGGAAGCTAGCATGAGGGATAGCGGAAATAGTGAAAATTGGTTCAAGGTAGGCAACTTAAAATTCATACATTTTAAAAATTATTGTAATGTAAACATGAATAATGGCTTTTGTTGGAAGTCTAATTGATCATCTAATAAGGTGATGTTGTGGTTTCTTTTATGTTTTTATATCTCGAGTTGTTCTAATAGGTCTAATTTGTAGTTTTTATTACATTTGTGAAGAAGTGTAGGTTCGTTGAATTTTATACAATGACCTGTTGAAATTTTGTGTTGATAAATGTTAGAAGAGGTTCTGGATTTGTGTTCCGCTATCCGTTTTGCTAACTTCCTTCCGGTTTGACCTACATAAACAGCATTACAATTAGAGCATTTGACTGAGTAGACTCCAGACTGATCCATAACCGATTTAGGGTTTTTGACATTTGAAAGTAATTTGTAGATAGTATTATTGCTTTTAAAAGCGGGATAAATGTTAAATTTGGGTTAAATTTTGTTAAGTTTTAAATTGACGTTATTGTAAGTGAATGGTTTATATATTTTGTCATGGGTTTTTTTTAGGTATGTGAAGTTAAATTACTCAACTCATAACTTGAGACGAAAAATGAAAAAGTAGATTTAGCATAAAATTCTATCCAAAAAATACTTATTTTCCGATATTACTTGCACCACTATTTTCAGCAAGGAAATGTGTAGGTGAAATACTTCAACAATGATTAAATAATATAAAAAAATCTTTACATGTCTTTAAGGTCAAAAATAAATTATTTGGTTTGTTATGTCTCTTCTTTTTGATCATAAACTCAAAGATCATGTATTCTCTCATAAATATGAACATATTTTTCTTTGATTTTATTCTGATTTATTACAACTGCATTTTGGAAAATCTCGTAACGGTATACGAAAAACAAATTTGCTGATTCTTTTTGTGGAAAACACAAGTTGCCAAAATTGTGCAAGAATATATCAATATTTGATATACTTTTTGCCCCAAAACTGTCCCCATCCCCGCTTGAGTATTTAGCATCATGATTCGACTTAGGTAACTTACTTAGTGAACTTGGCTAAGTATAAACCATTATGTAGCAGGTAATAAAATAATTAACACCTAACAATTAGTGCGTCAGGCTAAAATGACGCACCATTTGCTCAAACCCAAGTCTGAATAACTTCCTAACCAGATTATAAAACACTTTTATAAGTGCTAAGTACTCATTAAAACCGTGTTACAATCGTTCCACTGTGAGTTGTGCACCGTAATAGTTAGTTCCAAGTTTTACAAACCATTCAAAACTTTTAAACTTCGAACATTCTCAAGCTACGCTCCATCACCATCAAGTTAAGTAACTTAAAGCACATTCTTTCTGACTTATTACAGACTTCTTCTATCTTTTCTTTTTACCACAGCAGTAGTTTTACATTAAACCATCATATACGATAGTATCTACTTAGAATTAGAATAAAGGCAGGATATGTAGCATCAACCTTTCAATTCTTGGACTAGCGACTTGACCTTGTTCCGTCTTCAGGCGAGGGAACTCAACTCAAAATCGATGCGGGCAAAAAATAATTGAACCATTTGTTCTGGTTACGGTATATTACCATCCGGTTCCTTTAATCCTTTCACAGGAGCACGCAGACCGTGAAAACGTAATATTGGTTTAATTGCGACTAATTAACAGCCGCAAGATGTCGCCATGTCGGCATAGGGCCTCCTCCAAGTTCATTGTAACTGAGACCGAGTGAAATGGTGGTAATCTAATCATGGAGATAAGCTGTTTCCTGTCGCTGACTATTGCGATTTCTTCGCGCGAATACAAAGTATTCCAGTTTGTTACATACTAAAGTTCTAGACGTGACAAATTTTAGACGTTATGGAATTATCTATCAGTAAAGTCATGTTTGTTTGGGAGTTACGCGTGTTGGTACAAGGTCGTTCGCCTCAAGTTTATGTTTGATAAAGGAGACACGTATCGATATTAATAGAACTGGTTCTATGTGTGCTACTTATTACTGACTACTGCATGTTGTATAATTTATAAATACCGATGTTTCGGTGCCCAGTCTCGCAATGTTAAATAATTTGCATAACTTCCAAGAAGTGTCAAACAATTCTCGAAACAACTAATGTTATATTTCTTTCTATATCACATTTCCATGTTGCTACTTTTTTTTCGTAGTAACGGAATGCTTTTCAATACTTTAAATACTAATAATATTTCCTTAGGTGTCTGTTAAAATAAAAATTAATTTACTGGATTGAGTTTCTGTAATGAATAAACAATGTAGTTGGAATGTGCAACCATGCATGTCTTATGCCTTTAGGATATATTACTACTGAATGGGGCCATTATCTGTCTAGACTTTAATAAATGCGTCCTTTTTTCGGTGATTGGGAATGCGAAGGAAGTCCTGATAACATAGTGTGATAAGTAGCCACATCAGACGATACTCTCTCTTAATTTAGTTGATGATGATGTATCAGAGGAAGATATTAACCCACAAAAGTCACCTCTGATTATTTTGGTGAACAATCTAATTCACCATTTATAGTCAATCTGTTTACGGTTTACCAAAATTAGATATCAGAAAATTATAAATTAAATTAAAAATTAAATTATAGATTGTTTTCAATTCTTTTAACTTTTAACCATCTCAAAGATCCGTTATAAAAACATAATTATACATACAAGACGCTTCTAGTATGGGGTGAGTTTACATTTTCAACTGACCAATGCTAGACGGAACTAAAATACACCCTATATATAGTAACTGTATCCTATGTTAATAATTTTGATAGGAAAACAAAAAAAAACTACTCAATATCAAAGTCAGTTATGGTTGTAGTTTATAACATCGAGGTCTATAAGTTTTCCTTATAAGAAAAAAAAATTAGTGTATACAGGGTATTCGTTTTCTACCCTGCCGGATTCTTATGCTTACTCTATTCAATAATCTAAAAAAGTTAGTTCTAACGTTTTGGTATTTTTGTTTTGTTTCCTCGGTGTTGTTGCTATGACAACCAACTGTGTTTATTTCAAACTGGATGAATAATACATAGTTTGTCTCCAGACGGTTCTAACTTAGGTTAACCAACTTTTTAATACTCCAAGACGGAACGCTGAGATCCGAGGGGGGGAGTACATAAATAAATATCTTGCTTGACTAAATCATATTTTTCATCTTCAATATAGCAAACTAAGTCGACAAAAACTTTGTGATTATACTATTTTAAAAATTTCCCCATTCTAATGACAATCATTTGTCATAATTACTTTAGTCTTTGTTCTCCTGATTTTTTTATTTTTTTTATAAGTGGTGGTGCAGATCAATTGTCTCAAACTGAAACAAAAACATGCAAACTGTCTACACTTCAAAATCTTTTACTAATTTACTTCCAAAGAATAGTGTTAATTTTCTAAAATTTGCAGCCATTGTTTGTGTTTATTTAATATTGGATGCAATTTTTTTCATTTTATTGCACCGATCGAAAAGCTGGCCAGAAAAACTTTAGATCTCATTGGAAATGCAGTCCATATTTCCCAATAATGGATTTTTGTTGTTAGATTAAAAAATTTCGTAATAGTTATTTATGTCACAAGTGCCGAAAGTACGGAATAGCGCGCCGAGCGGTAATGCGGCGCGACGCCGAAGGCGGAGCTTCGCATGTGAGCGAGTCGCGCTATGTAGTTTTCAGCAGGAGTGACATACAACGTTTTTTGTGCTGCTTTTTGAGTATATAACTATTTTAAAAAAAATAAAAAATGGTTATATTTCTATACAGGAAATGTTAGGATTTATATTTGCTCACTACACTGTAGATGTCACATGCGTACCAACATACTAAAATAAAACTACACGCTATACTTTATTAAAACTATAAAATATATACAACTAAATATAAACTACACGCCATACTTTATTTACAATTTTCTCAATTTATCGTTTATAAAATTAGGTATAACAACGGGTTGATATTCCTTATCAACAAATAATCAAATTGGTGATCTTAGTTTATTTTAAATTTGTATTTTGTACTTTGCCGCACTAGAGCGGCAAAGTTCCATAGCGGTTCTCCAACCTCTGACAAAATCAGCTGTTTTCGAGTGTGACAGCACAAAAAATATTTTATGTCCTAAATGATCATAACGTGACATTTTACATCTTAGATACCGGGACGAAAACAGTTTCTTTTTGTGCCCTAGGGCATAAAGGATTGCCATAGTTATATGTCTAATATATGAAGTATTTGTCATTCAAATTGTAAATTTTAAATCGTCAATGTCAGATATTGGCAATTACAGTTATAAGTTTGACAATTAATTGTCTGTATTGTCACTCAACTCCGAATTGTTTGTATTGTAATTCAACTCCGTAGATACGCATGTCACTTGATAACGTAAAAAAAATTATTAATATTATTCAAACGGAGGAACAAAACCATTCCGGGACATACAATTTTGTATCTACCTCGAGCATTACTTGATGTTTATACCCTCGGGGCATAAACATCCGTCTAATGCCCTTGGTACATAAATAACTATTATGATTGCTTTTATTTAAAATCTGATAACATCAATTTTCTGTTTTACTTTAATTTTCATCATTAATTATTTTGTGGTACTTTCTGCCTTGGTATGAGTATGAAATCCATGCATTCTACTTGAACAATCAAAACCTCAAAGGCACATGTAGTTTCTCAACAAGTATCAACCTTGGCATTTAAACTTTTCACCCTATAACTTTATCAAACCGTACAAATAGTAAAACACATACTAAATTTCATTAAGAGAGTACACAGGGTGCATTTTTTAATGGAAGGTGTATTAAAAATTCTTAAAAATTTGTTTTATATTCAATTAGGAAAACTTCCAGCAATTTTTTTCATTTGTTTTGTTTTTATCAAAACAGACAAAATTATCAAAAAGTCACTATAAAACCGAAATGTGTAGGTACTTTATTATTTACCTTTCATTGTGTGTATTGCCATTGTTGCATTATTTGTTTGGAGATCATCACAAAGTGCAAAAACAAGATTTCGTGACACTTACTGTATGGAGATGTTTGGATGTGCAATTTGTAATGTTTGGGAAAAAGACTATCTAAATCATGAGTCACACCTTTTGGGACATATAAAAGTTGCGAAAAATCTTACCCAGTGTTTGGTCGCCCAATATAATTTTTCATTCGTCCATTTGTAAATATCATACATGTATTGTACCTACCCGTAATAATTTCATCCCAATTGTAACTTGAATAGCAGTGTATTTAATATGGTAATTGTACTTATCACACTCGTATAATAAATTTAAATTAATTTCGATAGAACCTGTCAAGTGAAGATACATCCACAAGATCCGTTACATTACTATAATACTACATCCTCTTCTAACCAAAGCAATAGTACTCGCCGACATTTATCGATTCTGGAAATCTAACCCCGAAGAACTTGCCCAGCGTGCGCCTCATAATCCTCCACGGAATCCAATTGAAGAAGGGTATAAATATGTAAATGAAGACGTAACTCCTGGAGATGCGTCTGTCGTCCGAATAATATCAAATATTTATTGGAGGAGCCAACATTCCTCCTCTTTTCCACTTGATTCTTCGAGTGGAAATGAAATATTGATGTTGTTGTCGAATCCTTAACTCTAACGATATATTTCTTGTTAATTAGTTTATTACATAGCTGGAGTTGAAAAGTTAACGCTGCCCGTTTATAGAATTGTCGACGACGATTTGTCGAGACAATCATTATCGTTTAAACAATAAAGAGTTAATTTCTTAATGGAACTTGGGCCGGGAATTGTGTTTATAGGCTATTTTCTTTTTATGCCAACCTTGATGGATTAATTGCGCTAATTTCTTATCAACTTAATTTATTTGATATATTTCAGAGGATTTGATGAAGAACACCAAAATTAAAATGTAAACTGTGATGTTTAAAAATATTCGTTAAAACTGCTGTCTAATTTTAAAGGTAAACTAGTGTACGAGAATGAATAATTATCTAGTAAACGTTGGTCACGATATCGCTGACAGTTGACTAATTGGTGGTTACGTCAAGTGTCAAACCCATGGCACCAGTGTCAGACCACTTGCATAACTCATTTCTCAGTGCTGTTGACGGAACTGTAATTCATCCAGCCACAGAGTTTCCCATGTTACAAATATGGGCGTTTACATGGTTTCTCAAAAAAGGAGTTGTAGAGAGTTAGTTTTTAGTACTTTATAAGCATGACTAAGTTTTTCAGACTAGATGATAGCTACCAATGTTGTAGTTCCTAGAATTTGCCATAATGTTACGTCTTTTTTTATACAACATCGATTCAAATATACACAAAGAGAAAATTTTGTTTAATTCAAATAATTATGCATTGACTCGAATTAATCTGTTGTTTCAAAGAAATATTTATTTGCTGATAAAAATGATTTTGTTTGGAGTATTTTGGATGGAGTATTTGTTTGGTAGAAAGAAAGTTATTTGTAACAAACAATTTATGTGTTCATTTAAAACTTACAATTTGTATATTATAAGGTAGGTACAAGATTTATTTAGTTCAAATAATTATTACTGAGATGAGTGTAAGAATAACAATTTTTTAAATTAACGCAATTGTTCGTTGAGTTAACACGCTATATTTTAATATTGCAATAACTGCTTCCTTGATTAAACAAATTATTAATTGATTTATGGAATTAATGTGGCCTTTTTATTGACTAATATATGGAGATTCTGTTTTTAAGTTAATCGGCTTGTACTGTCTTGAATAGTTAATAAAAAAAAGACACTTTTTAAAGACAGTTTTTAGTTTGTTTCTTTCTAATTCTCAAATAGTATTACAGAGATAATTATCCTTAAAATACATAAAACAGACAAACCTTTTCGTCCAATAGTCTTCCTGCAACACATCATAAGCTTGTAAAAAATCTTAGCAACATTACTAAACCTTCATAAATAAAATAAAAAATCTAAATTTAAGTGAACTTCTTTCATGGTATCATTTGATATAGATCTATGTTTATACAAATGTTACAATAAAATAAACAATGTTAAGGCTATTTTACACTATACTACTTTCGTCTTTTTCTAAACTTCTTTTTAGTCACTAGAAAAAAGTTCTAAATAATAGTATATAGTCGAATTCACCAGTGCTGCAAATTACTCATCGATTTCTGCTGTTATTTTCCTCATACGCTACATTTCATTCCTATACATTGTCGTGTGTTAGAACGCAATAGAATGATTATGATACATCTGCTGTACAAATTAAATGCGCCCAGCGAAAAAGTACGTCTTTTCTTAGAATGACATTTCTAACGTTTCTAACCTCTAATACTGAACGTAAATATTGAACGTGACCGCATGTTAGCAAAAATGTTTTCGTTGAAAGGTAAGCCGCTTAATAAAAAGTCTATGGTGATGGTTATTTAAAGGTTATTTAATTAGTAAAGATAATAGCAATATTAATTTAATTTCTATAATATCCGCTTCGGTAGGCAACGTATTTACAGTGATCTATGTTCGGTTGCCTATGTACAACAATCAAGCTGAACGATACGCAAAAATCTTGGTTCATACACTTATAAGCGATGAGTAATTTGCAGCACTCGTGATTTCGACTATAGTTGGAAATGCCATGCTATTATATTTCTAAACTTTTTCTTAGCATAGAAGCATACGCAGTGTAGGCATTTGTAAGGTCTGCCAACAGTGCAAACGTGAATCATTTTGTTTTGTTTTGACATACCGCAGAAACGTATACGTTTAACGTCACGGTGACGCGCTACGCTTTGTACAGTTGGTTTAATTTATGTAATTTAATTTGTACTAACGTGTTTACAGTAAAATATTGCAGAAATAAACCTGCATAAAGAAAACAAGCAACATAACCTTAAATGCACCAGGTTGGCTATTCTGGAATAGATTGAGAAGTGTGTCTAATATACCCATCTCTTATTACTTTAAAACTTTTTTCTAGTTACTAAAAAGAAGTTTAGAAAAAGACAAAAGTAGTGCAGTGTAAAATAGCCTTTATTTTTACAAGATTGTATATCACATCCAAAACACATTCAATCACATAATTTTGATAGCACAACATTAAGGATAGACTTATGTATTGTTTTACATAATACTTTTACAACAAAATTTCTTTAATAGGGTATTCCGGTCATGTCAAAATTTAAGCAGATATTCGGTTTAACCTATTGTACAATTTATGAGGATTCATATAGTTAAGCTATGAGCTTTTTGATTTAGTTTTTCTATGAGATAATTGCAATTAAAAGTGCATTTCGTTTGAATTCACCGACCACCCTCGGAAATACACGATGATTACCGATCCCTAGTAGCGGTGGCAACAGCGGACAGCTCTCGAACAGCTGATCGGCCAAGTTGACGGTTGGCGACCCTGTTGTTTGACAACGAATAAAGGTACCTTTTTTGAGAGATGATTTGATCATTGAAACTTGAAGCCAAACATCTCTCATCTCGCTAGTCGGCAATGTAAAGAAAATCTTATCAGAAGTTACTGTTCTACTGCTTTTATAGCCCGGCACAGAACAATGTCGGCGTTGGAGTTTATACATTTTGAACAAGTGTTTGATATAACCTCAATAACCAAAGCAGGTGTCAACAAACGAGCGATTCTAAACGTTGACACAACAGAAGACAAAAATTTACTACGTGCACCCTAGATATAGCAACGTTGTCAAGTCGCTCACTTTGAGCGGTCTTTGTGACGTCACAAAGACCAATCCTAATTCAAACTTCAAACAACGATTTCTCTTAATTTAAAACACTGTTTGATATTTTACTTGTGAAGTAGCAAACAGTAGCACCCATACTTTGTAAAAATAGACAATTTCAAAAACACCGGAATACCCCATTTAATAATATTATTAATAAAGGAAATGATGGGTCTAGCTATGGCTAGTCCTATAAGAGGTGGGCTTTTTTCTTAACCAAACTAATAATATCTCTAAATTTAGATTTACATGTGAAAAATAAATTAATAATTAACTATATTTTCTAGTCTTGACAATAATTAAGAAAAAATCAGATCACTTTCAATACAATACTTACAGAAAACCCACAAGTAAGTACAGATACATTAATAACAAATTCCTCGTTCATACAACATTAAATATTCTGCATTTTATTATTTATTTAATACATTTATTTTCTTATGAAAAGAAAATTATAACAATTAATACGACACTACATATCATATAAATTGTTAGAAATAATGGTTACAAAAAGTTATTTATCAATAAACTATAAATCAGTGAAACATAAACAATTATTAAATCAAATTTATCCACAGTATACCATACCCAAATCAAAATATATTTTAATTACTTTTCAACCGACCCATTAAAAAATTCCACATAAATTCAACGTTATTTTATTATTATACTTTTACCTCAAATAAAATATCTACTAGATATAATGGATTATTTCGAAATATCAGAAATTTAAAAACATTAAATAAAATTTTATTATAATTAATGAAATTAAACGATGAATACCTTTTAGATTTTTTCTTAAAACAAATTATCCAAATCCCCATGTCATAAAATAAAAATAATAATAAATTATTATTATATCAATTAATTATTTTTTGTCTATTTGTCATATTATTATAGGTAAGTGTTTACGTACATTATATAATTTTATTTATCTCTCTTTTTATTATCTTTTAGAAGAGCCCGAGATGATGTTAAATACAAAATCAATTTCTTAAAAACTAAATAAAAAATAAAGTACTTGGAAACATATTATTGAACATTATTGGATCAACAAGTATGGCATAAAATCTAAAGAATTTTACGAGTTTATTCAAGTACTTGATACTAAAAGCATTAAATATTAGGTCATATGAAATATGTTACTGAAAAATTGATCCTTCCGACACGCCGCGTTCATGTTATTGGACATTAATATTGGACATTTACACAGGCTAATACACAGTTTACACAGTTTGTTTAACCTGTTTTAGATTATAATTTCATAGATTTCATTCTTGCAAGTTCGGATCTCAGGAACATTAGACAGAGAACGCTGTAATTAGTTTACTATTTCGTTAACGATGCTTACGCAACACCCAAGTGGTTATGGAGGGTGTGGATGAATTATATTATCGAGCAAATATACATAGGTTCATGAAGACCTTGGACACAACAAAGTGAGCATCACCAAAACTAAAATTGCTCAAAGCTAAAAATGACAAGTTTACAACATAACAAATGTTGTTAAATATGATATAGATATAGACATCATATTGGTGTTATATTGTTGTTTTTTCGTAATCCGCGATTTTTTCTTTTCCAGAGCCCCAGTTTGTTGAAAAATATCATGATAAATAGATAGTTCCGACATAGCGGCAGTTCTAAAGCTTGTTTTTCGCAGGGATAATGCTCCTGCATAAGCGCAGTAATTAATAAAATAATTCTGTAGAAAGGCTCCTTTCATATCAACCCACGCAACACCGCATAACAACAAATAGACTCCATTTACAAAACCTTCCTCAGCCATAGCAAGAAAAACTCTGCAGCCTACATAAAACATCATTAAAGGACAATGAAAGCCGTCTTATTATCCTTAACGGTGCCTTAACCCAATAGAGCCCCATTTATTTACCCACCCTCCCTACACCCCCCATGTTTACCATTGACGTCCCCCTCGTTCACGGTGAAAATAACAAATTTTTGCCTGATTTTCCGAGTACACATCGCACATCGATCACGATGGTCCGTCTTCTTCCATGTCAACGCGGCCTTTCTGGTCTTCTGTAGTATATTCCACTTTTGGGGGTTCGGTAAATTGGTGAGGGTGGCCGGCTGTCTCATCTAGTCATCTGCGATGATACATCGCCCACCCCCTTTTGGAAATGTCGGGTGACTCATCGGCGAGACTGGAGGTTCACGCGCGTGGCTGATTTCTGCCTCTCCCCGATTGTCTAAATCGCGCGACAGACGCAGTGTTTCAGTCATTGTTGCCAACTTCTTAAAAGGGGATTGTATAAGCGGCAGTAGAAAAGAACATCCTGGGTAATACATACAGTACAGCCTCGATAATCCGAACTAATGCGTATAGAAGAGTGTTCGGGTTTGATATTAAAGAAAAAGTTTAAAAATCATAGAAGAGCTTACTTAGGCCTGGTGTCCACCAGATCGGGCCGATAAATATCGGGCCGATCTCAGTCGTACGATAAATATCATGCACATGTATTTTTATTGGAACGTGTCCACTGAAACGATTTTTATCGGGCATAACACACATCGTGTCAGTGGACAGGTTCCAGTAGAAATACATGTGCACGATATTTATCGTACGACCCAGATCGGCCCGATATTTATCGGCCCGATCTGGTGGACACCGGGCCTTACGGTGTCGTACATATATTTACTGAACAACCCAAATATATATTTTTAAATTTTTTTAAAGAATATCATAAAATAACAAACAATTGTATTTTTTGCCATTTGAGAATTTATAGCGTATGAAGTATGAAACCATCATGCTGGAAACTTCAGAAAGCTGTCAAAGTTGAGCTTAAGTTTTCCTTCCCTTCGAACACGTCAATTTCATTTGATGAAAATGCAAATATTACCATACAAATATAGGTATTATATTCAATTTTATTATATTTAATTGATCACCTCATTACGTCATCATTGCCATCATTTTTTCGATCTTATTTTGTTATTTATTTTTGTTTTTGATAGATCCTTTGTCTTCATCGCAGCATACAAAATGTAGGGTCTAACATGAGAAAGTTTTAGATGTTAAGAGGTTGTTTTAATGTTAAGAAAACTTTCGATACAACGATTTCATGAATAAATGGGAAGTAAATGTGTTTATTGTATACGGGGTGTCCCACTTTTTCTCACAAATATATTTTGTTTTAAATTAAATGTCATTCTGAGTAAAACTTTATATGAACACAATTGTGTTTTTCAAATTCTTAAAAAGTTACTGCATGAAATATTAACAAAATAAAGAAAAATAACCATAGAAATACGTCTCAAACAATGCGAAAACGAAGAAAATACACAATTAATACCCATATAACAACAATAAAAGTAAATGCATTTAAGTAAAGAATTGAAAATATCAAAAATAAATTAAATTAACAAATGAAGGAAGATACAAACTGCATAGGAAACGTTTTAGACATTTATTTCTCTACAAGTAAAGCCGTTCTAAGTAGAAAGTTTCATGCCGACGTGTTTGCTTTTTCAATTCCTACAGAAGTTAGGACCGTTTAAAATCCAAATTTCCTATTATTTCAAACGGCTGTAATTTTTACAGAAAAAATAAAACAAATAGGTCCATATGAAACTCAGCGTGACACTTGCTATCTGGTAAAAATGTTTGCAGTGTACCGGTAAAGAGTGGGACACCTTGTAGATCTTTAAAAGTTTCCTGGCGAAATTATAGGACTCAAAGTAAACTTTAAATTTTGTTTCTTGTTATGCTCAAACTGTGTCCTAGTAGCACATAAATGTTTCAGAAGCACTGCTAGTTTACTTTGAAAGGTTATAATTTTTCTAATATTAAAAATAGTATACCTATTATTCTATGAGCAAGTAAGCCAATTACCAATTACACACGAAAACAAAGTTTGTTCGAGCGAGTAATTGCCATTCCTTGCGAATGGAATACTATACTTTTTCTACGACCATGCAATGAAATTTGCTAACAGTATATTATTATACAAGTTTTATAAGACGTCAAATTGGCGCACGAGTTGTTTTGGAACGGGTGCGCCAAATGGAACCAAATGGAACGAGTGCGCCAATACGTCTTATAAAACGAGTGTAGTATACTATTTTTTCTACTTTGCGTCATTAATATTATATAAATTTAGAAATTGGTTACTATATTGCGCTAAATTAGAATTTAAGGTATTTTGCGGGTACTACGTGGAAGTACTGTAGTAACTGTCAACTTCGTAAGGATGGGATAAAAACATGATAAAATCTAATTGTGAATAATTTTACTCTACTTTAGCCTACAAGTTTTAATAAATAATTAGCGAGGTCGCAACGATAATGGAGCTTGGGCCAACAGTTTTAACACTACTGTGATAAATACATGGAACATAACCTAAAAAGCTAACTTTAAAATAGTGGTTTTTATAAGTTTAATAATAATCAGAATAGACGTGTTTGGCGGTAACTGATCAGTTACTTCAAAAAATAAGAAATAACTAAAGAATTGTTGTAACGGTTATTGTTTAACCTAGTAGGTATCAGCAGTTTCTACCTAGTAGGTACCACTGGCTTATACAAGTTTACACTCACATATAAATGAAACCAAATTCTAATTTCGGTGTAACAATTTATTAGAATAAATTATACTTAGTAAAATTACATGTGATGGAGGTAATACAAATACGTTGCACACAACCAGAACTAAGACGAAGTCGAAAGCGACGGACAAAAATGTTACCGAAAACTTATACGTTCCATAACCTAAGAAATCCTCAACACTTTAAATGTACTATAGCTTCCTACGTGAATGCTGATATTCAATAAACCATTTATTGTGCATATACAATCTCGCAGCAGTAATTAAAATCGTTGATATCTACGATGTAGGTTTGATCTTGGTATAATACCTTATAATAGTAAATGTGGTCCTTGAATTATACCTGAAAGGGGGATTTGATGTTTAGTTGAAAAGAATGATGACGATCACTTACCAGAGTCGCAATATATCACCGAAAACGTCATGCTGGGGTATTTTGATGAACACAGCAAAACTGAGAAAGCCCCAATCATTTGGCCATACTATAGCAGGCTACACGCATGTTTAAATACATGCAGAATATTGATATTTTGCAGTTTATGCGATTGCAAGCGATTAAAAAGAGGCAGTGTCGGCTGTGTGTTGTTTTACGTTTGACATATGGCATTGGATATCAATGTGTACCAATCTTAGAAAAAAGTTACTAAAAGGGATGTTACAATGTGTTAACTGTAACACTGAAAACAGTATTACACTGTGTGCCTTGTGAATGCAAAGTAGAAAAATTAAATTATGGCATGTAGAGACGGATGTATGTCACCATGACGGTATTAAATGATTTTGACAGATTAAAGTTGATTGTTGCGCTTGTCACTTAGCATTGTCAATGCCTTGACAGTTGCTAAGGAATGTCTGAAACACGAGGGAAATGCAAATCCAGAGCTGTGATTGGTTCTAAAGTCGTGGGAAATTAAAAGTTTCTCACGACTCGCCGAGTATGAGTAGCCAGGAATAAAATGTATGTCATGGGTGTGGGGAATGGTTAGTATTACTAGCCATAAACTGCCATGATAATGAAAAAATAATTGTTTAGCATTTTGAGATTCTATTTTGAAAACGGCACAATGAAAACGCCCAAGCACTTACCAGTTCAATCCGTGCTCCATAGGATTACTAATACTTTCATATTTGTAGATGAAAAAGGGTAGATGATTGCATGGATCAAAATCAATTGAAGACTGAAAATTGAATTTGATTTGAAATTTAATCAAGTAAAACAAAAATAACAACCAATTTATTTATTATATCTAACGAATTTGTTTCATACCTCTGGCGCGCACTGTTAGCGCACAACTGTACAAAGAAACGTTGTCAGTGCCTACGTTCAATGAAAATGTGCTTAAGTTTGAAGCAAGTTGGATTCATGCGACATTCAATTCTCAAACATTGCAAGAAACACAAAAATTTTTACATTCTGGCCTCATTAAAAAGAGATCTGACGCGATGGCTTCCGAGTCCGGATTTGTATTTGGTTTCTTCCAAAATCTTTTTCTTTCAATATCACAAGTTATTTTCTCATAAAACACGCCTTTCTTGGTCAAATTTTCTCACACTACGGTATTACATCAAGGTTGGTATCATACTGGAGATTCGGATTGGCGTGGGTTCGGATTATTGAGATTGCACTGTAACATTTTATGAAGGTGTTTCTGGGATTTTTAGCTAAAATAGGCACCGATACCAAATTTCAGTTCTCTTTTCTTCTCATTTTCTTCAATTTTGTTAAATTATTTTAAAAAAATCTGAAAAAACCTATATTTGGTGTTAAAAAAGTGAAAATTGGTTGAACACCCAGTGTATGCCGCACTTTTTGTTAATATGTGTCATAAAGTGTTGGTAAATATGAGAAGAAGATGTGTTATAAACTCACATCTGTCATTTGGCATTAACAAAAGAACATGCACTGCTGTTAATGTCATCAAACAAGTGTTTTGTCAATTATCCTCATAAAATGCTTCGAAATGGTATTTCTCCTTAATACTATTAAAGCATTATAATGTGAAGCATTGCTACATATCTAATCTCATAACAATTCAACAAAATACATTTTCTCTGTCTGTACTCTTTGCATTAGTAAACCCCTCTAAGCAAGAAGAGAGTGGCTGGTGGCTCAGCTCGGTTAGGCCTGTTGTAACCAACGAAAGAAAACTGTCTCTGGCTCGTGTATAAATAGTCGGCCGTTCGCGGTCCGTCTGTCTCTATACGGAGCTATTTGAGGAATATACAAGGAGGAACGTGATGGCATCCTATTTCTCCGTTTTAGGATAGGACGGGCCCGAGCCTGGCGCATCAGTCGAGCGGTATAAAAACGAGACGGGAACAAGACGGCTCTTCGAGATTATAATGGGAATAATTTATCGCCGGCTTTGGTCTTCGGAAGCCCTCTGACTGAATAAGGGGAGACAAAGCGATTTTATGCCCCCTAAAGGTCGTACGAATGATATTTTGCGTCGGTTGTTTACGTTAAAAGAAGATTATCGATTGTAGAACTAAATATCATAAAGTAAAATAGGAAATAGCCATGTTCATCCGTACGTAGGTAACATTAAATTGTATATCAACGCAGATGGTTTTGTACATTTTTAAGGGTTGAGGAAGGCGGCTATTTAAGAAAATAATAAACAAATACTTAATTGAAGGGGTAATTTTTCTGAGAAATAGGGTCTCCAAATAAACAAACTATAATAAACACAAACAATGTTAATGGCGTCTCCACTCTACACCCCTGGGTCACAAATTTCTTTTTTTTTGCCCTTCTAGGGTTGGACCTATATTATAATATAATATAAATACAGGTCCACCAATACAGCTCTATTTAAAATACAATTATAATAGTAATTAAGGGCTTTTCGGGAAAAGGACCTGAGTGTGATGCATAGTTTACCTCACTCTATATTCTGCATTTTAAAATAAAAGCAAACTGTCATAATTTTTCTCCAATCTAAAAACAGTGATTACTTGACACTCTTTAAAGTTATCTAAAAATAAAGTACTCTATCAGAATTCAGGTTGAAAACTGCAATGTTTTGGTAACCTCATTGATTTTATTAGTAAACTATATAAAAAAAAACATAAGTTTTTCTAGATATCTTGAAAAAGTTCAATTTATATTCAGATAGACCAGTAAAAAATGATAAATTTTATTATTTCTGCACTTGTCTTACTTAGAGAATTCTGTTACGTCACCTTTAACGGGTCTCAAAATCAACAAAAAACTGTTGAACAAAGTCATATTCACGTATAGGATGATGTAGTTTTGAGCAAAAAGTTTCATATAGGCTTTTGTCTTTTTCAAATCCAATTCCTTAAAATAGCGTTAAAGATAATTATCAAACCAGAAAAATAATAAAATAAAATACATATTAAACAATGCAAAAATGAAGGTTGAGTTACTAAAAGTTTGTGATCTAGTGTTTTCATAACCACACCGAAAGCGGTTTCGTCATGAGTTTATAACGAACGCAAAGTAGAAAAAGTAAATAACTTGTTTAATAGGCGACAAAAAAAATACAAAACAAATAACTTTTTTCCGCCCAAAACCTTTATTCAGATATAGTAAATAATATTTTGCACGACACATACCGCACACTAGAGAGCACAGCAAAAGCACGACACTCAAACATGACGTTTGTTTGATGTGACATTTAATTTCTAAAAAAATATGCATTGAAACATGGTAATGAACCCATCGCTTCTAAATAAAATTGAGGTAAGCATGAAAATTTGTTAAAAATTATTACTCAATGAAAATCAAGTTATATATTATGTACTTTTAATTTTTCTGCATTTTATGCTAATATATAATTTAAAGAACAGGTGGCTTATTCACATTGTCATACTAAACATTGGTAGCCATAGCCATGGCGTCGTCATCCGAGGATGACGATTTTCTTATGTGGCGTTTAATTAGAAAACGTAAGAAAAGTTACTGGGTTCATCCGTATAATAGTAATTTCAACTCATTTATTGCTATAATTTGGATTGTATAGAACAGGATTACCCTGAATTTCAGCAATTGACTCCACTAAAAATCAAAATTATCTTTCATTTTGAATGATTGACGGTTACATCATCCTGGCATAATCTGTTGCTATATCGATGCATATATAACATATAATTTATCATCTGAAAATAAATACCCAATTGAAATTGTCTGATGAATAAAAACGCTTCTTGTCTTTTTTTATTCATCAGACAATCACAAACAGCACAGTCATAAGTTACATAGGAAAAAGTCATTGAAAATGTTAGATCAATAGTTTAATGCCAAAATTTGCGTCAAATAAAAATTTAATTTTACTGATTTTTGTAATTAAATTAATTTGTGTGGTCCTTTTATTAAAACAATCCTATTTTTGCGTCTAATTCGACATTTATGATAATCGGTTAATTTAAAAATTCATTACAATAGTCACAAAAATTACAGAAATCAAGATTGCTTGGATGCTGCTTGTGTGCGACGCCACAAAAAAAAGGTTGGCAGAAAACATGCATACAGCAAGCATACAGCAAGCAGCGTGCATTTTGCACCTAGGAGCAAACACTCGTTCAGTGTTCCTACATATGGGACATGGGACCGTTTTTTGCACCTTGATGCTTTTGCTGCCTGTTTGCTGCCTGCTCGTTCAGTGTGCGGCCTACCTAAAAAGTTTCATATGGACGTATTAATCTGTTCAGTTCGATAGTAGATAGTAACTAACAAAACCGCATTTTAAACGTCTCCAACTTCTTCAAGAATTGAGAAACCCAATAAGTCCATATAAAACTCAGAATGACCTTTACTTTCTAGAAATAGATCAGTTAAACGTTTCATATGGATTTTTTTGTGTTCATTTGCTATTCAATTTATTATTTTGACTTAATTTATTAAGTTTTATTGTTGGTATGAATGTTGATTGTGTTATTTTTTCGGTTTTGCATTATTTATCAATGGCCAGGTGCAATATCACGTATCTCCTTGTTTAAAGCATAGGTAATACGTGGTACTGCAGCTAGCCCATCGATATAAAACAATGCAAAACCGAAAAAGTAACACATTCAACAGCTAGCTAGACCGTCGATATGTTTTTTATTTTTATTTTTCGTTTAGCTTTTGCTTTATAATAAATTTATTTTGCGGGGGAAAAAGTAAATTTGAAACCTTGATTTTATTTTCCCTCGCATTTAAAGTAAATGTTTTTCCGAATCAAATGTTATATATAGACTTGTTATTTTGTTAATTGTTTAAGAAGTTAGACCCGTTTAAAATACTGTTTTGTTAATATTTCAAACGGTTGTAAGTTTTTAAGGAAAACATATGAAGTCTATATGAAATTTTGTACTCAAAATAAATAACTTCACAAAAAGAAAAGCATTTGTATTTTTTGTATGTACAGTGTACTGTACACAGATAAAAAGAATTCGTTAACTCAAATAAATCGTTGTTTGAATAGAGGCAAAAATATATTTATTTGCTACAATGAATGTTTGTTTGAGTCAAAGGACATTTGTGTAGAGTAACGTACCATTTTTTTGACTAAATATATCCAAATAACGAATTATTTGTCTTAAACAATATTTCTACCAGTGTATCGTTTATTTATCTAATGAAAATGTTGCTGAAAAAACTTGCTGCGAAATCACTGCTTTAGAACCATCGCACAGTGGCGTTCACTATTGACAGTAATTCTATTTTTCTTTAGCTTTTTATTTTGCATTATTTATTTATTTACATCATACGTCGGTTAAAAGTTTAAGGATTTACACAAACCGAGACTTTTAAAGGACAAATTATTCAGTAACTTATTAGAAGGAACATAAGAAATTATCGGCAACCTTGTAGGTACTTTCTGCTAACAGCAAGCATGACTGAGGTGATTTTATGCAAAAAGAAAACTGCAGATCAAGTGTTACAAATATTAGCCATGCTAAACAACTTCTTGTTGCATACCTATAAGGAAGCGGAAGTTGTCACATTTATTGCTTAAACATTTTAAATGTAACCATCTACGTTTGTAACCACGTTTATAATAAAACAGTAAATTTTGTGACACAAACACCATCAATCTCTTTAATACATTCACATGTCTGCAATATATCGGATATATTCACCACAAATAAACTGTTCCCTACCAATAACAGTTCGCACCCTAACATTATAGCATTAACACTTTCGGGACAAAGCAAACACTAATAAATACCATATCGATATCAATCTGCTGGGTTCTAACACACAAATTAAATTTTCCACCGACCATACCATAGCGTCGCATACAATTAATTTTCTCATCTAAATATACAACAGCACGCTTATCAGCACTATTGCACGCAAAACAAAATTAATGAATGCGTACCGTTTATAACGTTTGCCTACCACGTGCAAATAAGGGTCAAACCCCCTCATCTAAAATAAACAACGTCTGTGCTGCGTTGTGAGATAAGCTCGAGTGTTCGCAGATAACGCAATTTAGAAAATTCGTATTAGGTTTTTAAGTGCTTTCCTTTGGAAGGCTATAACAGTGGGGTTAAATCCTGGTTAAAAATAGGACGCTATTCCCTTTATCTTAAGGAATGGACGAGGTTTTGTCTTGCCTCTCCTTAAAAAGGAATTCTTTCGGGTATTCGTTGCGAGACGCCGCGCCGGCAAATGTCTACTAACAACTGTCAGAGAAGATTGAACCTATTAAAAGTTGTGTTGTGTTCGGGGGAGGAAATTTATTTCGAGAGTTCTGGAAAGGGAGACGGGGAAAGTATAAATTGGTGCCAGTTTCCCTCTGCGAGATTTTATTTAATTTAGTCGGTGCTGGGAAATAAATCATTTTCTCTTTGGGATGGTTGTTGTTGGTGGCAGTTGCTGCCCGGACAATTATGATTATTTTTATTTCGTTTTGTGGTTCCCTTTGGATCGCATTAATCTAACTGTTGTTTACCGGAATCTAATTGTTGTTTTCTTTCTTTTTGCAGGTGAGTTATATTCCCGGGTTCCATAGATTACTGTCTTCACTTCATTTTGGTATTGTATTAACTCCTTTTTGTATAATTCAGCAATTAATGTATTATCAAACTCTTAACTTTATTGCATTTCTGATTTATATTACTTTTTCCGATAAACCTAAAATCGGTATTCTATCTCTAAAATTATGATAAAAAACGAGAGATTTTTACAATACTATGCCGGATATGACAAAAATACCCTCATGCCGAATATGTTTGAACCAAATCAGATTTTTTTTAGTTCACCTACAGGGTGGTTGTAAAACAAGTGTGTCTTAAATATTCCAGTTTTTCACAGTCTAATTTTAGAATGTAATTAAGATTATGCATATATAGGAAGATGTTGATAAACATGCAGGATGTAAATTAGTAAAGGGCAACATGCACCGTGTCAAAAAAATAATCGATTTTTCAATTATATATTTTTTATAGTCCAATGTTCAACTTACAGCCGTTTGAAATATTAACAAAACGTATTTTAAACGACTCCAACTTCTTAAAAATTGGGAAACATAAATTCATATGAAATTTATTACGCGGAATGACATTTACTTTCTAGAGAATAAAATTGTAAAAAGTTTCATATGGGCTTTATTATTTTTTTTTATTTTAAATGTGTTTACTTAAATTTATTTACTTTTTATAGTTGTAATGGGTACTGATTGTTATTTTTTCGGTTTCGTTTTGTTTGATATGTATTTTATTTTATATATTTCTTTGTTTTGTTAATATTTCAAACTACTCTAAGCTTAAGGAATTGAAAATTAAAAGAACTCCATAGAAATATATAATTTTGCGGGGAAAAGTAGAACACCTTGTATATTCGGAAAACTACGTAAGTACATATGAACGTGAGAACTTACTGAAAAAAAAATATGGTTACAGTAGATTGTTTGTATCTCCGTCATTTTAAAGTATTTTTAGTAAAAACTATCAGGAAAAATAGTTTATTAATTCACCATTAACGCCAGCCGTATTTTTAACTAAACAGTTATTTTCTGAATAATGTTGTCTCCAATGGCGGCTCGTAGCTAATATTAGTGGGGGTGCTGTTCCAGAAATGTTTTTGTCATTGTTTTAAAAAATATTGTGTTAAAGGAAAAAAAAAGTATAAAGAGAAAATTTATTCAGAAACTTGACGAAATCGTAAAAGAATTTAGGGAATAAAAGCGGATTTCTTATTTACTTTACATAAATTGGTAGTTACATTAATAAATTTATGTAAAAAATACATTTTCTAAATACTACGCTTTAACAAAATGTACTAAAAATTAAAAATGTTCCATATTTTTTTAATGTTTCATGCATTGTCACCAGAAATCGTCTACATGCAAAAATTAAACTCGATTGGATAATGGGAAGTAGGTAAAATATCGATTACAAGATTTATACATAACAAGCAAACAAGTAAGGTTAACGTAAGCGTAGTAATAAATTTATGTAAAAAATACATTTTTTTAAAACAACGCTTAATGAAAAAAAACGCATTAACAGTTCAATTTTGAAAATTGTGGCAAAATTTCTAAAAATGTTTCAATTTTGTTATTCCTTTATGCATTGTCACCGGCAATCTGTCCACGTGCAAAATTTCAACTTGATTGGCTATTGGGAAGTAGGTAAAATATCGATCAAAAGATTGTAGCAAACAAACAAGTGAAGTTAAGATAAGCGTAATTCTTCTTGTTTTAATTTGCGCGAAAATATCAATAATTTTATCCTTGGTCTCTGGATGAAAACTGGCACTGCAATTGTTGTAAAATACGTATTGCCTTTTGATATGCCATCCGCAGTTTCTAAAATTACCTTCCACCAGCCGAGGGTCGGCACGGTCTGTATCCTGCCTCGCTTGCCGCTGTTGTGTGCGCATGCGCAGAACAGCCAAACAGCTCGCCTACTGGAACTGTGCAGATCACAGTTCCATACAACGATTTTTGAATCTTTTTCTTAAACTGGGGGATGGCTACTGACATTAACGATTAAGGATTATACTTTGTACAAGTATAAAGAAAGAATTAAAGGAAAAAAGACTCATTATATTAAATGTTATCCATAATATTAAGTGGAAATAGTGCTGCAGTTCCACAGTGCCTATACGCGAGCCGCCACTGGTTGTCTCTTACATATATTAAAAATTACAGCCACGACCTGAATTTGAGCCAGGAACTTTTGAGGTTCTAGCACATTGCTCTACCAGTTGAGCTATGGCACATTTTCTGATATAATCATTACGGCATGTCGGTTGAACGATTTTGAGAAATATTAAGACTTATAAAAATTATTCCTCTATGACTTACAAAAAAATCATGGGGTCAAAATGTTTACAAATTAAGTACTGTAAGTAATTAAGTACTGTACCGCATTATGGATGTTATTTAGATTTTAGTCAAACATTTTCTTACTTTCGTACTCTAATTTTTCGAATTTCGTTTTCGAATTTCTTGGATATTATTTTTAATTAGATCCTGAGGTGCACCATGGAGCATAAAATAAAATAGAACACCTATTTAAAACCTGAGACATTTGTAAGTTAATAGTGACAAATGATTGTTTTGGGAAAATTTTACAGTTTATTGTTTTTCGGCCAGTCTGTTTCTTGAATTAATATTTAAGCCCATTATTTATATAGTTAGGGACATCTGGAGACTCAAATTCTCTGAAAAAAAATCTTTAAACTATAATTATTGCTAAAATATGCATTTTTTCTTATTAACTAAAAATGCAAGTTTTGGACATGTTCTTAATACCGTCATTCTTATACGTCATTTAATTGGTACAGCAAACTATCACCTTTACATTGCAATAATTAAGGTTAGGTGAAACGGTTATACTTTTCGCACAACCGAAGGACAAATTACAACAAATAACACTTAATTTACGTACAGTTTAGATTTGCTTTCGAATCTTTTCGACAATCGAAGTGATAAAACAAAACACATAGTCACAAAAACTGTGATTTTAGGGCATTTATTTCGATAGCAAGAATTACAACATCAAGGTTTTACTATTACAACCTCATTTACTTAAAACTAGTACACAACTTTAATGTTATAATGTTGTTTATGAAATATTTTATACAGGAGCATTCTGGAAAAAACTATCACCACGACATATTTTCATGTTTACTGTTTAAACCCGTACTATGTATTCAAATCATAGACCGGGTATGCTATACGGGGCGCTAGTGTGGGGTACGCTGCGTGGTCAAATTTCATGTATCTTTTGTATCCATGGAAACTAATCTTGCTCGTGTGGGATAGAATTTTTTTGTTGCAAATAATACATACATTTTGAACCGTGAAAGGTTACAATGCACTGAACTACAGACTCATGAACGACCATACTCACTGACATAATACGGGTTAATGCATTCAACAACTCCATTAGTCCCGTTCGTCATTCTCTTGCCATTAGTAGTAGAACATAGTAGGCGAATTGCGTTAAATTGCCGGTCTACTTGCTAAATTATGCAGGATGTTGCCCTCCGGCAGAATTGCGCAAAGCTCTGTTTCAATTTAAATAGAAACAACCAGCTCAAACGATATTTACGCGAGTAGCAATAACGCCCAATATCACAGACCACAAACGTCCTAACGACCGTATTTTCTAATCGAGTCGACGTGGGTGAGATACGATTTTTATTTTTGGAAATCTGTCCGCGATATGTGTGCGGTTTGCGCGCTGCTATCGCTGTGCGTGGGGTATTGTGATTTACGCCAGTTTTAGCGCGGTATACAGGATAGAGATACAGTATAAACGACGCTTGGAATTCATGTGTGTGGGTCATGGTGTTGTTAAATTAATAACGGCATATTAGTTCATCACAATAGCTTCGGAATTTTGAGTTTTTAGGTTATTTCCTCTACGTGGGACCATAAAATGGTTAGTTGTTTCGTTATGCGTCTCATAGGTATGCTATTATTTTAGGTTATGTGTCGATACTTTCACGTTATTGCTTATTGCCTATGCGTATTGTTTTGTAAGTGACAGTTAATGGACAAATATACGTTTAATATATTCCATTGGTTTCTAAATTTGGAAATTTTATTTGATTTGAACGATTCAAACTGGCGCCGTTAAGATTGCAGAATTCTGTATTGCGTATGAATTGGAAAATTATTCGTTTTGTTCGACCAATTGGGTGTCATATTCGAGTAGGAATGACCGCATCTTAGAATTTTTATTCTATTTAAGATATTCTATAAGTTGTTTACACAAACGTCATAAATACCTTTGACAATCATGAGATTGTTAATTACTGTAAAGTGATACATGAATTCTTAACATTCTTGAAATCTCTGTCAAAATGAGCCTAGTTTTTAAGTGACTAGGACCTATGTTGAAATGGATCTTAATTTAAGATTGCTAGGCGTTTTAGGGTTGTTGGTCTAATATTTTGTTTTGTGATAAATAGTACGGCTGTTTTGTGTTTGAATGACAAGGTCAAGCACCATAGAATGTGTCGTTTCATTATTATTTGAAATAGGTAGATTAGCTAACGCTATCTTTTTGCATGGAAATGGAATAGGTTTTTCTGCCTTGGTTGTGGTATTATTTGAATCAGATTATAATTGTTATATTAAAGTTTAAGAATTCACCTTGAGGTTTTTTTATCCACTATACTTACTTTCACAGTCTAGGTATCTATTTGTTGAGATGTTGTTTGTAGATTATTGGGAATGATTGTTATTTATTGTTATTTATAATATTGTTTATATATTCTAGTGGCACAGGAATTTGTGAACTGCAATATGAAAACATTGAAATTCCTAACTCGTTCTAACCTATATAGTGCTGTCATCAGTACATACCATCTGCTGCTAAATCGCCCAGCTTGATATTCACAAAATAACACATTACAAGTACACCTTAAAACAATGTTAAAATAATAAATGAAGTACTAAACTAGAATAAAAAACAATTGAAAAAAAAACAGGTACAATAGTAGCTTTGTGGTTGAACATTAGGGTGATCAACTTTTTAATACTCGAAGGCGGGACGCTGTGATCTGAGGGGAGAATTCAATAATTAAATCTCATTTTATAACTTAAATGGTCATAATTCACGAATACTCTTTTTTATCATTTTCAACATATTCCTATTTCAATGACAAACACTTTATATAATTACTTCTTGAGTGATTTTCCAAAAAAAAATATGCTGGATTTTTTAAGTTAAAGGTGTTTTTTAAAGATATTTTAAGCTAAAACTGAAATAAAAACATGCAAAATCCTTTCTTTTCTTCTGTTTGTAATTCTTTTTTTTTACTGCTTCGCATCCAGAGAATAGTGTTAATTTTCTAGAATTTGCAGCGTCGAGCCATTGTTTGTGCCTATTAGATATTGGATGCATTTTTTCATTTTATTCATATTTTTTTATGTAACACTGTCCAAAAAAAAATCTAGATCCGACTGGAAATGTGGTTCATATTGCCAAATGTGGAATTGTCTGTTGAAATTCAGTTGAATTTGCATTTTTGTTTTCAACTACATTTATCAATATTTTATGATTTTTAGATTAAAAAATACCGTAAAATATGCTCTTCCTAGTTCTAAACTAAAGATAACTGGAACACAAATGTTTCTGATTGTTTTATTTGAAATCCGATAATAACAATTTTCTGTGGCCCAATTCGAAAATTTAATCTTTTATTTATTGGCAAAAGCAAATATCGATTAAAATTTAAAATAAATAATAATCTTTTTTGATAAATTCCAAACTGTATCCACAAACATTTAAGAAGCTATAATTAATAATGTATTCTTTTGTGTAAATTTTCTCTGCATTTGTATGACTATGAAATCCATACATTTACTTGAACAATCATAACCTCAAAGGCACAGATGTGGTTTCTCAGCAAGATTCAATCTTGACTAAATTCATGCAGCAGTTCTACCCTATTATATTAATAACGGGGAAAATGGTTGGGACAAGTTTCGGGACGGTTCACGACGGGACAAATTGTCAAATTTCGGGACTGTCCCGCCCAATTCTGGACGGTTTGTCCCGCCCAATTCTGGACGGTTGGTCACCTTATTGAACATGTGTTAACTGAGTAATAATAATAAAAATAACCTGTATTTTCAGAAAAAAAACTTAAACCAGCAAATTTATTTCTCAGATCCACATTGATTAAAAAACGATAAAAATATCAAAAATCCTTTATAAGCTGGAAAATTGTAATTTATCTGTCTTTAATTAAGTGTATTTTCAGTATTTTTTTTAATTTTCATATTCCGATTTAAAAAATCTAATTGAGAGCTTATGATTGTCACAAAATTTGAAATAAAAAAAAATATTTTTAGGACATAGACTTGTATTAGTTTCATTACAATTTTGATTCCAAGATTTTGCATCGCTATTATTTTTAATTCCAGATGTGTCGCTTTACAAATTTGCCATAAACTGGACAGATGTCTGAGATTTGAGATAGGTACTACATTCCAGTTTGATATTTAAGCATAAAATTACATTTAAAACTCTACTCCCTAAAACAATCCTAATTCACATTTAAAAAGTAATTCGTAGGTAGTTTACTCTAGACTCTAGAGCAAGTTTAACAATTTCTGTTTTTTTGAACACACTCGCTGTTCAGAATTAAATGAAGAAAAAAATCTGACTAGTTATGCACTTTTTAGACGACCCAAAAATCTTCTTAATAACTTTTTTCTTGAGAAATGTAGGTCCATTAACTATACTTATTTATATTTATACTTAGTTTGGTTCATCTGGTAACACACTGTATATGATTTGGGGTCCAGAGATTGGCCCTAACTAAACTTAATGCAGACAAGATAACTCAGGCCAAACAACGATGGGGCGGGCGATCAATGTAAGATTTCATAACTTCAATTAATACAGTCAATTTGTGCTCAAAAGGGCTCCTCGCGGGAAAGTTGTGGGGTAGTTTTGATTTCTTCCATTTTATGTTTTTTTTTGTGCTGAATTTTGTTAACAAAATTCAAAACAAAGGATTTTTTTGGGGTTTTGGTTGTTTATTGGTTATAACTGGGAAACTATCAACTTTTCTTGAATCAACCTCTCAATTCAAAATGCAAGTGCATGAAATTTCCAAGAAACCTCACTGTTTATGTTTTTTCAACGACAAATCGTACAGTCAATTTGTGTTCAAAAGGGCCTAGCGAGAAAGTTGTGGGGTAGTTTTGATTTCTTCCATTTCATGTTTTTTTTTGTGCTGAATTTTGTTAACAAAATTCAAAACATGGTTTGTTTTTTGTTTTTGGTTGTTTTTTGGATATAACTGGGAAACTATCAACTTTTCTTGAATCAACCTCTCAATTCAAAATGCAAGTGCATGAAATTTCCAAGAAACATCACTGTTTATGTTTTTTCAACGACAAATCGTACAGTCAATTTGTGTTCAAAAGGGCCTAACGAGAAAGTTGTGGGGTAGTTTTGATTTCTTCCATTTCATTTTTTTTTGTGCTGAATTTTGTTAACAAAATTCAAAACATGGTTTGTTTTTTGTTTTTGGTTGTTTTTTGGTTATAACTGGGAAACTATCAACTTTTCTTGAATCAACCTCTCAATTCAAAATGCAAGTGCATGAAATTTCCAAGAAACCTCACTGTTTATGTTTTTTCAACGACAAATCGTACAGTCAATTTGTGTTCAAAAGGGCCTAGCGGGTAAGTTGTGGGGTAGTTTTGATTTCTTCCATTTAATTTTTTTTTGTGCTGAATTTTGTTAACAAAATTCAAAACAAGGTTTTCTTTTGTTTTTGGTTGTTTTTTGGTTATAACTGGGAAACTATCAACTTTTCTTGAAACAACCTCTCAATTCAAAATGCAAGTGCATGAAATTTCCAACAAACTTCACTGTTTATGTTTTTTCTCCGACAAATCGTTCGGGCTCAAGCAATAATAATAATAATAATAATAATAATAATAATAATAATAATAATATTTCGTATTTTTCGTATTTTATCTGTCCCTGGGTAAAATCCACTTTTTACACCCCAAAACTCTGATTTATTATTAAAGACTGTCAATATTAGTGAATTCCTTGCAGTTATCTATGATGTGTATGATCGTGTATGTAAACGTACAGGTATTTTTTAAAAAATAAATAAAAATTGTAGGAAGTTTCATTCATGTACTTTCACTTTAAATTGAGAGCTTGTTAACGAAAATTCGCCAACAAATTAAATTTTTACAAAAATTAAAAAATTTTAGCCTTTTTTGCATTTTCTTCAATAGTGCGTCACGAAATATTGTTAGCAAACCTCAGGTTTAGATTCAGCACACCGCAAATAACATAAGGAATGGAATCCATAAAAATTACCCCCATGACTTTTAATGATGTTTGGGTCCTTTTTGACCAAAGGTGCATTTCCGGCCCCAGCTAGAATTCTTGTATACCTAACGTATTACAACCTATGGGTCTCCAAAGCCAATATCTTCTTTTTTTACTTCGTTCCAATAAAGAATTGGCCGGTAATACAGGAAGAATACAAACTATTGGATCTGCATGTCAAATAGAACAAGTTCCCAAACCTAAAACAAGTTTGAGTCATCTTAATGTTCTCTATTTTGTATAGCACAAACATAACCTCTGCAGTCACCAGAAATATTAGTCTCAAACACGAAAACAAACCTTTATTTATACACACATTGACATACCCCTTGCGACAACGTTAAGAACGAGGTCGCTAACCAACGAACGGAGTTCTATTTCGGTTTACGCTGCTCATCTCGGACAGAGGTCGCGGGAGTCGCGAGACGTCGACCCGGCTTGCTCCGCGGCCGCCGCCGCGACAACTGCCGCGATTACCCGACTTTTGACGCGGTCGCGGGCCGGCAAAGTCGGGATCCCGCCGCAGGCCAATCAAGCCGATTGAAAACAATTGAGCGGCGCTACCCGCGTCTCGCGGATTATCGCCGCGCGCGAGAAAAATGGTCTCAAGCGAGCCGGATTCCCCGCCCGCACTCTGCCGCTGCTGCGCTTTTGTTTATGGCGCGCATACCACAAACTGCTCGGTTCTCAGGCGCCTCACAATGCACCGCTGTGAGGCGAACGGGCCTTTTGTTGTTGCACGCTGTCCCGGAATGGGGCAAGCCACGATTTCTGTACACATGGTACAATGTAATTGTACCGACGACGCTGCGACGGTGACGTATGTGTGGGCTGGATGGTTGTTTTTTGGTGCCCGCTCGCGCTTTGGTACGATGTTGGATGTAAGGCGTGTGTCGCAATCCTGTTTGGTTGTCTTGGTTGTCAGGGGGTAATGATAGTGGAGTATATAGCGTTAAGAGTTGAGCAATTTATTATAAAGTGTTACATGCCTGGGTAATCTTTAGAATTAGAATTATAATGTTTGGATTTGAACTGTTCTTGTTAGCATTGGTTTGCTGCTTGTGTGATGGATGTTGTGAATGATCTTTGTGATAAACCAACTCGTTTATGGGAAAAGTTTGTTTTCATGTTATAGACAATTAGTAATCAATAGAATTCACATCTTTAGGAAAGATGGGACTTATCAAGTGATGATCAAAATAAAGATTTTTCGGATTTTTCTCAACTGTTTATGCTAACCTGCCAAATGCATACTTTTGGTTCCAAAAACACAACTTTATCCTCGAGAGAAACAAAATTAGAGCTACTAACACTGTCAGTTTGACCTAAAGACTTCAGTTTGGCGATCATTCTTCGGGTTTTGTCATAACGCTTTTTTTAATTTAGTAAAAGAGAAGGATTTTGCTTCACGGTTACATTCTGAAATCATTGCAACCACAAAACAAAGTACATATTCAGATACGATACTTTTCTAGTGCTGGTCGCATCTACGTCTCTGCAATTTTGACATTTCTGGCAATTATTGCTGAAGTTGGGGAATTGGGCTGAAATTGTACTCAAATACAAATCAATTTTTGTAATGTGTGTTGGGCTATTTGAACTTAGAAGTAATTTTCTTTTTCTTTTTAGACAACGAAATATTTTTTAACTAGCTCAACTCGTTATTCATCTAAGAAGTAACACTAAAAATGTCATCCATTTTATACACTAAATAACTCCTTTTTTTTATAAATCTGAAGTGGCCACCCACATGACTTTATCATACTATACAGTAGTGTCAAACTGTGTCAAACGCTGATCTTTCGACAATACTGTCAATAGAATCAAGATAAATGTCAAATCCTGGCTAACTAGTTTTGATGCAGACACTACCGATCTCGATCAAATAGAATTTGCTCATGCAGTTATATACTATTAACTTTATCCAATATTGTCATAGACATAAATTATACAAAATTTTGTAGTATTAAATTTTGACATTTCTGGCAATTATTACTGAAGTTGGGAAATTGGGCTGAAATTGTACTCAAATACAAATCAATTTTTGTAATGTGTGTTGGGCTATTTGAACTTAGAAGTAATTTTCTTTTTCTTTTTAGACAACGAAATATTTTTTAACTAGCTCAACTCGTTATTCATCTAAGAAGTAACACTAAAAATGTCATCCATTTTATACACTAAATAACTCCTTTTTTTATAAATCTGAAGTGGCCACCCACATGACTTTATCATACTATACAGTAGTGTCAAACTGTGTCAAACGCTGATCTTTCGACAATACTGTCAATAGAATCAAGATAAATGTCAAATCCTGGCTAACTAGTTTTAATGCAGACACTACCGATCTCGATCAAATAGAATTTGCTCATGCAGTTATATACTATTAATTTTATCCAATATTGTCATAGACATAAATTATACAAAATTTTGTAGTATTAAATTTTGACATTTCTGGCAATTATTACTGAAGTTGGGAAATTGGGCTGAAATTGTACTCAAATACAAATCATTTTTTGTAATGTGTGTTGGGCTATTTGAACTTAGAAGTAATTTTCTTTTTCTTTTTAGACAACGAAATATTTTTTAACTAGCTCAACTCGTTATTCATCTAAGAAGTAACACTAAAAATGTCATCCATTTTATACACTAAATAACTCCTTTTTTTTATAAATCTGAAGTGGCCACCCACATGACTTTATCATACTATACAGTAGTGTCAAACTGTGTCAAACGCTGATCTTTCGACAATACTGTCAATAGAATCAAGATAAATGTCAAATCCTGGCTAACTAGTTTTAATGCAGACACGACCGATCTCGATCAAATAGAATTTGCTCATGCAGTTATACTATTAATTTTATCCAATATTGTCATAGACATAAATTATACAAAATTTTCTCTACTTTATCTTATTATTTAACTAGTTTGACGACATTACAGATATTGCGGCGCATTTGCAAAATCGTTATAAAATGCTAAGAGTAAACCTCCTTTGGACCCTTACAGCTCTAAGTTTGGTCATGAAACTTCTAATTATGAAGTTTCGTCCCGATACCTTTAATAGTTTCTCCGGAATCATCACCACAAAAAAACAGGTACACACACACACAGACATATTTTTGTACCTTGGTCAAAAATATTACCAAATGGACCCAAAAGGACATATTTCCGCGAAAATCCCAAAACTTCTTTTCGACACGACTAAAATACTTTATTATGCAGTGTATGAAAATCGCGTTTTTGTAGTGGTAGAACTGGTATTTAAAGATGTCATTATTGACCCATTATTGAAAAATTGTCCATTTTGTTTTAACATATGTTTTATTCTAATTTTGTTTTAATGTATAAAACAAGAATAAAAAAATCACCTAGCTAGCGAAGCAAAACTAATAAAATGTGCAGCAAATGATTGCGGCTTTTAGTTAGTTTGTTAGGTTTTTTAATATTTAAGTCTAGAGGTGGAATTTTTATATTTCTCGATGTTGGGGAATGAATCGGTCATTATTTTATTGCCACTTTTACTAAAGTTATCCTACCACTAAAATAAACCTCCTCAAAACCATTCAACTTTTGTTTTCTTGTAGACCCTATGTTGTATTTTAATATTCTCGAAAATTCTTATCTGATTTCCATGATATGTTACTAGGGTCACTCTTTCGATAATTTTTAACTGTTTACTTTTAGTACTATTTTTGTACTTTTGTATTATTTTCGACAGTTGGCACTTTGGAATAGGTATCAAGTTTTTTTTGTCATTTTTTGTGTATAAAACAATCGGGGCAATGTTGGTAGCACTACCGGGTGTGATGATTGGTCTCAAACTGAGTTTCAAACTGTTGAGGACGTGGATTTTAGCTATAAGAAGAGTAATGATGGTCGAAGATCACACGAAACAGCTAAGATTGGTGTCGTTGGAGTAAAGAACAAGTAAAGAACATTTAGTGGTTGACATAACTTTAAGTAACTATCAGTTTTTTAAATCCCTTATAGGGGAGACTCGCTCCTTGGTATTATATCGCGGACTACGTCGCTCGACACAACTGTAGAAACTGAAACTGTAGGAACTGGTGCTCTTAGATCTGGCAACACTTAAGTTCTATCCAAATCAATATGCTATGAAACCCAGGTTTGAGGAGACAAAACTAATAACAATAAATTGTTAAATGTTAAGTCCTTTCAGCGCACCTCCTATGTCAGGTTTAATATTACAGATTAATACAATCTGACATATCGGACATGGAGCGTCTTAGCCCCAAGACCCTTATACCATGTAGCTCGCCCATCATCTGCGGAGTCATATCGTTGCAGCCTCGTTTCGCGTATTTATTTGGTCAATTTCACGAGATTTCACTGGGTTCAACTGTTTTGAAATCATAGTAATTGGGATATAAAGACTAAAAGCATAGAAATGTAAAAGGAGCAACACGAAAATAAGATATAGGATTATTAAATGAACAAAAGTAAACAAGGAAAGAAGGAAATAACTAAGGAAGGAAGGAAGGAAGGAAGGAAGGAAGGAGGGAAGGAAGGAAGGAAGGAAGGAAGGAAGGAAGGAAGGAAGGAAGGAAGGAAGGAAGGAAGGAAGGAAGGAAGGAAGGAAGGAAGGAAGGAAGGAAGGAAGGAAGGAAGGAAGGAAGGAAGGAAGGAAGGAAGGAAGGAAGGAAGGAAGGAAGGAAGGAAGGAAGGAAGGAAGGAAGGAAGGAAGGAAGGAAGGAAGGAAGGAAGGAAGGAAGGAAGGAAGGAAGGAAGGAAGGAAGGAAGGAAGGAAGGAAGGAAGGAAGGAAGGAAGGAAGGAAGGAAGGAAGGAAGGAAGGAAGGAAGGAAGGAAGGAATGAAGGAAGGAAGGAAGGAAGGAAGGAAGGAAGGAAGGAAGGGAGGAAGGAAAGAAGGAAGGAACGAAGGAAGGAGGGAAAGAAAGAAAGAAAGAAAGAAATAAGGGAAGAAGAAAAGAAGGCAAGAATAAAAGAAGTGAAGATGGAAGGAAAAAATTAAGAAGAAAGAAGGAAGGAAGGAAGGAAATATGGAAAGAAGGCAAGAATAAAAGAAGTGAAGAAGGAAGGAAAAAAATAAGAGAGAAATTGATATCTTACGTCAAACATTATACGGGCTCTTAAACTAATATTCGTTAACTAAGTTAATTTATGCGTGTCTTGTGCACGCCTTCGACAGCAACAATCTTACGGGCAAATGCATTAATTGAATAGAGGCCACCGGAGCGGGCCAACGACCAAAATTAATTATCCTAATGAATTCGGTATTGTTCGGGCGCGCACAGTGGACCGTCCTGGTTCTTGCACTGATCCATAAACACCAATTAAGAGCCGCCTGTGTCTCTCCTACGGTCCTCTCGTTTCCGTTAATTGATCGTTAGGATAACGTTTGTCAGCGTTCGAGGATCGCGTGTGGATCTATCCATCTACATTCCCCCCAGGAGGCCACCTAATGGGCAACGATTAAATTAAACTCGAAATATAATGTTTGGATTATTAAGTTAATAAAATTTTAAATGGGTGTTGTTAGTCGTATTTATTGGTTGTTATTAGGTAACGAGGGACCCCGGTTGGCTGTTATGGCGCCGCGGATGCGACTGAAAATGGATATAATTTATGTCTTATTGCCGAAGGACCAAAAGCTCGCGCTTGCTGATAATTTTCTTGTTATAGTTTTTAATGGTATCCGACCAGCCAGCGGGCCATATATTTTGAGAGGTTATTTGAAATCCATAAAAGTACTTAATGATCTTAATACGGTTTCGTTAAGCTCATAAGCTTATTTTAAACGCAATAACTTACATCATTAAACGTTTGTTTTAAAATATGGAGATAATGTGCCAAATTCTGTGTTACTGGTCACTGGTGCCACTGAGGCCACTCGCTATAATAGTGGCAACAGTTGTATTGTAGAGAAATTAGCGATCATATTGATATTCCAAATACAAACCAGGAAATACATATCGTTATGATGAACGGAGATGAAGATAAAATAACTGTCAGGAATCCAGTTATCAATGAAATATTTGCGAAGATAAAGTAAAATGTGTTCTAGTTCAACTAATAAAAAACAACAATGAATGTTGCGCAATTACGGTTATTATGGCGGGGATCGGAGATGATGGCTGGAAAATAATTTCTTGCAGGGTGTTACATTAAAGAGATCTAAAAATGCAAATGTCAACAGATTGACGTCTTTTTTATTTAAGGACCTCATCATAACGATATGTGTTTTACGCTGTGTATTTCAGCAACTGTATTTGGAACATGAAAATTATCATAATTTGTCTGCAATATTACTATGGCTACTGTTGCCACTATTACAGCCGAATCGATATAGGTAAACCATAAAGAAAGAATGCCATGAACCTGTCGGACACCGAAGAGTTAAGCACCATTCAAGTGTTTTAAGCATTTAAGCACAGGGTAGTTATAAAACGACATTTTTTTATTTAAAAAAAAAACAAACATGTTTTTTTATAAAATGATGCTTTTTAACGAAACAATGTTTTTAATCGTGTTTTAAACATGAAATAAAACATGTTTTAAATGGGGAAACCCCTGGTATTAAAGGTATTAAATGATACAACTATCGGTGCGGGCGATTTGAGCGAGTTGTTTTTTTAAAGTGTTGTTTTTATTCTGCCTAATATATTGCTTTTTGTTAACGATTTATTTATGCACTAGTCCGTTGTTTCGTTTGTAGTATTATGATTTTTGGTGCTTAAAGTGCGTGTTTTGTAAACATACCTTGTGTGTAATACTATGGTTTTATTTGCGATATTTTATTGGGTCATTTTTGGTTATTCCTGTTTTTTTTTTAGTAAAAAATGTTTTTCACGGTTCGCAGTTGTAAGTGTAGTTTGCACGTTTGACGTTCGTGACCGCTGTGTGGGTTCTATTTTTTGTTAAAATGTTGTTAACTCCCATGCGTAACGTGTTTTGAGCCTATTAATTAGATATATATGTACAGTCAGTTTGTAGCTGTTTTGTTGTTTATTAAATAAATGAAAATTTTTAGTTCCTGAGGAAGCCAATAATTGGCGAAATATTGAATAATAAAAAAAGCTCCAACCAAGAACACTTTTTTTTAGCCCAAATCATCTCAAAAATCGCATTTGCTAGTCATACACCTTCCGTATGCAAAATGAGTTGGGTAATTTTTTTTGCGTGGATACGTCAAATTTCCTAGTCGATAAGGCTTGACAAGTTTATTATTTTCCATTCCAGCCCGAATTTGTTTGCTTTGTAAGGTGCAACTAAACAATCCTAACCTAAAATTCGTCTTGGCTGAAAATCTCTCAATCGAAAATCTCTCCGATATACCGTCAGGTGAACTTTAATCACAACCCTAAAGACCCACATAAATTAATTGCGATTAATAAGCTAAAATTAATCACGCATACAGGTTGCAAACTTTACAACTGTCAGATTTGTAGTCGTTACTTATCAACTCAGTTGATAAATCTTTCAATCACTCAGTATCGCTCGAAGGCTCTTACAGATTTGCAACTTTCTGCAATGTTCTTATTTACGTTAACAATTCTGATATAGAATTGGGCAGAACATCGACAAATTAGATATATTAGTTGAATATCAACCAAAGTCCTTGTGTATCTTATGCAAATAAATATCTATAATAAACAAGTATTTTTCCAAAGAAAAAGTATTATTTTACGATGTGTTCATTTGAGTTTAGTAGGGTACTATTTCTCCAGGTTTTATCCTCAAATGTACGACCAATGACAACTCCGTGAAGTGATAGGTCGCATCAGCCATAAATAACCTAATAGTGTTCATGATCAAATGAGATTAACGTACTTGGTGACAGTGGTTTTGCATTACGGACCATGACCTGCATAATGCACGCCAGGCTGACTAATACATAAATTCAAACGCACCAAGGATAATGGATACTTTGGTACCGTTTCAAGTACTTCCAGCTATAATAAATACCCATTCTGCACTTCCTATCTCATATAAATCGACCTTTGAACACCTACAACGTAACATAAAGTTGAGAATTTCCGCAACAATGGTAATAATAATAATATGCTTTTTATTTGAGATTGTTATGTTTTATTAGTAGTAGTAGGTGGTACTAAGTCGTATTGCAACATAATGATCTTGTTGATTGGTTCACACACTGCATGAAGTAAGAGCAATTATAGCTTTCGAGATATAGATAAAAGAAATATAATTATATTTTATGAGACTGTAATTGTACACATACTCTTTTAATTAATTTATGGTATAAAAATGATTGATTTGATGGAGAAATCATTCATGACGTGGTAATCTATAGAATTATGGTGGTTGTTTTTAATTAGGTGTTAAAATGTTTATTGCTGAAAGGAATTAACAGCTAACAATTTATTATCATTAGCTTTGTGATCTCCTTAAACCTGGTGTTCATAGCGCCTCAGTCCATATTTTCATTTGGGTTGTGAATAGTCAATTCAGAACAGGATAGAACTATTAGGGTTGCCAGATCTATGGACAACCATTACCTTGATACATTTCTACTATTTGGCCACATTTTCTGAACCGTCCTGGACGATATAAAATTTGTCTTTGCAATCATCGTTGTTTCCTTCTTTCGTTATTTTGCTATATTTTTTGGGATATTTCTAATGTCATCTTACCGAATGACATGATCGCAAAAAATATTTCAATCAATTATACTAAATTAACCGTTGATTTTCTTATATAGGTTCCTTTCTTGTGATGGTAAATTTTGTCTGCTATAATGTGGTATTTTTATTTTTGCGATTAAGCGAGTGAGACTCGAGGAATGAAGGATTAATGCCTGACAGGCAGAATTTTTCAATGTAACTATATTAGTACTGGAGCCAGGGCTGTTGAGTCGGAGTCGAAAGTTTTTTTACCGACTCCACAGCCCTGGTTCCAGTAGTAATACAGTTAATAGTTCATAGTTAATACGAACAATTTTAATTTAATCATTAATTAAAATACATTGAAAAATTGTGCCTGTCAGACTTTAATCCAGATAATTTTCGTATTCCGACTCCAACTCCGACTCCGGCAAAGTTTTATTTGCTTCTATCAATTTTTTTGGCAAAAAATAAACTGACTAATCTAATTGTAAATAAAATAAAAAATACCTGTTGATTGGAGAACAAATAAAAAGTTAATAACAATATTTAAAAAATTACGATGTTTTGTTCTCCAAACTATCTCTGAAACCAGTAGATATTAAAATCTTTTCTCATTAGAGACCACACAAATCTGAACTACTTTGTCCATTTAACGAATTTTTTAACTTTAATAATAACAAAAATAATAACAAAACCCTGTATATCACAACGTTAAATACATTCTAATGAACACAAAATTAAGTGCAAAAGCGGTTAATAAAATAATTGTGCGGAACACAATAGCTCCAACCAAATTCTCCTTCAAGGTCCTTAAATCATTTTTAGTTTTTTTAAAGGCTCGAAAAAATACTGTCAACGCTTACTTCTGTTAGTGGCAATTTCGTCATCATTCTGGCTGCAACACGTATGACTACTATCGCACACATGTATATCTACATTCAACTTATATAAACGGTAGTATTTCACAATATCATTAATCATTTAAAATCTCTTGTTCAAGTTTCCTTTTTTAAATGTCTGTCGATTACTATTTTTTAGTCGTCTTTGCTTCACTTTGTAGTTGTAGTTGAAGTTCTAATTAGTATGCATGGAAGTCCGATTTTTTGATTCCGAACTTTCATGATTAGCACGTTTTGAGGTTGGTTTGTTGGAAATTGGAAATGAACTATATATGCAAAGAGCCAAGCTACTCGCAATAATCATTTGTTAATAATTATTCACCACCAACCTGTGTGTTTTGTTGTTTGATTATATTTACATAAGTAGTTATACCCTATTCACGATAAGAACATAGTAGTGGGGGTGCAAACTGAGCCCGATTTACACTGTAGCAATATGCTGTCAATATCGGCAAATTGAAAGGTTATGTCACGACAATGTTGTGCCATACCTCGCACCGCTGATTTGTCAATTAGCCATCGTTATGTAATGTAGTGCGTTATATTAAAACGTTATATTATGGGCCGATATATTCACCTATCGTCAAAGTTGTCGTTAGCCAACGAACAGATTACGCTAAGGCCTGGTGTCCACCAGATCGGGCCGATAAATATCGGGCCGATCTGAGTCGTACGATAAATATCATGCACATGTATTTTTATTGGAACGTGTCCACTGAAACGATTTTTATTGGGCATGACACACATCGTGTCAGTGGACAGGTTCCAGTAGAAATACATGTGCACGATATTTATCGTACGACCCAGATCGGCCCGATATTTATCGGCCCGATCTGGTGGACACCGGGCCTAACGTTCGCGTTAAAAATGATTCTGTCTTTTCACCGATCTGTAAGTTATCGTCAGGCAACGAGGACGTAAACATCGCTAACGAATGTTTTTCGGCAGTATAGTATCAAATGTCGGTAAAAAAGGTGTACTAAATCAACACTTGGATCATAACTTGGACTAATTGCCGCTAGATGTAGCGCCGTAAATGACATTGATAGACATTGACAAAACGTAACCAAAATTCATTCGTACCCATTTCTAACCGCATCAATTAAAAAAGACGACCAAAAGTGAAAAAAAATGGTATGAAAGACGAATTCAGCAAATTCGGCCATATTAACTAAATAATGACTTCAATTAATACAGTACCACGTACGTACGTAAATATTTGTCAGTTTGACTTTTTGTTTGACATTCAGCACATGCTCTGTGACCAATCAAAGTGTTCGTCATTAGTTTACGGCAGGTTCATTCGATCGCTAAATAAATTTGATCGTTAAGCGTATTTATCCGGTCGGTAACGTTAACGACAGGTGAATAGACACATTTTTACCATTTATCTTGTCGTTTAGATGACGAACAGTTTCACGATAGGTGAATATATCGGCCCGGTCTGCTATCTTTTATTAAATATTAGTACACAATAAACACTTAATGATATTAATAAAGAATATCAAACAAACAAATAAGACACTAAAAAAGGAATAAAGTATCACTGTTTATTCTCGTATATCTCTACGAGCAGCAATTTGCTCCGACAGCAGTTCTCAAAGCGTCCTCACACGTCTTACGTTATATTACTGTTTAAAAAAGTAAAAGAAAACACGAAAAGTTTGTCATTTGATAAATAGGAATTCCTTATTTCATTCGCTTGTAGATGGTTCAGTATCAGACCACAAATCTGATGATGATCCTGTTGGTAATTCATTGTTAAAATAGAAAGAATGAACATGTCGCCTAATTGCATTTTTCTGTAATTCATCCAATTTGTCGTGTTTGCCCGTTTACGTTTTTTGGTTGGAGAACGTAATACTCCAGAAGTGCCCTTTTCCTTTACAATGGCTCACATTGTTGATTCTCCAACACCTACAAGCTTCGAAGCTAATTTGACAGAATCTGACTTCGAATTTCCAGGTTCACGACTGTACTCCAGATATGCATTGTAGGCCATCAGCCGTTGTCCACTGCGAATGGGCTTTCCCTGCGGATTTTTTGATGAACCAGCCTGCATTCTCTTATCCATATTAGCACTATTAAATAACATCGTAAAACATTAACAACAAATATTATTGGCAATATTAAGATTACCTGTTACAATGTTAATATTGTGTGGAGTTCTAAAAGGAACTGAGTTTTATTTGAATCGATTGTTGAAAATAAATTCGAAAGACTGCAAAATATTCCGAACACAACAACTAGAACACAACGAAAATCTTGAATCTGACGCAAATGACATGACGTTTCAAAATTCAAGTGAGATATGCGCGTTGGCTGGTGTAAATTTGGTTCAACTTTCAGCCAATCACAAGCCGCAAATTATAGCCCTATCTTATCCAACGCTTTATTCTAAAAGTGAATAGAGTATAGGTACTTTGTAAAATAATATGTTTAGTTTTATTTGTTTACTGTCTACTTAGACAACGGCCATCTCGCATGTCTTTTTCTACATTATTTAAACATGAACTCGGAGTCGGAGTCGGCACATATTTTCCTACTCCGATTCCTCTGAAATTTGTCTGAACTCCGACTCCAGGACTCCGACGTCGACTCCACAGCCCTGACTGGAACCATAAGCTATCGATTGGTATCAGTTTCAACGACTGCATTTAATCTTCTTAATACAACATAATATGTCCAAAATCTAAAATGAGTGGACTATTTATTTAAATCACAACCAGCCAACCTGTAAAAAATAATTTCAGTTTTTCTCTCTCTCTCTCTTTTAATAAATAAATTAGGTAGTGTCTATCACTTGACGACCCCATTTTTTTCAAAATCAATAACTTTTATAAAGAATATAATTTTCTGAGAAATTGTTAATAACCATTTCCCCATACATTTGTATCCAACTTTGTGCCTTTGTTTATTACATTTTCATAATATGATGGTTGACAAACCCGTGTTTATGATCATTGTCATTTTACTGATAAAATACAAGTTATCACCACCTTTAACATAATTATAGAGCAACATGATGTCTTATCAATTGCCTCTATTTTGATTGTTTGCCATTGGAAGAAAGGAAGAAAGTATCCATATTTTCCAAATTCAAGTCGATACACTCTAATAATGTTTTTTTTTTTTCATTTCAGGTGAGTCTACCTACATCACTCCACAATGGTTTCAGAAATCGGTATTGTATAACAAACATCCTATAACATTTAGCGATATAAATTCGTTCAAGATAATAAATTCCTCATAAAACCTTTTACAAAACCCAGCACAACATTCTTCTTCAATCAAACAAAACAAACATGAGAAACTTGACACACAGTTGACCCACGCTACGACCAAAGCGAAAACATGAACCCTTATCGGCAACACATGTACGAAGAAAGCACCCCGAGATTAAATCACTTTCTAAATCGCTACAAATCGCCGCAAAGACGTGAGGTCCATGTTTTCCTACACACGGTTTCTCCAAGTTGATGGCAGTTACCAACCACACCGAGATAATAAATATCCACCTAGCGGCAGAGATTCAATCTACACGCTCCGTAGTTATGTCGCACCGCCGGCGCGTTAATAAAAAAAAATGCACACAGGTATCCGCACAATCCTTGCACGATAAGCTCCGTTAGCAAATTGTCTTTAGATTTATGTGAAGTCGGTCGTTGGGGATGTGTGGGAGCTAACACCGGCAATTTGCACCCGCTGTGTCTTTAGAGCACCCACCCAATGCTCAATTGAATATTCGCGCTTCGATGAAATACGATCGTATGATTAATGTGGCGATTATTTGTTTAGTTTCGAGTTGAGAGTTGATCTAAATCACTGTCTAATAATGGCTGCGCGTTTATTCGAATAATTGAATTTGGCCTGGAAGTTGTTCGTGAATCGTAAATTATCGGGTGGATGTTATTGGAAATTTGAGTTATGAGTTACCTAGGAGCCAGGTTATAGTCTTCTTGGTTATTCTAGGTTGCCTTATATGGAGAACAATTGTTTCAACAGTCCTTTTTAAAATCGGAAATTTAATGTTATTCATTTTGCAACATATTCATTTTGCAAATTGGTTGTGATTGCAAACATACCTACCTGTCGGTTTGGTTGTTGAAAATCAACCTATTTAGCTATTAAATTGCCTCCAACTCCAATTATATTTAAGCAAATGTAACATTATGCAAAATGTTTAGATTTTGACAATTTGCTTTTATTAAAACAATTACAGTCAAACACTTTGAAAGAACCTTCAAATCTTGAAAGGTAAAGCTTGTGTGTTTCGGTATGCAACCATAAATGATTAGCATTATTCTTATTGTAAATAATTTGGCAAAACGAAAACTTTGAACAAAAGTGGGTGAAAATAGGAGTTTATAAGGAACGAATCCAAAAAACTTGGAAAAAAAATGGTCTCAAAGTAACCCTAGTAACGTAAAGTAAACTAAGACTAAAGTAAATTAAAGTAACCCCTAGGAACTCCCAAAATGGTTTAGAAAACGCCGAATTTTGCGCTCATCAGCAAAAAATTTGGCAAAAGCTGCTTTTAAGATCAATTATCCGGCAAACAACAAAAAAACTGACCAGCCAACCCTAACGATAGCTAGAAAACAATCTTTGTTGGCACTAACTTTCTGACTTCTGACATGGACTATGATCGTTCTCGTCAATTGCCATTGGCTTCAGCATTTGTATGCTTGTGATTTATTCAGTATATTTACTTCCACGTTTTGCAGTGTAGATGCCAATATCTCCATTAGCGTGCTTCTTCAAATGACCTGAGAAAGAATTACAGTATTATGTTCATAATTTAAAAAAATCTGATGTGGCCAAGACACATGACTTTATCATACTATATATAAAATTAATAGTTTTGCTGCATGAGATTCTATTTGATCGAGATCGGCCAAGTCTGCATTAAAATAAAACTAGTAGAACTAGACAGATATGTCGATTAAAGCTGCGTTCGGATATTGTACTCCGTTGACACCGGGTACACCGTCCAAATGACACTTACGTGTTATTGGGTGTAAAAACTGACAATATCCGAACGCAGCTTATATTGACAGAAGTTATTGTCAAAACATTAGCATTTGACACTACCTACTTGTCATTAGAATAAAAAAATCTGGCAAATCCTGGCTACTAGTTTTAATGCAGTACGACCGATCTCGATGAAATAGAATTTGCTCATGCAGCTAAACATTGATTGTACCAAAAAATGTCATAGTCATAAAATATTCAGAATTTCCTCTTCATTAATTTATTATTTAACTATTTCGACGAAATTCCAGAAATGGCGGCTTATTTGCAAAATCTTTCAAAAATGCTAAGACTAAACCTCCAGTTCCTTTGGACCATTTTCAACAGAAAGCTTTTCAGCTCTAAGTTTGGTTATGAAACTTCTATATATGAAGTTTCGTCCCGATACCTTTAGTAGTTCCTCCGGAATCGTCGCCACGAAAAAACGGGTACACACACATACGCGCACACAGACATTTTTTTGTACCTTGGTCAAAAATGTTCAGGGGGCCCAAAAAGACATATTTCCGCTAAAGTGTCAAAAATTTTTTTTGGCACGATTACAATACTTTACATACTGCGTATGATAAAGTAAAAATAGTATTTAGGGGTTTGTCTGTGTTAAAAAGCAAAAGATCATTGTAGATATTAACATATTAACTATCATAAATTTGCGTACCACAATTATTAGCTTAATTAAAAAATTATCCATAAACTTTCGTTGTAAATATAGGAACATTACACATATTACCAATTACATAATTTGTGAAAAATATAATAAATGAAAGTAAATGATCAACCTGGCTAATATAATTGCTAAATAAATCGAACAAGTGCCAACTGACTCTGGTGTGCATTTTTTCGTAGGATCTAAATCAGAAATTGTGTATTGAGCCCTATTTTGAGAAAATCAAAGCCGAAAAGCGCAAAAATGCCCTTCTTTTCTCAAAATTAGATGCTAGTTGCTTCTTAAGTCTAAAAGAATAAAAAAAAAATTCCATATTTATCATATTCTGCATCTTTCCAAATAAGCGCACGAAACCCCTGTATGAACGGTTTATTTTTGGACCCACTGATATGAATTGATACGAATTTTCGATTTTTTTTTTATGTTGTGGGATTTCCGCAATTACAATGTGTATGTATGATGATGAGATAAAAACTTCCTGGTGTCAAGGAAGAACGACAACAGAAAATTTTAATCTAAATAAAATTACTCAAAAATTTGTTTTATACGCCTCACACAATACATTTATTATGTACGTAAGTATGGTGAAATGCGCTGTTTTATCATGACTGTTCGGTGTTTTCTGACCATAAAACACCGATCTGTTTTATAAAATACCGAACTATCATCTACGTAAATTTATGAATGTAATGTATATGAAATTTAATTCATGAGTCGTTGATATAACGTCGTATCATATAAATATTAGATCATAAAACAAAGAAATAGTTGAGCCCGACCGACGGATTTTAAAGAATGCAGTATAACAAACATTTTAAAATCACCAAAAATTTGTTTAGTTTCAATGGTTCCAAAGTTACGATGACTTTTCAGATATATTTACTAAGATTTATGACTTTGATGTGTTGACTCACTAGGCTTCAGTATATATTTATTCTATTTATATTTATTTTTTATCAAATATGTTTTTGTCTGTTGTCTGAAATGAACTGAAAGCGAAGCTAAACCTATGGAAAGCAATTGTTTGTTAATAAAGTTGAGGCTATTTTCATTACACTTCTTACGTCTTTTTCTAAACTTGTTTCAAGTGCCTAGAAAAAGTTTTAAAGAAAGAAGAGATGGGTATACTAGACACACTTCTTTATTTATTTCATAATAACCAACCTGGTGCAACCAAAAGCATTTAAGGTTATGTTGTTTGTTTACTATATGCCGGGTCATTTCTGCAAGATTTTGCTGTAAACATGTCAGTGCAAATTAATTTTCATAAATTAAACCTACTGTACAAAACGTAACGCGTCACTGTGAGGTTAAACGTATACGTTAGTGCGGTATGTCAAAACAAAACAAAATGTCTCACGTTGGCACTGTTGGTAAACCTTACAAATGACTTCACTGCGCATGCGTCTATGTTAAGAAGATGTTAAAAAATATAATAGAACGGCCTTTCCAACTAGACTATTATTTAGAACGTTTTTCTAGTTATTAAAAAGAAGTTTAGAAAAAGACGAAAGTAGTGTAGTGTAAAATAAGCTTTAGCGGAAGTATACCTATTATTATACCTTTTATTACCTATAAAAGACTCATTCTATATTCATACCTTCAATGTTTCAGAATATTACTTACATTTTGAAAAAGTACAGTAAAGCAGTAATAGTTCGTTTAAAAAAAAACACGTACTTAAGCAAAGTTCTTTTTTTCAATTTACATTATATCATTTAAAACAAAAAGGTGTTTTATCCATTGAGTAAATATTATCATAACAAACAGACACATAGAACCCAAGCATATAATTGGCACGCTTGTCAAACACTACACATATTCCTTTTATCAGCATGACAACGCAGCTGCCCCATTTCCGTGTTTACACAGTTTCTAACAGCCTTCTTATCAAGGTTTTGATAATTTCTTTTGTTCATGTGGCACGACACTATAACACGAATAACATTATTTACATTTGTTATGTATCACTATTATTTTTTCTCTATATTTACTGAAGAAATGTATATTATATCACATATTAATTAATTGTAAGTTGGCTGAAGTTTATACGTACTACCAGCATAAATATAAACATTTAATTGAATCAATGAACTTCTATAAACAGAATAGCGCAAGTAACATCGTCTAGACAGACGCAGCACCGAGCAAAATGCTTGCGGACGTTTATATTATAAAGTTAATACGGCAATAGAAATGTCGTCCATACGGCATAATAAACTGAGGAAGATTTACAAGCCATTTTGCATCGCAACAGAGCGCCACATGCTAGCAGTAAATCAACCGTGGTAACGCTTGAAATAGCCAAGTGAGAAATGTTGAATTCACATTAATGTGTTTGTCACTGTATTCCCTTTCTGTAGAACTAAGCTCGACAATGTTGTGACTTTGTGAAAGCTAATTTATGTAAAACTAACACAATAAGAAAATAGTTGGAAAGCTTAGGAAACAAACTTCTTACAGAAAAAATAAAACAAAATAAAAACGTTGTGACCAGATGACAAGCCATGATTCATTTTCTATCGTTTCTATATTCACTAATAGACCAGGCAATATAGATTTTTTCGTGACAAAAATAGTATCAGCAAGCCGACGGTCCCAGGTCACGTAGAACAGTCCGTAGATGAATTGTAATGTGTTTTCGACTCGCAAATATCATGACTTAATTTGTTATAAACAAAAAATCTCAAAAAATCGTGCTTTTTTTCGTTTTTCGCTTGTAAAAGCTGAACCGATGGAGCAATCTTGATGCTTTCCAGAGACGAATTGTAGAAAATGAAAAGACGAAAAAAATAAATCCGACACGGACTCGATCGCATTAAAATTAACGGAGGAAATTCGGAAAAACCGGAAAAATCTGCGGTTTTCAAGAATTCATATCTCCGCCATTTTCAGTTGTTGCCTAGGCTTTTCGCGAGAAAGTAGCGATTGATGGGTACGTTAAGTGTGCACAACCCAGGCGTTGTCCGATGATTAGTTTTTGCACAATTGCAATTTGATTTTTTTTGCAATTTGGTTCGGCGAGCCTGGATGCGTCGGAGGTGGTCCGATTTGATTTTTTTTAACGTATTTCGAAAGTAGAAGTATTGTGCTACAGAACGACTATTCCGATTTTTTTTTTTTTCAAGATTGCTCCATAGGGTCAACTTTTACAAGCGAAAAAAAGCACGATTTTTTGTGGTTTTTTGTTTATAACAAATTAAGTAATGATATTTGCGAGTCGAAAACACATCACAATTCATTTACGGACTGTTCCACGTGACCTGGGACCGTCGCGTCGGCTTGCTGATACTATTTTTGTCCCGAAAAAATCTCTATTGCCTGGTCTATAATGATGAAGTAATATAATAACTCCATTGCAATAACTTACCTGTTGAAGTAATAGCCAGTAATAAATCTCTTTGCAATTTTCGCAAAGTACCTAAGATGCGTTTGAAAAATAGTGGGTGTTTAAAATTGCTTATGCAAATAGTATGAAGTGAAAATACATAAGATTTATGCCTTAGGGATATGCAACATCCACGCATATATTTAACTACGAAACTCCAATTATCACTCTTACAAAAGAGTTCTTGTAAAACTCAGTTATCTAAATGAATTGCTTCGAGCATAAATTATGAAATTGATTCGCGGTCGATCGTTCATCGAGTTAATTAGTGTTGTTTATTTATGGTAATGAAGCCGTCTTATCGCTGTGGCTATATCTCTGGGTCAGACGGATCAAAGTCAGATCATGTAAACATATTTTCAGGCGGTACTTTCAAAAGAACGATTCTTTTATATCAATTTGTTCTATTTAGTATGCGTTTATGTGGGTTTATCTTCATGTTATTGCTTTTCTGATTGCAAATGTAATTATTGGTTAAAAATAGCAGCTGCGGAGAAAATTTGAGATCGTATTATCTTAATGGGATTTTGTTTTGTTTGGATTTCCGAGTTTAGTAATTAAATTGTTCTATTATATTTTTGTTAATGTGATAGACACACAAAAATTACCTGGGTAATATATTATTTGAAATAGAAATAACTTTATCAAACGTAGTATGACATCTTTTGGTAAAATTATTAGTTTAGCTGCATGAGTAAATTCTGTTTGATCTAGATCGGTTGTGTCTGCATTAAAATAAAACTAGTTAGCCAAAATTTGACAGATATGTTGATTCTATTGACAGTGTTGCCATTCAGCCATTCAGCGTTTGCCACAGTTTGACACTATAGTATGATAAAGTCATGTGCCTGGCCACATCAGATTTTTTTTTGAATAAATGATTCAGGAAATTACGCTTCACATGCTGGCAATATTGGTTTGTCTATAACTTTGTTTTTTGATAGGTCATGATATCTTTGTCTGCGTATGTTAGTGCTTCAAAGATAATTTTCTGAATATTTTTTCAGGATTTTGAGTAAGAATACAAAGTCAATTTTCTGAATATTTTTTCAGGATTTTGAGTAAAAGTACAAAGTTTTAGGTTTCCTTTGTGACCCTTTTAAATCTAGAGCATTGGTTTATTATACACAGTGATCTAAAATGATTGAGGACAGGTTAAATTTCCCGCCAATTTGAATAATTGTGATATTGGCAATGGTTGCAAATGGCAGCTGTTATTTTGGTCCAGTAGCGTAGGTGTCCCTTCTTGTAAAGGGATTCATTCTCTGATTATAATTAGGTATATTAAATTGAAACTAACTGGATGAACTTACCAGAATAATGAAAAATCCTTAATAGTATGTATTTTTAGAAAGATTCTTCAAGAACACAATAACAAATTAATTGAGAAAAAAAGATGAAATGTCGTTGCAGAGGAACGTAACCCTTGCTGACGAGTTCACTATGGTATCTGACAGTGATCATAACCTGTATCATGCACGCATACCATCTTAGTAACACTAAATAAGTTTAAAACTGGCGGGAAATTCAACCTGTCCTCAGTCATTTTAGATCACCAGTTATTACGTACAATATTTTGACCTAAACATTTTCAAAAACTTTAAGTATGTAATGGGAATTTTTAGGTCTGTATTCAGAATTTATCGAAAACACATATTCACTTTCAATTCACAAAATCCATGTTCATCAGAATAAAAATTTGATGATATTTATCTATCTTTTTCTCGAAAAGTTTTTGAAGAGACAAAAAATTCGGTTCACTCGGATTTCAGCAGAATAATCAATTTTATAAATGAATTCATTTTATTTCTAAACCAGTTGTTAGATGAATAAATGAATAGGACAAAACGTGTAGAAATCTCTGCGACGATTTGTTATTTAAAAAATCATCAAATGTCGATTTTTTAATTATTAAAATACAAATTTGTATGTAGTTTAATTAAAATTCAATAAAATTCGACCGTCAATTGTCACTAACTTATGACGTCATCGGCTTTATGAATACGGTCAAAATTTAAAAATTTGACGCTTCAAATGCTGGCAATATTGGTTTGTTTATAACTTCGTTTTTTGATAGGTCATATTTGTCTGCGCATGTTACTTAAATAAACACTGCCAGTGCTCCAAAGACAATTTTCTGAATATATTTTCAGGATTTTGAGTAAAACTACCAAGTTTTCGGTTTACTTTGAGACCCTTTTAAATCTATTGCATTGGTTTATTATATTACGTTCAATATTTCGACCTAAACATTTTCGAAAACTTTAGGTAATGGGAATTTAGGTCCGTATTCAGAATCTAACGAAAACACATATTCACTTTCAATTGACAAAATCCATGTTCCTCGGCGTATAAATTTTACGATATTTATCAACTATCTTTTTCTCGTATATTTCTGATGAAACAAAGAATTCGGCACACACCGATTTATTTCAAAAAATCATCAAATATGTCGATTTTTTAATTATTAAAAACAAATTTGTATGTAGTTTAAATAAAATTCAACAAAATTCGACCGCCAATTGTCACTAACTTATGACGTCATCGAATTATTTTATGGCAATATGGACCAAATTGATATTGATCAAAATTTAAAAAAATTTCATAAATGTTTTTGATGGCTCCATAAAAGAAACAACAAAAAACCCAATAACCTGACGTGATATGCATCTTTCAAGCTCGGATTCGTATTCGGCGTAAATAATAATCAATCAAAAACGCATATTCGCTTTTCATAAACAAACAAAAATTATCATGGTTACCTACCCTAATTTTCATCGGTCACTTTCTGTTTCTTAAATTAGTACTGATAATATGGCGTTGCCATTAGTAAAAGTATGTCGATGACGTCATAAGTAAAAAAACATGTCGATGTTTTGAAATTGTGCATACACTCATTTGTAAAAAAAATGCATACTTGGAAGTGATGTCAGATATGCTATACTTCTAGAAAGTTCAGTGGTCGGAAGGTAATAATTTGTAAAGGTAATAAGTTGTAAAACACCGCTCTAAATTTCTGCATGGAAAATCTCCAACGATACTGACATGATTCAGAGCAGACATATAAAAAGGTCTTGTGGACCACATACCACACTTGTAATAATATTATACCATCTAATAATAATAATATTGCACTAATAATAACACGAAACAACAATCCTCGGGAACACTTAATTATTCTATTAGATCTTCGCTGCAATAATTCTCCTTTGGCGTTGCCGGTAGTTCAATAAAAGTACTTTATTCTTGGGCCAGCGCTTGACAGAAACCATGACCCCGAAGAGCAAAACCGCCATCGGCAGTAGTAAAACAATCGAACTCCATATACATATTTTAAAAGGCAATACCAATGCGACGTTTCGAGAACAATTGGCTTTGTTTGACCATATAACCATAGCTTAACGCATTCATATTTCAACTACTTCCCGTTGTAATAGGCTTCACTGTATTTAAACTCCCAGGCTTTTAATTGAGCAGAGTCTTGGAAGTAATTTAATTGTTGCATACTTGACCCCAATTTTTATTCATCAATTTATGCTTGTAAGCGAGTATTAAATAACTAAACTATTTGTGTATTACGGGTTCTTAGAGTGGTTTTATTCAAGAGCTACACGGAGCAAGTGTTCTATCCGAAGTTAAAAGTTAAGTATGTAGTCGATAAGCTGGATCCGATGAGGAAATAGTTGTATAAGTCTATAGATAGCCCTTGGAGGAATGCGGCAGACTCGATGAACAAGCAAACAAGTCTCGGAGGTATCTCTCTGATATGTTATTTGTTTTCGTGTTTGGAACATGGCGTGAATTTGTATGTTTTCGGAGAAATTATACGAATTAATGAATTCGTTCGAGTCCGTTATTCATTCATCGTGTCCACAAAAATAGAGTCCGGATTTTCTTTCTATATTTTTAGAGCTTCTGACGATTCAATCCAATCGCTGTTAAAAATTTGTTCTTCGAAAAGTCGAGGATTTTTTTTTGGAGCAATGAAAACAGTTGTTTTGATTAAATGATCCTTTCAACGGATACGTTGCTTTATCTAAAAATAAAAGTTGACTTAGAGCGTGTACCTGTCATGTAGCATCTGTGCTTGTACCTCATAGAATGGTGTCTCTTCGATCACGTTTTTGCTGCGTGAATGCTTTGAATTTGTGGGGTTATGTAGCCATCTGAGTTGGAAACTTATGGTGTTTTATGTTCAAACCAAATTCCATAAATAGTCGCGGAGAATTAAAACTAAAATAAACACAATTTTTCTGAAAATTTCGCATTCAGATCTACGTGCTTGAAAATTAAGGTCTTTAAAATCAATTTGCTTGCTACTCTCCTTCGTTTTTAAGCATACTGCTTTCGTCAGACACATAGTTTTTTATTGTAAAGTAAAAGAAATATCTCAGAAGCCGTTGTTCACTTCTTCTTTCAAAGAGTTGGTATTAAATCGGATTCGTCCGGCTATTAGATATAATTGATAACCGGTTTTATATTAAAAATCAAATGCTTGAATTAATATGGAAAAATAATGAGCTATTTGATTAAAAACATTACCATGTTCACATGAATTCGATTAAATTAAAGATTAAAAATAGTAGATATCGTTTCAAGGTACCAGACGAGTATGCAGTTGGTAGTATGTTATCAACTTCTCAAAAAACAAAAACAGTTTTTTTCGTCACCTGCGTAATTGAGTAATTTGGAAACTTATATTGTAAGTTCTAGAAACTTATATTGTAAGTTCCACTACCTGTTAACCCTACCCCTTCCACTTCGTTACCCCCAAACACCATCTGGTGACTCAACCCCACTCATATATAAAGACCCGTCCTAACAGACGACAGTATCTTCTTAGCACTGGGTTTGATAACTTAGTCCTGAAGATGCCTCTTGCAACAGAGCGCGAAACGTCGACTGTTCCGCCGATGGTGCACTGCTAACTGAATTATTCGGACGTATCCGCAACTGCGGCTGTCACTGTCGTTGTCGAACGGTGACCATAACCAAACATATGGCAACAACCTTGTGTACAGTACATACTTATATTTACGTTTTGTATACGGTTTTCTGATAGATTCAAAGCGAAAGCGACTGGCAAATAGCTCAGGCAGTCAATACGAGGAGTATTTGACAGTAATGGAGACGGATGCAGTTTTTCGAACGGTCACAATAAACCCGAATATTGACCCAAAATATTTGAATAAGAAGTGGGAAGAATTGGCCGAAAAATTAAACGCAGTCACAAATCACAAATCTAAAATTTAAAAGAACCTTTCTTATTATTATTAATAACATATTTTTACTTCATCATACATAGTATGCATTGTAACCGTGCCAAAAAAAATTTGGGATTTTAGCAGAAATATGTCCTATTGGGTCCCCTGAACATTTTTCACCAAGGTACAAAAAAATGTCTGTGTGTGTATGTGCGTGTATGTACTCGTTTTTGTGGCGACGATTCTGGAGAAACTACTAGAGGTATCGGGACGACACTTCATATTTAGAAGTTCCATGACCAAACTTAGAGCTGAAAAGGTTTTTGTTCAAAAGAGTCCAAAGGAACTGGATGTTTTCTCTAAGCATTTTTCAAGGATTTTGCAAATGAGCCGCCATTTCTGAAATTTCGACATAGTTAAATAATAAATTAGAGGACATTATGTATAATTTATGTCCATGACATTTTTTGGTAATATTAATAGTTTAGCTGCATGAGCAAATTCTATTTGATCGAGATCGATCGTGTCTGCATTAATATAAAACTAGTAACCCAGGATTTGACACATTTTCATTCTAATGAAGTAGGTAGTGTCAAACGCTGATGTTTTGATTAACAATTTTATAAAATTATAATTTGGTACCTATGTCGAAAGGATTTTGGGTCTCCGATAGCTTGTTTCGTTTAATTCTCATATAATTTCTAAAATAAAAATATAAAATGATCTTCAATAAGTAGGTACATATTTTTGTTGTGCCTTATTATGTACTATCTACCCACTATTTTTTTTTAAATGTAATTGGAATTAATTAGGTAATATCTCATGAATATTAGCAAGCAGTTTGTACATAATATTGTACTCACAAGTGCATATCACAGGTACTTACCTATTTTCTACTTCTCTTAAAAATAAATAAATAAAAATAGGGATTCTGTGGTAATCCACAGAACTTTTGGTATTTTTTATTCCGAATATTCTTTCATTAACAACAATACGTTTTTCTGTATCCATTACTACATTTGTACACATTTTGACAGAGATATACATCACATAACCCCAAACCGCCAAGTACTGTTAGATAAAGGCGACAGTTTTGCCGCTGTTACTGTACAGAGCTTTTATAGAGACATTATATACAGCTGTTGTTAACATTGGCTTACGGAATACCAATTTCTTAACAGTCTATAATTTAACAGCGTAACAGCGGCGTAATAGAATGTAAAGAGTAACAGAGGCTTAGAGAATAAGGCCATAAATTTAAATTAAAGATACCTGATTGTTATTTAATGTAATGTTAAATTTAAAATAAATCAAAATTTATAAACATAAAAGTTACAGGGTATTAGTTTAACTTTGAAATTATGAAATAATAGGAGTAACTTGTTGAGAACCTCTGACTTTTCCATTAAACTAGAATTGGAAATTTTGACAGGTTGACTATGACACATTTTAAGTGACAGTACCTGTTACTGATAGTAGATATCGAGTATATCACAAATCCCATCGCCAAAAATTAGTTGAATCAATCGATTATACTAAATTAACTGTTAATTTTCTCGTAGAGGTTCCAGAATCGTTTTGATACTAAATTTTGTCCGCCACAATGTGGTATTTTTAGTTTTGTGATTAAGTGAGTGAGATTTGAGTAATGAAGGAGTAAAGTCTGACAGGCACAATTTTACAATGATTTTTAATTTATTACATATTCTCCTATCAACTATGATTCTAAACATTTTAGTATGTTACTACTGGAACCATAAGCTATCGATTGGTATCAATTTCATCGACTGCATTTAATCTTCTCAATATAACGTACATAAAAAATCTAGAATACCTGGACTAATAAAATTATTCTAAATTATTAAGTTGGGTAAAAGGGTTCTGTATAAGGTGTTTCCATGGACATTAATTTTCATGAATTTATATAATAATAAGATATGATAGATTAATATGTTAGATGAAAAACTATTATTATCAATGCTCGTGGAAAAATCAATTCATAGAAGGTTTGAATAACCTGAACAAATAAGAGATAACTGTATGAGAAAATTTCATCATTTTTGACAAGCAATAAGACACCAAAGAAACAACTTAGACAGACGATTTTTTCTATTTAATTTCTACCCAGAATTTTAACTGATTTCGTAGAAATTATGGAATTGGAATTTGTCTTGTATATAATTCCAGGATATACAATTTGGGTTCCAATCGTTGTAAACAGAAAAATGTTCCAGTTTTCGGTTCAAAAGTAGAGTATCAGCCTACACATAGAAATTTTTGTTTAATTAAAATAAATATGCAGTGACTTAAAGAAATCTGGTGTTTCAATAGAGGCAAAGGAATAGTTCTTTGCGGATAAAAACGCATTTGTTTGAAATATTTGTTTGGTAGAAAGAACGTTTATTTGTGTCAAACAACTTATGTTTTCAGTTAAAATTTACGGTTTATATATTATAAGGAACGAGATTTATTTACTTCAAATAATTATGATTGTATTGAGTGAAAGAATTAATTTTTTTTTGAATTAACGAATTTGTTGGTTGAGTTAAAATGCGATATGTTAAGTTTGCAATAGCTGTTTTTTTATTATAGAACTTATTAGTTTGTTGAAGGAATTAATGTGGACTCATTGTTGACAAGAATTTTTCGGAGGGTACAGAAGAGCAAAATTGCCACGTGTCACCCCTCTTTTGGGATGTCGCACATCCTCGACCAGCGGTTGGTCTTCCCAGCCCTAGTACATATTGGTAAGGTTAGGTTAGTAAAGTGTACGCTGATTTGGAATCGGAACTTGAACCTGCAGGCACTGTGCTCTATAGTCTTCACAAATGACCACACTGCCTTTATACTAAAGGTATGGCCGAATTGCGAGGAGATAGTTTACAGCGCCATCTAACGATACAGTTGGATGAGGTATTCACACTAAATGTATATTTATTTGAATCAAAATATGATTTCCTTGGCGGAAGTAAAGCTATTTTTAAGCCAAGAAAAAATATTACTTTAAAGGAAGTAAATCTCTTCTTGTATACAAATATATTTGTTTGAATCAAAATTAGTTTCTTTGGGGTAAAAAAACATTTTTTAAATCAAAACAAAAATATTGCATTAAAGGAAAGTAATTTTTGTTTGTATCCAAATATATTTATTTAACGTAAATAAATATTCCAAATAAATTAATCTCTACAAGCATATAAAGTAGAGTATACAATGAAGTAAATATTGTTGCCGTCAAGGAAGCATGTTTTGACCCAAAAGAATAAATTCAAACAAATATATTTTTTTTAAAGCAAGAAATCTTTTCTGTGTATCAGACAATCAACCAGCATCAACAAATTCCATCAAATCCATAAGTTTTATGTACAAATGTAGTTTTATGTATAAATTACGTACGTAATGCACCCTGACATCACATTTCAGCTTCTTCCATCCAATCTTGCAACAGATACACGTCAGCATTTCGATATAAAACCCCTAACACACCTTTTACGTTTAACATCCAAACATTTCTTCCACATAAAAATGCAACCCGTTCCGGTTTTCAACTCGTGCCTTAGACTTCGACCTCACTGTAGACGTTTGGGATCGACGGTCACGTCACAGGTCGCAATGCAGAATTTGCGGAATGCAAGCAGTCTAACGAGAGTGTCTGGGAGGCTGAAGCCAAAAGCCTTGCGGCAACCAGAATCCTCCGTCGTTGTTTTTTCTCCACGTTCAATGCTCAGAGTCGATGTGGTCGGTGAGTCATGTTGGTCGTTTTGTGTGCCAATCAACCCCGAAAACCCATTGCCTGGATTGCCTGGAGGCCAGAGGCAATGGAAGGCGGCTTTGACCGCTCTATTTTGGGCACTACGCGAATAATGGGATACATTCACGCCGACCGACAGTGGGCGTTTTGTTTCTGTTTTAGTAGGCCGGTCGGTTATATTTAGAATCTTGCCGCAAACGCGGATAGTTTTGTATGAGTTTGCGGATCCATGCGCTTGAGAAAAGGTCAGAATAGGAATGAGTTTTCTTGGAATATTAGCTTGAAGGTTGCGTGGACTAACGTGATGTATGCTGAGATACAGGGGCTTCTGTAGTTTGCCGCGGAGAAGATAGATGGAGTAAATCATTTAATTTGTGTTTTGATCAATACATCATTTGTATACAAACAAATGGTAATAATCATCATATAGAGGAAATGCGTTAATGAAAAGAGAAGCTAATTTTTAAGCACAAATTTTAGCTTAAATTAAAAATTAACTTTCCGACTTTTTCCGATTTACTTACACAGGTCGTTCGCTAATTTGGAACCATCTATCGGAGTATCACTAAACTACTAACAAAATTGTCATCATTGGATTGCTTACAATGAAAATTAAGATGCATTTAACAGGGGGGGGGGGAGCAGGGGGTCGCCAATAAACTAATAATATTACATTAATAACGTCCAGAAGGAAAGACAAAAGACCATTTATTCAAACAGGATTTACTTCATATAAAATGATTATTCATTTAATATAATGAGCCCTTGTTCCTTTAATTCTTTCGTTATACTTGTACAACGTATAATCCTTAAACTTTAATGTCAGTAGTTATCCCCCAGTTTAAGAAACAGATTCAAAAACCGTTGTATGGAACTGCGATCTTCACAGTTCTAGTCGGCGATGCACGCGAGGCAGCGGCCTGTTATGGATAGAGAGAGCACTGTTGTTCCCGCAGTGCCTACCGTGCCGATTCGTGCTGGTGAAAGAGGTAGTTTTACCAACTGCAGATGGCATATCAAAAGTCAATAGGTATTTTACAACAATTACAGTGCTTTCAATGAAGAAAAAATTCCTCACTTTTCATCCAGAGACCAAGGATAAAATTATTGATATTTTCGCGCAAATTAAAACAAGAAGAATGGATTTAATTTTTACTACGCTTATCTTAACTTCACTTGTTTGTTTGATACATTTGAATCTTGTAATAGATATTTTACCTACTTCCGATTGTCCAATCGAGTTCAATTTTCTCATGTGGACGATTTCAGGTGACCATGCATTGGCGTCAAGATGAAACAATAAAAAATATCGAAAATTTTTTGTTTTTAGTGAATTTTTTTAAATCGTAGTTTTTAGAATATGTATTTTTTACATTTATTAATGAATGTAAGTGTAACAACTTAGGTTAAAGTAAATTTCATTCCCTAAATTCTTTTACGATTTCAACAAGTTTCTGAATAAATTTTCTTTTTATACATTCCTTTTCCTTTTACAGAATATTTTTTAAAACAATGACAAAAAAATTTCTGGAACAGCACCCCCACTAATTTTAGCTACGAGTCGCCGCTGATGATGGGGTTAAATTCCGGTTATTTTGCTATTACGGAAAGCTGACTAAAACCACCATTAGTATCTCGCTTAATGTGTCTCCAGTTACAGCCAAAGTAAAAAAAGGTAGGTTAATTCACCGCATCAGAGAAATGAAAGGCGAAATGAGGCGTCTAGGATCAAAACCGGACATGTCAATTGTTAGACAAACTTAGAAAATGCATACCATAAATCTAATTTATATTAATCGGATAAGATTAATGTAAATTAGATTTATGGTATGCATTTTCTATATACGATCTTTGAAATCTTAAATGTCATCCCATATTATGTTTCCGGTGACTTCAATCAGATTGGCCATAAGATTGACATTTTGAACACAAAAACATATCAATCGCCAATCACCAAGACAACAAAAACAGTCACATTCTTATTTATTATGCCACCTAATCTAACTGGCTATAAATTTGTTAAAAAATACGAAAATTATCAAATCTATAGTGACAAAATCGATATTGGCGCTTTCTATCATAAGTTCTATCCGGTTGTCTTTCAAATTGGGCGCTTTTGAATAAGCCGACATTGTTCGACAGATAACATTTTTCCGAATACAATATACCAAAAAAACTTAATTATTAATTAGGTTGCTGTAGTATGTTATGTGAAATGTAGTATATTTTTGGCGTATTTTAAGATAAGAGATTTTAAGATCAAATTTTAGCTTTAAGACCCAGATCTACCTGTGCTAAAACGCGTTTTCTATTAACGGCGTTATTTATGGTTCAAAATTGATGAAATTCTCAGTGTCAATTCTTAGATAAATAAGGAGTTTGGCTGTGCCAAAATAATTTTTTGCTAAGATAAAAATGAATTTTACTTCTACATCTTTCTCTTTTTTCAAATATAATACCCCTAGCCAAAGTCTCACTACCTAGTCTCACTATCTAGGTACAATTTCAGCCCAAACATTATAACTTTTCCGCTAACCGAAAAATGCGATAATTGTCAGATATGTAAACAATAGCCATATTTCGGCTGTTACGTATGGCCAGCTCATCGCAGACACCATGAGCTTTAATCGATACGTAAACCACGGCATAGACACGGACCCCGACAGAAAAACATCGAATCTAAACATTTTATTTCGTAGTTGCGATGTTTTTACAACTGAGCCTTAAGCCATAAATCACAGCTTTTGAAATTTTTCTCAATGTTGCACATTTGCTCTCACATAATCCCATAATAACTACCAGCGATAGTGATTTTAGGTTATGTGTCTTACGATTATAAACCACAGTCTGTCAAATCACAGACCACCACTGTCAGTTGTCAGTGACAATTTTAGGTTATGTGCCATACAACATAAATTTGTATGTAAAGCCGGCCACTGACGATACGGCGCCGCAGTACGATTTTATTGGTTACAACTAAATTGGAACGAATTGGACGAATTTTTACCGTGTGTTTACGACTAAATTGTACAACCGTTCACTGCGCACATTGCAAATCACGGTCTGAACAAAATTTTCTCTCCAATTAGTCTCGTATTATTTGTTTTTTTACTTAATTTTTGTCATTTTTCCGGATTTTATGCATAAATCGGAGCAAAGTTAACCTTAACTTCCTAGTTTTGACAATCCGATAGTCATAAATAGAAATATAACCTAACTTTTTTAGTGAATCAAACCGCAGTGGTGTGATTATGGCTAGCGCTGTCACCTAAATTGCAAAATAGTAGGTACGGATTCTTGTCAATTGAACAATTGTTTTTTACTTAATACTGTTATTTTTTCGGGGTTTAAATGCATAATTCGGAACAAAGTTAACGTAATCTTCTTACTTTTGGCATAATATTTTTAATGAAAAACCACTGAACAAAATTTGTCACCTATAAGCATTATCAGACCTCGTTTTAGCAATCCAATAGTGATAAAAATAAATATAAGCTAACTTTTTTTACTCAATCATACCGTGGTGGATTATGGTTGGCGCTGTCATCTATACTGCAAAACTGTACCTACAATTTTGTTGTACGATTCTGTCGAACTGCGGCACTGTCCCGTCAGTGGCCGGCTTAACATAGTTTATATCGTAGATACAACCGACACATATAGCTACAATTGCCTCGAGATTATAAACTTCAACGCTTGAATTATTGGCGTGTCTTATGTGCTTGTCGTTAATCAACTTGGACTGGCTCTATAGCTGGAATTTGTTTTATTAGATAGTTATTTCTTTACTTTATTTATTTTGTCCCAATCACAAAGTCGGTATTTTGATCAGTATCCATAAATTTTAACTAGAACTATTCTTTTATTTTTCCTCGACTGTACCTTGCGCGTACGCATACGTATTACGTAGTAAAGAGGTCGTAAAAATGCACCATTCTAGTAAAGTGAATCGTGAACAGCCTAATTATAGAATTCCGAACCGGTTTCTTGTATGACCGATGATTACATTGACTCACTCGGTATTACGTGTACGCCTCGTGACGATGAAAGTAAACGCACCGGACAAGCGATGCATTCATCCTCCATCCTGAATCTCAATCCAATAAAAATTATGTCCAGATTGATTAATATTGATACATCTCCGTTTCTTCCTCGCTATTCTATTCAAGCAACCTCTATACTTGGATGTACGATCTCAATATCTCAAACACACCGATAATAAATTTATCAAGAGTACCACGACTCGTATTGTATGATAATGCTGCAACATAAAAGTACGTGTGAACCGAGTAGACAATTCATGTAAATAGCAGCGTGCACATAAAAGGAAGAACATAATCGGTAAAATAATCGGTTTTCCTTAACTTTCACGACAGGCGCCGACAAAAAGGTCCTAGCGCCTCCTATCGGGAGATTAGTTGTGTGCTTTTTTCTCTCGCCTGGAAACCTATACGCAAAGTGAAAGGCTGTCACTTATCTGGAACGCCTTTTCAAAGGCCTTCCAGGATCGTTTATTATTATCTTTCGGCCACTTTGAGCGAACACAAATTGGTGAATCCGGCCCGTAGTGGAAAGAGTCCAGCTTTGATGTTGAAACGTTCCTACTACTTCTGGGTGCGCTTTTTTACCAAACGCAAAACGATCGAAAACACGTACGCGTCATTCCAGCACGTAGTGAATTCTTTTCTGCGAGTTTTTACTACTGTCGGACTTTAGATTGCTTTCGTGAGTTCCCGATGCCTGTCAGTGTATTGCTTTGTGCGTAAACTTGATGGAATCGAATGAATTTCCTAGTCCACAGAACTTCCAAAGAAACTGATAAAGCTGTGGAGGAGATTGTTAAATGTTGTGCGGTATGAATGATATAGCGTATATTTATCAACAATTAAACTTCCAAGTCATTAATCGACATCCGCTCGTTGTTGATTAGAGGCATTGTGTTATTCTATCTGTATTTTAATACTTGTGTGTGGTCCTGATAAGCACTCAGCAAGTATTGTAGTTAACTTACAAAAATAATCAATATTGTTCTTCTAAAGATATTATTGCATTAGACTCTACTTTCTCCGGCTAAATTTAGTATTGTCTTCAATAATAATATAGGTTATGTGGTGACATTTATCACTACCCCAAAACATTTTCATATCACATTCAAACAGTATTAATGAACAACCAATATTTTGTCTTTGATGTGACATTTTTAATTCAATTTTAAACCACGCCATCTAGTTACGGTCGGTGCAACTAAAGGGTCTGACGTAGAAGACCCACAATTCACACAATACGTTGCCTAGCAGCGGCAACTGTGTTTGTCAAACTGTCAAAATTACGTCCTCCTAACCCAAAAATCGCCCGCGGCGGTCATGGCGCTATGTCATGGCATTGTAACGGTGGTTATTTATCGGTATTTATGTTAAGTTTTGATCGAAAAATTGACGATCTAATCCATAATTCTCCAAAATGTTGGACAATTTGCAACCCTTACCATCTCATATAAAGTTTACAATCAGCGATGAAGTTGGCAGTACTGGAAATTAAATAACCTACAAGCGTCTCAAACTAAACGTCAAAATATCGCGCACCTAACCTAAAAAAAAGCAAATTCAATTCACAAAGAATAATGATTAGCTCTTTTGTTTAACTTGGTACGCTTGGTTTTTGGATAATCGCAAGATTTATAGAATAAAAGATTACGCACTGCGCAAGTTGTCATTCATTTTTGAGCCAGTTTGACAATCACCTGATTGCTGTAACGTCACACTATACGTCTTTGGTCTACGAATCAACCTTGGTTTTACAAGCAGAAAAATGAAAATAAAACATTGAAGGTTTTTGTTTTCGTTTCGTTTATAAGTATGGCCTGGGACATTAAAGACTCATTGATTTCATTGATTAGAAAGGGCCAAATGGTAAATTAGATCGCTTGTAAAGTTTAATAATCATCTTTTTCTGCACCTAACCTATAAATCATCGTCCTGGTTACGATGAAATTATTGTAATTTAGTTCCCCAATTGCTATCACTGATTGTTTTTTCATATCAACTAACTAAACATTGCTATTTGTAATATTTTCCTCCATGTTTACATTTTCGATTACAAAATATATGCGAGTTTGACACTTTACTTTGACAGTCATTCTGATGTGACGTAGATGCGCAGAACAAAACTATTTTTATGCTGACACATTCGAAAACAGCTGATTTCGTTCGAGGTTGGAGAACCGCTATGAAACTGCCGCTCAAGTGCGGCAAAGTACAAAATACATAAGGGTAGAAATAAAAAGATCCAGTCTTTTTTCTGATGTTATTTAATTATTATGCACTTATGGCTACCGGTTTCGAACTCGCGTTCGTCTTCAAAGGCCATGCGTCGGGCTACATCAAAAAGAAGAAGTCACGTGTCATTATTTGAAAGGTTATCTTCATTCGGGCCGCTTCGCATGAAATATCTTCAGAATGGCGGTTATAAATTTGCGTATTAGCTTCACGTCTGGGTACCAGAAAAACTTTGTCGAGTGGACGGACAACTCCGTCCTTATTCGATTACAACTGGTGTAAGATAGAGGAATTCATTATTAATATACAAAATACATATTTAAAATAACCTAAGATCACCAATTTGATTGTTTGTTGATAAGGAATAGCAACCCGTTGTTATAACTAATTCTGGAAACTATAAATTGAGAAAATTGTAAATAAAGTATGGCGACGAGTGTAGTTTTACTTTAGAATGTTGGTACGCATGTGACATCTACAGTGTAATGAACAAATATAAATGTGTCAGAATTTGAATAATAGCGTTTTCTTTTTTAAATAATACATATTTACTCAAAAAGCTGCACAAAAGAACGTTGAATGTCACTCCTGCCGAAAACTACATAGCGCGACTCGCTCACATGCGACGCTCCGCGTTCGGCGTCGCGCCGCATTACCGCTCGTCGCGCTATTCCGTACTTTCGGCACTTGTAACATAAATAACTATTGTACGCTGATGTGCGTAATCTCTGTTTCTATCATTCTTTGGATAATCGGTGGTTAATTCGCAAATGATAAAATCAAAAGCGTAGGAAAGAAATTGGAATTGGTAATCGACAGTTTGGTGTTCGCTAGAGATTACTAGCAAATTCTAGCAGCGGTCAACAAGTTACTTGGTAAAATGTCACCGCATAACATAACCTATAATATTAATTTGCATTTGTAATACGTATATTAAATATATAATAAGTAAATAGAAGATAAGTAGATGCGTAAGAATCTTCAATACGAAATTACGAAGCAATGCAAAAACTGTTTATCAAAAAAGCGATTTACTCATAGGACGATCTATTTAAAAGGTGGTTCACTACCATAAAAATCAGATGTATTTGCTTTAATAATTAACCAAAATGTAAGTTAGTTTTGGTAACGAAACATTCACATTTTCTCCGCATTGCAGATTAAATGACAATAGAGAAACATAAAAAGTGAATAAAAAAACTCCTATTCTACCAACGGACCCTTGAAAATCAATAACCCGTTTAAATGCAGTCCACTGTCGAACTAGGCCAACTTAAGAATAACACGAAGCAAGAAGGGGGAAAGGGAGCGGTACAGGACGTACATATAATCTTCTTCCCCTCGGATGTTGAGCTTCCGGTCCACCATTGTTACCAAGCGTCCACGCCATGTGCTACTAAGTATAGCGGTCTGGATTTGGCGCAGATGTACTCTCCGGTTGCTTGGGCTAGATTAATGTATCCGATTTCGGAGGGCAGCAGCCAGCAGCAGTTGCTGCTGCCTTGCCTCGGTATGCTGAATGGCTTTTGAGCGGATTCCAGAATCGGAACGGACAGGCGGACAAGCGAGCGATTCATATACACACTCGTTAGATGTACACTCCTCAGCAGAAATTTGAGCTCGCTAAGAAACACGATCGGATGGCGAGAGAGCATTGTGTCGTCGGTTTTCTGGGGAAGACATGGATATGCTTGGTGGAATTTTCGATGGTATTATTGTGGGGAATTTGAAATTTGCACCGATTTCTTCCCTATCGGAATATTTTTAAAGAATTTCCGCGCGGAACTGGCATTTGTCATCAGAAAAAGAAACGAAATTTGTTATAGGAGAATTAATATAAACAATATCAACACACGTTTAAGGACCAAGTATAGTGCCGCAAAAACGCAATCCGTAACGTGCCGTACCGCATGCCGTTCCGGACGACAAAATTAGTATTTATAGTGCCGCAAGGATCTAAAACAAATTGAGCGCCATCTAGCGGAGAAGTATATACACAACGGCACATAACCTCACATGTCAGTGTGATTGTTGATTGTATTAAGCAGTGGTAGATCGTGGTAGATATAATAAATTATGGACGAAGGGTTTGTTGCAGCAACAATTCATTCTGAAGTCGTTCTCTTTCTGTTTTCTCGTTGCCACAGACCATTAAAATGCTATCAGTTAACCTACAACTTACTGGAAACTGCTATTCACTCGCCGGTACACGTACAGATGGCGCCATACGCGCGCATACGCCGGAAAACGTAACACGTAACACGCAGGAGATGAAATTCGTTGCGGTCGAGAACGAACTTTACGGTTTACGTGATCTTTGTACGCTACGTTATTACGGTGCCGTCACGTCATTAAGGTTATTATCAAATGAAAAGATCGCCGAATTCTGTAGATCGCCGAAGTTGATAGATCTCCGAAGTTGGTAGATCGTCGAACTAAAGGTGTCTCAAAAAGAGCTCAAGATTTGAATTGCGTGCTATTTTGGCTGGTGTGATTCGATAGGTTAAATATTTCTATCAAAATGGTGAAAGTTTGGTTGCTAGAATTCGTAAATGGTGTCCAATTTTCGGTAGAAATAATGTTTTAAATTCAGCCACTAAGAAAATAATAGTCGCAAAATTCTAAACTACTACACAAAGACGAAAAATCATTAAAAATCTAGCAAATGTGACTATGCTTGTGCACAACATACCAATGTTAGAAGGCGTCGTTCCGTAACAAGTAATTCCACAAGTTCTACCACTAGATCATGCACAGCGAAGAGAGTTCCCTAATTGGACCATTGAACAACAAAGAGTGAATGCCGATTTTGTGATTTTGTGTACAAAATCATCTTCAACAACGAGTGGATGTGTTGTTTCCTACATAAATCCCAAGTGTGTCCATTATAAATCAGTAAATATTTCATTACTTTGCTATAGAAAACCAAGTTTTATTTACAATTCGAATCTTGTGGTGTTCTTAAAACACCTGTTATATTATGCTTATAGATCGCCAAACTCGGTAGATCGCTGAACTAGGTAGACCAGTGGTTCTTAACCTTTTTGAAGTCACGGAGCACGTTTGATCATAAGAAAAATTCACGGAGCACCAAAAACTAGACATAATTTGGATTAAAAATTAAAACGATTATTACATAACAGTTAAAAATAACATTAATTAGAAATAAAGTATAAATATACTAATAGCCTTCCTTTTTTTTCGGCAAAATTAATTTTTAGAAATCAAATGTCATTCTGAGTCAAATGTTTTATATGGACTCATATGTTTTTTCTATTCCTTAAGAAGTTACAGCCGTTTGAAATGTTAAAAAAACAAAGAAAAATAAAAGATAAAATACATATCAAACAATGCGAAAAAATAACATAACCACTACCCATTACAACACTAAAAGCTAAATAAATATTAAGTAATAATATTAAAAATAACGAAATAAAATCCATATAAAACTTTTTACCGATTTTCTTCTAGAAACTGTCATTCCGAGTAAAAAGGTTCATATGAACTTATTGGTTTTCTTAATTCCGTTTCAATTCCAAAGTTGTAGCCGTTTAAAATACGGTTTTATTGATATTTTCATCAGCTCTAACTTTTTAACGAATTGAAAAAGCAATACTAGAATGTAATTTATTTGCGGCGAAAATCATTAATGTGATACAGAAAAGAAAAAGATATATTTGTGTATAAATTCCGAAAATATACGAGAAGTTTGGAAATTATTTCTACAAACGAACTCTTAAATTATTATTTATTTATTTTAGTCATATTTATTAAGTGCTATTTGAAAGTTGTAAATATTTTAATTATTAGTCTTGTTGAAGTTAGAATGTTTTGTACGTTAATAATATACAAATATTATTATTTCAATCACATACGGTGAATGAGTCAACAATTTCGGCTTTCATAATTTTGCGAAGCACTTGCAACAAGCTCGCGGAGCACTGGTTAAGAACCACTGAGTTGGACTAACAGATCCGGTAGATTTGTTTCTATTAGTTGGTACACTTGTTACCCCAAACATTTGTTGAATTAGCGTATATTCACTTTGTCACAACATTTGTAACACCCTTGGAAGCGTGGCAGGTATAGACTTGTATATTTTTATCAGCATTGAAAACTAAATCGATTTAGCTATGTCCGTCCGTCTGTCCGTCCGTCTGTCCGTCTGTCTGTCTGTGTACACGATAACTGTACCTGACTGCCGTAATTTTTAAGTAATTGATCTGAAATTTAGTATACAAAATTATCTCTTAAAAAGAAAGGGCAAGTTCGTGAATGGGCAAAATCGGTTAACTCCATTTTTTGTTCAAACTCCGCACCAAAAATATTTTACGGTGGGTGGTATTCTAACTTCAGCCCGGCTGAAGATAAATTTCTTACACTAGTAAACTATTGTTTAAACAAACTACTGTACTTAAACAATCTGTTGTTTAAAGATTAAAAGAAGTTATGTTCAAAGTGGTAGGTTAGAAAATTTACAGTTTATTTACTCATTTAATCAGTAGATAAAGTATTTTAACTTTAAATTCCTGAAATGTGACTTCCTACAAAAAATCAATGTCTTTTGAAGAAAATTACTAGTTTTGATCAGTTATTGATAAATACATTTTTTATTATTATTAAATTGTATCTAAATTAAGTATGTATTCTATATGAACTGGCATTTGTACTTAATACTACCAGGGAAATGATTAATATCTTCATTATAACGCATACCCTTGCCAGCTATCGTAATAATAAAACCCAAGCACGCAACTCATAACTTAGATAAATTACACCATCAAATGAATACAGACGTCCCCCTTAATACTACAAATCTGCGTAAATACAATGATCCATTTTCGTGCCCGAACCCGTACCTCGAGTTTTCCACAAATAAATCTCCAGATGGCGTTCGAATATCCGAGCGGGTGTATTTTGCCAGTGACACGAGGCAAGGGTAACGCGATTTTGTGAAAATCCGGGCATTACAAGACGAGGGAAAAGTTTGACAGGCACGCATCTAGATGTCACGCGACCCCTCCATGTAAATGCAAATTTTTCCGAACAACTTACCGACTCCACCGACCCCCGAATAACATAAGACGCGAAATTGAGTGTGAGTGTGCACGTGTCACTGCTAGCGACACCTCGCGGAGATTGAATTTCTTCATATTTCCTCGCCCTCCCGGGCCCCATTTCTCTGACGATTTTCACGTTCTGCGTTACGTCAGCTAGAATGCTAAAGCAGGTAGACGTAATTTGGATTAATGAAATGCCCGCGGGGTTATTAACGTTGGTAATTTGTCTGTGGGGGCAGAGGTGGCTTATGTCTATTTGAGGAGAAGACTTCAGGGTTGAGGGTTTTAGGCCTCAGATGGTAAATATTAATGTAGGCTTGGTTTGGAATAATTTTGGGTATGCTTCGATGTATGTGCAGTGTATGTGTGGGATACTCCGTATAATATTGTTTGCTCCTAATAAGAAATTTGTTTTGTTTTGTTGGATTACAAATATTCGGTAAATGGTTGATTGTAGGGCATGGAAAATGCATTAACGTTGCCGCTCAACAGGTTATATACCTGTAATGCATTAGACGTACCAACTGTACAGTATTTGTTAATTTGTCTGACTTCGCTGGTCTATGACTTCGGCGATCTAGCGACTTCCGCGATGTACCGACCTTAGCGATCAAGGTTTTTAACATTCAAAGGTACACAAATTGCATGGTCATCGTTTAAAAATCAATATAAAACATAAATAATTTTGTTTTTTCTTATCTGGTTCACCTTTGCAACACACTGTTTGAACAAGCTAATCTTATTGTTGCGATAGTTATTATTATTTATTTTATTATTAGCATGTTTTTATTTATCTCATATAGTTTTTCTGGTAGCATTGTGTCTTTTTCAAAACAACTTTTTTTATAATTTGATCAATCAAAAGGTATAGTGGTTTATGGGACAGCCACTGTCGCAATTAAAAAGGAGTTCCATTGATTTGTTAATAAAAAAGGGTGTGAAAAGGGACACAAATTATCTAGCATGCTCAATTCATACGCAATACAACACTTATGTACCTACATATTTTGATGTAGAATATTTTTGCAGAAAACATTTGCATAAAAAAAAGGACTTTGAAAAATCCCTATTATTTATTTGATGGACCTAATTATACATATAATGGACCAACATTTTCATTCTTCTAGGAAAAGTCATTATATTCATTAAGAGTTTCGGATATCCTAGAAATGCCACAGCCATCGTCAGAATATTGATTTAATATACACAATTAAATGTAAAAAAGATATAAAATTGTCAGATTTTAAATGTTTATACCGGGTGGTCGTTTTAACTTGAGACTCCTAAATATCTCGAGAAATATGCATGGTACGACAAAAGTGTCTTAAATAAACTTGTTGGACGCAAAGGGGGAAATGAGATGGCGATATCAGTTTCATTGCAGATGGCGCTGCTATCGGTGAAAATGAGGTTAACTTCATTTTTTTAAATGGGAATACCCAACTTTTTTTTATCACATTATGATTTTACGCTAAATAAGGACAGTCTTTTGTCTGAACATTTTTTTCGTACGATGCATCTATCAAAAGTTATTGACGATGGAAGTTTGTGGCCTCTGCGGTAGTTACTACCGCTGCCACTGCATGGGATGCGCTCGCCGTCTGGCAGTCAAAGCGCCGACTGTCATGGTACAACGTAGGAAGGTATGTGCATAACGGGGACACTTTTTGGTATCTCGCGCGTTGCCCCCCGTCATGCGCATTTTCCCCCATTAAAAAAAAAATGAAGTTAACCTCATTTTCACCGATTGCAGCGCCATCTGCAATGAAACTGATATCGCCATCTCATTTCCCCCTTTGTGTCCGACAAGTTTATTTAAGACACTGTTGTCGTACCATGCATATTTCTCGAGATATTTAGGAGTCTCAAGTTAAAAAGACCACCTGGTATATTATAACAGTAAAAATATTTTACATCAATTTTAATTTTTATCTTTAGTTATTAACTTTTGTTCTTATTTTATCGGTTCATCTCAAGTCAACATTATTTTTAATAGTCTAGAAATGTTTTTCTTGTCCTTTGTATGTAATATCAAAATAACAGTAGTTTATTGGGTTAGAAGGGCTCCAAATCAAAGTTGTCGATTCGGTTTGACCATATTTTTTAATCCAATGTTTTTTGCTTCATCAGAGACTAAAATAATACATAAAAATTACAGTTTGCAAAACAAGTGTTCTTATTTGATTAGTCAGGGACTTAAGTCGCTGATAATTATAAATAATTGAAAAATAAAATTAATTGTAAAGTAAAAGCAATTGGCGAAATATTGGATTAATAAATAAGATCAAACCATCGACATCGACATTTTGATTGGACCCCCCTTCTAACCCAATAAACTACTGTTATTATGTTATTATTATGAATAACAAATATACGGAAACTGTTAACTGAGAAAACTCCTTGGAACTTTTTCGTGTTTTGAGACTAAATGTTCTGAAGTACTTTGCATGTAAGATAATAAGCAACTGTAAGATGTTTTTACGAAATCAGTTCTGTATTAATATTATTTAGATATAAACTAAATAACTTCAATAATTTTAATTTTTTTCAAACGTTGCTGTAATATATAGCTATGTTGATAGCTTTTGATGTCACATGCAAAATGTGAATAAAAAATATTTTTAGGACTGTTGTTTGATTCTAATTCCTGACCACAACATTTCAGACCATTAATTTGAATGTAAACAAATGAATAAATATAAAAGAAAAATTACTCTTAAGCAACTTTAAGAGTTTCTGCTTTTTTTGACCACCCTGCATGTTAAATCAAAAAAAGTTTACAGATGTAAATACAGTAGAAAGTCAAAAATCCGAACGTCCAAAATCCGAAACGTCAAAAATCCGAACGCGTTTTAAAAGAGTTTAAATACATAATTATGTAATAGTTTGTTTAATATATGTATCGATTAAAGTGCATTTTTAGGCATGTTTTAGGCCTAAAGTGTCATTTTCTAGGTTATCTTCGAAAATCCGAACAATTTGATAATCCGAACCACCTTCAGTCCCAATTAGTTCGGATTATGGACGCTCTACTGTATTTTTTAAAATTGTGTTGAAGTGAATTCGTGGTTCCTCATAAAGCGTGATTTTTGCAGTTCTGAATTTATTATGAATACAAAAAAAAAAGCTCCAATTTTAAAAACTCTCCTGCACAGTTTTCCTTTATTGTCAACTTCAACACAAGCACCCATGGGCACGCTTTTCACATTCCCTTCCCACTTTAACGTTTATTATACGAAACGCTATCGCGCATCGTGCATATTTAACGGGATGGAAAGCGCCACCAACATTTTCCCCAAAGTAAGTTTTGCTCTCGCACAAACCCATCACGTAAACCGGCGACCGTTTTCCCTTTAGATTCAATATAAACCAGCAGACTACGTAACTCTGTATACTACGATAGGTACTCCTACTTCCGGGCGCTTCTCTTTCAGCTTTCAGCGGGTCGGAAAATCAATGCTCGACGCCTCCGTCGAGCTCGTTATCTGCGTACAGTTGTGCGACAATTCTGCATAAAATTCATTTCCATTTCACGAAAAAAACGTGTTTTTTCCGAGAGTATCGGTGCGCGGTTTGCGGGAAACGTGGTGGAAATGATGTGGTTTGGTGGAATCTGAAAAGAAATGCATCTCATTATTAACTGTAGTGGAAAATAGTAGATTGAGATTAAATATTTTTACCATTACAGGAATGTCGACATATATCAAAAACTGGCAAAATAATTTACAGTAAATTTTAGTAAATCCCAGTAAATTTTATTTTTATCATCTGAAAGCACACATGCATTATTTGCATATTTAAATATGTATCGAATGGAATATGTATGTATATGAATTTCAGTATTTTATTCGTTTTTAATATTCATTTGACATTTTTATGTGTGAATATTAAAGCGTTTATTGCAAATTAATTGTTTTTTGTAATCAAATATGCATTAAATATGTGTTGAATATGAGAACGTTTATGAATATTTAATATATTGTGTCCTACTTAAACCTGTTATTCTAGTTATTCATAACAACGTAATTGAGTAATTTGGTTTTTTTATGTTTTCAAGGACTTTGCTTCCATTCATGACTTTTATTTTATGTCAACGCAAAAGGAAAATAACACATATTTTTTTGTTATTTTCTCTTTTTTTGTTTTATCTAACTTTGAGTTAGTGACGTCTCTATTGAACGTGGGTAACTGAAAGAACTAAACGGTAAAGACATTAGTCTGAGATACGTGGTGAAATTGATAACGCGAGTCTGCTGAACAATATCCCTTTTAAACTGCATATAGCTGCTTAATTTCGCAAAGATTTTGCGGGTGAAACTGGCCTGTAAAGTCACGTTTACACCAGGCCCTTATCTGGTGAATGGTATATTTTGTATTTGAGTTGTCAAGCCAATGCTTAGTTTATTTGGTATAAACTAAATTTAACATCGTCTAGATATATAAATAAGTAGTTTTCAAGAACATGAAGGACAAAATAAAATGTAAATTAAATTATAATATCATTGAATTCCAATTTTCTCATTAATCTCTATTCTATTCTAAAACCTACAGTTTTGTATAAACGTTATTACTATTTATTTTTTCAAATGCTCTTGATCATTTTTATTTTACACAACCATGATTAGTCAATCAAACCATCTTTTTAATGAATTATTTCTCTAAGCAAACCTCTCATTTCATTTGTATCTTACAGTAACTTACAAATTTAAACACAGAATTGAATAATAATGGCTTTCATTTCTCAAATTCGTTAGGTGCTCTGAAAAATGATCTAATGATGCAAGTAATTGTCACAACTTTTGAAAGATTGGGTTTGTTGGGTGTTCAAATTTAACCCTCGAGTGGTATCTTGAGTGGGGTCTGGATACCATAAAAATTTAATTAACAAAATTAAATTGAAATCCACAAGATTACTCATGTTTGCACCCCAAAATAAAAATTGGGTATGACGCCATTCGACCAATCGTGTAATTTTATTCCACCTGAATACTGGAGGGTTGAGAATATACAGTGTGTTTGCTTTTGCCTGTCCAAACGAATATTCCTTTTATTATAACAAAAATTCTGAACAATTCTACATATTAAAAAGAAAACAATTTATATACTAACAAAAAAATATCGTACAAAACTTTATTTTTTGGACATTCTTAAATATCTTGAAATTTTATTTACAATAAGGTCAACTAAGATATAAATATTATCTTCTAAATTAAAGCCACTGAAATGATTTTCAAATCAATCTGAGTTGTCTAAATATGTTCATCACTTTTATTAGTTATTACACATCGAAACAGTAGTCGTGTAAGCCAAATTGGCAATAGGTGTAACATGATTGTCAAATTCAGTCAAAAATTGATAAAAATAAAAGAGTATTGTAACACAACTTTATTTTTAAATACAACGGTTGTATTTCTTTGAATAATTTTGATTATTTATTAAATTCATTTAAATTTATTTTTATTAGTTCTTAAAGAGGTTGAAATTTCCTACACTATGACACCAAATACGATAAGAATAACAAATACTTATATAGAAAAATTGTTTGTAATTATTGGTCCGTTATTGGTTCCATTTTTCTTATATCTCTTATGTCTATAATCTCTTATAATAATAGAAATTTAAAAAAATTCAGATGTTGATTTTTTGTGTAAGAAGTAATGTTTCTTGTATTGTTGTCTTTAATTCGTTCGAGAAACATTCGCTTTGCCCAGACGTTGATTTAGAATAGACTCTTCCCCAGTATGCTGGGGAAGATGCTAAGTGAGCATAACTATGCTTATTGATGATACCAACCGAAAACAAAAAGTCCTCTCATTAAAAAAAAAACAACAATTAAAAAACAATGATATATTGATTTCCGGGTGGAAACTGCGTTGAGGACTTTGAAGACGTCGACGTTATCAAACCAAGTGCTGAGAAGATCCATAACCATCCAGAAGATCATCTTCTTAGCACTTGGTTTGATACTTATTCCTGAAGATGACTCTCGCAACGGAGCGCGAAACGTCGACGGCTTCAAAGTCCTCAACGCGGTTTCCACCCAGAAATCAACAATATATCATTGAGTCAGACCACGGAAGTCTACAATCTAGATAAACTAAAAAACAATTGGTTATTCAGTCGCTTTAGTGACGCATTTAGGAGCGTTGAAAATATGGAATCGCCCCATCGCCTCGTCCATACATAAAGGCTAAAACCCATCCATAGCCGTGCGCGATTTAGCGAAAAATTCGATAATGCGGACGAAAGGGTGCAACCCGTTGGTGAGGTTCGTGGTGAGGTATGGTATCGACCACCGCCGACCGCCGCACCGGTGCCGAGACGGCCTTAAACGTGGCACTGCCGTAACGCGGCCGCCGCTCTCTCTCAATCCATTGACTGGACTCGGCGCCGCTCGGACAAGTCCCTGGGGACCACGTACCGGCGGCGAACTTTCAATCTGGACGACGGAAGACCAGAGATAGATACCTTTTATACGATCCATAATTTATCGTCCGAAAATTGGGAGATTATTTACCTCGAGAGTTATCCTTCATCGGGGAATTGAAAGGCGAAAAGTTGAAAGTGTAGCTTCAAATTGATGCTGTCAGCTGGAAACAAATCGGAACTAAGTATGTTTGGTAGTTTTACAGGATGGTCGATGGTCGGAACTAAATGTTCCTCCTACTTCTCTAGTAGGTTTTCACTCTCCTCCTGGAGATAGGCTTCCACATCTTCCGTCTTCCAGTCGTTCTGATCTTTTAGTATAAGATTTTTTGTTGTTAGTCATCACTCGTCCTACTTCTTTTCAATTTGTGTATTATTTCCGTTATAATTATTCCTCTCATGTGTTCGTCTTACCAAATTGTGCACCCTCATTCTCATCACAGAATCTTCGTTACCGTCCTTCTTCTTTTAGCAGCCATTTATTGCTCACACTGTCCCTTCTGGACATTGACTTCTGGGATGTTGAGCAACTCTCCTTTTGAACAGATATTCATATGTTTTGTCCATCTGGTTCTGTCCTGTCTGTTACTACGCTCTGAATATGGTCCATAAGACTTCAATCATCTTCTTATCGTAATCCTGGAGCTTTTGGTGCTCGTCTACATTCGTGCTACTTCTTGTCAACTTATGTTTCTTATTTCTGGCGTACTTCTGACTTCTTCCTCCCGTGTTGTCTTCATGGCCAACATATGCCTAGACATAGGCTCTATTTTTTTGGATATCTAGCCACACTTCTTTTGAACAGGTCAAATAAGTTTCGTTTATCCATTCTGTCTTGTTTGTGTCTACTCTCATATGGCTAATAGCCCATAAGGCATCGTAATCTTGAACCGTTTTGTTGCTAGTCATCACTCGTCCTCTTCTTTTCGATTTATGTCTTCTCTCCATAACACTTCTGAGTATTCCTCTCATGTTTTCTTGGTCTTCCTATGTGTTGTGTATTGTATTAAAATATTTTATATTTGGTGTACATATATGTTTTCAAGAGCATGCGCTACACTAGGTGCAAAAACAAGACGAGAGCAACGAAAGCCGAATTGCTGGTCAGGGATTCAGCCTCGGTCTGACAACCGAACGACGAGTACGCAGTGTATTATTGTATAGCTGAAAGTATAAAATAGATAGTGAAAGTCTGAATATTGGTTGTGTTTCATTGGCACCTTCGTCTATAATATTATGTTCTTAATTAATGGTTAACACCTCAATTATTAGTGCGCAGACATCCTCTTCACATCACATAATCTTCGTTATCGTCCTTATTATTGCTCACAGTGGCTCACCTGGACATCAGCTTCCACATATTTCTCCGATTCTTCTTGATCTTCTAGCATATGGGTAGTAATAGAGCAACTCTGCTTTTCAATAGACTAGATTTGTCCATCTGGTTCGGTCTTGTATGTTGCTATGCTCTGAATATGGAATTCTGAGTCCATAACACTTTAAGCATCTGCTTATTGTAATCTTGAAGCCTTTGATGCTTGTCTACGTTCGTGCTTCTTTTGTCAACTTAAAGTTCTTCTTTCTGAGGCACTTCTGACCTCTTCCTCTGGTGTTTTCTCCAATAATGATCTTCCTAACTCCCCTCACCAAATTGTCCTTTATCCTTATCACTTATAGGTAAAACTACGAGAGCTGAACGTGAGTCATCGATTCCAGCTGTTATTTTGCTGATACGTTACAGACCATTCCCGTGCGTTAGAAAGAATCAGAGTGCTTTTTCATGCGTCTGTTATTACGTTTTTAGGCGATGACTCACGTTCAGCTCTCGTAGTTTTAACTATAGCAGGCCCTTCTTAAAGATTTTTTTAAATCTTATCCATTGGGTTCTTTTGCTCTATCATCCTGGTGAATCTTATCTCACAGCTTTGAATTTCCTTTTTTACAGGCATTGGTAGACCATGTCTTTGATCCATATATTGTAAACTGTTGAAATTGTCGACGTTTGTTTCTTCATTGTTTTGTTTTTCTTCTTCAACAGTAATGTGTTCTTGATAACATTCAAGAGTCAGCTCATCCATGTCTTTCATTAGCTTCCTCTAGTTTACATCTCTGCTATCAACATCTTCCTCTAGCCTTCATGGTTTTCGCCTGTTTCCTATTCATTTTCATTCCCATGTTCAAAAGACTCATATTATAGAATTGACGTTTTCGTTCAGTTATTTTTCATTCCTGGTCATAATGACCGTGTTATCCTTTTCTTAGCAAAGTTTAATCTCCAACCATCTTCGACTTTAGGTACCAGTTTTGAATCTGCTTGTTTCTAATCCGTGCATTCAATACTGTAATCAGAACCAAACATTACGGAACGTACTTTTTAAATTGATCAGGGCTATTACACGGTCAATAATATAGTCATTATTTCTGGTCGTCTAAAATTAATAATGGTGGACTGTTGCAATACATTTGCATTGAAATGTTGGCGTAATGTACCAGTACCATAATATACATACATCATAATGTCGGAATGGTACAGTAATGTCAAGTAACTTCTTTAGTTTTAGTTTCCTTTCGGAAATAAAAAAGATTTCTTTAAATTTGGCTAAGTATCATAGCATAAATCAAATCAGAAAGCAAATCTGATGATTCAGTATAATATAGATATTTCTTTTGCCAAATGGTGAAAAGCGGTTTTGTCTTTAATTGCAAACTAAAAATTAATTCTTTAAACTATAAAAACAACAATAATGAAATATAAATATGATTGCAATATTGATTTCTGCCATGTAAACCTGCCCCACATTATACATCCGAAAATATTGTCCAAAAGCTTTTTATTAATAAGTATGTTCTCTTTGTTTTAGGTAAGTGCTACTGCCCAAGATGAATTTACTTTAGTTGACCAGGCGTGGTAGGTCCTTTGAGTGAGTATACTATTTGATGGAACCCATATTTGCTGGCAAAGTCAAGTGGAAACAGGTACCACTTTGAATGTTTTCTTAGACAACAATCTCACGCTACTTGTTACCTCTAAATATAATCAAAATATTCTAACATAGTCAGTCCTAAATCAACATTTTTATTCTAAATTGGAAGTGTCATAATTTGCTTAAAAGTTTCGAAAAACTCACGGTTAAGACTTTCACGTTTTCACATTGAATGGATTCCTTAATTTGACAAATTTTCTTACTTTGAACAGATTACAGAAGTATCTATATACCCTATAGTGATTTAGAATCAACTTACAAAATAATTCTTTAGTCTTGACACCGTTTTCGACCACAACAAAGACGTTAAGCTCTACAAACTTCAGAGAACAACCCAACTAGATAACTTTTCGAAGAGGAAGTAAAACATTTCCCATTACAGACCCTACTTTGCCACACAATGTGACCATTCTCAAACTAATCTCAGCCAACTTATCATTGTCGCGATGATAAAGCGCACTACCATTTACGTCAACCATTATGTAACGGCAGCACTCATCTATATTGTCGCATATCTCACAGCTGCATTTGTACTTCACGTATTCACTAAACATGAGTAGCAGCTTGCTAGGTCCTTGAATAATTTAAACACATTCCTAGATTGGTTATCCTCTAGAACAGCGTTTCTAAACCTTTTTACGCTTGGGGAACCCTTTAAATAGCGTTGGAACCTGGCGGAACCCCAACAAAAAAAATATACAATGTCCTTTCCAATGCATTTCGAGTATTTTTTGCGTACAGATAAACGTGTAACGTATTTCAAGTAACCAGATACAAGTCTGTAAAGAAACGCAGTTCAATGATTGAATATTACTTACTACTGTGAAATTAAAGTATTTTTCCTGTAAAATTTAAAAAAATGCTCTGTCAAATTAAGGTGATACTGTGCTAATTTCACAGGAATATGTTTGTGGAATATGTGAATTCTGTAAAAACAATACGGAAATTTAGCTGGTATCCAATAACCAGCGATGTTACAGTTAATTCTTCTTTTACAGTTTTTTTTTGGTAGATTATTATATTCATTTTCTGTAACATTGCAGATATTTCTCTCTAGGTACAAACCTATTTCTTCTTTTTAGTTCCTTCAAGTATTACCAAAGGAAGGAAGAAGAAAATACAAATTAAACAATGCGAAAACGAAGAATACAAAAAGTACCTTTGTCAAATAATTAAATAAATAAATTCAGTATTCATAAAAAATCATTGGTCAAAATACAAAAATTAAGAAACATTTATTCTGAGTAAAAAGTTTCATATGGATATATTGATAACAAGTTAATATTCCTTCAGAAGTTAGAGCCATTTAAAATACTGTTTTATTAATATATTAATATTTTAGTATTTTTTAAGGTATTGAACAAATGAATAAGTCCTTATGAAACATTATAGTCAGAACAATAATTACGTTCTGAGAAAGAAACTGTGGGAATAAATACCCAAGTAGAAGATATTTATACACACTAATTGTATCTATAACAGATGATCTCTGTATTTTCTCTTAAAGTTTGTTAAATAACGCTTGCTCATACAGCTCATACATACACAGTGTTGAAAATTAGACTGTAACAAGGTAATCTATAACTCGAGGTGAAAATTAATGCAAAAACATACCAAATTATAAATAAAAATATGGAAAGCACTTTTAAATCTGTTTCAGTGTCAAAATTATCACGAAATTTGAAATTACACTTTCCTGTCCGCATAAATTTTTGTCTATAATTGCAACTCACTCTGTATATTTATTGATTTTCGGACCGCAAATTGAGGACCGACATAATTTTCGTCATAGAAGCTCAGAACTTGTCTGGTGATAGGTTAACTATCTTATCTGGAATGTAAGATCATATTGAAATCCACCACCTACAACTCTGTCGTTCTCCTAAAGTACCTACCATTATGAGCAGCAGATTCAAATTATAGGTTTATTTTGTCACACCTTTGGAAAGGCAAAAATATTGAAAACAAATAATGTTAGAATTTGACCAATAACTCTGCCAGATTGTTGTTTCCTAGAGGTTATTTTGTTTTTATGTAACATATAATTGTAAGTAATATTGTCAATTGAAGTTAATGAATAGTCTAGAATGTTGCCCGTTGGATGTAATATCGAAATAGCAGTGGTTTATTGGGTTAGAAGGGCTCCAAATCAAAATTATTCATGGATTGACCTTGTTTATTAATCCAATATTTCAAATAATAATCCCATGCTAAAGTAATACATAAAAATAACACTGAATAATGTGCCCATGAACCGGCGACCGTCACCGCTATTTGTTACTTGTTACGTCAACCCCGGTTGAGAAACGCTGCTCTAGAAATTCACGTGACAACGTTCTAGGTTGAAACCGTAACTAACTATATATACAATCAGGACAACATGTTCCATCCATGTACAACAGTTTTGAGGTGATCGTCAAAAAGCCTTTACGTTATTTCTTAATCGTCTCAAGCTGCGACATGGCGCAGTCGATAGAATACAAAGTGTTGTACGTTGTAACGCTAAAATCCCACTGTTGCCACCATGTTGAGAATAATCTTACGAGGAGACAGATACTGTTGGCTGTCTGAAGACGAGAGGTTCTTGTAACTGTTAAGAGTCTTATCGAGGATACGTTCGTGATCACGGTCAATTTTAACACGTCTGGTTTTGTGCGCCGAGATCCGAATCGCGTTAGGAGACCACCGTGGGCTCGGGAATCGACCGCAATTTAACGGTTCGAAAACTTGCACATACACGTTCGCAAAGCGTGCTTTAATTGCGTTAGCGACGCTGTTCTGCCCTGCGATTTACCTCTCGCGTAGAGAGAGACGAGTTGTATAGTAGATGGCGCGGCAAACGTGCAATGTGGCGTACTGCTTTTGATGGTGTAGATCCGGTATTCTTCGTGGAACTCTATGCTAGCAGTTTGCTGGTGGATTTGTTGATTGCCACGTGTACATGCGTTATTAATTTGATTTTAGTTTCGGTTTGAAATGGCATTTGCTTGGTGCAGTCGGCGCTCTAATAACACGGTTAATTCATTCTGTGTTGTGTCGAAACCGTGTTATGAAACCGTGTAATATCGAAACCGAATTTTCAGAACTATCCAGCTGGTGACATAAGCTGTAGGGGATGCTGTTTAGTTTATTTTTGTTATGAAGCTGGACGATTGCAATAGAATGAGAGTTAATTACAAATTTTAAGGGGCTACTATGATTAAATAATCAAAACATTTTTTTGTAAACCAAAATGGAATTCAAATCCCTGCAATAAGAACTCTTTTTATTAACCGTACAGCTAAACTATCGGCCACAGTCTCACAATTTGCCCCCGTCCGTAGACCGTGGAGTTGAGTTCTGAATTTTCGATATCTATTTTCACTTCTTCCGTCGTCGTGTTTCGGAAGGCACGTAAATTCGACGGTTCCCGGTAACCAGTCCCATGACTCGGACTTCTATTGTTTGATTTATGGAAGGCCATAAAATAATAATTAGAAAAGTCAGAGGAATTCATCCTTACATTATTTACATGCTGTATACAGGATGATTTATGCCGTGATAGCAGTCGCCATTTTGAAGTAAAACAGTCAATCAAAATACTAATGTTCGATTGATACAGTTAATTTGTGCTCAAAAGGACCCCCAACGGGAAAATTTTGTGGGTGGGTCGTTTTGATTTTTTAGTTTTTTGGGGTGCTGAATTCGAATCTGAAGTTTGCTCAAAAAAATTCTCTACGCAACATTGAAGAAAATGCAAAAAAAGGTAAACATTTTATTTGTTTTGCGTTTTCTTTGCGTGTAACTCGAAACTATCAACTTTTCGGAAATATATAACATTTCAATCAAAGTGAAAGTTGATATTTTCTACAAACCCCTATTTAGCTTTTTTCTTCCGTTCGGGCTCAAGCGATAGTCTCCCTAGAAAAACATTTTTTAAACTTCAGAACTGTAGGTAATTTATTATTAAAGGCTGTGCAATTATATAAATATATACCGGGTGACCCACGCCATAGATCGTCCCGTTCATTTTCTTTTGTTTATAAAGCTGGACGAGTGAAATTTGGGAAAGTGTTAATAGACAAAAAATGCCATTATTTGGGATACTCTTGAGGTTAATATGACTTCCGGTTTTTCCGGAAATGACGTCATCATTGAAATTTTAAATGGCACCCTATATTCTTTGTGTGATATTTTCAATCAGGATGACATTCTGAACACAAAAACATATCGATCGTCAATTTTTATCACCAAGGCAACGGAAAAATAACTTTTTTGTGTATTAATCTAGGTGGCTATGAATAGGTGAAAGTAAAAAATTGTCCAATAAACACTAACTAAATCGATTTTCACCGACATTGCATTACTGGCGCCCTCTAGCGTGATTTAATTGGTTTTTGGCCAGTGAGTCATTTTTTTCACAGGTATCCAATGGCGACACCCTGATTATTCGATAGGAAACATCTCTCTGATTACAATGATACCAAATACTTGATATTTTATTGAAATTCGTAGCGTACAAATGTTGTTAGAAGCAAGGAAATCGAAAAAATATTGACCTAATGATCAAAGTCAGTGTACAAGTCAAGCCACTCAATGGACTACTCGAAGGAGGTACCCTTAAACGTCAGTTTCACGCTACTATTATTATCAAAATATCAACAAGCCTTTGGTATCATTGTGTCGGAAAAATGTTTTTCCTCGAATAATCAGGGTACTTCCTTCGAGTAGTCCATTGAGTGACTTTGAGTTGTACGCTGACTTTGATCATTAGGTCAATATTTTTTTCGGTTTCCTTGCTTCTAACAACATTTGTACGCTACGAATTTCAACAAAATATCAAGTATTTGGTATCATTGTAATCGGAAAGATGTTATCTATCGAATAATCAGGGTATGGCCATTGGGTACCCGTGAAAAACAATTCATTGGCCAAGAACCAATAAAATCACGCTAGAGGACGCCAGTAATGCAATGTCGGCCAAAGTCGATTTATTTGACAATTTTCGACTGTTTTAACTAATTCATAGCCACCTAGATTAATACACAAAAAAAGTTATTTTTGCGTTGCCCTGGTGATAAAAATTGACGATCGATATGTTTTTGTGTTCAAAATGTCATCCTGATAGAAAATATTACACAAAGAATATAGGGTGCCATTTAAAATTTTAATGATGATGTCATTTCCGGAAAAGCCGGAAGTCATATTAGCCTCAAGAGTATCCCACAGATTGGCATTTTTTGTCTACTAACACTTTCCCAAATTTTATTAGTCCAGCTTATAAACAAAAAAAATAAACGGGAGTACCTATGCCGTGGGTCACCCGGTATAAAGGTACAGGTAATTATGTTTAAAATAACATTATGTTCAACCTATTTAATGAAGGCCGAAATTGTACAAATAAAATATTACACAAAAGATGAAATTCCAACTGAAAAAAAATGATAAAATCGCTTGAGCTCGAACAAGTTATCGAAGAGAAACCCTAAATAATGAAGTTTGTAGGAAATTGCATGCACTGTCATTTTGAATTGAGAGGTTATTTACGAAAAGTTAATAGTTTTCGAGTTGAGCTTTTTCTTCAATGTTCCGTCACAAACTTTTGTTAGCAAACCTCAAATTTGAACACAGCACCCCAAAAAAACATAAAGAATGGAAGACATAAAAACTACCTCTCAACTTTCCTGGTAAAAACACAATTTGACGGGATTAGATTGCTCCCTGGGTATACCAGTTTACGTTTACTTTGCCTGTGAAACTGTTTTTTTTTCTGCAGGTAAAGTAATAAAATTGCAGTCTCTTTTCGTCTCATGTGGCTTGGTATTGTTGTTATTGATTATTATTTATGAACATTTGTAGTAATTAAAAGGAACCCCGAAAATGAAATAACTAAATATAAACAAATTGAATGAAGTGTAATAGATGATAACCGAAATCAACAACCAAACAGGATTAAATTAAAAAAAGGAGGAGAAAAAATAATTTGATGAAATGAATTAGATGTGTGAAAAGAAAGACCTAACAAAATTTAATTTGGTCGTTCAAAGAATGTATTGGTTTTGTCGTCTATGGTTTTTAATCTCCAATAAATCAATCAATAAACTTAAAACCCTTGTGGAACCCTGAAGATGAGATTTATTAGTTTGACGCTGAGTAAAAAGGATGTAGATGATTTATCTGCAAAGTTAAGAGGCGTTTCCTCTTTCCTACATTTAACATATTAATCAACCTTTGTATCTGGACTTTTCCACATTCCCATCCCAAATGGACTAACAGCAACATTTTCAAATTGAATTCCAATAAATTATCTTCTATTTATCCTTTAATCCATTTAATTCAGATGTAGTGCATGCCATTTCACATGTGGATAGGTACTGCTCTTATTATTGTCCGTGCATAACAAAGCATGACCTGGGGAGGTGGAAGGCACGCGACGTGTCGTGACGTGTTCCACCCTGCGGCATACCTAATTAATTGCGTATTGTTTAGCGCGGTGACGCGTGACCTGTACGGATGCTACCCCCAGAAATTGATGGCAGCATTATGCCACCAACTCCCCGACATTACGCCCATGTCAAGGGTCAAAAACTTAAACAATAACCGCAATCAATCTTCCTGCTCCTGACGGCACGGAAATAAGACGATATTGTCGCCACAGTATCGTCATCATCATCATCGCAGTTGATAATTATGTCGAAGGGGAGTCTCCAGGTATTAAGACCAGATGAGGAGGGTGCTTTTTGTTACACAGATGCTAACGAGTCACTTTCAAACTCATTACCGAAGCCACGTCATAACCTAAAGGGATGGCGAAAGAACGACGCACCGTGTGGCATCTTCGAAATCTAGCAGGACAAAACACACAAAATCGACGATTTTTTTTTTACTATAATCTACGAAAATCAAAGATAATATGCTAAATAAGCCTATGGCATCGATCAGCTACAAGCCTTAGTGTCTATTACTCTTCCAAAAATTGATGTTGGTATGCTGCTTTCAAAAATTGTGGTGAGTCTTTTCGTACGATTTTAATTGTATATACCTTGTCGTATAATATACATGTTTTTGATAATCTTCTACCATGGATTATTTTATATCAAGGTATTACTTTATATCTTACTAAGCAAAACTATTCTTTGAATCATCTAACTTTTGTAAAAAAAGGAACACTGAAGTATGGTGAAATTATGGCCAGAGATAAATAGATGTGTTTGTTTCGTTAGACTGCCAAAAGTTATTGCGTCTAGGTGCGCGGTGATTATTTTTTTTACCTACGATCGTATATATAAATCTCCCTTACGTCTTGGACTGCTTCACTCGTATATCGCCTATAACAAACATGTGCTTTTGGTTGTGCTTTTGTGTTTTTAACGCACGACATAATGTCATCACAACGCAAATGTAGATCCATATTTACCTATTTGATTATAATTTCCCTCTTGTCACAACAGTTCAAATGCAATTCCCCACCGTTAAAATAGATGTCGTGCGAATAACTAGCAATAGATAAAATACATTTTTGTTGAACTGTCAAATATACTAACCTAACCTAATACATCTACTTCTGTCGCAATATGTCTCCTTTATTTAAAGTATTTGATTGGATCTGTAATTGTCGGTCGTAGGTAAAATTATGTACAATACTCAAGCTGTAACGCATATTACGTGCTCGTGAAAAACAACAAAACTCACCGCTTCGCGGCTTATACAACTTACCACTCGTACGTAATATGCTAGTTACAGCCCTTGTAATGTAATTACAAGTATATTATAATCATATAGTCCTACAGATTATAATATATACAATCAAATATTCATTGCTATAGCATGCTATTGTGGAAAAACCTACACCCTCACCCACCCCACCTAAGATGTTTTGGAAGGTACTGAATTCCATGATATTCGACAACCACTTTCAGGTTGATTTAAGAACGAAAACGTAAAAAGATAATTTTTATATTATAGGGCGTTCACAAAAGGTTGACCATGTTATTTTGCTTGTTATACATACTGTCCCAAGAGTGCGTTGTCGGAAGATTGTGCCTCTGTTAATGAAGATATTTTAAAACTGACTACCCAGATAATCTGATTGCTCGGGCGCACATTTTAAACTTATTTTTGAATATACAAGGTGTTTGATAAGATAAAACTTATGTTTTCTTAAATGGAACACCCTATATTTGTGTATTTTTTTAACTCTCCTAATTTTTACGACAGTTATTGTCAACAATCACTCATCGATACTAATTGCGTCAACAACAGGTCATTTTGATTCATTTTTTCTGTAGATTAGGCATAAATGACCAAAAATCTCAATCACAGCAAATTTTTTTAAAAGTGGTCTCTGTGTCAAGAGAACATATTTTCGCAGTTTTTGATACCCTCCAAGAAAACTTAATTCGACGTGACGTCACTTCCGGAAAAATCGCAAGTTTTACTATTCTCAAGAATATAAAAACATTTGTTGTCTAATTTCCCTCCACCAAATTCCATTGGTCTATTTTGATAAATAAAGAAGTTAGGACTTTTGTGCAACTGGGTTGGCAAATTGCGGTACTGTGCCAATTATAAAAATTTATGAGAATTATGTTTTTATGTTCGGAATTTTATCCTAATTGATAATATCGGAAAAAAAGGATCGTTTAGAATTTAAAAAAAAAGAGGTCACTTCCGGCAAAACCGCTAGTAATACTACCCTCAAGAATGTTAAAAAAGAAACTATTAGTTGTCTGATCCCCCTCCACCAAATTCCACTCGTCTCATTTCATAAATAAAAAAGTTATTAATTTTGTCGTGCGCGTCGATGGCTCAACGAAATCATTTTATACATCTCTGGATTATTGATTTGCTTTCAATCACGGATAACCATAAAGCCCTGCACGAAAACCGATATAACCCCTTGAACTCCCATACAACAAAAAAGAACTTTTAGGTCAAAAAGTTCGCCGCAATCGATTCCTCCGCTGTCTTCATCCCTTCTAGCAAACACTGTTGGAGGGGTGGATGGTCGGTTAAACGAGGCCAACGCTGCGCTACTACAGTAATTTATGTAAGTGTTTCTGGGTGCTGCTCGTGGCGGATCGGATTGGGGTAGTTTTTCGGGTCCTACGGTATGCCATATCGTCGTTACTGACCGTTCTGCTGTGGCTGTAATTCTTCTGAGACGGTCTTGATCGCCCCCGTTGTTTTTGGTGATGTATGACGTGAGTTATCGGTCTCAACAGGTTTACTGCCTACAAGTGCCACTCGGAGGACGCTATTTTCTAAATTGGTCGAACCGATTCGTTTCTATTTGGGATAAGGGTGTACCGCACGTACGTTTGGGGGGATGATGTATCGCTGAATAGCAAATTTGCGGTAATTGGGTGTTGTGAATACGGAGAAAGTGTTTTGATTAAGTAGTATCCTATAAAAAGACAGTCTTAACACGGTTTTTATAGACTCGTCTTCAAAAACACGGTGCAAAAATTGCGGAAATTCTCCTATGACAAGTTATTCTTTAACAACACGGTTTCAACCACGGTTGTTATGTTTAAAACACTTTGTTTTAAAACAGTGCTTTAAACATGTTTTAAAACAAATATTTTGTTTTGAACTATTTTGCTTCAAACATGTTTTAAATAGTTTGTTTTAAATGATGTGTCTACGTGTTTTAAACTACCGAAATTTTATTTCATGTTTAAAACATGTTTTTTGTGAAGTGTTTAAAAACATTGTTTTGTTAAAAAAACTTTATTTATAAAAAAAAAACATGTTTGTTTTGTTTAAAATGAAAAAACATTTTTTTATAACAACCCTGGTTTTGACACAGTACGGCATAATACATTTTGTTGGCCCTAGTGTCGTACTGTTTGGGCCGAAGCCAATGCTTAATGCTGAAGAAGTAATGAAATTTAAAGTGAAATAATATTTGTGTCTATTTGTTATGATAAGGTTACATAAAGTAATAGCATGCAAATTGATCTATACAGTGTGTCCCCATGTGGACATAACTTATATCTATAATGGCCTAAAATTTTTACTTTTTGATAGAGGGTCATTCATTATATTATAAAGAGTTTTGGATGTTTTAAAAACACTACTCCCATTGTTATAATATTGATTTAACAAAAGTGAGTAGTTGCAAAACAAGAAATTGTTAAATTTGTTCAAGAGTAAAATGTCAGTTATTCACAAATAAATGATAAATATAAGGTAAAATGTCTTAAAGAAAGTTTGTTTTCAATTTAACCTTATGCTCAGGTATCTAATTAATATGAATATTAAGTATTATCATTTATTATTTGTTTATTTTGTTTATGGTGTATTTGATAATGTACTATTACTAGTTCACAATAATTCACAATAATAACAGTAACCTGAGTTTTTAGTCAAAAAAGTTAAAATCAGCAAATTCTTTGGTAAAATTCCTTCATTTTTACAAATATTTTTCTTTTTAATAAATCTTTTATTCAGTAGACAAAAGTATAGAACACGTGAAAAGAAATCAAAATTAAAAGCACTTAGACATAAATATTTAATACAATTAATCAAACATTGAACATTATTAAAATTCTTGAGCTTCCAGAAAGGCATTCCTAATTAAATGAGTCTTGTGGGATTTTTAGCTGATTCATAATATTCCCTCTGGTGTTATGAGATGGCCTATCTCATTATTTGTTAACTCCTCCTCGTAGTGTTTCTTGACAAATACGGCACATTTAAAAATATGTACTCCAGTCAGGGTAAGTATTTTTTCTACATTGCGTTCGTTATAAACTCATAAGGAAACCGCTTTCGGTGTCGTTATGAAAACACTAGATCACAAACTTTTAGCAACTTTTAGTTTTCCAAGATTGATATTGACGTCAATAAGTCATTAAGTGTCAAATAAGGCTGACATCTCAATGGCTATTGGCTCACGTCAATCGTATTTGTGAATTTTACCACAACTACCAACTCTTGAATATCAAACTACTCTAGATTGTAAGATGACAACCGCAATTTTCTAAATTTATGTAAAATTAATGTCGCAAAGTACACAAAATTGTATATAACACTCGTTTTATAAGACTTATTAGCGCACTCGTTCCATTTGGGCACTCCTCGTGCGCCAATTTTTGTCTTATAAAACTTGTATTATAATATACTATTTTTGTTCTTAAATATTTCCTTACAGGAATCCCATGATTTCAGTTAAAATATGCTTCTTAGACATGCCTTTTGTAATTTCTTTACTCTTGCAACCTAAACCGAATTTCTCCAAAATTGAATACTATATAATATAGTCTATACTGGAATACACATAAGCGTAATATTTGACACTGATTTTTTTCAAAAGGAAAATGTGGTACTTTTTGTGCAAGAAAAACTACTGTTGGGTCATTTTGTACGAAATAAGCTCTGTACACCGTTCTGGCTGTTATTTTGAAAGATCTTCCATATTTTCTAATTTTTCGAATTCGGTTTTAGAAAGTCAAATTGATGCTTGTTACGTCACATGAAAATTCCTCATTCCAAAAATTTCATATCTCTATTATTTTTAATTAGGGATGCAGATTTGCCATGAACTGGACCGATAACCGAGATATTCCATAACACTTTTTACTTTATCACACATAGTATGATAAGTATGATAAAGTATTGTAATCGTGCCAAAAAAAAAATTTGAGTTTTTAGCGGAAATGTGTTTTTGGGTCCCCTGAACATTTTTGGACCAAGGTCCAAAAAAATGTCTTGTGTGTTTCTTTTTGATTGAGATCGGTCGTGTCTGCATTAATATAAAACTAGTTAGCCAGGATTTGACAGATATTTTCATTCTAATGACAGTAGGTAGTGTCAAACGCTTATGTTTTGACAATACCTACAGTCAATAGAATCAAATGATCTGTCAAATCTTGGCTAACTAGTTTTATTTTAATGCAGACACGACAGATCTCATTCAAATAGAATCTCATGCAGCTACACTATTAATTTCATATATAGTATGATAATGTCATGTGCCTGGCCATATCAGATTTTTTTAATTTAAAAGTAAAACTGTTGTTAGTTTATTCTTCAGCAAATTTAACAACTGCAAAATTTTTGTTTTTTCTTGTTAAATCAAAATTCTGACTTTGGTTATGGACTTTTTTAGAACACCCAAAACTCTTTATAAATAATAACATAGAAACAAAAGAAAAAGGTGATCCGTCCAAAGGTGATTTTGTATATGTACTTTTATTGTTTTTTTTGGAGAATATGTGTCGACAAAAAAGAATTAGTCAAAAAGTTATTACTAGTTACTGCAATTCTCAGGAATCTTTCCAAACTTGAAACCACTAAATTATATGTAAGTAGATATAGAAATCCATCCTCTGTATGTGTTAAAAAATTTACAACAATAACGTACTTAATTATTATTTTATAATATAACGTAATTAATCCTCATTCATGCCTCTGTCGTAACAGGCGTTTCATTTCACTCTCGCGTTTAATATCCAACATTACAATATTACTTTTAAAAGAAACTCCTCATATCTACCCTCTAGCTTCTAAAATTGACTCCGAAACACAGCAAAAATTGTACATTTCCCGAGGTAACCACCCGAAAATAATTGAATTTAGCCGCGATAACGACCCGATTTGTATGATTTAGTACGCCATTCGCACGAAATCAGCGCTCCCCCGCTCGGTTTACGCCGGTAATTTCGTTTGACCCATTTCACTCCTCGCACTGCAAAGGTGCGTGTCCTACTTCAATTAAAAGATAAGCCATCATCTCTCGCGGACCGAGCAAACCAACCCTCGGGTGTAGTTCCTCTTTTTTATTGCGGACGTAAAACTCTCCGCGTACGCGACCGGCAGTAAACTCGCGTCGCGCTGGTACCACTTTGAAGGCACGTCTTGCATACTAAGCGCAATTGTAGCTATTCACGGGACACCGGTAGCCGATGGTGCGCGCCATTTCCGGTTTCTTAGACGAATTGGTGAGAGCCGACGGTGGCATATCCTGTCGGATGTATTAACTCATCGGTAGGAGAGCACGTGGACGTTGATAATGCGAATGTTTGCGCATACTTGAAGATGCTGAATTGCATCCTCTGATCGTTCGCTTTGATGAGTTGTTTGAGTTTAGACCAGTTTACGCTGCAGCATTGGTCAAGTTTAACGGCCTGCAGATGTAAATCTACCCATTAAATCTCGATGACACCCTACTTGTTCTATATAAGACTCTTGTGCGTTGTCATTTAGAATATTGCGCTGTTGTTTGGAATCCCGTATATGGTAGGCATACTGACCGGCTCGAGCGTGTTCAGAGAAAGTTCTTTGATTGGCTGAACTTTAGATTTAACAGACGCATGTATTTCTGTAGCTACAGCGAGAACTCTGTATTGTTTCTGTATCGATTGTTCAACAATATGTGTGACAGTGAATTTTGTACCTCCTATATTTCGGTCAGTATACCCGCTCGTGCTACTAGGAGCTCGCTGCTCTTCTATGCCCCCTCAGCTACTACAAATTATCACTTTCATTCTCCACTTCAACATATGCAGCGGGCATATAACCAACATTTTAATAACGTGGATTTGTTTTTCTCACCGTTGAGTGGGCTGAGGGGGCATTTGAGGGCGATGGAGCATTTGTTTTAGTTGAGCATTGTTTTTTCTTTTTTTAGAATAGTTGAATTTATACAGAATTTGTTTTGGTTGTGTTTTCTTTTTTTTGTGGAATAGTTGAATTTATTTATTCCGTACCCCGTGTTTTTCCGTTTCCGTTTTTCCGACTGTAAAATTATTATGTATGTGTAGTGGTACCCTGTAATTGGTTATTTATTCCTGTTGGGTACCCTCTGTCATTAAATAAATAAATAAATAAATTAAGATCTGGGGTTACATTATTCGTATGAAATAAATTCTATTATTGAAGTTTATAACAATTCGAACTAAATGATTATAAAAGGAACAGTTCAGATTAGTGGCCATAAATCTTCATAAAATAAATTATAAAGATTTATTCAGAATTTTATAAAACTATAATAAATATAAATCTGTACCACTCTGGCATAATTAACTACGGATTATTGCAAGCTTTCTTCAATAATTGACCTTGTATTTGTTTAATTAGACAAAAGGACGCCAAAATTGCTGCTAATTGTCATATTAATCTAAGAAAATACTTTTTCTGTGGGATTAAGACATCAAAAACTCGTTTCATTTCAGTCATTTTTGTGAATTATTTGAAGAGTATTAATGAAAACTGTTGTTTCCTATTACTGTTTCTAAAGTTGGTACTATCTTACGCCATTTTTAACCATCTGTAACTTGCTAATCGGTTAAAACTTGGTCCACTATAACTGCTCTGTACACGCTTTGATATTGATAATTATATTATAATCATTGTAAATTACCTTGTATAGAACAATAATTAGATTCTAACTAGGTATGTATCCAAGTTCTACTGTAATATTTTATTATTTTAGATCACCCATGAGAGATTAAGTGTCATTTTTATGATCTACTACTTATAATCTACTTATAAAATGATATGTGGTAATGCCCTAACCCGATGTCTTTGGCGTCACTGCTATAAAAAAAGCTGAAAAAAGGAAACACAATGAAGAATTCTCCAAGCTGTCCCTCAACTTGTGGGCATAATTTTAGAAGCATAAAAACTTAATTTATTGTAGTGTTACGGTCTTTTTAGTTAAAAAAACTCTGATGTGGCCAGGCACATTACTTTATCATACTATATATAGAATTAATAGTTTAGCAGTATGAGATTCTATAGATCGAGATCGGTCGGGTATGCATTAAAGTAAAACTAGTTAGCCAGGATTTAACAGATATTTTTATTCTATTGACAGTAGGTATTGTCAAAACCATCAGCGTTTGACACTACCTACTGTAATTAGAATGAAAATATCTGTCAAATCCTGGCTAACTAGTTTTCTGATCTGGATCAAATATAATTTGCTCCTGCAGCTAAACTATTAATTTTACCAAAAAATTTCATAGACATAAATTATACAAAATTTCCTCTACTTTAATTTATTATTTAACTATTTTGACGAAATTACAGAAATAGCGGCCCATTTGCAAAATCCTTGAAAAAATCGACTAAACATCCAGTTCTTTTGGACCCTTTTGAATAAAAAGCTGTTCAGCTCTAAGCTTGGTCATGAAACTCCTAAATATGAAGTTTCGTCCCGCTACCTTTAGTAGTTTCTCCGGAATCGTCGCCACAGAAACGGGTACACACACCTTTTTGTGTCTTGGTCAAAAACGTTCAGGGGACCCAAAAGGACATATTTCCGCTAAAATCTCAAATTTTAAATGTCTAATAGGGGAAAATGGGGAAGTTGGTCACACGGTATACTCAATAGATATTCAATTTATCACCAATGCAAATTTTAACTGCCGCACTACTGTTTTTAATAGAGATGGGAATAGTCGAGATACAATAATCAAATTAGACGATTATAGTAGTAACTCAAAATAGTCGAATATTTATATTAAAACTGCTAATTTTATTAACACTACCAATTAGTACTACAATATTATTAGTAGTACCAACTGTAGCAAAGCACGATACGCGACCATAGAGCTGCACTTTTGCTTGCTTTTCAGGTGTTCTTTTTAATTGATTGTTTTCTCAGTAGAATATTTGAATCCGCGCTATTTTTAACAAATTCTCGAACAAGTGACTGATGGGACTTATGCAAATGAGGAAGATGTATCCATAAAGTGATAATCTTGACTAAAATCAACACAAAATTGGTAAATCTAAAACCAACAAAAAGTCTTGAAATGTTTGGAGCTGGGATAATGCTTAAACTAGATATATTAAGCTTTAGATGCATCTTGTAATAATATCAAAAAAATCTGATGATAAGCGAGTTGCATGAGCAAGTCCTGTGACATTTGAGATCGATCAACACGTGCCGCAAAAGCAGCTCAAAATCGAAAATAAGTTTAATGTAATAGTTTTAAAAAATAGCAAAGCTCATATCATTTTGTTTAACAATACATTTACATACAACAGTATTATTTTTTATGTATGCTTTTTCTTCATAATCTAAATCTAAACACCGGAATTCATGCATTTAATTATGCATAAGTTAAAAAATAAATGTACATTGATAATAAAAATTTATAAAAATTAATAATAGAAACATAATAATAATAATAATACTGTTTCTATCAATTATAGCTAAGTACATTTTGAGTAGGTATTTTCTTCTGAGAAAATTTAGTTGTATACGTTTTCCCAGAACATCAGTCAACTCGTTTCCACCTACATTTCGCTTCTTTCTAGGAAACACGCATTCCCTAAAAGCATTTATCCTCGAAACAATTCCGACGACACCTGTCGACGAATTATGATCGATCTCCCCGCGAAAATCCCTCAAACATTTCAACTCCACACTAAATTTTCCACCCCATCGCCGCCAATAAATAATCCGCCGACGACAGTTCCCCGACATAAACCCCATCCTCACACAAAACCACCTCCTTCTTAATTAAAATACCCTTTCGTTTTCCTTTTATATTCCCCGTCCGCGCTATAATTGTCGCATAAATAATCGCCAAACTAGACGTCCGAACCGCGTGCTCCATCAACACGCATGCGCGCCATCTACATCCCTAAAAAAGAAGAAAAAACAAAATCCGCGCGGAAACAAAAGCATCACGGTCGCCGGCGCCGCCACCACGGCCAAATACTACGCCCGCGAACCGTACTACGCTTCGCAGCGATCGAATACACAATATCGGCTCGTCGCTCGCTCGCTCGCTGCCTCTCTGAGCTTTTGAATCCTGGCTGGCCGCGACGACCGGCGAAACGCCGGAGAGAGACGAACTACGGACGCCGAACGCCACCGGTATTGAGAGTGGATCCCGGGTTAGTGTGACGTCACGCGCTACGCGGAAAGGACACGTTTTCCCGACGGCGCGGTTGATAACCTAAACCGGCGTTTTCATTTCCCCGGGATATTATCTCCGTCCGTTTTGTATTTGATCGTTCGTTTGAAAAAGGATGACGCGTTCGAGGATAACGTGCTCTATCGGTGGTGATCGCTCTCGAACAGGATTAAATTGATTTTGGTGTGTTTTGCGTGTGTCGTCGCTAAATCTGTGTTAATTCCGTGTGAAGTGCGTTAAGGTGGAAATCGTTGAAAATGTTTAAATCGTGGAAGTTTGGAAAGGTAAAGAAGGAATTAGTTGGTTTATTTTGTTTTGTATGACGTAAATCGCGGCTTGTTTGTTTTTTTCCTCGCTGCCATAAAGCATCGATATATGCGTAATATGTAAACTTTGTCGGAACCGATAAAGAAAGCGAGTTCGTACAAATCATCTTTCATATAGGCTTCTATTAGTTATTAGTAGATTATCATGTTTATTTATTTGTTTTATGTTACTAGGGGCACGCTTATTTGTATTACGGTAGGCTCCAGTGACTGTCAAAACTGTGATGTAATTAGGGTTTTCAATTTTCAGGAACGGGATCCCGATTTCGGGATTGAAACGTTTTTATTTACGTAGTAGATAGTAGATAGTGTATACATTTTAATCATTTAATTTTCAGTAATAAAGGAGAGTTATAAGTATTTTGAATAAGAAAAGTATATTTAAAAACTTTCTTTTTAGTAGAGTTTGTAATGCAAAATACGTATTTCAAACTCTACCAAAAAGAAAGGAACGATCTTAGAAACACTAGAGCATCGCATGTAGAATCGCCTAAACGGGATCAAATTTGTATAGTTGAGTGGTTCCATGAGCTCTCTATACCGCGCCATCCTAAGCTGACCCGCGCTTCTTACCAGGGTAGTTATAAAAACTTGTTTTTTGCTATTTTAAACAAGACAAACATTTTTTATAAAGTCTGATGTGGCCAGGCACATGACTTTATCTTACTATACAGCAGTGTCAAACGGTGATGAATCAAAATATCTGTCAAACTTTGGCAAACTAGTTGTAAATGCAAATACGAGCGATCACGATCAAATAGCATATTTTGATGTGTGTAGTCTGGTTAGCGCTGGTTCGAATAAACACTGCTAACGCTTCACTAAAGTATTTATTGTATATACATAATGCTCAGAGCGACCAACAGGGTCGACTGCTATGCGTGGCTTTCAAAGTTAAACTTTGCTTATGCAGCTAAACTATTAACTTTCCCAAAAAATGTCATAGACAAATTATACAAAATTTCTTCTACTTGAATTTATTATTTAACTATTTTGACGACATTACAGAAATGGCGGTTCATTTGCAATATCGTTGAAAAATGTTAAGAGTAAACCTCTTAACTTTCTTTAGTTGCTACCACTGTTGTTATATTACTATATTTTATGAATAACATTTTATTCGATTGATAAATACACAATTTAAATTAGTTTTTTATATATTGATTGATCTATGCATTCCACTGTTAAAGGCCAGCCTACAGCTCTGGTTAAATAACTAAATATGCTGTTCAAATTTCGGTAGTTTAAAACACAACATGTTCAAGACTAAATATCTGGTTTTAAAACATAACAGAACCATCTGCGCTATTTTGACATCAATTTCGGGACTGATCGGGGGTTTTCGGGATATATCGGGATTTTTCGGGCTTATCCCGAATAGAAAAATGTCAGGATCCCGAACTTTCGGAATCCCGAAATTTCGGGATTGGAAACCCTAGATGTAATCTTCCAGTTCTTAGGTTTCAATAAAAATTTTAACCCTTTGACTGACGAAAACTAACGTTTTCTTGTTAGATTTTTACCCATCTTGATGATACTTTTTGGTTGAAGCAAATATATAGCAGCTGGCTTGTTTGAATCAGATCTTCATTTGACAACCCAATCAGAGTTAGTTCATCGTTTGTTTTTATTGGGGTGTCTCCAAACATTTATTTTTGTTTCAAGTGGCATATTTTCTAAAGGTTCTATAATTTTTCTTCTAATTTTAAAATAATATTTAGATGTTGCTACAAGCTGTTAACTTGATTAAAATAAATAGAATTTATATTCATTTTATTAATATAAAACAATTTGTTAATTTCAATACCTCCAGTTTTCGAGGAAAACAAACGCCAAAACACGATTTGTACATTTTTGGCATGAGTGTCTCTCAAACTAGAGTTAATTTACTTCTGACCTAATATTCGTGATTCATATTCTATAGAAAACAAGGAACATACCGCCATACCGGTCATTTATTCAATATTTTTGTTGTTGGTCATTGTAGTCATTTGTCTCCGATTCTCGTCTTTTTGACAAATGAATAAGGTAAAATCTGCCCTTATTATGACATCTATACTCAAAACATAATTGATTCATTTTTTAAAATTGCAAAAGTATTAAAATGAATGAACACAAACTATTATTTTGTACAAATTTAATTCATTTTCAAATCATAGAAATCTTGAAGATTTGAGATTGAAAAAAAAATAATGAGCTGAAAGATAAAGATATAAAAAATAAACAAAACAAACAGTCCTTCAAACCAACCTTTGAGCACATATCGCAGTTTTTGCTTGTCGCGATGTTTTTAATTTTAAAATGTAATTTTTACATGAAAACACTACAACAACCGAAGTGGGATCGTCAAACATTCGCAAACTAAACTACATTCAATTTTAAATTTGGCGAGTTCAAGACCATCGTTGTGTCTAGTAAAAAAAAATAAAAAAGACTGAACTCAAGGGTTCAGATTTATTATCATCAATATCCTCAAAACATCAAATATTCTTTCTGTTATTGATCAACAACAGAAACTGAACTCAAAGCTGTGAAGATAAAAGCTCTAAGAATTGGTGTTTCATTAACCATTAGTGTCAAACGTGGGACCAGCATTCTCACGCGCCATGTTAGAAAACATTTGCTCATTTGTTTTAATGAGACGTGTGAAGCATTTTGGTTGCCAGATTTGTAATCTCCAAAAAATGCATTCGAAATGGTACATTTTACCTTTTTGGACAAAATTAATGTTGACATTTTATGTTCCATACGTGCTTCCAATATTTCCTCTTCATCCACACTAGCATTAAATTCGTCCTGGTTCATGGACAGTGTAAGCAGATGTCTTGATTTCTGTTCTTCCAAAGACATAACTAGGTACTTCAAAATCAAAATAATAACTTCCACCTCAAACTTATTTACATATCCTTGTTTCTCGTCACTAATAGTAACCTTTGACTCAATTAAATGGTGGTCACTTTTACAAACTTTGTAAAAGGCATAATATCCCACACATGTTTTATAGTCTATTTACTATTCGATTTGTTAATTTTGATTATTAAACGATCACTTTAATGCATAAGCAGGAAATGTTTACCATTTGTACACAAATGGACACGCAATATAAGTTCAGAAGAATTAATCAGAAAATAGGCTCAGTCTATTGCCAATTATGAAATGTGTCTTCAGTTAAGTTAGCTTACTCCATATCATGACTGATCTGTGATAATTCCGCCAGATTTATAAGCAAACAAGGCCCTATCACTATCATTCTAAACTTGTCTAAAACTAGCTCCATAACTTGCTGAAGACACTTTGAGAAACCAGCTGGAAAATGCATTTCGTTTCTTCTAGAGTTAAGTTTTCATTGTCAGGTTTTCGCGTATTTATGCCTTTGCACTATGATGTAAGGCACTCTAAACTATTTATTTGGATTAGCATTGACGTAAACACGTCATGTTTGTTATTTCGCTCCCATATACGATCGATAAAATATGTAATATGTGTGTTATATGCACGTTGTAAACTTGACGTGGGAAATTTTCGTCTCTGTTTAGACGAGTGCCTCTCATCAATACTTAATGCCGGACCGGTGCAATTATCTCTAGATGGGATGTTAAATAAGCAATAGGGGTTATGTTTACTAGGGGAATCCCACCTTGTTTGGGTGTTTATCATGCCCTTCGCCCCGACACGCATTCTCCATTAAATGATTATGTGGATCTGCCGGCGAGTTTGCATAACAAATCTATTGGATTTGATCTAATATTCAAATGGATTCCACAACAAACAGTACTGGGAATGCGTCTACTCATAGTAGTAACAGTTATATATGCAACAGGCAAGGAATATAAAACTTTGTACAACTTTTCAACTGAATAACTGGAAGAAAACATTGCAGAAACTGAAGAAGGAAATAAATGTGTAACTAGAGCTTGTTTTCTGGAAAATAGTAATTAATGTGATGTGACATTTGTATATTGAGAGAATATTAAATAGCTTTGATGACTTCATATAAATTATATAGAACAATAATGTTAAAAATTCATATCTTGTAGAAATAATTTTGAAATGTCATGTTTTACCTGAAAAAGGAGTGGAGATTGGCGCTTGTAGCAATAACGTTGCACAGGCAGAAGCAGAAATCCAAATGTGCATCACTTCAAACGCAGAATATCAAAAAGTGACCAATTTTTTACATTTTGTGTTGATTCTTTATCAAAATGTGAAACTAATATAACTTTTTACGTAGGCTGAAATAAATGCTTGGACTTACAAAAGGCATTTCCTTACTGTCAAACGTGGAAAGAAAACTGGCCCATCTAAATAATAACTGAGCACAATTTTTTTCCCGTAGATTATCATGTTTTTTCACTTTTTAGCTTTACTGGTTACAGTTTTATATGAGCCCACATAAAGAAATCTATCACGTAACATTTTCAAAAGTAAATTGACAAAAAAAACACGGCAGTTTTTGTTTAATATTCTCCAAAAAGGTAACGTGTTTTGGCAGAATCCAGTAATTAGGTGGATCTGAAAGCTTAAACCTTAAACTTTAAAGCTACACATGACGAGAAAACCCACTGTCTTAAAACAGCGTTATCATTTTATGGTTAATTGTTCAAGCTTTGATTTTAACCTACTTACAAAATCTCAGGACGTGTCACTATTGCTTTTTTGAGAACATCAACGAATGTAAAACAATATTTTGTTCTTAATTTGGGATCGTTTTTGTTAATAAAATGATAATCTTGGTCAGTAGATGTGTAATATACGAGAAAAAGCTGTCCAAATAATAAGTCATTTTGGGCACAGAAAGGTTCGAAAAATATTAAAAAGCGAGCCAACCTAACCCAAAAGAACGGTTGTATGATTTGCAAAAGTTGGCAACCCTGATCGCAAGATAAATGAAATCAAATTATCGTAATTTTTATTTAATAAAAAATATGTTGATTTTAGTTCTAAAACACTGTGCGACAGCAAAACTAGTAAAATTTGTCTAAAATATACAATCAAACAGTGTTTGGTACATTACGGGAATCAGAAGAAAAATCAAAAATGTCAAGATCAAACAGTGTGTTCTTAAGAAACCCAAAATCAATTTATCGTTCGTTCAAAACAAAAAAAAATCTGATGTGGCCAGGCACATGACTTTATCATACTATATATAAAATTAATAGTTTAGCTGTATGAGATTCTATTTGATCGAGATCGACCATGTCTGCATTAAAATAAAACTAGTAGAACTAGACAGATATGTCGATTAAAGCTGCGTTCGGATATTGTACTCCGTTGACACCGGGTACACCGTCCAAATGACACTTACGTGTTATTGGGTGTAAAAATTGTAATACAATATCCGAACGCAGCTTATATTGACAGTGGTTATTGTCAAAATATTAGCGTTTGACACTACCTACTGTCATTAGAATCAAAATATCTCACAAATCCTGGCTAGTTTTAATGCAGTACGACCGATCTCGATGAAATATAATTTCCTCATGCAGCTAAACTATTAGTTTTACCAAAAAATGTCATAGTCATAAATTATTCAGAATTTCCTCTACTTTAATTTATTATTTAACTATTTCGACGAAATTCCTGAAATGGCGGTTAATTTGCAAAATCTTTCAAAAATTCTAAGATCTAAACCTCCAGTTCCTTTGGACCCTTTTCAACAGAAAGCTTTTCAGCTCTAAGTTTGGTCATGAAACTTCTAAATATGAAGTTTCGTCCCGATACATTTAGGGGTTTCTCCGGAATCGTCGCCACAAAAAAAAAACGGGTACACACACACACACAGACATTTTTTTGTACCTTGGTCAAAAAGGTTCAGGGGACCCAAAAAGACATATTTCCGCTAAAATCTCAAAATATTTTTTTGGCACGATTACAATACATACTACGTATGACAAAGTAAAAAGAACAGATTGAAACGTTGCAAACATGGTATATTTTCAATCTTCAGAATACAAGTAAGCAATTATTTTCTAATAAGAAATATTTGCATTGCCATATATTACTCAAACATTGTAAAGAAAATTTTAAATGAAATTGTGGGAAAATATGCATATTACGGAATTTTCTACGCGTAACTTCGTATTTACAGAATCCGGATCTTGGAATTTTGTAATATCAATACACTAAGTAGACTAACACTAATTACCTACTAGATTCTCCAAAAATAACTACAGTATGCCTGAAGCAATAAATTGTGCAAGATTCAAGGTAAGCATTTTTCAAATTCCTTGAATTTTAGTAATAGAAAATCAATATAGAAATAATTGTTATTGTTCTAAGTTAATAATTATATAATCGTCAGACAATAAGATATGTTACTTGGAATTTCATAAATATCTTTGCATGATAACCTTCTCCCATCAGTGGAAAACTTTCACTATTTACGTTTTTATTGATAACCTGATACATAATGATATATAGCGACATTCCAAGAATACACAAAAAAGGGAAGAAAACATATAAAACACCCCAATTTATCACGTTCACGGGTTGCACACCCCCTATACGTTCATTGTTGGAGCAATTTGAAAAGAAAAAGCGGTTGGTGGCAGTTTGGTCGTTTTTCTTCCCGTCTTCTTATTGCTTCCGCTCTCGGCCTGAAAACCCATTTTTCAGGAAGCTGTGAGTTTTACAGTCTCGGTATTTTCGGCTCTCAGAAAAAAAAATGTAAACACAATTATCTTGCGTGTTGAACGCTGACCTGAATCATCAAATCTGGAATGGTTTCAGTGAGTTATATTATGCTAATATTTGGATTTTTCTACACAGAGTTATGAAGGTTTTTTAATAGTTTTTATGTGTGTTTTTATTGAGTAAGGTCAAACATAATAACGTACAGGAAAGTGCGGATCTGAGTTATTTTGTAAATATGACAACAACGTATTGAGAGCAGTTGCAAAAAAAAGTTTGCTATTGCTTTACCATGGTTAGTTTGCGTAAGGTTTTGTAAATATTTGGATCAGTAATATTAGTATAGCTTATCATATCATAGGCATACATAGGGGATTTCCTAGATTTATTTCAAAATAACGTCTTTTTTTTCTTCTAGAATTGTATCCTCATTATTTCGTGTCTCTGCGTCCAATAAAAGCTGGGAATTGAAACTGTAGATTCCGATGTAAATTGTGAACATTTTACCCCTGAGAAATCTCCCTCGTGCTTATCCCCTCGGACCTTGGCCTCATTTTAAAAACATTGCAAAACGATCCCTTTCCAGAAATCGAGATTTTCAATTTTAAACCTCCAAAAACACCAACAGAAGGTCAAACTACCACTAGGAAAACACGTCTGCATATTTAATTCACGAAAAGCTTTTGTAGGTCTATTTTCATGGAATGTGGAGACAATTTTGTGGGATTTAATTTACTTTAGTGGTTAGGTTAAAGTTCGTGTGTTGTTTTGAGGAGTTTATTTGTAGCCGAAATTACAGAAAATAACGCTAGAAAATTAAGAGATTGAGCGACTATGTGTGTATATGTGTGAGTTTGTTAATCTCTTTGTCGTTAGCCTTGTGCTAATTCGCGGATGGTGTCATCTATCACTTTAGAAGTCTCAGTTTATCACGCAAGGCAATGATATATCTAGTGCGCGTGATAAAATATATTACGGAAAATAGTTTTGTACACAGCTAAATGTCCTTGCCCTGTTAATATGAAACAGTTCATTCAATTCTATCGGAAAGTATACAAGAAAGATGATAATAATGAAAATCTTTGTATTACTGCTTTGTTGCTATAGGTATGTAGATATGTGTGTTGGTTCAAATTTTATTTTATACAGAAAAATACCACGCTTGAAATATGGAATGCCTTCATAAATAGAAAGATCTGGTATCTAGATCTAGATCTCAGCGTTTTGTTTTTATATCATATGTATCTCGCTTCTAATTTACTGTAATTAATTCAAAGTCGAGTCATTATAGATTTTGATTTGGAAATCCAATCGATGAAACTGATACTAATAATAATAGGAAAATCTATGGTTGAATAATCAGTCCCTCGTTGTCAGTTGCAGTGATTTTCAGTTGCACAAATATATTTCAGAAATTTCATCATTTAGGTCGTTACGTGACAATGTTTATTGTTTACTTATCATTGTGCCCCACACTTTTTTGTACAAACTTTTTTTCAGATAGTAAATGTCATTCTGAGTATAAAGTTTGGTATGGATTTGTGTTTTTAATTCCTTAAAACATTACTTCCGTCATTCACAAAACCGTATTTTAAACGAGTTTATTTTGTTATTAAAATCTTAATTGAAGAATGGAAAATATTTTTATTTAGCTTTTACTTAAATTTATTTACTTTTTATTGTTGTGGTGGGTATTAATTTTGTCCTTTTGTATGTCTATTGTTTTTTTTCTGTTAGGATTGTTTGATATATATTCTATTTTCTATTTTACATAGTTTTGTTAATATTTCAAACTGCTGTCAGTCTTAACGATTTGAATAAATAATATGTCACTCACGCTTGAACTGGAATGGGCTGGTATTTACTGTAACATTTTCTTGTATAAAGTACTAAGATCTACTATCTAGTACTAAGATAGTACTTATCCTTATATTTTTTGTGCTAGCATTTCAAAAACAGCATAATATCCATAATAAAATGTAAAATCTTATTCTTTTCGTGTAAAAAAAAATATAAAGCCGACCCATCTTCGTACAAGCGACGTAATAATGCCAAACAATTTTAGTATGTTTTTCATCCAATAAGAAAATGAACATACTGTAATGAACATACTGTATGCAAACTGGTTGACACCTAATATTGGACGGAATTTTTAATTTCTCGAGAAAAAGTCGTTCTTTATAAAGAATTTTGGATATCCTAAAATGCCTTATGCCCAGATATCAAATTTCAATGTTGTATTCTAAGTTTTATATTTTATTTATTTTTAACAAAGTAATTTAATAAAACACACAAAAGCTACACATTTTTCCAATTTTCTTTTAACTCCCGATATATCAAATCAATTGTTTCTTCATTTATTTCGTCTCCTGCTTCCCTAATTTTTAATTTTAGAATATCTACATTATCATGAAAATTATTCGCATACACCTTCTGTTTTAAATAACTCCACAGAAAAAAAAATCAAGCAGCGTTAAATCAGGTGAACGTGGTGGCCATCCTATAGGGCCGAATCGTCCAATCTACTTATTTGGAAAATGTCTGTACAACCAATCCCTGACTTGATATGCGCTATGAGCAGGACAACCGTCGTGTTGATAGTGTAGTGAACACCTAAGCTTTAAGTTGATTTCGTCCAAAGTACCTACTTCCAACATATCAAAATAAGTGTTTTGGTTTACAGTACCGTCAAAAAAGTATGGTCCAATTGTTTTCTTGTAATAAATCCCACACCAAACATTAACTTTTCTATATTTTTGAGAATTGGTTGTAATACGGAAATTTGGATTTTCTTGTGACCAATATCTACAATTCTGTGAACTAACAACTCCATTTGTGGTAAACGTCGCTTCGTCAGAGAAAATAATTTTTCTGTAGAAAAATCTATCGACCATAATTCGTTCTCCCATTAATAGGCAAAATTCTAATCGACGAGTATCATCTCCTTCTACTAAAGTGTATACCAGTACCTACTGGTTTATAAGGATGAAATTTTTGATTTGAAAACATCCTTTGCAGGTGGCTTTTACTGATGTTCATGTCTCGAGATCTTTGCTCAACGATTTTTTTTGGGCAAGTGTTCACGGAATCAATAGCTAACATAGCTCCTGTATCATCTTTGCCATTTCGCTTTCTTTTCTTGATATTTTTCACGTCTCCTGTTGCATGAAATTTTTTAACCAATTCACGAACACAATTGACAGAAACGTATACCTCACGGTATTTTCTGTTAAAAACTTCAATAGCACGGCGGTACGATACCTCACCTATGCCATAACAAAGAACTAAATAAACCCTTTGCTCTAAAGTCAACATACTTTCAATCAGCTTCAATCAACAAATTGCTTGGCTTTTTTGTTCACCTTTATGTAGCTAATGTATTTTTACTGGTCCGAGATGTAAAATTTGAAATAGAACATTCAAGTTTGATATTTGAGCATAAAATTAATTCAAACTAACTTTTACCTATAACATTTCTGATCTAACTCCGAAAAACCGATAGTTTACTCATCGGCCAATTTAACATTTTCGTGTTTTCTAACCATCCTGTATGTAAATCAAAATATTAATAATGGCTTTCGACTTTTTAGGACATCCAAAACTCTTTATAAAGAATGACTTTTTCTCGAGAAATTAAAAATTACTTCCATTATAGGTATAGTTAGGTCCATAATATTACAAAAATGTTCTTCTGCTTCAGTATTGATCTAAGCAAACTAAACAATAACTCAAAATCAATAGGAGGCTGATGCACTAACATTCTGCAAAGAATTTACAAATATACACAAATATAGGCCATTCCATTTAAAAATGTAGTTAACCTCGTTTTCACAACACTATCGCCATCTACAGTAAAACCAGCCACGTGTCTTTTAAGGCCACTTCATAGAAAAATATCGCATTTTTGCAAAAGATGTACTTTTCAAAATATCCAATATTAAAATAGTTTGCAAATAATGTATTCAAAAGAGTTACTATAGTCCATTCAATTTGAGAATACCCGAAAATGACAGGAATGACATGTAGTCTTTCTAATAAATCAAATAAACACAAATTCCGCAAAATCATGTGTCGAAAACATGTGCCATGTATGGTAAGTGGTAGTGTTCAATGTAGCTTAACAAATAGGCCAAAAATTCTCAAATCAACGTGGATTAATACTTCATTCTATATGTATCTAAAATCATGACTTCGTATTATCCCACTAATGACAATAGATGTCAGGTCACTCTTCCTTTACTAAATGAATCACCACAACTGCCAACATATACTCCACACCATATTAATAACAATTTTCCCAAACACAATACCATTATAATGCACCAAATAGAACGCCCAGAAAAAACTCAAAATACATTTGTCACGCCACCTTTCCATGATTGATGGCTTACCGTAGTCTAGTAACTACATAGTTAGCTTTGGAAAAAGTGCATGTTGCGCCAACGCGATATATGTCTGAAAATGTACGTAAGTCACGTTAAACGCAGATTACTGCTTCCATGGCTAGCTGCGGTAAAAGCAGCGTTGAGCATGTTCGTTTTTCAGTAGGAGCAGTTATTGCTCTGAGGGCGACCGCCGTGGGGTTCTGAATGGAACATCGACCTCTTCCATGTCGTCTGGCGTCTAATTACGGAGGTGTTAGGCTACGCCACCAGGTGGCTTTGTGGACAAACGATCGCGACTAGCTGCAATTTGACTTTTAACACCGTCTAGTGGCCTTAAGAATAGTTTCGCCTGCCAAGATGTTAGTTGGTAACTTGAGCTGAATGCTGACGTAATTAGGTGAGACAAGTGGTGGGTAGGTGAGAATACAGAATAAGAAGAAAGTCGTGTGGGTTAAATTTTTTTTTTTTAATCTAGAAGATAAAAGGTATTAATTTGAGTTTTTAGTTTATTAAGGTTATTGGGGATAAAATAAGTAATAGTGTCTGTAGACTTGTAAACTGTTAACTGTAATTTGAACTTATAAACTTTAGCTTTGATGAAGTTTTCTGGCCTTAAAGTTTCAGAACTTCCATTGAAATTATCACTGGGAGAAATGGGAAGACCAGCTATTTAATTGGATTGCTAGTTGTTGAACTTTGTCTAAAGACAAATTTTGGCCTATTTTTTTATTATATATTTTGCAGTACATTATTACACAGAATACAAACATCATGGGAAGAAAGAACATTTTCCAATACAGTGAATCTTATTTATGACAAACAAATATGTTTTGATCCAAAAGGATAAATAAAAATCCATTTATATGCATTTTTTGTAAAAATTTCTGTTGGTGATAGAAAATACGCTAAGGTAACCATTATTATTTTATCGAAATAAAATAAGACGTTTATCAGACAGGAAAATAAATTTTAAAAAATCCGTCATCCGTATGCATTACATATTTAATATTATGAAGTTAGTTTTCAAAACTGCTTTGAACAAATAAACTCAACTTTTATAACTAATATACTCAGAAGAAGCCACTTTCCGGCCTACCGGAAGTCACTATCTACTACTAATTTTAAATGAAATGATGTAATTTTGGATACGGTTATATATAGATAGTGCTACCCTAGTTTTTTTATAACAAATTATAATATTAATTTTTCTTTAACGATTCCGGAAAAACTACTAAAGGTATTGGGACGAAAGTTCATATTTAGAAGTATCATTACCAAACTTAGAGCTGACAGAGTTTTTGTTCAAAAGTGTCTAAAGGAACTGGAGGTTTACTCTTAGCATTTTTCAACGATTTTGCAAATAAGCCGCCATTTCTGTAATTTCGTCAAAATAGTTAAATAATAAATTAATGTAGAAGAAATTTTGCATGATTTGTCTGAGATTTTTTGGTGAAATTAAAAGTTTAGCTGCATGAGCTAGTAGAAATTAGAAATTCACCGAGATCGCTCGTACTGCATTAAAACTAGTTAGCCGGGGTTTGACAGATATTTTGATACTATTGACAGTATTATGTGCGTGGCCACATCAGATTTTTTGATGAAAAATAAATAAAAATAAAAAAGAGAATAACAATAAGAAAAAGCAACTAATTAATAAGTTCCAAACGACAAATAATAAAAATATTAAATAGGTACCTATTGATTAAATTTAGACACTAAGTTTGTAGGTAAGTTTATATATAAAACTTTCCGCTGTTTTTTCGCATATTTTTAGGTGGTAATTGCCATTAGTAGTAATTTGAGTATGAACTGTGACGATGAAATACTAAAAAAGACGCGTTTTACAAGTTGAAGAGTTTTGTCAGTAGTGTTTTCATTAGATGTACCTTATTGTAGTTCATGTTTCCTTGACGAGACTCCTTTATAATCACAAGTATGTAAACCCCTCTCTTTTTTATATAACAGAATATATTGTGATGATCACAAGTATGTAAACCCCTCTCTTTTTTATATAACAGAATATATTGTGATATTGTACCCGATTCATTATAGCAACTAAGTCAAACCATTGTATATTTTAGGCCCTGATGAAGCTGAACATATGCAGCGAAACGTCGGCAATGTCTTAAATAAGGGACCAAAAAACCATAGACTGAACGAGCGTCTTATTTTATTTACTTGTGAACGAACACGCAGTCGATAGTAGGTTTCCTTTAAAAAAAGACCGCATTTTAAGGTACTCACTCTACGTTAAAAGGAAAGGATTTACTCAAAATAATAATTACCTTACTTTTAAAATTGCGGCAAAAATTTGCAAAAAGTTTCATATTAATTTATTTGTTTCTTAATGTTTTTATTTAATTTATTTTTGTTATTTGGAAGTTTGTTACTTATTAATTAATTTATATTATTGTAATGGGTTATGCTTGTGTTCATCTTCCGCTTTTGAATGTTTTGATGCATATTTTACTTTTATTCTTTCTTTCCTTTTTTTTTTCTATTTCTGGTGTAAGGTCTGTAATTGTAGTCTGTAACACTTTAAGGATTGGGAAAAGCAAATAAATCCATATGTAACTTTTTAACTCAGATGTTTTGTTTCTCAAAACAATTGTGAGAAAGATAGTGGGACACCTTGTAGATTCAATAGCATTTTTGGTTTCTACGTATCAATACATCGACTTTTATCAGGTTTTCAACACGTAAATACTACAATTTCTTACTTATTTTTGTTTTTATTTTTAAGTTTAAAGCCGAATGACTCGCTTGTAAGACGTATATCGTTTCATGTTGTATCATTAGTCATTAGGTATATCGTATACAGACAGTTCAAAATTGACAACTCCAGTTTTAACTGTTTAAACTTTTTTTTTTTTTCAATATTGGATATTACCTCATTGGCTTAGTAAATACTGATAAATTCTGTTTGAACGGTCAAATGAGTTTAGAAAGAATTAACTAGATCTGGGTGTAAACAGCATTAAAAAGGGGAACAAGGAAGACATTCTGCAAAAAAATGCGGACGTTATGAAGACAATAATAAAAAGGAGAACAACACTAAAAATGAAGACGGTTTGGTCACCTCACTTATATGTAAAACATATTTTAATTCCAACTAAAATGTAGTAGTTTAGACTTTCAATGTTATTCCTAGACCAACTACATACCTGTGCCAGTTGTTCAATATTTGTTTGTAATAATTTATAATTCCTAATTCCGCTGCATGACGCAAAGAAATTCTTTATTTTATAAACAATTCTGTCCGTGAAAGACTTTTCATACTTAAGATTCTAAAAATATTTAGCCTGCAATGTTTTACAGTGTGACGATTAACGCGTTTAACGGGAAATCCGTTAAACGACGCAATCTACATAATTCACATCAATTACATACAAAACATGTAATACGTACTAGCTTGCAACATCCTAGCAACCTTGAACAATGTAAAAACCTAACCAATAATTTCCCCCCGCGCGGAAAGAAAAACATGCAATTTCAAATCGCGCCATACTACATCGTTTTTGCTCAATAAAACTTCAATTTCCTGCATTACCATTACACGCTCCGATTGTGACGTTTAACAACCCACCCGCATTACCATAAAAATACAATTTGACGTAGGAGCGCACTGTTATCACTAAATTTCATATTCTAATAGATTCAAATCGGCCGCTCTTCGCACTTCCGGTATCTACATAATTCTGACCCGGAAAACCACTTTTTCTTATTATCGCCGACCCGAGACTTAGGGGGCGCCACTTTTACCTAATTTGCATCCCACCCACGTCCCATATCTGAAGAAATTTTCTTTTTTATCGTCGGCAAAAGTTTTTTTATTTGGTTACTCTCGACGTTTCACTGCTTTTTTGTGTGCAATTCTGTACTTGGCGTGTACCTCCTGGGTGCTAGATTTTAGAAAGTAATTTTCTAGTCCAATTGCCACAGAGATAAAACGAATATAATGAGATTGGAGACAGTAATCCGCTATTCCGGGTCTGTACGGTTGTAATTTACTTCGCAGAGACACAACAAGAAACGACTGTTTGTTTGTTTGTTTTGGCTTGTTAGATCGCTTTCTGCGATTGTGGTCACGACTAGTAGTGTGCGTAAGTAAACGATTGTGTAACTGTAGTCTATCGATTTTCATAAAACTTTGCTTGTAATTGCTTTTAATTGCTACTGAGTTGAGACAGCAAATAGAATCACCTATTGATTCCTGGTTGTTTCGTTCATTAGTTGCAATTTTCCAAACGCTTTGTATTGCATCAGTTTAACGATGTAATGGCGTAACAATTGAAATACTTGTAATGTATAAATCTGTAGAGATTTTATTGTGAGCGCCAAGGTCGGTATTGTAGGGGTTTATCAGTTTTGGTAAATCTCGGAAACCATTACGTACAAGCACGACTTCTAGTTATGATTTCATTATAATGCGATAACCTACTTATGTCAATAATACGTGGTATAACCGCTGAAAGCAAACTTTTAGTTTTTAATCGAGATGATTTAAGTAATATCATGCTGATTTTACTACACTGAGAAAAAATTTCTGTGTCCGTAATACACATTATTATAGTCAAACAAATATAATTATTTAATATCAGCAAACAAATATTCCAAATATTAGAAAGAAAAATCTACAAATCTAACCAATTTGTTAAAGATATTACATAAGAACAATGTTTATAAACACTGAATGCAAAATAAACAAATCTGTTACAATTTACAAGATATCTTGAACTCCGACTCCCGACTGTAATAAAAGTATGATTTGTCTTATAGTCAGTCGTCCTAATAGATTACAGTTTAAGGAAACTATTTGTTATTACTTTTCCAAAAAAATATGCATTATTTCTATTACCAACCAAAATTAAAATCGAATTTTATTCACGTCCTATCACCTGATTGAAAACGCTCTGTAATTAGCTCCGTGTCCAGTGACGTCATAATGTATTAGCTTGTGCTTCTCCCGTTTGACTTTACTACCAGTGTTGCCACCCCTATTAAAGTTGTAATAGTTCTATTACTCTGGCATAGAATCTATTACCCTATTTCTTTTGTCCAAAGTCTTATTACACTTTAATTGATTTTTACCTTTTTTTTTGTATCTCCTGGCCGTTATTTAAGGCTATTGTAATGATTAATGTGTTCTACCTGAGACAAAAGTATTTTTTTATTACATATAAGTGAATGTTGTTTTTTTCTCACAGGCAATATAATTTATAGTCTTATTTATTTTACATTATGTGAGCTCACGATATATGTAGTGCCATATGTATTTTTTATTATCAAGGCGGTTTCGTTGTTACACTACCCCCCCAACCCCCTCCCCCGTCAACAAATCGCGACAAATCTATTACCTATTACAATGACGTGCAATCTATTACGCTGAGAAGTCTTTTTTGTCGTTTTGCTTTGGAGGTGTTTTACTGTTTTTGGTGTAACACCGTTTACTACGTTTTTTGACAATCAATAGAAAACTTTGTTAAAGCGGATAGTGGTGATCTACCGAAGAAGGTTAACGCTTTGATGGCGAGATTCGTCTTTAAAAATAATCGTTATTTTTACGCTACGGAACTTTAGTAAGTTTGAAAAGTGCAATGTAAACTTAACTTTGTTGGTTAGGTTAGTCCTAACCTCAAACTGTCAGATTATACCTGGATCTAAATTCAAAACGCGATAGACAACTTATTCTAGTCTATTTTACTTATGTAAAAGTAATCTTCACAACAAAAAACACTTGTATTGGCCGCTATTTATTTCATTTGGGTTTCGACGAGTCTGTGTCAACCACTTTCTGTGTAGTTTCACATCTTGCGGAACAGCTACAAATAGTTTATCCGGAGTTTTTATTGACGTGTTTGTGCATTGTGGAACTATACACCATTTATAACCCCTTTTTATGTTTAAATTCTGAAAACAAGTACACATCATACAGCACAATTACCAAACAGCGACGATACCGATGATCACAGACCATATGGGCCGATTGGATATCTAGTATGGTGTGACGTCACAAGAATCACATGATCTACGTACAACAAAGTATCGTTTTGGCTTTTAGCGGGACTTCTTGTGATACAATTTTTAACGCTGATTTTTATAAAAATTCAGGAAATAATGATGAAAAAATGCATTTACAAAGTAGAGTAAAGGAATATACATACTAAGATGGTTTTCCAATAATAGTCAAAACTCTATTGTAGATCCACTTTGAACTCCACTGACTGCATTTCTTATATATTGACAACTCCTATGTCAATATCACTTCTTAGGGAGCTATATTAACATCATCCATTGTAATATTACTACGCAGGGAGCTATATTAACAACTCTTATGTCAACATTTATATTTACCTCCAAGTATTTAACTTTTTAGTTTCCGAGTAAGCATCACACCCCGGCCTTTGAATTGATTTTCAATTGACAATATCGTATAATATTGAAAGTTATTAAAGTTTGGCTACCTTGACGTCTTGTCCACAATATTGCCATTCAGGAGTTGTTTGCCAATGAGCAAAAATATTCACATCAAAGGCCAATTACCACGATTAATTACCTACAATTTGACGTATAAAAGAAACTTTACAGTAAGTGCTCAAAAGCATTAAGAGGCGATTTGCCACAATAATTTTCATTTGCTTTGGATGTACGTACAAATTGCTACAGATTGTTTTTTGCATAAAATGTTTGCAAAATGTTTCCCTCGCACAGGACATTGTTGGTAATTTCGTTAAACAGCTACAAAGTGGCTTCGTTAGCATTATGTATAGCTTATAATAGTTATTTATGTACCAAGGGCATTAGACGGATGTTTATGCCACGAGGGTGATGGTTTTTAAGTCGCCCGAGGGTAATCAAGTAATGCTGGAGGTACATACAGAATTTTATGTCCTACAATGGTTTTATTCGTTTGAATAATATTAATAAATATGTTGACGTTATCAAGTGACATGCGTATCTACGGAGTTGAATAACAATACAAACAATCGTCGGAGTTGAGTGACAATACAGACAATTAATTGTCAAACTTATAACCTTAATCGCCAATAATTGACATTGACGATTCGAAATTTACAATTTGAATAACAAATATCTGATATATTTGACATAACCATGGCAATCCTTTATGCCCTAGGGCGCATAAAGAATCTTTATCACCCTATGGCGCAAAAAGTAGCTGTTCTCGTCCCGATAACTAAGATGTAAAATGTCACTTTTTGATCAGGTAGGACATTAAAAAGTTATTACAGAGCTTTTCTTAATACCTACATCAAATTGTATAAATTTTACCAAAATGATTGCATAATGTTCATAGCTTTCGAACATTACGTTTTTATTTTCAAATTGGTATTTTGTATTGCATTGCTATTTTTTTAGAGTTGAAAAAAAAAATACCTTTGGTAGTATTGTGTACTCTAACGAATTTTTGACATTTACTTACCTTGGTCGACACCTAATTTGTTTTTAATTTAGGTATTGTTGTTGGTGGTCTGTGAGAAAAAACATCCACCATTAATATGTTCTTGTATTTTTATTTACTTGTTTTTTCGTCGGCAAAATCATGACAAAAAATCTCTCAAGTCCGTCGGAACATAAATTCAACACCACGTCTCAAATGAACGATCCTCACGGTCCCCGGAGCCACGGAGTATTCCCACGGTTCGTCGGCCACGCCGGAGGAAGCAAAACTCGATGCGGGTGTCAATTTTATGGCGGCGACACCGTCGGAACGAAAACAAGATATCCAATTAACACTGACTGTGGTGGCCGCCGCCAACTCATTGCCGTCTTTTAATTCGAAAACCGCGCGTACGGTCACGCACTTCTTTGTGCCGAATAAATAATTACCAACGTCCGAATAATTATTTATTGATGTCGGTCAAACGGAGACTCGCAATTAATTAATTATATGGAAGCGTGAGGACGCTTTTAACAAAGTAGTAGGTTGGGGAACTCTTTTGTATTTAAGGCCAGTTTATACTAAAATCCGAGCGCTAACTATTGATATGTATCCCACTTCTGAACTTTAGGTCTATTCCCAGAAACGATTGTGATTTGTGACTATTTGTGAGAATTATTTTTCACTGAAAATTGATAATAAATTGAAGGGGTTAAAATGAAAGGGATTCTTACAGTAATGCCTTCTGTAAAATTCTATACAATATCGTTTAGCATGGGTTCTTGAAATGGAAATCCTTGTAACGAACCCTCGTTTGTAATGGCTGACTTCCAAAATTATTGTTTAATGATATATTCCCTGTAAATTGCAGTGGATATTATGGGCTTGCTTATGTTGAACTTTCGCCTGTAATGATCTACTGACACATTGAAAAAACTACCCTTGATAAATAATATAAGAATCTATATGGTGTCCGTTAGAAAAAACAACTCTCGAATCTCGTGGATTCTTTATTGGAGACTGTGTGTTGAGGAAACGTTTTGAATATGAACCGGTTTATTTTTGAAATTTAAAAATTCAGTTTTTGTGCATAGTATCTTCAAGATTAAAAATGTTAAGACTTTGAGCATCTCTTCAAATACCTAAGCTAGATCCCCATAGATACGGAAAAACACCATCCTGTATGTGTAATTGAATGATAGGTTGCTTCTTATGTTGTTAAAAAGGCTCTTTTTTATTTTATGTACATTCAAAAATAAAAATCAAAATCTTCAAAATGTTATATGGCCTGAGAAACAATGACATAATTTCATTTCAAATTATTATACTTTGGGTTTTATTTGACGTAGGTCTTATTGAAACGACTGTCGAGGTTTAACTAAAGTCTTCTTTATTTGTTCAACAATACAAGACATAAAATATATACAATGCTGATAGAAAGTAACTTGTTATTTTGGTTGCCTAACCAAACGAACTTAAACTATATTATAGCATCTCCCTTTTTTATTTATTTAAACTAAAATTTTTAAATTTTAATAAGTCATTACAAAGTCCTTAAATCTAGTCGGTACAGTAATTTTACGACGATTCGGATTCGCGTTACAATTATTTACCGGATTTGGTTCGTCATTTTCGGGTATCATATTTTGTTCCAAATCTAAATTTATCATGTCGCCATTTTGTTCACTATTACTTTCATCGTATACGTAATTTGACGATTTTTGATTTGTTTCATGATTAGGTGTACGAATATAAACGAATATAAACTTAAACTATATTATAACACAAATCATAATTAAAAAATAATTTATTTAAGAGTTTGTCCACCTGTCAACGTTAACAAAAATAAACAAAGGTTAACTTATAAAAACACAGATTTTTATACGCCCACATTTAATGTGGTAGGGTATATTCCCTTTGTCACAACATTTGTAACATCCTTAAGAAAACGTGGCAGGTATAGACTTGTACATATACAGGCTGTACAGTAAATAAGTGCGACAAACTTCAGGGGGTCATTCTGCATGAAAAAATAATGACAGTTTGCTATATAAACGTATGTCCGCAAATGCTTCGTTTTCTGAGATACGGGGTGTTAAAGTTTTTCTTAAAAACTGACGATTTATTTATTGCTCTGAAACCGGTTGAGATATGCAAATGAAATTTAGTGGGTTTTAAGAGGTAATTATTGCGCATTTTTTGACATGCAATTAAGAATTTTATGTTCATCATTGGCGCGCATACGGGTAATAATAACAATTTTTTTAAAGAAAAAAATGGTACGCCACTGGGATATTTCAAATTAAAAATCATTTTGGAATTCCTCGTTCAATTTGTGACAAAAAATCTCTGTCTGCCTTTTTTTGTAGGGGGCACCGTTTTTATGCAAAAAAATAAGACATCTTAATGCTCTCAATTATTTTAAAGAACCATTTAATACAATAACTTTAAACTAAAACAATAACAGAAAAGAACATTAATAAAATTTTAAATTGGCGCAAAGCTACAAAAAGTGTTGAAAATAACCTCCCTCAGACGAGATTCAATCGTCAGTTTTTAAGAAAAACTTTAACAGCCCGGTATCTTTGAAAACGCAGCATTTGCGGACATACGTTTATATATCAAACTGTCATTATTTTTTCATGGAGAATCACCCCCTAAAGTTTGTCGCACTTATTGGTAACACCCTGTTTATTTTTTATCAGCACTGAAAACAATCGATTTAGCTATGTCCGTCTGTAACTGCCCTAATTTTTAACTAATTGATCTGAAATTTGGTATATAAGCTTATCTCTTTAAAAATAAGGGCAAGTTCGTTAATGGGCAAAATCGGTTAACTCCATTTTTTCAAATTCACACGATAACTGCCGTAATTTTAGAGAAATTAATCTTAAATTTGGTATACAAACTTATCTCTTATCTACAATTAACAGCTTACAAAGAAAAATCCATAAACTTGGATTTGAAAACCTGAGCATTTCTCAGATTTCCATTTTTCTCCAAATATAAAAATTTTCTTTGTCAGATATTGTCAGAAGTACAATAATTAAAACAAATAATTGCCCTGGCTAACAATTAAAGAAATCAAGCAAGTACAACCTGATTTTCGTGTGCTCTTTTTCGTAGAACCTGTAGCTGAACACAGAAATACTCGTTTTTCAAAAACTAAATACAATTCAAAATTTCTGCCTTCAGATTCAGAGTCTACGGAAAAAAATCGTACCTAAATTGGTTGTAATTTATCGAATTTTTGTTGCTGTTGGCCACGATAGTCATTTAGCTTCCATTATTGTATTTTTGATAAATTAAGTACCTACCTAAATAAAAATCCGTGAAATGCTCATCTAAACTCAAAAGTTTATGTATATTTGCTTTTTAATTTTTTAATATAATATTCGTGCCAGGCAATTATATTGTAGTCATAACAAAACATTTTTTTAACTACAAGTTTAATTTTTTTTTCTTTACTTTGACAGCCGGTAGAGACTCCTAAACATTTTTAACGCATCTTAAACTTACATTTTCAAAGCAGTTATGACACTTATGACGCAAGTCTACTGTTTTGCCGATTGGCCATACAGTCGAGAACTTATTGAATATTCCACCAATCAATTATAAACTTATAAACGTACCCATTATCTACCCATACCGTTTGAAATTTAGTCAAACATACATTAAATATCTTTTCAAAATGTCTTATTGACGTTTTCTTCATTTTCATATACTAAAGCTGACGACCCAGCTTATTATGTTTATTATATAAACATCCGTAGAAGAATTGAGGACAGGCTCAGCGTAGATAACTTACGGAATTTGTACTAGTAATTACGTACTTTTCTGACTATACATCCCCGTCATTTGTTACGTTACGTGTTCACGTATTACACTATAAACAACCCTTTAAATAGAAGCGCAGCGAATTTTAATAAACCAAACGTTTCGGCAGCTGCTTCTTACCGTACTCGCGAAACTTTCTAAGGATTAGGCCAAAGACCTCCAGGACAGGCGGGAAATGAATTTTCTACGACAATGGCGAAGTTTCTATCCTTCTTTAGGGTTGTAGGGGGCGAACCCGACTTATGCAATTACGCTCAACCCGGGCCGGGGTGAGTTATAAGTGCCCCGAAGTTATCTAAGTTAGTAAATTATCTAGTTAACGGTTAACCCGGATGTTTCGGAGATGTACCATTAAAATATTAAAGTTATCACGATATTTTTAAATTAACTGTTTGTTTTTTTGTGCTTTCAGGGATTGGATGGGGTGAATTCCACGAGTAACCTTCGTCCGCCCACCACGGAGATCCTGGCTCCGAGGATTGACAGTTATCGGTTTTCCATGGCCAATTTGATAGACTCGCACATGAGCGAATTGGACTCAATTTTGGGGGAACTAAACGCGCTAGGGTCCCAATATGACAAGGAAATATCACAAGGAAGGGACAGTCGTTATATAGGTGAGTTAATCAACCCTTAATTTAATTTTTGGCCGGATATTACAATTTGAGAGCCCCAAATTTCATCTGCAACCTGAATAGCGATTTCCTAACCTTGAATTGTGACAGAACCTGCTCAAGAGAAGTTAGGTACGTAGGTTGGTGCCTACTTACTTCCTAATAACATAAATATTGTTAACAAAACTGTCCACGTTGTCAAAAGCCACACCAAACTCCCTGTTTTTAAAGAAGATCAAATAGCTTTCGATGTCGTTATGAAAAAACTTGATCGCTAACTTTTAGTAACTTTTAGTTTTCCAAGATTGGTGAGATTGATGTCAAGTGTCAAATGATGTTCATCTCAATCGCTGTTGGCTCGCGTCAATCGTATTTGGCAGTTTTACCACAACTGCCAACAGTTGAAGATAAATCTACTCTACATTGTAAGATACATTGTAAGATTCGAAGTTTATGTAAAATTAATCTCGCAAAGTAGAAAAAATAGTATATTATACTCGTTTTGACGCGTTTTGGCGCACTCGTTCGCCAATTTTTGTCTTATAAAACTTGTATTATAATATACTATATTTTCCATTCATGGTTATTGTCATTGACAGCTGTCAAATTATTTAATTTAAAGGTCGAATAGTCGGAATAGTAACCAAACAAATTGAAATTCAACCTGACACTGCTGTCACTATAGCGTGTTGCCAACTTTAAAAGAAACAGCTTACCCTAATGAACGGTGACAGTTGGAGTCCCTCAGGGTTTGGTATTGAGTCCGCGGCTCTTTTTAAGGTTCATGAATGGCCTATCAGGGCAGTATTGTGGATACCAGGATCACAGTACGCGGATATCACAACATTAATTATAAAACATAACACCCGCAGTGTTTTGTAATTAAACTTGTATCTGGCCACGTTAACAAAGCAATGAAAATCATACAATTGTATGTTTTAGTATCAACAAACTCCTTAAATCAATTTTCGCAGTAACTTTTTAACTAAGTATTAATATATGAAATGTGATATAGTACCCGAACAATAAAATACAACAAACATTTTAGATTTCTTTATAATAAATCCAACATTTTTAAAATAAAAATGGAGTTACATAGTGGGGTTTAAAACCAACATTGATAAATTTTAAATTAAATAAAGTGGACTTGGGTTTTAGTTCAAAACAAATTAAGCATAAGGCACCAATGAAAGAAACACATTGTTGGTAGCACAAAACTAAAAATATCCAAAATGATTCAAAAACATACCAATAATACCAATAATAATTGATAAATATAATAATATTGGTTTGGATTACTCAATTCTTGTTTTTTAGCCTTTTAAAGTTTCTTTTGAAAGGTACCAAGTAGTAGTTCTGGACAACATCTTCCATATTTGTACAAAATTTCAGCAAAAAAATCAATATTTAATTTTATATTCCTTTATTTGTATTAAGGATTTAAATTCAATTAATCAGCTAGTTTTGATTTGAGAGACCTTGGGGACAAGCCACTCTTTTGTTCTTTAGTGAGACTAAGGCCACTGGCCATATATTTATCTCTAAAATAACAGATTTGTAAGTAAATTTGCAAGTAAAATTCACCAAACCTATATCAGCAATTATCATCTAACCTTTCTTGACTTTTGTTTCCTTTAAACTCCAAAATTATCTTATTGTTACTTGAAATAAAACTTGAAATTTAAATCAAATAATCATGATATTCTAGAAATCATCATTACTGGAACTACGTAATAACCACTTCAAATGGCGCTGACTAATTGTTTAAAAATGCCAGAAACGAAATTAAAAAATAGTGATTAGCAAAGAATGTTTTTAATTCTTCAGTTGTGTCACCATTACCACCAATATTGCGTTACATAACCACACTATCTAGTTTCATAATGTTGTATTATCAAACCTCGCCTATTGCAGATCCTCAAAAGTCACACCAATCGCGAACGCACAGCAGGACACCGTCAGAGGTGCAGAAAATAGACGGCAACGAGAGCGACATCCTTCTCAAGGGCGACTCTGGCCGAACAGATTCGCCCGACAATGATTCCGCGTTCAGCGACACCGTATCGATGTTGTCCAGCGAATCCTCAGCTAGCAGCGGCGGAAGCGGTCCAAAACCACAACTCATCCAGCTGCCACAAGATGACGCCAGCAGACTCAGAGCGGAGAAGATCAAGATGGCCATGGAGAAGATCAGGGAAGCCAACATCCAAAAGCTTTTCGTCAAGGTCTTCACCATGGATGGTTCCGCAAAGTCGCTATTAGTCGACGAGAAGATGCTGTGTGCTTTCATCACGAGGCTACTAGCTGATAAGAATCATGTTAGGATGGATCCAAAATGGGCCATTGTTGAACATTTACCTGATTTGTTCATGGGTAAGGAGAAATTGGTTAGTTATCTTGAGGGTTTTGACTAAATTTGTGTTTTTTTTAGAACGGATTTACGAAGATCACGAACGACTGGTTGAAAATCTAATGCTCTGGGCGCGCGATTCCAAAAACAAGATCTACTTCGTCGAGCGACCAGAGAAAACACTTCCGTTTATGCAACCAGAACGATTCCTCCTCAGTAATACGGATAGAAGAGACTTGGATAATGATGAACACTCCAGGAATATGCTCCTGGAAGAGTTTTTTTCATCAAACACGAGGATACCAGAGGTTGAGGGACCCTTATACCTAAAGTCTGATTCCAAAAAAGGCTGGAAGAAATACCATTTCGTTCTCAGGGCTTCCGGATTATACTACTTCCAGAAGGAGAAAGCCAGATCAGCCAAAGACCTAGTATGCCTTGCCACCTTCGAGACCAATCAAGTTTACTACGGCCTGGGGTGGAAGAAGAAATTCAAAGCCCCCACGGATTTCTGCTTTGCGATAAAACACCCCAAACTCCAAGAGGCTAAGAGCACCAAATATATTAAGTATTTATGCGCGGAAGAACCAAATACTCTCGAGCGATGGATGGTGGGAATCAGGATTGCCAAGCATGGAAGGCAACTCATGGATAATTATAGGCTTCTCGCTGATGAACTAGCCCAAGAAGATTTAGATTTGCTTGCCAATGCTAGAAGTTGTTCCGTTAGCTCTATCGCTGTACAATCGAACGTCACCACACCAACGCAAGGGTACGCACTATACCTCAATTAAAATACCCATTAAACATACAATATTGCGACAACTTTTTGTGATATTGTAAGATGTAACTTATGTAAATGTATTTATGTTATGTTATGTTATTACAATGTTTGTGTAACATTCTTAATACAATATTTCAATGACAACATTTTAGCTACATAGATGCACCATAGTTTTTACAATCTCGAAAAAACATTTTATTGACAACATGTTATGTACATAAATGCAACATGTTTCTACAAAATTTTATCTACATAAATACATCATATGTTTACAATATGGAGATAATATAACATTGAAACATTTTATCTACATAAATGCATCATGTTTTTGCAATCTCGAGACCACATTATATTGACAACAGTTTATCTACATAAGTTATCTTTTTAGAATCTAGAAACAACATTTCCTTGACACATTTTATGTACTATGCGCGCCAAAGAAAAGTCGTACACCTTGTAGCTTTGTAAATGGGTCTTTTATAACCTATTCGCTGTCATTCTGACATTAATCATAGGTATGAAACATGTACTAACTGTCAAGTTGACAAGCCAGAATTACATGGATACAAAATACGTTGCTACATTTTAAATATAATGTGATCAAAATATTACCAAAAATGTTACTGGCTTGTATTTATAATGTTATTTAAATATGACAAAAAACGTTACAGAGTTGTCACTGTGATGTTGAAGTAATGTTACTAATTTGTAATAATAGTGTTGTTAGAAACAATGTTGCTAACTTGTAATTAATATTATAAGTTTTAACTTTCTTTATACCTACAACATTATAAATACAAGTTACCAACATTATTTGTAATATTTAAACAACATTACAATGTTGTATGTAGAACATAAGAAGTTGCCTAGATATAACAGTTATATGACATAATACATAAAAACCCATTGTCACAGAAAAATATTGTAGAAATGTTGCGGCAATATTTTTTTATTTAGTGGTAAGATTTTATGAATATTTCTTTTACAGATACTCTGCTAGCGATGGTTACGGCACACAAAGTGAAACATACTCGACCGCGAGTGAAGTGAGTTCGGGTAGGCACAGCAGAGCCAGCAGTTCGAGTTCCAGTGGTTGCATGTCAGACGGTGCCCCATCCAGTTGCGAAAACGCCTTCGACTCCGAATTCCCCACAGGAACCATCAAAAGAAAACCATCTATGAAACCGAGCTTACCACTGACCAGCACAACAAGACAATTGAAGGAGGTTGGCGAGACAAGAGACGAGAGCGACAACAGCACGCCAACAGCTGGTAGTCCAGTTTCATACACGAATACAGGTATGACCTCACACTTGATCTTAAGATATTTCTGCAATTTCAATGTCTTCTGGACGACATAGTCTGGCAATGGTCCAGGAAATAAAAGAAGACAAGAAAGATTATATTTATGGTGACGTCTTTAAATAGATCGGCTAAGTGAACGTGTAATTCATTTTGCAGGCACTCTAACCAGAAGACATACGCGTAGGAAATCCAGCAATTCTGGAGACGACTCATCCAACTGCAGTACGCTGAAGAGGCAACACTCGTACAAGAGTAGGGGGTCTATCGAGTCGATGGGTAGCCGAAGCGGAACTTCCACGCCTCTGGCTGGTACCCCTGTCCGTGAGAGAGCTTCACCATTTGGGGATAAGTCCAGTCCATTGTCGGAAAGGCCTCCGAGTTCTAATTCTTTGAGAAGTCCTACTATGGATTCATCAATGGTGAGTTAATTCAAAGTCTTGTTTGAGTATGCAATGGAATGCCTTTGCCTGTTTTATTTATTTTTTTAATTTTAGTAACCTTTGGTTTCTGCTGAAAGTCACTAATAAAATAATATTTTCTAATACTTGAAGACTAAAATACTTATTCACAAATCTATGTAAAAATAACAGTGACTTTTTGCGAACCTAGAGAACCTAACTTTCTTTTATTGCATGACTAACTTGGTGTTCTGGTTATGGTGTAGGATGACAATGCTGAAATATAATTAATACAAATTCAATTTTCTACTACAAATTAAGGTCGGATGTTCAATAATCGATTTAAAGGTTTGTGATGTTGTATGTGTGATGTCGATTCTCATATAATTATGGGTGTAAATGAAGTAAAGAATAAAAAGAAAAACGAGAATTTAGAAGTAAAAATATAAGTCAACCATCCCCACCAATCTAATTCATATTTTTTCTATTTATGATTGTTACCAGTGACAGCTGTCAAATAACTGATTAGACTAGTAATAGCTGTCAAGTAATTTACATTAATTTGTTTGAAATTGTGGCCAATGAAATTGTAATTTGGATCATATTTGTTTGTTTTTGATAGTGCGTTATTGACAATGGCTTAATAGGGTATTACGGTCGGTACTATCGTGATTGGCCAAGTGTAGAATTGGCACTGTAGCCAAGAAATTGGTCAAAACCTAGGGAATTTTCTTGTAACAGTGTTTGCACCGCTGTTTGTTTGTATGTGTGTTGACAAACTTCGATGGTACTATTTACAGCGTATCGTAAAGTTATTACTTATTAAGTAAGTTGTTATAAGTTACCAGTGCAAGCATGTGTTCTGTGGAAGATGATTTTACCAAAGCGAATTCGCAAAATTTGCCCACGATCATACACTGTCATACATATTATTCAACCAGCTTGCAATTGTTCATAGTAAATTAACGACAATGTAATGAAACATCCCCCAATCACATGGTTCACAAAGAAATTTGAATGTAGAGGGAAAGACTAGTAGTAAAAAATAACTGCTTAAATAGAAGTTTATTAATAATACATATTGACAATACATTTCTTATAATATATTCCTGTGTGTTTATGAAACTACAAGGTAGATACACCATTTCGTCTAAATGTTGTATTGAATTCTGGTGTTTCGACTGATTTGCTGTTGCAACCCGGCACACAACAAACTCTATATTATTGTTTGCTCATATTGATTATGTATGGTGTTTGCTGGTGTTGATAATGTTGATATATTAAAAAATCACTGACCACCTAACCTCAATACACGAACGGTAAACAGAGTGAACTACGCGACTTTTGGCACCACAGCAACATAAAATAACTATGCGCGACGTTGTCAAGTTTCGCATTATAATCCCTCCTTGTGACGTCACAAGTAGGATTTTATTTGAATTTCAAAACGCGTTTTCTCCTAAATTAAAGCGTTGTTTGGCATTTTACATGTGAAAGGGTGATGCTAAGCTAACCTACTTTGTAATAGAACAGAATTTGAAAAGTGCCGTAATACCCTATTGCACTACATATTGATAATAAAAAAAATTGTCACATGAGAACAATTCGATTCACGGTTTTCTAGATATAATATGTTTGTGAGTCCCAATACCAATAAGCCGGCACTGAATGATGCATTTTCGACTATTTTTGCCTAAAAATATAAATATAATTTAAAGAAGTTGGAGGAATTATTTCGTTACGTTGTTTACACCCTGTACTTGTATTGGTGATACAAACAATCATTCCTAGATTAGCAGTCATAATGAGCAAGTTTTTATCACTTCTTCGTAATAATTGAAAATATTTAAGCACTACCAACGACCTTAAGAATTACATTTAAAAGAAAACCAAAATTATCTAGGATATATTGCAATTATAAAGTATTATCTTTACTATATTCCTTCTTTTAAGTTCCGTTTACCACCCATTGATGTAATAAAAGGCACGTCCAAAGCAGCTGTCTTCAAACATTGGGAAAACCAAGCCTAAACCTTTCCACTTTTAACCCGCATGCGCATGGTACTAATTTCTTTTAAAAACTCGCTTAATTTGCTAACCTCAAAGTCGCCAAGCTTCACGCACCAAACAAACGAATACACCGTAACTAATATCGCGATTATTTTCCAGACTGACTCCATCATCTCACTTCCCCCACCACCGGAAACGACTGAAGACACAATCATAACCTCGCCGTCTTATCAACTACCTCCGCCACCACCAGAAATATTTAACTCTACTCTCTCCCTAGACAGTCTTCCCCCGCCACCAAATCCAAACGAGCTTCCACCAATGACAGGAGGAGAACTAACCGGCAGCCAACTGTCACTCATGTCCCTCCCCCCACCACCCAGTGAGAACGGCGATACCGGAACGATAAGGCGAAGAAAGGGCAGTTCTACTCCTACTAATGAGGGGAGTCCTGAACGAACACCAACAGAGGGGATGTCCCCAAATCGAACGCCGTGTTTTAGCCCTCCCCCGTTGAGTATAGGGTCTAATTGTAGCACGCCAACGCAGACAAACTTCAGTCCAACGCATTTGTTTGAAAATGGTTTGCAACATCCACCTTACGTGAATCCCCCACCGTATAGGCAGAATAATACTTTGCCTGGTTTGAATAACGCTAATGGGTTGAGGTCATCACTTAGACAGACGTCTCTACCGAGGCAGGTCTCGATAAATAGCATTGCTTCGAATACGAGTTCGAATTCATCAGGATCTATGTATTCAGTTCCTTCGTACTTAGGGGAATCACAAGGGAGGAATTCCCCTGGCCTTCAACGCAAAGTAAATTTCCAAGAACCTCAGAGTCCTAAGAAAACCGGTAAGAAGATCTCCTTTAATTTAGTCCCGTTGGAAGCCCCGGCTCTCCCGAAAAAACCTCCTCCACCAAAGCGATCCGACAGTACGAAACTATCCAGCCCTAAGAAGCTTGCGGATCCTCCGCATGACTTTCTCAAAGATTTGCAAAGGGTTATGAGGAAGAAATGGCAGGTTGCCCAGAAGTGTAAAGACGAACCTTCTACGACTCCTCACGAGGTCTTAGGCTTCAGGGATCCGCCAACTCTGCTCCCGGATTACAAAGAAACGAACGTTTCTAACTGGGTTCAGGAGCACTACGGGCCGAATAACCTCTACGAGAATGTCTATAGGGATAACGTGGATTCCGTAGTTGAGTACGCTACGAGTCCTGTGCACCTCCGTAGCGACAGTAAAATATATGATTTTGTGAGGGGTAAGAGGCCCCCACCTCCTCCACCGAAGCGGAGCGAGTCGACGCACTTGACGACTCCGAAGTTGCACTGATGTCGCGTTTGCTAAATGGTGTGAAATATTATTATAAAATTTAAGGAAGTCTAGGTAATTTGTATTGTATTTTATGCTGTGATATTATTTTATAAAATCTGCATTGAGAGATGAAATTTCGATTTAGGGAGAGAGAGAGTGATTCACACCGAGAGCTGCCAACGTTTTTGTGATGAATAGAAAATTGTGCCATTTTTTGGGTGAGGGAGAGGAAGAACACGTACAAGTTTTTTTTAATGATTTGTTTCTTGTGTACATAAATGGAATTGTATGTGTTTGAGTTAGCTGTAAGAGATTCTTTTTTTTAATTGTCAAGACATTTTGATGGTGCTTACGGGAGTGTTGGATACACTGAGGGGTTAATTTTTGCACAGGGTTGAAAAGTTACCACCTCGGTTATCCAAGACAACCAAATAAAGTTAGGGGCTAAGTAGTTAGCGAGGTAGTAATTGGAATAAATTAGTTCTTTTTATGTGGGGACTTTACGTGGGGATTCTCTTTTTACGAGAAAAATTGTAAAGTTTTTTAAAAACTTTTTCACAGGGTTGTTTAAGAGTTTGTTTAATTTATTTGATATCTAGAGTGTAAATATGTTTTGAGTAACATATAATATAGCATCGTGTTAATAATTGTACATGCATTTTTTGATTAACCATTTTCTATTTTAAGATCTCTACAATGTCGTTGCCATTCAACTTTTGTATGTTTTGTAAGTTTCCTGTAACCTTTTGTATAATGTATTTAACATACGATGGATATCGTTTGTTACATTTTTACCATTTCTAACGATAGGAATAACACAATGTATCTTTTTATATGCATATAAAGTGATATCGTATACTTTTAATTTTATCGATGGTAAAAATCTAACCTTTGATATGTGCATATAATCTGCTTAGATTCTAGGACATAACATTCTGCATAACTACGTTAAGAATAATAGTAATAACCGTTTTTATATAAAACTATGAGTATAGCTGAATATGTATAGTGTCCGTTATATGTAAGCATTTATGTTCAATACCCAGTTTTTTTGAGTTTACTATCATCAAATTTATGTGCAATTTGTAAGCGTACTCATTAGACAATTACTATAATACAATTAGTACTTTATATCGTAGCACAAAATTTCTATAAAGACCGTTGTAGTTCAATTCATATTATATAGATTTAATTATCAAAGTAAACTATCAGCACCTTATTTCAATATGTTGGTCATTCGTTTTTCTTTACTCAGGTGCTTTATTTGATATTGAAAAATGTGTATACTATTCTAATGTTTCAGCATATATACTAACTGTTATGATCATAGTATTACTTTAATAAAACATATTACAAATAACATGATTGTTTATTTTTTTACTAGATACATCCCTTAATGAACATTCAACAAACAATTTCGCATATTTCCCAGAATGTAGATCTAAAATAAAGTTTTACAATCCAACAATTACAATGTTGTAAACTTTCAAAAATTGCAGTATTTTCCGCACAGCAGTGCTATTTCAACTGCAATGATGTGCACAATGCATTTTTTTTTATTTGAGATCTACAAAAGAAACAATTTACTCCCTATTTTTTTAACACTCTGTACATATAATATAGTTCACTCATAAATGTGTAAATAAAGCTGCCCTAAACGACAATACGAATATGGCAAACGTTCGATTGGTTTGCTGCCTCAAGAATATTGGAGGGACTTTTAAAGATAAATATATTTGCAATTCTGTACAGGAAATAGTCATAGGAATAGGTAATAATAGAGGCTTCTACTTCTGACCCAAAACGCTAGACAACATGCGCAGGAGACATGGCGCCGCTGTCAAATCTGGTAACAATATTGCTTAAAATCCCCAGAAAAATGTAAAATTACCAATTTTGGCCTTAATCATGAAGTGTTCTGTACCTACGGTCCCAACTCAAGGAAGCTTGCCGCCGGTGTACCTGTTTTTATGTACTTTGGAAAATTTGCTGAACTGCCCTAACCTAAAAACACAGTAGGTATTTTGGTTATCACTTCCATATAATTATTCAGTTTTCAATATGTGCATGTCATTTTTCACACTTATCTTTTAGCAATTACATTTCATTTGATACTAATTAGGCTTTTTACAAAGCACAGTTGCCAACTTAATTTAGTCGTGGGTGGTCCTGGGAGAAATGCGCGCGCACATCGTCAGATCAAAAACCGGAACGAGAAGCGTCTATTAGGGAGGAAATAAAATGACATGTATTGCAATCTTCATCTATGTATAAAAATATAGTACAAATTATTGCTATGAATTCATTGTGTTTATAGTTTTTTTTAGCTAAACATGTGATTTGAAAGATTTGCAAAGAGAATATCGTTTCAAGGTCACCGTATAGAATGCAAAGTACCAACCTATAAAACAGGGTTTTTTCGTCGTCCGCGCCCAGCCGTTGCAAACTTCACAAATGATGCCATAACGGTATAACCTCAGTTATTATTTATCAATATTTTGTCTTTAACCAACACGCTTTTTCAATGGACATTAGCCCAGATATCAATTTTAAAACCCTTTGTCGCGTATGCGTAAAGGCATTACCAGATATGCGCGGCATATTTGGAGGAAAATTGGTTGATATGCTGAAAGATATTGCCCCGATATCGGTATGTATTTCTCCCTAGCACTGAACAAAGTTAATTATGAGCTAATTGTAGGTAGACCAAGATGATGAACTACCACACCAGATATGCGAGCCATGCATATGTGAAATAAGTCGATGCTACTCGTTCAGAATGATGATTCTACAGAGCGACGCAGATTTACGAGCGATTTTACATGACCGTCAAACGAACGATGGCGACTTATGCGAAGTAGAAGTTGATGTGAAACAGGAAGAAATAGAGGAACCTCAGCCTGAATCTAAACCTGCTGGAGACTTAGAGATATCGCCCATATCTGATAGCAGGTTGATATGTGAAATATGTAACAAAACGTTCCGTACTAATCTAACGTTGAGGCGACATAAGACGATTCATTTGAATATTAAACCGCATCAGTGCACTATTTGCCTGGCTTCTTTTAGAGAAACTGCGGGTCTAACTAAGCATATGATGACTCATAATGTCTTGGACAAAAAACATCAGTGCGAAGAATGTGGGCTACGATGTGTTGACAAAACTAAACTGGCTGTACATATGAGAGTTCATTCGGGGGAAAAACCATTCAATTGTAGTTTTTGCTCAAGAGCTTTCCGAACATCCAGGCTGGTTCAACTACATATGAAGGTAAATAAATTTTAAATAATGTATATCTATTATCTAGGTGATTAATGTCCATTTCACCAAATATTCTAAGCATGTGTTACAATCGACGTTTCTACTTCTGGATTTTGAAGGTCACAGTGTGCGCGCGCATTTCCCCCCAGGACAAAATTAAGTTGGCAACACAACATCAGTATCAGGCAAAATTCAATGTATATAATATTAAAACGCTTAATATTGTAGAATAGGTACTTACCCAAATTCAAAACATCACACCATTTCTTTTTTGTTTCTGGGAACCATTAAGGTACAGGTACAGGTACAGGTACAGGTACACCCGCGGCAAGCTTCTTTGAGTTGGGACACATAAGTACACAACACTTCATGATTAAAACCGAAATTGGTAATTTAACTTGGAACACGTGTTTTCCTTTTTCAAAGTCAAAACAGATTTGGGGATTTTAAGCAATTTTATGTTACCAGATTTAACAGCGGCGGCAAGTCTTCTGCGCATGCTGTATAGAATTTTAGGTCACAAGTAGAAGCCCCTATTACAAACATATTTTTTTTTTAAATCAAATCAAAAAAGCCTCTGTCAAACGATAATGTTTTGACAATACCTACTGTCAATATAAGCTGCATTCGGATATTGTACACCGTTACACTTTTTACACCCAATAACACGTGTCATTTGGACGGTGTACCCGGTGTCAACGGAGTACAATATCCGAACGCAGCTTTAATCGACATATCAATCTAGTTCTACTACTTTTATTTTAATGCAGACATGGCCGATCTCGATCAAATAGAATCACGTCAGATTTTTTTTTTATTTTAAAAATACGAGATTATAAAGACATGTAAAACAGAGGTATGGTATTTTTCACGACAAGTGGCAGTAAGCCGCTGACATAACGCGCAAACGTTCCTATAGGCATTGACGTGTGTTAGAATGAAATAGCAATCTTCTTTATTTCATTCTAACACATGTCAATGCGTAGGAACGTTTGCGCGTTATGTCAGCGGCTTACTGCCACTTGTTGTGAAATAAACTCTATATATAATTTTTAATAAATTTTGTTTGTATTTGTAACTTAATTATCATTTTTGACTTCCATGGGCAAAATTGGGACACAAAGCTGACATAATAATAAGCAATGGACCTACTCGTGATTGGGTGGATAGAGGTTGAATTTTGAGATCTGTCAAAACAACGTCTGACCGTGTCGTTCAATAAAGCTAATCGAACAATTTTGAAATTTCATGCTTTCAAATGTATTCTTCTGAAAAGTAAATAATTGTTATAACTTAACCATAAAATTGTGTGTATTGCAAACAAATGCAGTACTATACCATTATCACGTTAATTTAAACTTCCCGCTGAAATATTGTAGTGGAAAACTATGGCAATAAAGTTGACTAGTGACGGAATGCTACTCAGATTGGTACCAACGTCTCTCAATATTTCTAGATTTTTACATTGTTGTCAAATCGTGAATGACTTCAGATAGAAATTTGCCGAATATGATAAATACACACCGACTTAGACTTTGGTTAGTTTTAAGTTGTTTTTAAAGTTAGGCCTGGCTTAGCAAATACTGTGCAAACGGGCAAAGGTGATAGTTAAAAGTTTATTCTCAAATGCATTTTGTTTTAATGTTTATGTCATAAAAAGCTTCAGATGAATGGTGGCCAATCCATATCTGGAACTCTCAGGAATTTGGTGGCTGTGAATCACTCTATTTGACATACATATTTTTGATGTATTCGTTCTTATCTGCGTCCTTTTGCTTTCTATCTCTTTTTGTTTTTCCCTCCTCTTGCTAAGTTACTCTGCAGTCTGCACCGTCACATAATAGAGTAATAATCAGGATTAAGCTTTTCGGATTCAGCTTGATTTCTACCATACCGCTAAGGTTATCGAGCAGGTTCATTTTCTCACATAATTATGACATTCCGAATGGAGACAAATAAGCATTGCAAATAAATATGTGACCCAGAGCCCTAACTTCCATCTCTCGTTTCTATAGTATTGACCCCTGTGTTTGAAGGCTCATAACTCTAAACCTACTGAAAAAAATAAAAATAAAGTGTCTCACACTCCTAAATGATTTCTGCATAAGTTGTACGACAATCAACATTTTTTGACTCTCTGTGTAAACATGAGAGAAGTGAAAAAAGGTACCGATTATTGTATTTTTAAATTAACATTCGTCTGTCCAATTTTTTTCTCCTAACCCGCTTACCACAAAATTATTTTTTGTTCAGTTTGCATTTAGAAGCGCTTTTATAGATCGGCGTTTTTGTTTTCTTAAGTTTTTATATAATAAAGGTTGTAAACAAGATTTTGATGGAAGCAACGAATATTAGCTGCTTTGCATCTTTGCAATAAATCATCACTGGCAAGAGCCTCATACACTGGTCGAATATCTTTTTGGACAGATTCTTGAAGGGCAGGTTCATGGTGGAAATCGGCAAGTTGACCCGTAGCTTCTGCGACACGCCACTTACACCAAGAGCACGTTCGGATAATCGGGTAGGGTACGGTGAGAGTGACGCGCTGCATAATAGGCGGACTAATGTCATACGGCGTTTATCTGCATATAAGAGAGAGACATCCGACCCAGGTTATCTGAGCATTGCTCTCCCCATACCCTACCCTGACAAACCGAACGCGCTCCAACTGTTCTCTCCTGGCGGGCAGTTCTCGTGATTCGGTTCGTCTGTGGAACATTTATGAAGTAAAGTAACTCACGGTCTTCAATTTCTTGGCGGAAGTGCTGACAAAGCCTTTCTCATTTTCTATTTTCTCTGGATTATAACTGACTTTCTTTTTCCGCGGACGAGCAGGGCGTGCTTTTCCCAGTGAATATTTTCGCGTGTTCGGCATTTTTACGGCACTGGTAACGTTCACACGATCGTCGCACGACTGAGCGCACGTTGCTTCAAGAGAAACGGTCGTCCAAACTGAAAATACGCACTATACGTGCAGGTAAATATCATAATATATCCAATGCGCAACCGGCCTTGTTTTGGCGACCAACGTACATAGAAGCGAGTTTACAATAGGGTATTTGACTGTATTAAAAATGTGGCATATATTATAGTCATCCTAGTAGATTACAGTTTAAGAAAACTACTTGTTATTACTTTTCCAAAAAAAAATGCTTTATTTCTATGAAAAACCAAAATTAAAATTGAATTTTATTCACGTCCTATCACGTGATTGAAAACGCTCTGTAATTGGGTCAGTCTGCAGTGATGTCATTCGTTAGTCCGCCTTAGAGCGCGTTCGGTTTGTCAGGGTATGGTATGGGGAGAGCAATGCTCAGATAACTTGGGTCGGCTGTCTCTCTCTTATATGCAGATAAACGCCGTATGACGTTAGTCCGCCTATTATGCAGCGCGTCACTCTCACCGTAAAATACCGGGTTATCCGAACGCGCTTTTATGCTTCTCCCGTTTGAATTTAATAGCACGAAAGCGTCATGTAAGCATAACTTTGTAGGTTAGGATAGCCCTAACCTTCAGCTGTCAGATCAGATAATACCTTTCGAAAATACGATAGATATCTTATTCTAGTCAGTTTTACTTATGTCGAAGTAATCTTCACAACAGAAAACACTTGTATTGGCGGCTATTTATTTCATTTGGATTTCTACGAGCCAACCACTTTCTTCGCAGTTTCAAATCTTGCGGAACAGCTACAAATAGTTTATCCGGAGTTTTTCTTGACGTATCTCTGCATTGTGGATTTATACACCATTTATAACCCATTTTTATGTAGAAATTGTGAAAACAACACATCATACAACACAATTACCAAACGGCGACGATGCCGATGCTGACAGACCATATGGGCCGATTTGACATCTTGACATCACATCTTCTTGACATCACTAACCGGTGACGTCACACAACAGAAAGTATCGTTTTGGCGGGTCTTTTTTTGATTCAATTTTTAACGCTGATTTTTATGAAATATTGAGGAAATAATTACAAAAAATAATGCATTTACAATGTAGAGTGAAGGAATAAACACATTAAGATGGTTTTCCAAAAATAGTCAAATACCCTATTGATTATAACGTGTATAAATTCGTCCAGAAGACAATAAACTTGCTACATGCCGTATACTCAACCCATCAGGTATAGAAAAAAGGTCTCGCCTCTTAGCCGCGCCGAGCGCCCGTTCGGCGAGTCCGGAGCGCCGACGCACTGTTCCGCCCGACCCCGTATATCTCGAGAACTACATCATATATCGAAAAATCCTTTCTCTCACGTATTTCCGACCATCAATTGTTACAGAGTTATGACGAGATTGACACTTTTTTGAAATGGCAACCCTATTTTTTTCTTACTGATTTTGGTAGATTTTGATAGAATTTTCTTATAGCGTTTTCGACTTAATGCACTTTTTGTGCACTGGCTTGCCCCGGGGCAGTTTTGCGTGTTCGACTTATAATTTTCAGGTGGCACTCGTCGAGTGCGGCGTGTCCGACTTACGACCAAAGTTGCCCTCAGTGCGCACTGAGGGCAATTTTCTTGCTCCGACTTCTGGAGTCGGTGCAGTGTCAGTGCAATATGGCGGACTGTCAACAAGCGATGTCAGGTTGCGCCAAAGTGATAGTGTCACGGCTTATGGACTTATTATCGTCTTCGTCATCTGCGGGCGAAGAAGATATTTTAATTGCCATGTAGAAAAGCAGAAAAAACTGCCGCGAATAAAAAATTTTGATATCAACTTTTGATATCCCAAACCGACAGACTGGTTATAATAACGTAATTTTTTGATTTTGTTTACCCTTTAAAAATGTATGGGCTCAAAAACCACCCTCGGAAGGTTGCCAGACTTGATATTATCTTATTGTTACGCTAAAAGGGACAGATTCTGAAAGTTCTAGCTCTTGGACCATTATCTATTAAAATTTATATATAATTGATTAAAATATGATTCTAACCGTGATTCTAACCTTAATCACGATCGATCACGATCCGACCATTGACAGTTTGTGACACTCTGAAGCGTTCGGCTTACCAACTGCACGAAAAAAGTGCACATCCCACTGGCACGGTGCCGGGTCGTACTGAGAGCGTGCATAGAGCGGCTAAGTCGAAAACGCTATTAGTTTTACAATTTTGTTTGTCAAATCTGTGCCAATAATTCTAACCCAACTAATTTCTAGGTTCACACCAACGACCGTCCGTTCAAGTGCGACATCTGCCAGAAGTCGTTTTGCACCACCTCAGCTTTTAAGGTGCACAAGTTTACTCACACCGGGCTAAAACCGCATGTCTGCCAGTACTGCAACAAATCCTTCACCCTGAAGCCGCATCTCGACCTGCACGTCCGAAGGAAACACACCCTAGAGCGTCCGTACATGTGTACCGATTGCGGCAAGACATTCCTCCGGAACTGCGAGCTGGATAACCACATGCGCGAGCACACCGGAGAGAAGAGACCCCTACGCTTTACATGCACCGAATGCGATAAACAATTCGCCACCGGCGCAGAACTCAGGGTGCACTTCAGAATCCACACGGACGAACGGCCGTACCAGTGCGATAGTTGCGCATATAAATGTAGGACGTCTTCAAGTTTGGCTGTACACAAGAGATCGCATACTGGCGAAAAGAATCACCATTGTCAGTACTGCAAAAAGGCTTTTAAGGAGTCTTCAATTTTGAAACTGCACCTGAGAGTTCATACCGGCGAACGGCCTTATTGTTGCCAAATTTGCGGAAAGAGTTTTAGCCAGAAGAGCACGCTTACCACACATATGAAGATGCATAATAAGGTGGAAACGACTTATTCTTGCGAAACTTGCGGGATGAGTTTTACACATAAGGGCCCTTATACCAGCCATATGAAGGCGCATAAAAAGTTGGAAGGGGCTGTTAGTTAGCATAAGTATGTTTAGTTCTTTGCTTTTTAAGGCTGGGTTAGTACTTAAATTGTACGCAAAATTTCCCTATTTATTTTTCAAGGGTTGGCATAATAGATGGCAAAAAAGAATCATTATTGCAAAACTTCAGGCTTCAGCAACATCTATTATATATTTATATGTCATGCAGTTGATAATTGATACTGCTGGGGCCATCTGAGAGGCGTACAAAGAAGTGATAACCTACCATTAAACGTGAGAATGTAATTTTTATTTTAAGGTATGTTCCTTTGTTTAAATATTAGTTAAGATTATAATAAAGATATTTACTTTGATCTTTCAGTTATTTTACTATTTTATTTTAAACTGCAACTTAACAAAATTTACCATATTATTTATTGTCTTTGCTACTTCTATACTTTTGTATCTCGAAGAATAATAAGACGATTTTCTTTATAACTGCATTCATTAAACCAGCACGCACTTATATACAAAATCAAGTACAATAAAAAGTGGCATTCTAATCTATATCGAAAGTATATTGGGTTGCATACCGTATACAAATGTTCTATGATATACAATGAGCATGTGAAGTATGGAAGCATGAGCACATATCTGATACGGATTGTTATTTTAAAAAATCCTTAAACAACGATTTTTAATTATTAACATACACATTTTTGTAAAAGAATTCAATTTCCGATCGTCAATTGTTACTGAGTTATGACGTCATCGACACTTTTTTATAATGACAACCGGTACGTTTTTCTTACTGAGTTTGGCAGATCTTTTAATTGCCTAAATGGTAGCATCAGCATCTACCAACTAAATTATTATAAATATTATGCAGTTGGTGATTGTGATACCTCTGGGGCCATCTAGGAGGCGTATAAAGAAGCGTTAGTGATAACCTACCCGTAAACAAGGGTATGTAATTTTTATTTTAAGGCAATATGTTCATTTGTTGAAATAAAAGGTAAGAGTATAATTTTACTTTAATCTTTCACTAATTTTATTCACTAATTTCATTTACTTTTTGATGTAATGTGTATTCACTTCAACAATATATAATAATTATTACCAAAGTTGGGCAAAGTTAATCAGAAAGTTAACTTCGTTAATCATTAATCGGTCAACGAAAAAGTAAACTATCGTTAACCGATAGTCCGTTAACTTTTTACAAATGTAACAGAAATTAACGTTAACCGTTAACATTTTATAAAAAAATATAGGTTATGTTGAGTGCCGATCTACCGGTGAGTATGCAACCCAAATAACTGCTGACCTTTCTTGCGGTTGCATATGTAAAAATTGCCTTAGAAACTTTTCAAACTAGGTACAGTGGTAACTAAAAGAACTCCATTGCGAGATAGAAAGATGAAAAGATCAACTAAAGCTACTTTTATATCTATGCAGTTCAAACCTGCACAACAATGCAGTTTTGAAAAATCGCATGCAATTTTATGACAATTTGTACACCATCTACATCTGGAATTTTAATAAATCGCATGCATTGAACACCAGTGATTTTTATTTTTTGACTATAATAGTTGCTTTGGGTTGGTAGCAAACATAACCTCCATGCTTTACTATTAAATTATTGATTCCGCTTTTCTTCCAAACACAGCTGTTTTTAAATCACAGCAAACAATAACTTCTTCTTTCAAGTAAAAGGGGATAGATGGCGTTTGAGCAAACAATACCAAATAACGAAATGCGGAAATGCGAAATGTTTCGCGACTATACACAGTGTCGTCACCAAACTTTTTTAGACAAAAATTCCTAGATTGTTGCTATGGTATAAACGCACGCACTTATATATTTAGAATTGATCGAACTGAGCCTAATTCCATGTAACCTGGTAATTTTAAAATGTTTCATAGAGTAAAACAAAAAATCACATTGGGCTTGCGAATTTAATTGCGCGTTTGAATTGCATAGAATGAAGTAAAGAGGGGGCTTAAGGGGGTTTGAGATGGGTTGGAGTTTACAGTGGCCACTGTATTGGAGTTGAAACAACTAAAAACAAAACAACTAGCGCGCATGCTTTATGTACGGACGCACGTCACGCAAAGTAGTACGTCACACATGTAAACAAAAGCAAGTCCGAACTTGCACATAATGCCTATACCTACAACTATTTGAAATATTTATTGATGATATTTCCGATTTAACGGACTTGAATTAACGGATGATGAATGTAGCGGAAGTTAGTCAGTCCGTTAATGGTTTTGAAAGTTAACTTAAAAGTTAATTCGTTAACGAAAAATTTAACTTCGTTAATTAACGATTAACGGATGAACGCTTGTGCCCAGCTCTGATTATTACTTATTTATTGCATTTTATTTACCACAAATAGCTACAACAGCGACATCTGGATTTAACTTCACAAACGATGCTCATACAAATAGCCATAAGAACGACATCTAGCGTTGAAACATCGTAAATGAACCAATAACAGTGACACGCCATAACCTCAATTTCTATCTATGAGTTCTATGTTGATTGTCGTATAACGGTATTTCGTCTTCAAAAGAGTAATTTTTCAATGGAAATGGACACAGATATAACGCTTGAAACGTTATGTCGCGTATGCATAAAACCATCTCCAGATTTGCGCGACTTATTTCAAGAAAACTTTGTGGGTATGCTAAAAGATATCGCCCCAGTATCGGTATGTAATTTAACCATAACTATTGTGCAAAGTAACTTTTACATAAATCGTAGATAGAAAAAGCTGATGAACTACCACAGCAGATATGTAATCAATGCATAAATGAGATGAGTCGATGTTACGCCTTCAGATTGTTAATAATGCAGAGCGACGCAGATTTACGAGTAATTCTAAGTCAGCGGAAAAATAACGATGGCAGCTTATGTGGTCTTGGAGTCTACGTGAAAGTAGAAAATGACAACATGAACTTCTGTGATCTTGGAGTTGACATAAAGGTAGAAAATAATGACGACAACGTGCAAGTAGAACATAATGACGATAACAATTTTGGAGTTGATGTTGATGAGAAAAATAACGAAGTCAATTTATACGGTCTTGGGGTTGATGTGAAACAGGAGAATATTGAGCCTGTGGCAGAATTAGCAAATAATTTGCTGGAATTGGATCGTCATGAAAATATTTCTACTGTTATTAATATACACCAGTGTGAAGAATGCAAAAAGATTTTTGGGAATCGGCCGGCGTTGACACGTCATATGAAGGTTCATCTGATTGATAAGCAACACAAGTGTACTGTTTGCCCGGCAGCTTTTGCAGTAATTAGTAATTTAACTAAGCACTTGAAGACACATAGTGACCAAGCCAGGAATATTAAGTGCGATGAATGTGAATTACGTTTTATTCAGAAGAGCGACTTGACTAAACACATGAGAACTCATACAGGAGAAAAACCGTACAATTGTAATGTTTGCTCAAAGGCTTTCCGCAGTTCTCAACACGTTGATATTCATATGAAGGTAAGTTTTCGTTGGAGATAATTATTTATTTTTTTTATTTAATATAAATTCCAACAAAATACACTGATTATAACAGACATAAAATACAAGTTACCTGTTACATCAACAACATGAACAATATGGCGTGCACATTGCTTGTTAACCTCATTTTCTTCAAGTTTACTCATATCTTATTATTGCTTACTTACTTATCGTAAACTGGGGCTACTTCGACATCGTGGGTAACTTCGACACCTCGCGCTGCAGCTGCGCACTATGCATCTGTGTGTCGTTTAGGTAGTTGTTTAGTTTGCAACAGGTGTTTAGTAAATTATAAGTAAGATTAAAAGAGTGTAAATGTGGTTAGAACATACAAAAGGAAAGTGGGTGGTAGGAGATACCGAAACTATAGTGATAACGATCTTAACAAGCAGATGACGACTAAGATATATTTTTTGGGGCCAAAGAAAACGCCAAATATGGCTTTGTTGTTGTTTTTTAGTTTATAGTCGTTGGAAGTTTATTTTTTTAGAATACTAAATATATTTTTTATATAAGAATATTGTTTTTTATAACTAGAAATGTTTAACGACATATTAGGCCTCAGTAGTTTAGATGTGAGAGCATTGTGCTAGAAACGCAAAGGTCCCTGGTTCAAATCAGGGTTGTGGCTGTAATTTTTGATTTATTTCAAATTTACATCCCGCCTGTATGTCACCATATTATTAACCTATAATAATGTTTTTTATGTTAGGTATTTTTTAAAAACCAAAATCTAGTGTCAAAGTAACCTCTATGCTGAGATATTTTCGACAATACATATATTTTTAAGTGATGTCGAAGTTACCCCACTCTACGGGTAACTTCAACACGAATTTAAAAAGTAATAAAAAATATTTTTCGACATTTTGAGTTTTCGGCATGTGGCGGTTTCGAAAGTCAATGCTTCAAATGGTATAATGGTATATATAGCTCATGATTTTATAACTCGTGTCAAAAGGCGTAGAATGATTTATGCCGAAAACATGTCGAAGTAGCCCCAGTTTACGGTGCTTCTTCTTGTTAGTTTAAGTCTACATATTGTATCTCCAGACAGTTCTATGAACCAACTGACGTGTCATATAGTTCTTCAATATTAGAACATTTTATTATGCTCCAAATTTCCAACTAATTGTTTTTGATAATTCGTGTTTGAGTCAGCAAAACTGAGAAATAAGCTAAACTTTCTATAGGGTAGTCAATCTAGATATTTGGGCTGAAAATAATTTCGGTTTCGATGAAACAAATACCTATCGATTTAGAAAATTTTCGTGCCAGAAAATGCAATTGTGTACTTCCAATTTGGACAGCAAATTGTTTAAGTTAATTAAAAACTATCAATAAAAAAATAAAACTTAAAAAAATACTGGCTCGTAGACGAGCAAATTCTGTACAAATTTTACGTAAAATCACATACATATTTAATTTATTGTTTTTGTGTAATTAATTGTGAAAGATTTTTCCATACTAAAAACGTCGAATGAGCAGCTGTCTAGTCCACTAGAATAATCAAGGGTGGCCAACAAGTCGATCGCCGATCAACCCTAAGCCAATTTTGGTCGATTGCTCGCGATGTATTGACTTAATGTGTGATGGTGAGTTTAGTCACCTTTACATAGTAGCTAATAAGCCTGACTATAACCCTATTAAAAAAAAACGGTTGTTAACTAATTGCCCAATATACTACTTGAACAGTGAAGAACCATTGATTTCCTCCCTAAGTATATACCTATTGTTAGCGAATGTGGAAGATGAAAGATAGTTTCGAATCAAGTTTCGATTTCACAGAACTGTCCGTTTACGGATAGCAGTTTTTTCCTTATCGCATTGTAACAGAAACCGTTAACAGTAAAAAGTGAGTCTAGTTACTCATGTATTAACAAATAATTAATCTTTTATCACTGACCCATTATCTGAATTAATCCAACAAATAAAATAATTCCTATTACGGCCAATACTAACTATAGCTTTGCTCTCAAAGCCAGTCTCCAGCACTATCGTCCTCAATGATAAACTTGGTCTCAGTAACTTATTCAAACATCTTTTCGATAATTCATAATTTGCCGAAATTCTAAGGTGTTACTCATTCAACAATAATCAAGTTGCCAACATGTATTTCTTTTCCTTTTGCGTTCAAAACGCTAAAATTATTAACTCAAAACGTAGTCAAATAATTGAAAAAGGGAAACCGCCTTTCAGCTCCGCTACATATATTAGCATGTTAAGATATAACCTTTCAGCCCAACAAAATAAACAAATATTCGCAAGAAATCATCCTTTCAGCTCATGAACATAAAGAAATAAGCAAAGGACTAATCAGTCAGTTTACCAAGATAAACAAATATTAGCAAAGGGCCGACCTTCCATCTCCAACAATATAAACAAATATTATCAAATTGGTAACTTTTCATCTCAACACGATAAACAAATATTAGCAAAGGGCTCATCTTTCATCTCAAACATTAAACAAATATTATCAAAGGGACAACTATACATCCCAAGAAGATAAACAAATATTAGCAAAGGGCTAACCTTTCAGCTCACCAAATAAATTACCTACCACGCCAGTAAAGGGATGACACAAATATGTATTCGCAAATGAATACAATTTAGAAAAGGGCTAATCTTTCAGCCAAACAAAATAAATTAACATTTGAGTAAAGAGCTGACCGTCAGCTCGGCAAGATGAACAAATATTCGCAAAGGACTAACCTTTCAACTCAACAAGATAAAAATTTTAGCAAAGGGCTATCCTTTCAGCTCAAACCCAATCAAATATGTTAATATTGCTAGTAGATAAACAACGTAGGTAGATAAAAAAAATCTGATGTGGCCAGGCACATGACTTTATCATACTATATATAAAAGTAATAGGTTAGCTGCATGAGATTCTATTTGATCGAGATCGGCTATGTCTGCATTAAAATAAAACTAGTAGAACTAGACAGATATGTGGATTAAAGCTGCGTTCAGATATTGTACTCCGTTGACACCGGGTACATCGTCCAAATGACACTTAAGTGTTATTGGGTGTAAAAAGTGTAACGGTATACAATATTCGAACGCAGCTTATATTGACAGTAGGTTGTGAAAACATTAGCGTCTGACACTACCTTCTGTCATTAGAATCATATTCGACATATAATCCGACATATCCTGGCTACTAGTTTTAATGCAGTACGAGCGATCTCGACGAAAGAGAATTTGCTCATGCAGCTAAACTAGTAATTTTACCAAAAAATGTCATAGTCATAAATTATTCAGAATTTCATCTTCTTTAATTTATTATTTAACTATTTCGACGAAATTCCCGAAATGACGGCGTATTTGCAAAATATTTCAAAAGTGCTAAGACTAAACCTCCAGTTCCTTTGGACCCTTTTCAACAGAAAGCCTTTCAGCTCTAAGTTTGGTCATGAAACTTCTAAATATGAAGTTTCGTCCCGATACCATTAGTAGTTTCTCCGGAATCGTCGCCACAAAAAACGGGTACACACACACACACACACTCATCCACACACACACACACACATCCACACACACACAGACATTTTTTTGTACCTTGGTCAAAAATGTTCAGGGGACCCAAAAAGACATATTTCCGCTAAAATCTCAATTTTTTTTTTTGCACGATTACAATACTTTACATACCGCGTATGATAAAGTAAAAAGTTATTTCAGTACGAGATGAACTCCCACGATCTATTGATAGATTAACAAAAGTCTAAAATTTTTAGAAAATAAGTCTAAAAATCTTCCGTGTTAATTTTCCTGGCAAAAAAAAAGTGTCGCGAAATCTTAAAATTAAAATTTCAGCCATACTGTGCATTTTTATAATGAACTCTGCAAATATGAAAAGTTGAGTAAGGGAATTTATTTTCTTTATGCCTTTTATCGAAAACTTAATAGCTGATATAAAAAATAAAAAAAAAGTTTTTAACATATATTTTGCGTATCTACTACCCATCGCGGAAGTGCTACGCCTATGACAACATGTCGATCGCGGCATATTTTAAAGATAAAAGGTAGATCTAAAAGTAGACAAAAGTTGGCCACTCCTGCACTAGATCATCAATTTTTTCAAATTTTGGCAGAGAGATGTCTAATGTTAAGAAAATGACATTCTGTACATAATTTGTTTGTTTTAACACAACACATACTTGTTATAAGAATATTTCTATAATCTAAATATTTACTTTAAGAAAACGTTTTCTTTGGCGACTACATTGAATTGAAATGTTTTATTTATAATTTAAATAGCTATCAAACTCTATTATATAGGCACGAACGTTGTATTAGTAATTTTATATTCTTGAGACATAGTATGGGAGCATAGTATGTCTGGGTGTTCAATTGCGGTGGGTAAGCCTGCACACAAAACGATTATTTCCAATTTACCCTGCCCAGCCCCGAAAATCTCCACATTCAATTGCGTGGAGGGCCGTCCCAAACTGCAGCTGACTGCCCAATCTTTTAACTTATGTAAGCCGGCAGCCATGTATGCGCACTTTTACGATTACAATCCGAAAGCGAAAATTGCGAAGTCTTGTCGTGCGTGCTGGTAATTGTTTGACATCTTGAGTTCATACTAAAAATCCGTTTTATCGGTTCTTGTTATCCGTTATTGCGTGCCCGTTATGGCCACACAAACTATGGTGGAGTTGCTGGTCCAGTGGGGACTTCAAAATTTAAATGAGAACTTTTCAAGTAAGTACAATTTTATTTACATACAGCATATTATGGACATATTTACAACGTAGTTTCTGCGAGTAATGAATTCCACTTAACAAATCTCAGACGTTAGTTTTTTTTCCTTCAAATAATTTCCTTGTTTCTGGATGGCAAGTTATCAATTTTCTTATTATAAGTAATTATTATTATTATTTATAGTATACTTTTGGCTCATACTTTTAACTCTATGCCACAAAATAGCAAATATTTTTGCATCTTCTTTGTAATTCAGTCACAAGTTGGGGAGGAGGGGCCTCCCCGTCCACAACTTTTTTCTAAAAGTGTTTGGTACCAAACTTTGTAATTTAGTAGTCAACCACTACCAACCTGGACTCCCAAAATCATTACTGTAGAGCGTCGATAATCCGAACCCCGGTAATCCGAACGTTTGCTAATCTGAACGCCCCCAAAACGAAATAATAAAACAATAAATCAATGAATCACTTTGAATTACATAATTTGACAGCAGCAAGTTTGCGGCAACACAAACGACAATTAATAAATAAAAAATTATACGTACTGTACTTTTTGTTTCAAAACACAACATACATATAAGGGAAAATACATGTAAAATTTCGGATTTATCTCTGTAATATCGGTTTTATAAAATAATACTTGGATGAAACGGGTTTGGATGTTCTCAATTTTTTCAAATTTGTTCTTTTTTTCTGTTCATAAAAAATTCTAGTACACGTTTTATCCAAGTTTTATTTTATTAAACCAATATTAAAGATAGAATACAAAGTTTAAAATTTTGCAAGTAATTTCCCAATTTCATAATAAATTCTTCCATGCTCACTAGTGTTTAATAATTTAATAAAAGAAAAAGGTATTTGACCTCCAGTGGATTGTTTATTTAAGTAGTTAAGTTCTTATGCTACGTAGTTTCTTGTTTGACATCTTAAGTTCATACTAAAAATCCGTTTTATCGGTTCTTGTTTTACTGGAAATCAAATACTTTTTTATTTTATAAAAATTCCCAATCGTTCGATAAAAGTTTTAATTTCATGTAAAATTTTAAATTTCGGATTATATCTAACTGTAATATCGATTTTATAAAATAACACTTGGGTTCAGAAAATTAAAAAAATATAAATAATAATTTTACTAATAATTTTCTTTAACTTGGATAAAACTTGTTTGGAATTTCTTTGTGAACACAACAGAACCTTAAAAGAGCAAAAAAAAACCTATTAAGTATGTAATATTAGATTTTAATCTAAAAAATAAATTTTTTGTTTTACTTAGAGTACTTAGATTTTAATCTAATTAACAATATGTTATTTGTTTTGGTTTATAATGTTCACAAAGAATTCCCAATAAAGTTTTATGTAAAAAAACAACTATTTCAAAATCAGTTTTTCAATTGATTTTTTTTTGTTTCTGTTCATAAAAAAATATTCAGAACACTTTTTATCCAAGTTTTATTTTATTAAACCAATAAAAAAGATAGAATCCCAAATTTAAAATTTTGCAAGTAATTTCCCAATTTCATAATAAATTCTAGTGTTTAATAATTTAATAAAAGAAAAAGGTATTTGACCTCCAGTGGATTGTTTATTTAAGTAGTTAAGTTCTTATGCTACGTAGTTTCTTGTTTGACATCTTAAGTTCATACTAAAAATCCGTTTTATCGGTTCTTGTTTCACTGGAGATCAAATACTTTTTTATTTTATAAAAATTCCCAATCGTTCGATAAAAGTTTTAATTTCATGTAAAATTTTAAATTTCGGATTATATCTAACTGTAATATCGATTTTATAAAATAACACTTGGGTTCAGAAAATTAAAAAAATATAAATAATAATTTTACTAATAATTTTCTTTAACTTGGATAAAACTTGTTTGGAATTTCTTTGTGAACACAACAGAACCTTAAAAGAGCAAAAAAAAACCTATTAAGTATGTAATATTAGATTTTAATCTAAAAAATACATTTTTTGTTTTACTTAGAGTACTTAGATTTTAATCTAATTAACAATATGTTATTTGTTTTGGTTTATAATGTTCACAAAGAATTCCCAATAAAGTTTTATGTAAAAAAACAACTATTTCAAAATCAGTTTTTCAATTGATTTTTTTTGTTTTTGTTCATAAAAAAATATTCAGAACACTTTTTATCCAAGTTTTATTTTATTAAACCAATAAAAAAGATAGAATCCCAAATTTAAAATTTTGCAAGTAATTTCCCAATTTCATAATAAATTCTAGTGTTTAATAATTTAATAAAAGAAAAAGGTATTTGACCTCCAGTGGATTGTTTATTTAAGTAGTTAAGTTCTTATGCTACGTAGTTTCTTGTTTGACATCTTAAGTTCATACTAAAAATCCGTTTTATCGGTTCTTGTTTCACTGGAGATCAAATACTTTTTTATTTTATAAAAATTACCAATCGTTCGATAAAAGTTTTAATTTCATGTAAAATTTTAAATTTCGGATTATATCTAACTGTAATATCGATTTTATAAAATAACACTTGGGTTCAGAAAATTAAAAAAATATAAATAATAATTTTACTAATAATTTTCTTTAACTTGGATAAAACTTGTTTGGAATTTCTTTGTGAACACAACAGAACCTTAAAAGAGCAAAAAAAAACCTATTAAGTATGTAATATTAGATTTTAATCTAAAAAATACATTTTTTGTTTTACTTAGAGTACTTAGATTTTAATCTAATTAACAATATGTTATTTGTTTTGGTTTATAATGTTCACAAAGAATTCCCAATAAAGTTTTATGTAAAAAAACAACTATTTCAAAATCAGTTTTTCAATTGATTTTTTTTTGTTTCTGTTCATAAAAAAATATTCAGAACACTTTTTATCCAAGTTTTATTTTATTAAACCAATAAAAAAGATAGAATCCCAAATTTAAAATTTTGCAAGTAATTTCCCAATTTCATAATAAATTCTAGTGTTTAATAATTTAATAAAAGAAAAAGGTATTTGACCTCCAGTGGATTGTTTATTTAAGTAGTTAAGTTCTTATGCTACGTAGTTTCTTGTTTGACATCTTAAGTTCATACTAAAAATCCGTTTTATCGGTTCTTGTTTCACTGGAGATCAAATACTTTTTTATTTTATAAAAATTCCCAATCGTTCGATAAAAGTTTTAATTTCATGTAAAATTTTAAATTTCGGATTATATCTAACTGTAATATCGATTTTATAAAATAACACTTGGGTTCAGAAAATTAAAAAAATATAAATAATAATTTTACTAATAATTTTCTTTAACTTGGATAAAACTTGTTTGGAATTTCTTTGTGAACACAACAGAACCTTAAAAGAGCAAAAAAAAACCTATTAAGTATGTAATATTAGATTTTAATCTAAAAAATACATTTTTTGTTTTACTTAGAGTACTTAGATTTTAATCTAATTAACAATATGTTATTTGTTTTGGTTTATAATGTTCACAAAGAATTCCCAATAAAGTTTTATGTAAAAAAACAACTATTTCAAAATCAGTTTTTCAATTGATTTTTTTTTTGTTTCTGTTCATAAAAAAATATTCAGAACACTTTTTATCCAAGTTTTATTTTATTAAACCAATAAAAAAGATAGAATCCCAAATTTAAAATTTTGCAAGTAATTTCCCAAATGTTTGATAAAAGGTTTTTTAGTTTGCATCCAATTTGAATGATTTTTTAAGAAGGCCTCCTTGCCTCCTTCAAATACAAAAGCTGCGCTTTTAAAAAAATGGAAAAAATCATGCAATCATATTTTTATTGGAAAACTACTAAGTAGTAATAGTTGTTCAGAATTGCCACAAAACCATAAATCTAAAGTTAAATATTGCAATTTAAATATGTAAATAATAAATAAAATTAACTTTAATTTTATGTACTGCAGGTAATATAATATTATATTTTGACAGTATGTCATAATGAAGTACTGACTATATTAAGGAACTGGAGAACATTATTTACAACATTAAGGGAGTATAAAAGCAGTAATGCTGTGAACGAGGTAAATTAATGCAATACAAATATTTTTTCATTCAAATGAGTTAAACGTTAAACGCTATGACTTGTATTGGACAGGTAATCTGTGTAGTACCGAAAAAAAATTACAGTTTTCTAGCAATATTAAAAATATGTCACCACTAATGTTGGTCACTTGCCAACATGTCTCATGTGATTTTGAATTTCTTTTAAAATTTATGGTGCTTCTGTAAAAAATGTCAATCATAATAAGCTATTAAAGGCTTTTATAATTTTAACATTTTATTTTATTGTAGATTCACGGTTCCAATAATAAATCATCTTCATCATCAGAAACTGATTTATGCACAGAAATGCCCCAAGAACATAGAGAAACTTCATTCCATTCAGCAGACACATTTGATAAATGCAGAGGAAATTTTCCGGAATTTGACCTTACAAATCTCTTACAAGGATCTCCTATGGGTGGGGGTATTTTACGGTATTATGAAGAGCATAATAACCTCTCGATGACTCTTCGAAATCGGTTAGCTGATATAATTATTCGCCATTTATTTGATTTCATATCAAAACGGTAAGTTATATAACATAATTTGCTTTTCTACAAACGTTATTAAAATAGAGCACTAAATGTCACTGTGAGTTTGACATTAAGTAAATATGTACTCAATTTTTTGTATAACTTAACTTAAAGTATCGTTTACATCCACTTAACTTAACTTAACGTACGAAAAATTATACTTAACGTACGAAATTTGGATCCGTTCCATTTACATTCACTTACGTTGGGGTGCTTGACATGCGCATTTGACAGTGACAGAATATGTAATCCATATTAAATCATAATGCTTTTATTATACAAATATGATTATGTACATGCAAGTTGGGTCAAGGTTCCATCATCCGTGCTAATAATCCCTTAATCGAGCTAAAATATTGCAAAACAACACAAAGATAACAAAGTTCAAGTCGCACGAGTTAATTTTTAGGTTATGTTACTGTCACCCGCTGTCACCATCCAAATTGTCAAACTCGAGAGCTTGTTATTGGTGCACTTAGTGCACAGATTCTGTTAAGTTGAAGTTGAGTGAACAAATCCGTACGTTACGTTAAGTGATTGTAAACAAACATATAATTCAATGGAGTTCAACTTTCTCCAATGTTAAAGTTTTCGTATATTAAGATAAGTGGATGTAAGCGAGGCTTAATGTACGAAAAATTATACTTAACGTACGAAATTTAGATCGGTTCCATTTACATTCACTTACGGTGGAGTGTTTGACATACGCATCTGACAGTGACACAATATGAAATCTATTGCTTTTAACGATACAAATATGTTCACGTACACACAAGTTGGTTCAAGTTTCCATCATCCATGATTATAATCAGTAATTGAGCTAAACATATTGCAAAAAACCCCAAGACGACAAAATTCTAAACACATGAGTTAATTTTTAGGTTATGTACCTGTCACCATCATCTGTATTGTCAAAATTGAAAGCCTGTGATTGGTGCACTTAGCGCACAGATTCTGTTAAGTTGAAGTTGAGTGAACAATTCCGTACGTTACGTTAAGTTTTGCTACGTTAAGTGAATGTACACGAACACATATAATTCAATGGAGTTCAACTTTCCCAAATTTATAAGTTATCGTACGTTAAGTTAAGTTAAGTGGATGTAAACGATACTTAACATTTGATTGTTGTACTCCAAAAAGTACAACAGCACTAAATGGTTTAATTGATATTATTTTTAGCCGGTTAACGGATTCTGACTACAGGATCATTTGTTCGAAAATACTAGCACTATTTCCAACTGAATCTCCACTAGCATATTATGTGCCGTTAACACGAAAAATAAATTCACCGACAGGAAAAACGATTACGGCAAAAGGAAAACTTGTCGATAAAGCCAGAAATATACTATTCAAAAGTGGTACAACTGTCAGAATTCCAAAAAAGCTAGCAATATCGGCCACAGAGGAAGAAAATATTTTACCAGGTAAACTGTAAATAATCATTATTTTTCTAATTAAAATAATTTTTTTTATTTAATGTAGATGACCAGTTACTTCAAACAAAACAGTGGTTGGCTTTCAGAAGTGAACCATATGACGAAGTTGTTGATATGTGGAAAAAAACTCGTCCACTACGAAAAGCATCCACTGCCAAAAATCTACATGATTTTCTTGAGGAATGGCCCATTCTGAGGGATAGTCGAAGCGTAAACTTAGTATGAGTTCATCATTAATTGTATTAATGATTAAATCTTACGCAATTTGTTCTTTCCAGATTAACATTGACTTTGACGAATTGTTTCCAAGTCACGGATTCAAACTTATAGAAAATTGGGATACATTTTTTGAAGCTGTATGTCAATTTTCTGGAATAGATAGAACTGGTGAAACAATTGGTACAGCAAGTGAAACAATTAAAGACCTCTTTAGTTTGATCAGAACTGAAAATGACCCAAATGGTACCTAACTCAAATAATTCCGTCCTTAAATATATCTTAATGTTTGTTTGTTCTGTGTAGATTGTAGAGTTGCAGTCCAACTAAATATTTTACCACATTTGTTGCCACCAAAATGCAGAAAACGTTTGGCAACTGGAAAATGTTTGAAATATTCCATCCAGGAATGTATTGATTCGATTATTATACATTGCAAGGTAAAATTTGAAATTTCTTTTTGAACAGGAACATTTGAACAAATAATAACACTAATTTGAATTTAACTATTTTTGTATTTGTTTTAGAGCTCTGCTGATATTCACAGATTGATTGAAGTACAAAAGGAAAAGGTACAAGCAAGAGGAGACCATGTTCAACCATATTTGCTTGTCGAAGGTGCTTCCTTGGGTAGTATTAACAATGTTTATGTTATTATAGACTCGGTCCAATATCACTGTAAATCTGTATTGGAAGCGATGGATATTTGTTTCAAATGTTTCCACACTCTAAATGGGGCATATCCATCAGCTTCTGAACATATTTACAGCTTAATCCAGAAAGCAGTGTACAATATTTGTACACCTGTCGATAAAATTTATCCAGCCATCGAGCCACTCTTGAAATTCATAAACAACATTTAATTTTAAGATATTAAAATTAATTGTTGCAGCAATTATAGCATTGGCGATACGTGGTATTGCATCTAGGCCATTGATATATTACATGTACAGTGTATGCATTATTCCGATAATTTCGTATGCCTTTTTGCAAAGTATCGCCAATCATTTCATTTAAGACATGTTAGAAAGTTAATGTTTTCTGCGGTTGAAATGGCATTGTTTGTTAGAAACTTTCGTGCTCGCTGATGATTTTACTTACGCTGATATTTTATAAATTATTGTATACACATTATTATATACACATTTTATCAGTTTAAACATATGTATTATTTTATAATTAATGTATTTGTTTTGTATTAATAGTATGATAAACAAAAATAAATTAGTTCGATATGCTAATGTTTGTATGAATTATTTTCCATACCCATAAAAAAAATTCAACTTTAGTAAGATAACAATATGTAGGTAAAATTACCACTATCTTGTTGTATGATACACCTTTCATATAATAAAACATTTTTTTTTATATTAAAATAAAAACATTTGTTGGAAAACGACAATATTCTCCTTTGGATGCGTTAATTGCATTCCTTGTAAAATATTATTGCTTTCATAACATGTTCATATTTAAAAAAAGGAGGTGAATGATTACTCCAAGAATGGGAGCTGATTAATCTAACTACTCAACCGTTTGATTTAAAAGATAAAATTCTTAAGTCAAACAAGTATAGTATCCATTGAAAATTGTAATATCCTAAGTCATACGACTTAGGTTGATTAAAATTGGATAGTAATTTGTAGACCTTATTGTTAAACGCTGTAACTATATTAAATTTAGGCAAAACTTAGCTGACTCTGAGATTACCATTAAATTGAAACAATATAATAACAATAATATAAATATGTATATAATAACAATATAACTGAGACAATATAGTCAAATGGGTCAGATATGTTGATGTTTTTTTGCGTGTGGAGTCAGGGTGAGAGTGGGTTGATGATTTTCTGTGTTATATTATAATAACTTACATACCAGTTTAAATTTTACTTTAGAGCTTGAAAATGACAAAAACTAGGTTTCTTGGATTTAATTCTAATAAACAACAATAGCAGTGTAAAAAATGATATATCATATGTATAAGGTGACAAGAATTTTATTGTAGTAAAGCGGGACAGTAGCGAGTGGGGGGGGGGGGTAGTGATCGAAAATCGACCAATTCTTGGATTTTCATAAATATTTAACACAAAAATTATTATTAATATGTTTTTTAGCTTGGTTGGGTACAGATTTTTTACTTTATCATACGCAGTATGTAAAGTATTGTAATCATGCCAAAAAATTTTTTTTAGATTTTAGCGGAAATATGTCTTTTTGGGTCCCCTGAACATTTTTGACCAAGGTACAAAAAAATGTCTGTGTGTGTGTGTGTGTGTATGTGTGTGTGTACCCGTTTTTGTGGAGACGATTCCGGAGAAACTACTAATGGTATCGGGACGAAACTTCATATTTAGAAGTATAACCAAACTTAGAGCTGAAAAGCTTTCTGTTGAAAAGGGTCCAAAGGAACTGGTGGTTTACTCATAGCATTTTTCGAAGATTTTGCAAATGAGCCGCTATTTGTGTAATGTCGTCAAAATAGTTAAATAATAAATTAAAGGAGAGGAAATTTTCCATAATTTATGTAGATGACATTTTTTGGTAGAATTTATAGTTTAGCCGCATGAGCAAATTCTATTTCATCGAGATCGGGCGTACTGCTTTAAAACTAGTAGCCAGGATATGTCAGATTATTTTGATTCTAATGACAGTAGCTAGTGTCAAACGCTAATGTCTTGAAAATGCTACTGTCAATATAGGCTGCGTTCGGATATTGAACACCGTTACACTTTTTACACCCAATAACACGTAAGTGTCATTTGGACGGTGTACATGGTGTCAACGGAGTACAATATCCGAACGCAGCTTTAATCGAGATATCTGTCTAGTTCTACTAGTTTTATTTTAATGCAGACATAGCCGATCTCGATCAAATAGAATCTCATGCAGCTAAACTATTAATTTTATATATAGTATGATAAAGTCATGTGCCTGGCCACATCAGTCACAATTGCATTAGCACATGTCCCTTTAAATGTTTTTTCTTGTCATCAAAACACATTTGTTTAAACAAATATATCATTGAATACTTGAATATTTGCGTTATTAGTGTTTTATTATTTCGCTATCGTTTCTTATAGATATATAAATTGTAAATGTTAATTCTTTCCGTTAACATAAATTCTTCAAATAAATGCCATTTGTAGGCGCACATAATAAATATTATGTATAAATACAATTTTATCAACTAAAATATATATTAAAAAAACTAAAAAAGGTTAAGGTCGAAGTAAATGAACAAATTAAGGGTGCAGTTAGGAGGAAAAATAAACCGACCGACAGATTTAAAAAAACGCCTATTTTGTTAAACTTTGATGTTAAGTAACGTTTGTAATCTTTCACCAACTTTTACAATTTTTTCGATGCATTTTAAAGAAATTCATTAACATTAGCACATACTATCTAATTTTGAAAAACAGAAGTTTACAACTCATTACAGCTTACAGCGGGTAAACCATAATGATGTTTTTGATCTGATTTCGAGACACGGTGCGCAAGTTTTAATGTACTCTGTTATATTTTGAACATTTTGTGTTTTTTTCCATTCAAATTTCTAAATTTTGTAGAAGATACACAATTTCAAGTAAACCTTTGCAATTTGAAATGCTGTTAAACCTTGCAGCAAATGACGTACGTGTTTACCTTAGAGCTTAGAGTATTATATTTATTACCAGCAACGAATTAATTTAAAGATAATGACCAAAAATTAACAGATAAACCGATGGATACAAATAGTAATTTCAATAAGCGAAAATTAACGTGTACTTTGATACTTTAATAACATGTGTGTCCACCACTTGTAAAAATAAGAGGACGTAGTCAACGTGGAATCTAAAGGATACGTTTTGAAGTTCGATTCCGATCGATTGTAGCATATTCAGGCTGTCAGATTTACCGGTGCACAAACACCACAGGATGTCTCAAACTTAGCCAATAAACACCATTTTTGATCTCCCAGATCTCTCTAGATCAGTTCAATGTTATTCTGTGTTTTTCGTAAGAACAAAGCTAACATTTATAAATTCTTTTTACAGATTACAATTACGATTTTCAAAAACCTACAAATATATCAAATATCCACCATATGGCAGAATAGACTAGTCTACCTATAATTGGATGTATTGCTAAGATTCTGTGTTTCGTGTAAAGATTCTGTATATGTGTGCGTAGATGTGAAAAGGGACCAGTTGTCCGTTTCTAGTTACGCAGATAATCGCAAATAAAGTTAAACTGGTGCAAAATACACATTTTTGTTTTATTGGCTAATTACTCTCATTATTGTGTATTTTATCAGATGTGTTCGTCTGAAACCCGTCTGCGGTTGGAAAAGCATGAAAAAAATGCGTTTTTATTGCGAACGAAAAAGGGACCAGTTGTCGCTATCACGCTACGCTCTAGCGCATTACGGTGTTGCCGCATACAGCGGCAGAAACAAATATCTGTATGATAGCAGTTTATAAACTTGTTTGTATAAAATATAATTACAAAGTTATATAATATTCCGGGACAAATACTACCCTTATATTAACTTCCCTTTTTGTTTGTTTGTTTGTTGATTTGATTGTTTGTCTGTTTGTTATGTACAAATTTTGTAATCGATATTATTTCTACTTCCCAGTGTCCAATCAAGTTAAAATTTTGCATGTGTACAGATTTCCGGTGACAATAAAAGAAGCAATAAAAAAATATGGAAACTTTTCCAAAATAGGAAAAAAATTTCAAAGTTTAGAAAATTTGACCATTTGAGTTGAAATTTTGCCTGTGGCCGGATTTCCGGTGACAATGACATAAAGCAATAAAAAATTGGGAAAATTTTCTTAAATTTTGAAAAAAATTTTGAATTTGGAAAATATGTCCAATATGGTTAAAATTTTGTATGTGGACAGATTGCCGGCGACAATGCTCGAAAAAAATAAAATGACTAACAAAATGGAAAATTTTAAAAAATTGTAATTTTTTGCACTTTTATATAAATTTATTATGATTGTATTTCCATGTTTGTGTCCCTAGTTATGTTTATTTCTTATCATTAAACGTTTAAAATAATTTGATACTATCTGATTTATTTGACACTCCCAATTTGGATTTTTAACTGACATAAGTGTTGAAATCAGACAGCTGCATAATTATGTAACAGGAAATAGGATGACAAAAGTTGCAAATTCACGTTAATTTATTATGGTTCCGAGATTACACTCGGTGCCATTTTGAATTATAAACATCTAACTTCAGATATTTGCTTTCTTCTGAATCCGACAGTTAATTACATGTTTAGTCGCCATATTGGATCCGTCATTTTGAATTTTATACATCTGACAACAGATTAGGAATCCGTAACCTTCATATATCACATAATTTAATTTTTTGTATAAATCCGACACTTAATTATATGTTTGGTCGCCATATTAGATCCGCCATTTTGAATTCTAAAAATCTAAAAAGAAATAAGATTTGGAATCAGAGGACCCCATAAACCCCTTACGAGAATGCTTAAGTCTTCTTAAGACTCGAGAGATGAAGATAACTAGCTTACACTATACATATTGTAGGCCCAGGCCAATGACGCTATAGATTAAAAAACCTATAAAATCCAAACGGAATAATGAAATAATAAATTCTACTAAAAATCTTGAAACTAATATCGAAATTGTTCCAAAAATGTTGGAGTCAGCGTAACTTCCAAATATACGGGAAGTTATTAACTTTTAAACTTTGCAAAAGTTTGAAGCGTCATAGCCACAAAAGTTTAATTTTTGCACCAGCAACTTAAATATTTTTTTTTTCAATTTCTCTTTATGGTAATCGGCTTAAAATGTTGGAGTACCTTTGCCATAACTTATTCTATCTAAAAACACTCATAACTCAATTTCGGTCAACTGGTCCCTTTTCATATCCAGGCACACATATTCTTGTTTTGTGACTAAGTGGCAAAGGGATTTGATTCCAATAAAGCTTTTAAATTAATAAAAAGTTGCATTTAGCTTAGTCTTAAGCCACATTTAAATTAGAGCGAACAGAAGCGAACGAACGAAGGAACGAATTCGCAGGTATTTACCGACAGGCGTTGGAACATCCACGAACAAACGTTTGGTTCTCCATTTAAATTATGCTAGCTTAAGCGAACGAATGCGTTCGTTCGCTTCTCTTCGCTATAATTTAAATGCACCCTTAGTTTCGACAGTTATACCTACGTCCCGCCAAAAGCGGGACGTCTGGTCACCTTACATATGTATATATTTATATATTATATAGACACTTTTTCGCAACGCATTGCTTAATTCCGCTTTTTAATTAACAGATGTGTCAGATACCCGATCGCTCAAGATTCAAAGATTAAGGAACGGAATTACATCTTGCGAAGACAATTTGTTTCCGCTTAAATATATACATCACATATGAAAACAAACTATTGAAAGGACAGATCCACTCTATCCACCGTGTGATTCCGAAAACAAAATATATAGACCCTTGTTGCAATATAATAGTACTCATCTCAAGGTCAGCACACTTTTGGCTAAATTTAATATCGTTACAGCGTTTAATGCGAACAATTAGATACTCCAAGCTATGAAAATTTGATTGGTTTTTCAAAAAGCTGACAATTTCCGAGACCACACACTGACTTTTATATTTTCATCACCTATATAAATTTGTCTGCAGTGTGGAATTAGGCACTTTATACATCGCGTAATCATTGCGTGTGTACAACCACATCGGGCGCTGGCCAGCGCTAGCTAAGCGGTGCTAGCGCTTGGTAAGCGCTGGCACTAAGCGGTCGCCATCTTGCGAGCGGAGATAATATACTTCGCGTGTAACCGTTCAGCCGGTCCGACGGCGCCGCTAGCGCTAGCGATTTCTGCTAGATCTGGTTGTACACGCCCATTCTATTTTTAACTGCTATATTCAGTTAATTTGGTACACTGGTCTAAATAATTTCAACCAAAACAATTCCCTTTCTAGAGTCACACTGGTGAACGTCCGTACACCTGCGACACCTGTCAAAAGTCATTTCCCTACGCCGCCTCGCTAGAGACACACAAGAAGATCCATACCGGAATAAAATCATACGTCTGCCAAGAATGCAACAGATCTTTCTCCCAGAAACCGCACCTAGACCTACACATCAGAAGAAAACACACTCTCGAGCGTCCATTCACGTGCACAAATTGCGGCAAGGGGTTTGCAACAAAAGGCGAAGTGAACAACCATATGCGTGAGCACACAGGCGAAAAGAAACCTCGACGATTTTCTTGTCTACAATGCGACAAACTATGTGTCTCCGCTGCAGACCTCAGAACTCACTTTAGGATGCACACGGACGAACGACCGTTCCAATGCGAAGTTTGCGATAAAAAATTCAGATCGGCTTCGAATTTGGTTCAGCACAAGAAGTTGCATACCGGGGAAAAGAAGCACGGCTGTCAGTGGTGCGGAAAAGCTTTTACGGAGTCTTCGGGCTTGAAAAGACACCTCAGGACTCATACGGGGGAGAAACCTTATTGTTGCCATGTTTGCGGAATGAGTTTTTCGCAGAGTAGTACACTTGGCACGCATATGAAGGTGCATGATAAAGTGGAAGGCAACGGTTAGCATAAGTCAACTATGTGTTTTTAATGATGCGACATGTTCTTTTTGTCGAAATAAAAATGTGGAATTATTCTTGTTTGAATACTATACTGAGCTGCAGCGTCTTTCCCAGAAGTTTTAAGGACCACTAATTTTTCGCTATGCTAGTCTGTGATGGTGAATGATTTTGTTTTTCTTGTTTATCGTTTTGCAGTCTATAGTGTTGTTTTGAATAATGTGACTATTTTTCATTGTCTTCTATCGAATGATGTTTGTTAAAAATAATAACGTGTGCACCATTGTGGAATTAACGTTAACTGGTTTTGAACACTATATCCAAACTTTATTGGCAACTTCAAGGGAAAATGGTTATTACGTAAACTCGTCAGTAATGTAGAATCAACTAAAGAAGCGAATGAATTAATCCAGGTGAGTATAATTTTTGGCAGAAACACCTCCTCTGCCTGGATTTGAACCAGTAACCCTCCAATTTCCGGTTGACAGCTCTCCCATTTGAGCTACAGAGGCAGTGGAAATTTATAGGTTTTATTGTCACTTCAAGATTTGCGATCAGAGTTTCGAATTAAATAAACCCGCCGTGATATCTATTGGGGATAGATGGAATTTTGGTAACTAGGGATCGCTAAATGTTTATTGCTAACAGCTCATACAGATGAAGCTTGTCAGTAATGTAGAATCACTAAACAAGCGAATGATTAATCCAGATGAGGATAATTTTTGGAAATAAACATTTAATATGTGCTAAATATTAAAGATATTTAATATATAAATATTTAAATTTAAGATTAGAATACGGTGACATACTAACCTCGTTCAAACAGTTTCAGTATAATCATTTAAATTTATTTTAGAAATTTTTCGAGCAAAAACTTTTCTCACGGAAATAGGAACTATTTCCTATTTAAGGGTCCAAAGGAACTGGAGGTTTAGTCTTAGCATTTTTGAAAGATTTTGTAAATAAGCCGGCATTTCTGGAATTTCGTCGAAATAGTTAAATAATAAATTAAACTAGAGGAAATTCTGAATAATTTTTGACTATGACATTTTTTGGTACAATCAATAGTTTAGCTGCATGAACAAATTCTATTTCATCGAGATCGGTCGTACTGCATTAAAACTAGTAGCCAGGATATGTCAGATTTAATGTCAGATGTGATTTTAATGACGGTGTAGATAGTGTCAAACGCTAATGCTTTGACAATACTACTGTCCAATACAAGCTACGTTCGGATATTGTACACCATTAAGGTGCGTTTTCATTAGTGCTAATGGCAGTGGTAGTAGACGCAATTATAGTATTTCTAATAGAATTTGCTAGTGACTCAAATTTATGTACATGCAAACTAATATGTGTCACCATCACGACATGTGAGAAACACTATAATTTCGTCTGCTACCACCGCCATTACCAACCATTGCCACCATTCGGAACGCACCTTTACACTTTCTACACCCAATAACACGTGTCATTTGGACGGTGTACCCGGTATCAACGGAGTAGAATATCCGAACGCAGATTTAACCGACATATATGTCTAGTTCAACTAGTTTTATTTTAATGCAGACATAGCCGATCTCGATCACATAATATCTCATGCATAAACTATTAATTTTATATATAGTATGATAAAGTCATGTGCCTGGCCACATCAGATTTTTACCTTATCATAAGCACTATGTAAAGTATTGTAATCGTGCCAAAAAAAAAATTTGAGATTTTAGCGGAAATATGTCTTTTTGGGTCCCCAGAACATTTTTGACCAAGGTACAAAAAAATGTCTGTGTGTGTGTGTATGTGTGTGTGTACCCGTTTTTTGTGGCGACGATTCCGGAGAAAGTACTAAAGGTATCGGGACGAAACTTCATATTTAGAACTTTCATAACCAGACTTAGAGCTAAAAAGCTTTCTGTTGAAGAGGGTCCAAAGGAACTGGAGGTTTAGTCTTAGCATTTTTGAAAGATTTTGCAAATAAGCCGCCATTTCTGGAATTTCGTCGAAATAGTTAAATAATAAATTAAAGATGAGGAAATTCTGAATAATTTACCACTATGACATACTTTGGTACAATCAATAGTGTAGCTGCTTGAGCAAATTCTATTTCTACGAGATCGTCTTCCTCCATGGTCGTACTGCATTCAAACTAGTAGCCAGGGTTTGTCAGATTTGTTGATTCTGATGACAGTAGGTAGTCTTGGTGTCAAATGCTAATGTTTTGACAATAACTTCTGTCAATACAAGCTGCGTTCGCATATTGCATTACACTTTTTAAACCCAATAACTCGTGTCATTTGGACGGTGTACCCGGTGTCAACGGAGTACAATATCCGAACGCAGTTTTAAATCGACATATCTGTCTAGTAGGTTTATTTTAATGCAGTAATGGCCGATCTCGATCATATAGACTCTCATGCAGCTAAACTATTAATTTTATACCATCATATATAGTATGATAAAGTCATGTGCCTGGCCACATCAGATTTTCTTTACGAAGAACAGGTTAAAATTGAAAAAAGTACCACATAATAGGTCTAAGTAACACCTTCCTCTATAAGTGTACAAAATTTCACGTAAAAATATCAATATCAATATCAAAAATATCAATATATTACATCCTTTTTTCACTCAAAACTGTACTTCTTCGAGTACATGAATAAGTTATATTTTATCACGTGCGTGGATACAACAACAACAAGTAACACATATACATTACCACAGCAAGTAATACACCTTTATCTATCATTTGATGTATAACATGAGAGAATTGATAAAACATTAAGCTGACTATGGATGGTTTTGTAGGACGTACCAGCAGTACTGATTCCTCTTAATGCCCGCTAATATTTCTAAACACTTTTTTGCCGGACATATAGCAACATTATTTGTTTAAACAAACTGAAAACGCTTTTCTAACCAAAGATAGCTTTTAGCTTATCCAAAAGTTAATTCAGAGCAGAGCAATCAATATTTTTCATGTTACGGGCATTTAAACATTAGACTTGAAGCTAACCCGGCGCGGGGGACTTTTTCAAGCGTCTAGATAAGTACTAGAGATTAAAACCTATGATATAATTGACAATAATACAATAATGATCATATGCAATCTTTCAGAACAAGCGGACCGAGGAGTGATTTTGAAACCGAGGAGTGAATTTAGTAATCACTAAACAATGCACCTGTAAGGCTAATATATTTCAAACGCGATTTTCCATGGGGGTCTACATAACTGGAGGATTTACTCAAAAAGCGATCTACCAGATAAGCAATCTACTCTATCGCAAAGTCGAGTTTACGCTTCTTACCGAGAGGGGTAAACAAAAAGCCCAAAATTAAATGCATAATAGAATTTTTCGGACATTTACCAAATCAAATTGGTCAAACCAAGGACTAACACGTTAATCCTAGGTTTGACCGTATTTCGGGCTTTTACAGTAACATATACAGTGTGTCTCACGGGACGTTGGATTATATGGGTACTTTTGTTATTATTAGAGATAGAAAGTCGGTGAAATGGACAAAGTAGTGCATATGTATGTGCTCTTTTATAATCGGTTTAGAAGACAGTTGAATTCCAAACGGTTCCTAAGCTATTTTGAAAAAACCAAAAAATGTCATTTTTTAATTATGGTCATAACTTCTTTATTGGCGATCCAATCAAAAAAGCGTTTTGACATCAAAAGGCACTTTTTTGTCTACAATTTGATTATGTCAGTTTAAAATTTATTTCGCCAATAAATTCGTCAGAAACAAACGAAACTTTTGTTTTTCTTATGGACGCCATATTGGTTTTATACATGTTTGGATTCATCATTTCGTTCTGAGTACTAATTTGGTATGCCATGTTTTTAATACAATAAGATAATAGAATTGACTGAACATTGTACACTTCGAGAACTGCTGAAAATCGCATCGTGCCATGTAAGATATTTTGTGAAACAATGTGTTATCTACCCATATGTACCCAGCTGTTGAACAAAATTGGTGAAAACCCAGAATTATATAAAAAAAAATATTATGGTCTGATGAAACATATTTTCTAACTGCGGTATTTTTAACTGAAAGAAGACGCACTACTGGGTACTGGGCCCGCGAAAATCAGCACCTTATACTGCGTATGATAAAGGAAAAAATCTACCGAAATCTACCGATTTTTTAAAGACTGTTCTACCGACAATTTGTTGTTGCCGGTTTGCAACACTGGTGAGAGTTAAGAGATATATACATAACCTAGATATTTATATGACGCACATTGACCAACCGAATTAGACGGTAAAGATTTTTATTTTTTGTAGCTTGGCCTGATGACGATTGAAAATCGAAACATGTGGCCAAACCAACAACAACAATAAACACGTTAGAAATTTATCATCTACATTTTTCATAGAAACACCTACTGATAATGTTACAAATTCATCTACTGTTATATACTGAACTATACTTAACCTCTAATCACATATAATAATCATGCCTGTTGTTTTCCTCCTGGATGGTTTCTCATATGGCGTATAAGACGATGTTTTTCTGTATAGGTACAGTATAATCACATAACGTGCATTTAATAATCTCTTGTATGCGTTCTCTTATGCCGTTTAAGACTAATACTTCGTTTACAGGTATATTCACATAAGGTGCACTTAAATGGTCTTTCCCCTGTATGCGTTCTAATATGACGTACAAGACTACTGCTTTGTGCACAGGCATAATCACATAAGGTACATTTAAATGGTCTGTCTCCTGTGTGCGTTCTCTTATGCAGTACTAGACTACTACTTCGTGAACAAGCAAAATCACATAAGGTGCACTTAAATGGTCTCTCTCCTGTATGCGTTCGAAAATGCTTTACAAGACCACTCTTTTGTACACAGGCGTAATCACATAAGATACATTTAAATGGTTTGTCTCCTGTATGGTTTCTCATATGCTGCATAAGGTTACTACGTTGCGTAGAAGCATAATCACAGAAGGTGCATTTAAATGGCTTTTCACCTGTATGCGTCCTAATATGCTGTATAAGAGTATTACTTTGTGTAGAGGCATAACCACATAAGGTACATTTAAATGGCATCTCTCCCATATGCGTCCTCTTATGACGTATAAGCTTATTACGTTGTCCACAAGTATAGTCACATAAGGTACAGCTAAATGGTTTCTGTTCAGTGTGCGTTCTCTTATGCTGTATAAGGTTATGGTATGTAGAAGAATAATCACAGAAGGTGCATTCAAATGGCTTTTCTCCTATATGCGTTCTAATATGCTGTATAAGAGCATTACTTTGTGTACAAGTATAATCACATAAGGTGCATTCAAATCGTTTCTCCACCGTATGCGTTCTCTTATGCTGTAATAGACTACTACTGCGTGAACAGGCATAATCACATAAGCTGCAGTTAAATGCTTTCCCATCTGCATGCCTCATGTGCACTTTAAGTGACTTTTTCCTTGCATGTCTTTGCTTATGTGTAGTTAGGAATTGAGGTTGCGTAGTAGTATAGTCACAAATATTGCATTTATACACCTTCACCGGCTTACAAACTTCGACACGTTCTTTAAGATGCGTTGATTGTGCAGCTGCGGTACCATACTTGCTACATGGGATAACTTCCTCATGTGTTTCTGTCTTTGGAGCATCTATAGATTGTCCGTAAGCTGTTATAATAGTTTTAGTAATTTCCATTTTCACATCTTTGATGTTCAATCTGAAAATTACGAAATCTCAATAAGCAATAGTTTCCTGTCCAGGTTAAGAGGAGTGGTATGCTGTAAATAGTGACACATGAAATTGTAATAACCTAAACTTTGGTTAATGGACAATGTCTTTTCGAATAACGTTAATAACTATAAAATGCAAAACTTGAATAAAACATGAGAATCATTATAAATTGTTTATATTCACAATATTATTCATTCATTTATTTCACAATAATATATTTATATTATATATGTATGAGGACACCTATAAAAATATTAATTTTATTCAAGATACACATTTTTAACGGCTTTGGGCAATCTTCTTCTACTTTGTTGCTGACGTTTCGGTTAATTTTCACCTTAAGGGGAATCCGTACCCCCTACGTTCTACTTGCAAAACAGGCAAAAGCTCTGAGGGGTTTTCTCAGCAATTAGGTCACATAATCGTAAAAGAAATACACCAAATTAAAGATAAAAGATATATTATTTTCCGTCTAGTGGTAGATTTTTGATAGTTCTGTTCGTTTTTGATAAATCTATTTCTGAATATGACATAAAATTGGCCGATTTTCTGGTCGATTTTTTTTACGAAGAACTCGGGTTAAAGTTGAAAAAAGTACCACATAATAAATCTAAGTTACACCTTTCTCCATAAGTGTACAAAATTTCATGTAAAAATATCAATATCTTACAGGTTTTTTTCACTCAAAACTTTACTTCTTCGAGTACATGAATAAGTTATATTTTATCACGTAGCTATAATTTATTTTTTATAATTTATTTCAGCCGGGCTGAAGTTAAAATACCCCCTATCTTAAAAAAAAGAAAATTGAGAGAACCGATTTTTCCCATTCACGAACTTGTGCTTACTTTTTAAGAGATAAGCTTGTATACCAAATTTCAAACCAAATACTTCAAAATTACGGCAGTTATCGTGTACACAGACAGACGGACGTAGCTAAATCAATTCAGTTTTAAATGCTGATCAAAAATATATTTACAAGTCCATACCTGCCACGCTTCCTTAAGGGTGTTACAAATGTTGTGACAAACTCAATATACCCTACCACAGTGAATGTGGGGGTATTAAAATTTCTACTTAAATTATGACATATTTCAATATTTTTTAAATATACCAGCTTAAACCCCGAACGGCGTTTATATTTCCGTTCAAGAATTTGATGGGTTTTTCAATCATAGTTTAGGTCGTTTATCTTGCTTGAACGCAGATTCATCAAGGAATCATGGGATATTTGCTGTCAATGGTGTCAACATAACCTTTCAAGTATCCGAGTGATGGGGAAAGAGTGGATCACTTTGAGAGGTTGGACGACACAGAATTTTTCGCAAGATTTCGACTTTCGAAGGTGACAGCTGGCACCCTCCATAAACCGATTTGTGCAGCAATTGAAAAACTCGGCCTCAATCTGCAAAGGTCTTTTAATATTTTCGGGAACTACTAGTAGGCATTTGTATTTATATGTTGCTGTATATTGACGAGTATTGACATAATTCGAGAAGCATATATTTTGTCTGCTTAGAATTGATTTAAATTTCACTGGTACCCATACAAACTAGATTTGACGTTGCCGTAAATTTATGCCCCACTCCAGACCGCTCAGCTTAAATGAAACGAAAAGTAAAATGCACAGAGGGTAGAAACTTGACGATAACGGTTTTTAGAAATAACAATTACGGGCGGTATAAGAAACACAAAAAGTTAGTGAGCCAAGCCAAATACTTACATCATCGGTTCGGTTGTTGTAAATTCATCAAGTGCTTCTTCGATCTCCTCTTTACACGGTTCATTTTTAAGCGTAGCTAAATAAGAAGCAAATCTCAAGTTACAAGTTGAAAGCCAAACCAATAAAACAAACAGCTTACTTAGGCCTGCACCTATCCTGCCAGCAGGATTCTCAACATCTTTGCAGAAGTTACAGTGATTTAACAAAAAATTCTCCTTGCTGACCATGAATCCGCACAAACTGCAACTAAACTTCTTCATGGGAAGCATGTTAGCAACTGCGTTACTTTCTTTATCATCCATTGCTAGCTGTTGTGGCAATTCAGTCATAATTACTATAATAGTCTTAGACCTAAAACAAAACCCGAATTGTAGACCAGAAGAGGTTCTGTCACATTAAATTATGGAATAAAATAATTGAAAATAATGAAAATAATGTTTCGTTGCATTTGATATGTCGATGTGCTATGAACAGTGGTGTTCCCATAGGGTATACTACATATACGCTGTATACTCCAAAGTCTCACAGAGGGATCGCATTCATGATGCTCGTAGCGATCACGATTTTTATCAACATAAGAAGTTTGGCCTTCATTATGGACTAGGGCTGGGCAAAAAAATCGATCGATCGATCAAATCAATCGTTCGATCTTCCTATTTGAAAGATCGATCCGATCGATCCAATGAGCTGATCGATCTTTTCGATTTGATCGGTCTTTTCAATTTGATCGATCTAGCGATGCATTCAGATTACATAATCGATTATAATCGGTTCTTGAAATAATCGACATAACTTGATTATTATTTTTAATAATCGATTCGTCATCAACTTCGCCGCTCATATAAACCCAATAAATCGTCAACCCAAAACCGTATGTTATCAATTATGAATTTGCAATAATACGATTATGTCCATCGCCGATCAGATCAATCTGATCGATCTCAAATTTCCAAGATCGCCCTTCCTTAGACTACTGAGTAGGCGAGTTTCAGACTAAACATTCATGGTTGGCTTGCAAAGATAGAAAACTACATCATCTAATTTGAAAAATCTATATTTTCGATGGTAAAGTTCAAATTTTGCCAGTGGGTGGATGTTCAAATAATGGCTGCTGGAAGTAATAGGAAACACCAACTGGCTTCATTGAAAACTAAAATCTATGCGTGATCCTTTTTCTCTGGCATTGTTGATGTCATCCCGTCGAATTTTCAGTAAACGATGTCTTAAAAGATTATAGTGGTGTATCCCGCTTCTAAGGGTTCATCGACAACCTCTACGCTTACTATATATCATCAAAATCTAAAGAATTCGAGGGCTTTGGCAAAAACTAGCACGGAGGTAGGCATTGAAATGAAGAAAATAGGTTGTGTCTTGAATATACGTTGGTCTGCAAGCAGTTTCCGAACTGTAAAAGATGTTTATAACAATTTTCCGCTTCTACATGCACACAGTAGTCAAGATAGCGACGCAGCAGCTGGACTAAAACGAAAATTGTTATCTGATTTTTTCCTACAAGAACTTGGGCCTTTCTATGACGTTCTGTGGGAACTAGGAATTTTATCTTGTATCAGAGATGTGTAGAAAATAACACAATTTTGGAAGAAATAAAGGTAAGACGGTAAAACTAAGAGAGCTACTAGGTAAATATTCAATATTTTGTTTATATTTTAGGTGATTGACGAAGTATTTAAAACAGTTAGTGACGACGTCAAAGGGATGAATGAAGTAAAAAGTGATTTTCTGATATAAATATCACAATAACCGATTTCAGAACTCGCCTAACTATTAAAAATCTATCAGATTTGATTGTTGCAGATTTCAATTTGCGATCATACGTAAAGATTTGGCTCCAAGGTCATCGATCGGCAATTTGAACATCTCATGACAAAGCCAAACAACGCCGTCAGGAAACAGATGATGTGTAGCGGACACAATTTTTTGTCAATATATTTACTCTCTAAATATATTTTTGTTTCGGTTTGAATAAAAAAATCAGAACTTTCTTGTTACTGCTTAACTTCATCCCCCTCCAATAAGAAAAATCGGGCACGTAATGGATTTCCGGCAGTATACTGTTTAAAAAAATGATGGGAACATCACTGGTTATGAATAGACATGGATCTACATAGGTACTAAGCAAAAATCTCCTACAATACATGCATTAGCTTACCTTGTATTGCCTGTACGATATTGTAAATAAAATGGGGAGATTGCTGACGGACTTCTTCGAACTTCAAACCACTTCACTTCAAACTGATTGTCGCTGATTGTCAACGGTCAAATTTGGTAGATATCTGTGGTAGATATGATAGATATCTACACTTTCCTATAATGCTCCTAGAGTACCCTCATCTGCCAACCTGGTATTCTCAAAGTCACTGCCCGGAACAACACTGGTGATCAACAACATTTATGTCTTCAAGAGGAGAGTATTTACGTATATTTACGAGTTTCACAGAGAACGTGGATGAACGTTGTTATTATTTTAGATATAAGATTTTCTTCTATATTTACCCAAAATATAGCTACAACAGAGACATCTAGCGTTCAAACTTCATAAATGATTATGCCCTATAACCACTAACCAGCCATAACATAACCTGTATTTCCAACTTGAGTATCGTCTTTTATCTTCAAGAGAGTGATTCTTCAATGGAAATGGACACAGATGTAAATTTTGAAACCGTATGTCGCCTATGCATAAAACCATCATTACCATTCCGCGATATTTTTAAAGGTGAATTAGTTGATATGCTGAAAGATATTGCCCCTGTATCGGTAAGTAACTTTACTCTAATGATTGACGAAAGTAATTTTCCTTCTAATCGTAGATAGATGTAGCTGACGGACTACCACAGCAAATATGTGATCAATGCATAAGTGAGATAAGCCGATGTTACTCCTTCAGAATGAAGATTATACAGATCGACGCATATTTACGAGGAATTATTACAGAACAGAAAAATAACGATGACAACTTATGCATTCTTGCAGTTGATGTAAAAGTTGAAACTAACGACCAGAAATTGTGCAACCTTGGAGTTGACGAGAAAGAGCAAAATAAAGATGACAATCTTTGTCAGATAGACATTAAACTAGAGGAAGTAGAGGAATCTAAACCTGCAGTTGAGTTAGAGAATAATTTGGATGTGTTTAAAGATAATGTACAGATGCATTCCAATATTAATTCACACCAGTGTCAAGTATGCAAAAAAGTATTGAGGACTCTGCAGGGGTTAAAACGTCATAAGATAACTCATTCGACTATTCAACCGCGCAAGTGTCCTATTTGCCCTGCCGTTTTCAAAGAAGCTTTTGGCAGTTTAACCAAGCACGTGAAGACGCATAATATCCAAGCCCGGTTGTATAAGTGTGGTAGATGTGAATCACGGTTTTTTAACGAAAGCACATTGACTAAACATATGAGAATTCATACGAGAGTGAACGCACCCAATTGCCCTGTTTGCTCAAAGGCTTTCCTGTCAGCCAAACAGGTTCAAATTCATATGAAGGTAAATTTTCATCTAATTATTTTTTTTATTGAACATAAATATCCACTAACCGTTGTAATAGTACAATTTATTCCATTTTAAACTATCACACCTATTTGGTTTTCAAATCCTTAATAAGTTCCAGCAGTGAAATAAAATACAATCAAATCAAATATGTTTATTGGACTGTGGAGTAGTTGTCAATATAAAAATAATAATACTACAATATATATTATGCAATAACTTAGTGATTTCAGGTTGTACAGATATAATGATCTGTTGTACACTGTAAAAATCATGGGACTTCATAAAACTTTAAAATTTATTCATGAATATGAGGAGTATACCTTAAATCTAGACTGCACACTTCCGCGGTCTGAGTCAATGACATATGATTTAGTCCATACGACATTTCATACTCAAAATGACAGTTACTTTCTAAAAATGTGCTCAATAAAATCAGCAACTAGTTTCATATAAATTTGATTGTTTCTTCATTTCTTTTGATTAAAAGATTATTATTATGTGGCATTTTGTTACTTATTAATAAATTAATTTACTTATTATTAGTGTAAAGGGCATTGTTTGTGTCCTTTCTTTGTTTTTTTTATTGGTTGATATGTATTTTCTTTTATATTTTTATTAGGGATGCACCGGAGCGGGATTTGGTCGAATAGCCGAATACCGGAGCTTCGGCTTAAATTTTGGCCGAACCACCGAAGCTTCGGCCGAATCAGGGTCTTCTTATTATCAGCTAAAAAAATAGTTACTGCTCGCCTTTGGTCAGGTACCTATATTGTCATAAGTAAAAAGTCCACTTCCACCTAGTTTTTACATCTTGAACTAACCTATTATGATCAATGTTTAATTCTTTTTGTATGTATTTATATTTAGAGCACGCCACAGAAGAATTATTAAAATGTCCAATGATTTCTTTGCTTAGCGCTATCAAATCCAATGTGACTTTTTGTTTTACGACAAGTGGCGTTTTCAGATGCCCTTTGAAAGAACTACCCGTAATTTAGGGTTTTTTTTTGATCTAGAGATTTAGAGGTTGGTGTTTCAGAGGGTGACAGGGTACAAATTGGGTTCTAAATCGTTACAAAAACTAGGGTAGAATCGAGTTGTTTCTCCCCCAGATTTTGGGGCGTTCATTTGAGGTACTAACTTGGGGGTTGGTGTTTTCTGAGGGTACCAATTGGGCACTAAATATTTACAAAACTTGTGATTCGAGTTGTTTTATAAAATGTGGCATTCTGTGCCGAAGTTCAAAGGAACTACTCATAAATTAGGAATGTTCACTTAAGGTACTAATTCCGCAATTGGTACTAATTGGGTCACTAAACATTTGGAAAGTTTCAACTTTTGCGAAAAGTAGCTTTCAGACGTCAAAAAAACATCCCGTCTCAACACGACGGAAAATGGGCCTAAGCGGCCGGATATCGGATATTTTTATTTTTATTCTTTCCAAAACATAGGATTTCAAGTCACTGTAACTTTTAAGGGACTTAAAAAAACAAATAGGGAAAAAACTGGTATAGCCTGCATATTTATTAAAATTGTATCATTCTATTTAAAGAAAACGATGTATTTTAGTATTTCAGGTATATAAGTTTGGATTGAGTGTATTTGTGTCATTTATTTTTGACAAAATATATATAATGTACATATAATATATTCCGATGATTGATGTTTTCAAAATTTATCTGGCACCCTCCAGAATGATCACCCATACTGTCATATGAGTGTCACGCAACTTAATCCATTAAATAGTTTCACTTCAAAAATCTTATTTTTACAGGAACAGCCCAAATGTTGAACATTTTGTTTTTTTCTTGTGTTCAGATAATATATAAGGATGAAATATATAAAGAAAACATGTGGGAAGCAAAAAATTGAAAAACAACAAAAAAAGGCACCACCTAACCAATAACCAACTCCGTCAACTTTATTTTGTTGACCGTATTTAAAGTATGTTCTCACAAAATATGAAATTTCAATAATAACCAAGATATTTAAATTGAAACTATACCGTCAAAATCTACAAAAAAGGTAGGAAAATCAAAATAACTCAAAAACTGTGGCATTTACTTATGTATTCTGACATTTAAAATAACAAAGGTAATACCAACTTCCGGTAGACCGGATGTGGCAGTCACTTGAGAGTACGTCAATTTAAAAGTTTGGATCAAGTGAATTCTGATTCCAAACTCTCAAGTATTAGAAATAGTAGACCCCAGAAATTTCTAATGCAATAGTTCCGTGTAGTCAAAGTACTTTGTTGAAGAATGGTTTCTTTCAACGGTGATATACTTATGTTTGAAAAAGGTAGAAATAAATAGTCGCTTATTAGTCTCGGTGGATATATTTCCCTTAAAATCTTTTACATTAACCGACATTTCGAAACTCTAATTCTAATAAATTATAGATGATCATATAGCAGTGGAGATTGTGTTGAATTTTACGAAATAGTTTAAGAATGTGGGTATGCATGAGTATACCACTTATTAGAAGAATTTTATGTTCGAAATACTCAATAATGGTAACGAACGCTATTCGTTACCATTATAGCCAAATCGCATCAAATATATTTTCTAGTTCAGTAAAACATAGTTTCCATCAAGATGTATTCGATAGTCACCGAATATTATTAATTAAAAGTATTATAAATAGGTACACACATATTCAAATGTGACATCAGAAAAACAAAAATAAATAAATCTGCTAGCATTCGACATCAAAATAATAAAATGGTTTTATTTAATGGCCAGTAGGTTACAAAATGTATAATACTTATTTTGTTCATATTCATATTTATGTTACACTTATAATATTCTTTTTACATTAAGTTAGACAAATATAAGATTCATTTTACATTATTTCTTATAACCTTAATCCAGAGTATTTTTGTGTTTATTATATACTTTTACTTTCTTTAATTAAACAAATATAGTTAATATGTGCTATGTTGCACTGTCTGCAATATTACAGCAAAATAATCATAGTTAGCCGACCGTCGTATAGTCCCATAAGCCACACCTACTGACCCCGTTTCCAGTATAAGAAAAACGTCGTCATAGCGTCTCCTTTCTATACCATCTCGATGATGGTTGTTCCCAAATTACTCATATTATATTAGCTTCATTCCCGTGACGTCATTAGCCGAAATTGTCATTCAAATTTTAAATGGAGTTTTCTCTTAAAGTAAAGTTCGATATTTTATTTTAAAACGAGTACCAGTAACGCATATTCTTTTTAAAAATATGTTGAATTTGAAAAACTGCCGTAGCACCCTATTCTGACCTGACCTTTTATTTATTTCCCTTCCGTGTAATAAAAGCCTCTTATCTTTGCGAATTAACTTTATTTACTTAGGAAACATGTTTCGGTTAAATTAAAACCATCATCAGTCCTAAATCTACGAACAATACAATCCAATTTATAACATAATTAGTACATTTTAAAACAGTTTACTTACAGTTAGTTGTAAACCCAGTAACAAACATGAATATCTTGATAATGCGGCCCTTATAGCAGACCAACAACTTAGGTATGTTCGGTTGCCGGCCGCGCTCACTTGTACTTAGATCAATCTGAGCGCAAATTTGAAATACTTGCTTCCTATTGGTGGAATCAGTTGAACAGAACTAAGCACAACTAAGCGCGGCCAGCAATCGAACACTACTCTTGTCGTCGCGATGGTGGCTCGACAATGACGAAGGACGTATAGGGGGTATTTTTAGAACCACTTACATTAAGTGATTGTGTATGGAACCAATGGCACACACAAGTAACCATGGTAGTATCAAAACAGGGTTGTATTTGTATTTAATTCAAATCCAGATATGTAAATAAAGGTTTTACATTAAACAAAAGTTGGTCATTCAAAAGATTTATGTTAGGATTTAAAATATGTTTTGTCATCTGGAATTGTTCCAGGAGATCCATCTTTGGGCCTTTTGTGCATTTATGTAACAGCATTACACTATTTTGATCAATTTTATGGCCAGTCTCAATTGTGTGTTTGTATACTGTGTTATTTATTTATTTTATCTTTTCTAGAGTCACCCTGGTGAGCGGCCGTACGCCTGCGACACCTGTCCAAAGTCATTTCAATACTTTACGTCCCTAAAAACGCACAAGAGGTACCATAAAGGAATAAACCAATACTTCTGCCAAGAATGCAACAGGTCCTTCGTCCAAAAACCGCACTTTGACGACCACAACCGAAGGTTTCACACCCGCGAGCGTCCGTTCATGTGCACAGAATGCGGCCAGATGTTCGTGTCGAAGGGCGAACTGGATAGACATACGCTGCGGCACACAGGCAAGCAGGTACTGCGGCGGTTTCCTTGTCCGCAATGCGACAAACGCTTTCCCTCCAGCGTAGAGCTCAGAAATCACATCACCGTGCACACTGGCGAACGGGCATTCCGATGCGGTGTTTGCGATAAAACATTCAAGACATCTAAAAGTATGAAGTCACACCAAAGGGTGCACACTGGGGAAAAGAAGTATGTCTGTCATTGGTGCGATAAAGCTTTCGCTCTTTCTACGACCTTGACAAAACACCTCAGGACTCATACAGGGGAGAAACCTTACTGTTGCCGTGTTTGCGGCATGAATTTTGCCCAACTTGGCACACTTAAGACGCATATGAAGGTGCATAATAAGGTGGAAAAGGTTAAGAGTTAGCATAAGCCTTTAGCCTAAGTTTTTTGATTATATTGTATGATTACCTAGTATAAAGACAGACAGGGTTATAAAAATGGAGTGTCTATGAAAGAAATACTGTTTTCTGCTAACCACATCAGAAAATTTACTTCAACTTGAGAAGCGGTTAGGATCAAGACTTTATTACATAAACTGTCATCTAAAGTAATAGCGAAATTACATTCCGTTACACAGAGGCATCCAACAGTAACTATATACTCTTGGTCTCGTTTGCAAAATGTACGAAATGTGCATTGGCGCAATACTGTTCATGCTGCTGCTGGACGATATATTTTGTATCTTCATAGGCAATAGTCAACAACTAGATAGTTTCTTTGCTCAAATTAATCAAATATCCAACCTCAAATTCACCATGGAAATGGAACAAGATAATAAAATTAACTTCTCGACCTCTCTTATCACAAAAGTCAATGACAAACTCACCTACGACATCTACAGGAAGCCCACAACCACTGACACTATTATCCCCAAACACTCACAACATCCTGTCAACATCAAATTTTCATCATTTAGATATTTTTTCCATAGATTGGAGAATACACCACTTGACCCTCAGTCATATAATCAAGAACTTAACACAATACACCAGATTGGCTCAAGAAACGGCTATACAAAGTCAGATCTTAACCTCATACATAATTCTATAAAAAGAAGTAATATTATAAACATTATCTATCCACATTTAAAGCCCTCAGCTAAATATATTTCATTACCTTTTTTGCCTCACATCAACAACAAATTAAAGTTAATTTTCAGCAATCAGAACTTAACACTTACTAATTATAACACAACGAATATTTTCAAAATTTTAAACAATTGTAAAGACAAAACTAATGTACACAAACGAAGTGGTGTATATTGCCTATCCTGTGAATGTTGTAATTCAAAATATATTGGTCAAACTTTACGTTCGTTGGATGTCAGATACAAAGAACACACAAGGACATATACATGTCCTTGTGTGTTTCATGTTTAAAACTGCTTTTTTTGCGAAAAACATTGTTTCGTTAAGAAAACATCATTTTATAAAAAAAATATGTTTGTTTTGTTTAAAACAAAAAAAACGTTTTTTATAACAACCGTGGTCTCATGTAGAAGTAAGTATATGGTTAGCAGAATACAGTATTTTTTTTGTGCTCCATTTTGATGACTCTATACACGGATATTAATTTAAATTACCGCCACCTTGTATTAACTACAGTAGACTCCCGCTAATCCGACTATGGTCTAATGCACTACCTACTAATCCAAACGCCCCACCTGCTTTTCAACCCTGGTCTGAAGAGCAAAATCATAGTATGCCCTCTATGCTCCATGCTATCAATTGGTAACCTTGTAGTCCGAACAACTCATTAGTCCGAATGGGGGTATGCAGAAACGGGTTCGGATTAGTGAGAGTGTACTGTATTTCTAATTTATATAAATCTAATATTTATATATATACTTAGAGTAAACATGCGGCAAAAATTCAATGGGTTATTCCTTGGCCTATTCTAAGAATGTTTTGTCCTATGATGATTTTTGAAAAATCCTTTGTGTCGAAGACACGGTGAACAAAATTTGCGGCAGTACCAACATTTTATTATCAAAAAGTACGTGTAAAGTTGCTCAATCTACAATAAATGTTCAAATGATTTCCTCCAGCCTGGATACAAGCATTCAATCACCGTACTTTTATTTACATTAATAATTTCAACAAATATCGAATATGGTTGTCGCAAATTTAGTTCTCGCCATGTATCTTCGAAACAAAGGGGTTCAAAAATCATCGTAGGACAAAATATTCTTAGAATAGGCCAAGGAATAACCCGATGAATTTTTGCGGCATGTGTGCCTAACACTGTATAAATAAATATAATAGCAAATATTATAATAAATATATATACCTATATACAATATTAGACTACAGTAGACTCTCCTACAATGCGGTTTAATATTACGCGTTTTATGAAAACGCGTTATAGGAACTTGAGGATCGCAAATTTTGACGCATGCGTGTTGTACGAGAATCACGTTATATGAAGATGTAGTCACAAAATTTTTAGCGCGTTTGTAGTATTTTGCGTTGTAGGAACCGCGTTATAGGAGAGTCTACTGTACTATCTATGAATAATTATTTTGTTATTTAGAAATATTGCTGTTGGCATCAAATAAAGATTTGATATGTAAGTCTGTTAATTGCTAGCTTCTTATGCAACAATGTAATTCTTTTAAGATGTCACATTTTTGACAAAATAAAAATATTGTGGCACTGTTTTTTTTTTGTATTTAATATCAACAACGATATTACCACAACTATTATACCAAGGCCAGGACACAACTATGGAGCAGGTTAAAAAAGGTTCGCAAAATAGTCTTAGTTATGTCTAGATTGAGTATTTGAACAAAGGTTTAAATATAAATCTAAAATAATCAATACATTCGATATATTTCTAAAGCAGCAGTACAAAAATTATAAAAACAATAATACTAATTTAAATTCGAATACTAATTTAAAGACCATAAACTCCGCCGATTAAAAGCAGTTGCGAAAAAATAGGAAAAAACAATAATAGTGATTTATTTCCAAATTTGTCCAAATAGCTATAACAACGCCATCTAGCGTTTATATTTCCTTAATGATTCTATAACAAGTCATAACCTCAATTTCTATATCAATCGTCTTCTAGAGAGTAATTTTTAATGGAATTTAACACAGATATAAAGTTTGAAACCCTATGCCGCATATGCATAAAACCATCACCAGATATGCGCGACATATTTGGAGGAAAGTTAGATGATATGCTGAAAGATATTGCCTCAGTATCAGTATGTAATTTTACCATAATAACTGAGCAAAGTAATTGTTGTACTAATCGTAGGTAGACCAAGCTGATGAACTACCACAACAGATATGTGATCAATGCACAAATGAGATAAGTCGATGTTACTTCTTCAGAATGATGGTTATACAGAGTGACGCAGATTTACGAGCAATTCTTAGCCGCCGTAAAAAAAGCCATGACGACAATATTGGAGTTGATGAGACAGATAAAAATAGCGACGAAGACATCTGCAATGTTGAAGTTGATGTGAAAGACGAGAATGTAGAGGAACCTAACCCTACAGAAGATTTAGACAAATCTGATAGCATATTTGTATGCAAAATATGCAATAAAGAGTTGGGTAATTTACCTGCTTTAAAACGCCATATGAAAATTCATACGGATCTTAAACCACACCAGTGTGAAATATGCAAGAAAGTATTGCGAAATCTGCCAGCGTGGAAACGGCATATGAAGATTCATTCGAATATTAAAACGTTTAAGTGTACTGTGTGCCCGGCAGCTTTTAGAGATGGTGGAAATTTAACTAAGCACATGAAGAGGCATAGTATCTTAGACAGGAAGCACCAGTGTGATGAATGTGGATTACGATTTATCGAGAAAAGTGAATTGACTAAACATATAAGGGTGCATACGGGGGAAAAGCCATATAGCTGCACGGTTTGCTCCAAGGCTTTCCGCACACCTAGACAGGTCCAAATTCATATGAAGGTAAATGTGATTTTTTTATCTAAGCGATTCAATTAATAGTAAACATGTTAACTAATATAGAAATTTGACGAACATATACACATGTTTATACACTCTCCTACAGCTCGTGTATAAACTTTATGCTCGCGATTTATATCCGTTATGTGCGACTCAAATATGACGTTTTATCTACGACTCATAAATTCCATTTTATATTAATCATTTTAAATGTATTTGTGGCAACACGTATGTGTTGATAGTAGCTTAGAACAATAATAACTGTTTCTTTGAATAAAGAAGTTAGTCAATGAACTTATTATATGAGTCGTAGATAAAAGTACATATCAGTAAGAGTGCTAGATGTCTGAAAGAATGTCGTAGTAAAAGTGGAAAAATTAGTAATCTTACAGAAGGTTTAGTGCACTTGGTGTTCTTTTATAAAATGCTGATTTTAAACACTGAAATCATTTTAACTTTTTAGATTAAATTCGTTTGCTGATCTTGTTAAGTTATCGAAAAAATTTGAGGTAGAAATCTAAATAAAAACATGTTTTTGGCTATTTTGCTTTAAGTTAGTAAAGAATTTAATTTGTGTTAAGTTGTTTAAATCAGTGCTCCGCAAGCACTGTACCGCGGACCAGCGCGTGCGGAACGAAGGTATGCGACTTTCGTGAGCGGGAGAAGGACAGCGAGAGAAGGTTGTGGAGCACTGGTTTAAATGACCGTAACTTTGAGCATGATGTCTGAAATTATAATATTTTCGAGATATTTGTTTCTGCTTTTATTTTATAATAATAATAATATTCTTTATTGCAATAAATAAAAATTACAAAAGGTATATATAACACATATTGTGATTTAAAATATAAGCATTACTCACATGGTATTATTGTAAATTTATTTGTTTCTTAAAACATGTACTAAATTAACATTAAGTGAAATATATAACAGAAATTAATGATATAAAAATTATCCATATCCCATTTATTCCCTAATATGGAAAACTATAGGAATTGCTGCCTCATGTTGTTTTTTTGAGTGTATTTCAGTGTATTTTTTCAGTGTTTTTCATGACTCACAAATAATACATTTCATTTAAAAATATGTGCACAATAAATTATATTCGGAAACTGTTTGTAGTCTAATTAACAAATCAAAAAAAAAAATATTGAATGTAACCAAATTAACACAATCTTTAGTACCTCTTAATACATTGAGCCTAAATTTTGTAGGCCCAATAACTTAAACTTGTAGAAACATATGCAACAAGGCTTCAATCTTATCAATTGTATTTGGAAACTGTTTGTAGTCTAATGTACAAATCAAACGAAATTATTGAATATGAACAAATTAAGAAAATCTTTAGTATCTCTCAATAAATGAGCCTTAATTTTGTAGCCACAATAACTCAAACTTGTAGATATAGCAACTGTTACACTAACAAGGATTTGGTTCAATAATCGTAATAAGTATTGCACAGTAATTTTTTGTTCTGGATGTGTGATTATACTATTACCCTGCACATTGGCGATGTTTGTTAAAATCATATGAATTATATTTTGAAAATATTTGTAGTCTAATTGACAAATCAAAATAAGTAATTGAATATAAACGAATTAACAAAATCTTTAGTATCTCTCAATAAATAAGCCTTAATATTGTAGACAAAATAACTCAAACTTGTAGAAACATATGCAACTATTACATTAACAAAGGTTTGGTTCCTAATCTTAATAATTATTGCACAGTAATGAATTTTTTCTGGATGTGTGATTATGTTATTACCCTGTACAGTGCGATGTTTGTTAAAATCATATGAATTATATTTGGAAACTATTTGTAGTCTATTGACAAATCAAAATAAATTATTGAATATAAATAAATTAACAAAATCTTTAGTATCTCTCAATAAATGAGCCTTAATTTTGTAGACACAATAACTCAAACTTGTAGATATGTATGCAACTGTTACACTAACAAGGAACTGATTCAATAATCGTTATAATTATTGCACAGTAATTCATTTTTATCTGGATGCGTGATTATGTTATTACCATGTACAGTGGTCGATGTTTGTTTTAAAATTATATGAATTATGTATATTTGGAAACTGTTTATAGTCTAATTGACAAATCAAAAGAAATTATTGAATATAAACAAATTAACAATATCTTTAGTGTCTCTCAATAAATGAGCCTTAATTTTGTAGACACAGTAACTCAACTTGTAGATATATGTATATGCAACTTAACAAGGTTACATTAACAAGGCTTTGGTTAAATAATCTTAATAATTATTGCACAGTAATTATTTTTTTTCTGGATGCGTGATGGATGCAGTGGTCGACGTTTGTTTTAAAATTATATGAATTATGTATATTTGGAAACTGTTTATAGTCTAATTGACAAATCAAAAAAAAATATTGAATATAAACAAATTAACAATATCTTTAGTATCTCTCAATAAATGAGCCTTAATTTTGTAGACACAGTAACTCAACTTGTAGATATATGTATATGCAACTGTTACATTAACAAGGCTTTAGTTCAATAATCTTAATAATTATTGCACAGTAATTATTTTTTTCTGGATGCGTGATTATGGTATTGCCCTGTACAGTGGTTTGATGTTTGTTTTAAAATTATTTGAATTATATATATTTGGAAACTGTTTATAGTCTAATTGACAAATCAAAAGAAATGATTGAATATAAACAAATTAACAAAATCTTTACTATCTCTCAATAAATGAGCCTTTATTTTGTAGACACAATAACTCAAACTTGTTGAAATATATGCAACTATTACATTAACAAAGCTTTTGATTCGATAATCTTAATAATTATTGCACAGTAATTAATGTTTTCTGGGTTCGTGATTATGTTATTACCCTGTACAGTGCGATGTTTGTTAAAATCATATGAGTGATATTTGGAAACTGTTTGTAGTCTAATTAACAAATCAAACGAAATTATTGAATATACGAAGCTATCAAAATCTTTAGTATCTCTCAATAAATGAGTCTTAAGTTTGTAGCCACAATTACTCAAACTTGTAGATAGAAATATAACTGTTGCATTAACAAGGCTTTGGTTCAATAATCTTAATAATTATTGCACGGTAATTATTTTGCTCTGGATGCGTGATTATGTTATTATATTACCCTTTATAGTGGTCGATGTTTGTTTTAAAATTATATGAATTATAGGTTAATAATATGGTGACATATATGAATTATATTTATTTGGAAACTGTTTATACTCTAATTGACAAATCACAAGTAACTATTGAATATAAACAAATTAGCAAAATCTTTAGTATCTCTCAATAAATAAACCTTAATTTTGTAGACACAGTAAATCAAACTTGTCGAAATATATGCAACTCTTACATTAACAAGGCTTTGGTTCAATAATCTTTAATTATTGCACAGTAATTATTTTTTTTTCTGGATGCGTGATTATGGTATTGCCCTGTACAGTGGTCGATGTTTGTTTTAAAATTACTTGAATTATATATATTTGGAAACTGTTTATAGTCTAATTGACAAATCAAAAGAAATAATTGAATATAAACAAATTAACAAAATCTTTACTATCTCTCAATAAATGAGCCTTAATTTTGTAGACACAATAACTCAAACTTGTTGAAATATATGCAACTATTACGTTAACAAAGCTTTTGATTCGATAATCTTAATAATTATTGCACAGTAATTAATGTTTTCTGGGTTCGTGATTATGTTATTACCCTGTACAGTGCGATGTTTGTTAAAATCATATGAGTGATATTTGGAAACTGTTTGTAGTCTAATTAACAAATCAAACGAAATTATTGAATATACGAAACTATCAAAATCTTTAGTATCTCTCAATAAATGAGTCTTAAGTTTGTAGCCACAATTACTCAAACTTGTAGATAGATATATAACTGTTGCATTAACAAGGCTTTGGTTCAATAATCTTAATAATTATTGCACGGTAATTATTTTGCTCTGGATGCGTGATTATGTTATTATATTACCCTTTATAGTGGTCGATGTTTGTTTTAAAATTATATGAATTATATTTATTTGGAAACTGTTTATACTCTAATTGACAAATCACAAGTAACTATTGAATATAAACAAATTAGCAAAATCTTTAGTATCTCTCAATAAATAAACCTTAATTTTGTAGACACAGTAAATCAAACTTGTCGAAATATATGCAACTCTTACATTAACAAGGCTTTGGTTCAATAATCTTTAATTATTGCACAGTAATTATTTTTTTTTCTGGATGCGTGATTATGGTATTGCCCTGTACAGTGGTCGATGTTTGTTTTAAAATTACTTGAATTATATATATTTGGAAACTGTTTATAGTCTAATTGACAAATCAAAAGAAATGATTGAATATAAACAAATTAACAAAATCTTTACTATCTCTCAATAAATGAGCCTTAATTTTGTAGACACAATAACTCAAACTTGTTGAAATATATGCAACTATTACGTTAACAAAGCTTTTGATTCGATAATCTTAATAATTATTGCACAGTAATAATGTTTTCTGGGTTCGTGATTATGTTATTACCCTGTACAGTGCGATGTTTGTTAAAATCATATGAGTGATATTTGGAAACTGTTTGTAGTCTAATTAACAAATCAAACGAAATTATTGAATATACGAAACTATCAAAATCTTTAGTATCTCTCAATAAATGAGTCTTAAGTTTGTAGCCACAATTACTCAAACTTGTAGATAGATATATAACTGTTGCATTAACAAGGCTTTGGTTCAATAATCTTAATAATTATTGCACGGTAATTATTTTGCCTTGGATGCGTGATTATGTTATTATATTACCCTTTATAGTGGTCGATGTTTGTTTTAAAATTATATGAATTATATTTATTTGGAAACTGTTTATACTCTAATTGACAAATCACAAGTAACTATTGAATATAAACAAATTAGCAAAATCTTTAGTATCTCTCAATAAATAAACCTTAATTTTGTAAACACAGTAAATCAAACTTGTCGAAATATATGCAACTCTTACATTAACAAGGCTTTGGTTCAATAATCTTTAATTATTGCACAGTAATTATTTTTTTTCTGGATGCGTGATTATGGTATTGCCCTGTACAGTGGTCGATGTTTGTTTTAAAATTATTTGAATTATATATATTTGGAAACTGTTTATAGTCTAATTGACAAATCAAAAGAAATGATTGAATATAAACAAATTAACAAAATCTTTACTATCTCTCAATAAATGAGCCTTAATTTTGTAGACACAATAACTCAAACTTGTTGAAATATATGCAACTATTACATTAACAAAGCTTTTGATTCGATAATCTTAATAATTATTGCACAGTAATTAATGTTTTCTGGGTTCGTTATTATGTTATTACCGTGTACAGTGCGATGTTTGTTAAAATCATATGAGTGATATTTGGAAACTGTTTGTAGTCTAATTAACAAATCAAACGAAATTATTAAATATACGAAACTATTAAAATCTTGAGTATCTCTCAATAAATGAGTCTTAAGTTTGTAGCCACAATTACTCAAACTTGTAGATAGATATATAACTGTTGCATTAACAAGGCTTTGGTTCAATAATCTTAATAATTATTACACGGTAATTATTTTGCTCTGGATGCGTGATTATGTTATTATATTACCCTTTATAGTGGTCGATGTTTGTTTTAAAATTATATGAATTATATTTGTTTGGGAACTGTTTATACTCTAATTGACAAATCACAAGTAACTATTGAATATAAACAAATTAGCAAAATCTTTAGTATCTCTCAATAAATAATCCTTAATTTTGTAGACACAGTAAATCAAACTTGTCGAAATATATGCAACTCTTACATTAACAAGGCTTTGGTTCAATAATCTTTAATTATTGCACAGTAATTATTTTTTTCTGGATGCGTGATCATGTTATTACCCTGTACAGTGGTCGATGTTTGTTTTAAAATTATATGAATTATATATATTTGGAAACTGTTTATAGTCTAATTGACAAATCAAAAGGAATTATTGAATATAAAGAATTTATCAAAATTAATAAATGAGCCTTAATTTTGTAGACACAATAACTTAAAGTTGTTGAAATGTATGCAACTATTACATTAGCAAAGCTTTGATTCGATAATCTTAATAATTATTGCACAGTAATTATTTTTTTTTCTGGATGCGTGATTATGTTATTACCCTGTACAGTGCGATGTTTATTAAAATCATATGAATTGTATTTGGAAACTGTTTTGGTCTAATTGATAAATCAAAAGAATGTATGGAATATAAACAAATTAACAAAATCTTTATTATCTCTCAATAAATGAGCCTTAATTTTGTAGACACAATAACTCAAACTTGTTGAAATATATGCAACTATTACATTAACAAAGCTTTTGATTCGATAATCTTAATAATTATTGCACAGTAATTAATGTTTTCTGGGTTCGTGATTATGTTATTACCCTGTACAGTGCGATGTTTGTTAAAATCATATGAGTGATATTTGGAAACTGTTTGTAGTCTAATTAACAAATCAAACGAAATTATTGAATATACGAAGCTATCAAAATCTTTAGTATCTCTCAATAAATGAGTCTTAAGTTTGTAGCCACAATTACTCAAACTTGTAGATAGAAATATAACTGTTGCATTAACAAGGCTTTGGTTCAATAATCTTAATAATTATTGCACGGTAATTATTTTGCTCTGGATGCGTGATTATGTTATTATATTACCCTTTATAGTGGTCGATGTTTGTTTTAAAATTATATGAATTATATTTATTTGGAAACTGTTTATACTCTTATTGACAAATCACAAGTAACTATTGAATATAAACAAATTAGCAAAATCTTTAGTATCTCTCAATAAATAAACCTTAATTTTGTAGACACAGTAAATCAAACTTGTCGAAATATATGCAACTCTTACATTAACAAGGCTTTGGTTCAATAATCTTTAATTATTGCACAGTAATTATTTTTTTTTCTGGATGCGTGATTATGGTATTGCCCTGTACAGTGGTCGATGTTTGTTTTAAAATTACTTGAATTATATATATTTGGAAACTGTTTATAGTCTAATTGACAAATCAAAAGAAATGATTGAATATAAACAAATTAACAAAATCTTTACTATCTCTCAATAAATGAGCCTTAATTTTGTAGACACAATAACTCAAACTTGTTGAAATATATGCAACTATTACGTTAACAAAGCTTTTGATTCGATAATCTTAATAATTATTGCACAGTAATTAATGTTTTCTGGGTTCGTGATTATGTTATTACCCTGTACAGTGCGATGTTTGTTAAAATCATATGAGTGATATTTGGAAACTGTTTGTAGTCTAATTAACAAATCAAACGAAATTATTGAATATACGAAACTATCAAAATCTTTAGTATCTCTCAATAAATGAGTCTTAAGTTTGTAGCCACAATTACTCAAACTTGTAGATAGATATATAACTGTTGCATTAACAAGGCTTTGGTTCAATAATCTTAATAATTATTGCACGGTAATTATTTTGCTCTGGATGCGTGATTATGTTATTATATTACCCTTTATAGTGGTCGATGTTTGTTTTAAAATTATATGAATTATATTTATTTGGAAACTGTTTATACTCTAATTGACAAATCACAAGTAACTATTGAATATAAACAAATTAGCAAAATCTTTAGTATCTCTCAATAAATAAACCTTAATTTTGTAGACACAGTAAATCAAACTTGTCGAAATATATGCAACTCTTACATTAACAAGGCTTTGGTTCAATAATCTTTAATTATTGCACAGTAATTATTTTTTTTTCTGGATGCGTGATTATGGTATTGCCCTGTACAGTGGTCGATGTTTGTTTTAAAATTACTTGAATTATATATATTTGGAAACTGTTTATAGTCTAATTGACAAATCAAAAGAAATGATTGAATATAAACAAATTAACAAAATCTTTACTATCTCTCAATAAATGAGCCTTAATTTTGTAGACACAATAACTCAAACTTGTTGAAATATATGCAACTATTACGTTAACAAAGCTTTTGATTCGATAATCTTAATAATTATTGCACAGTAATAATGTTTTCTGGGTTCGTGATTATGTTATTACCCTGTACAGTGCGATGTTTGTTAAAATCATATGAGTGATATTTGGAAACTGTTTGTAGTCTAATTAACAAATCAAACGAAATTATTGAATATACGAAACTATCAAAATCTTTAGTATCTCTCAATAAATGAGTCTTAAGTTTGTAGCCACAATTACTCAAACTTGTAGATAGATATATAACTGTTGCATTAACAAGGCTTTGGTTCAATAATCTTAATAATTATTGCACGGTAATTATTTTGCCTTGGATGCGTGATTATGTTATTATATTACCCTTTATAGTGGTCGATGTTTGTTTTAAAATTATATGAATTATATTTATTTGGAAACTGTTTATACTCTAATTGACAAATCACAAGTAACTATTGAATATAAACAAATTAGCAAAATCTTTAGTATCTCTCAATAAATAAACCTTAATTTTGTAAACACAGTAAATCAAACTTGTCGAAATATATGCAACTCTTACATTAACAAGGCTTTGGTTCAATAATCTTTAATTATTGCACAGTAATTATTTTTTTTCTGGATGCGTGATTATGGTATTGCCCTGTACAGTGGTCGATGTTTGTTTTAAAATTATTTGAATTATATATATTTGGAAACTGTTTATAGTCTAATTGACAAATCAAAAGAAATGATTGAATATAAACAAATTAACAAAATCTTTACTATCTCTCAATAAATGAGCCTTAATTTTGTAGACACAATAACTCAAACTTGTTGAAATATATGCAACTATTACATTAACAAAGCTTTTGATTCGATAATCTTAATAATTATTGCACAGTAATTAATGTTTTCTGGGTTCGTTATTATGTTATTACCGTGTACAGTGCGATGTTTGTTAAAATCATATGAGTGATATTTGGAAACTGTTTGTAGTCTAATTAACAAATCAAACGAAATTATTAAATATACGAAACTATTAAAATCTTGAGTATCTCTCAATAAATGAGTCTTAAGTTTGTAGCCACAATTACTCAAACTTGTAGATAGATATATAACTGTTGCATTAACAAGGCTTTGGTTCAATAATCTTAATAATTATTACACGGTAATTATTTTGCTCTGGATGCGTGATTATGTTATTATATTACCCTTTATAGTGGTCGATGTTTGTTTTAAAATTATATGAATTATATTTGTTTGGGAACTGTTTATACTCTAATTGACAAATCACAAGTAACTATTGAATATAAACAAATTAGCAAAATCTTTAGTATCTCTCAATAAATAATCCTTAATTTTGTAGACACAGTAAATCAAACTTGTCGAAATATATGCAACTCTTACATTAACAAGGCTTTGGTTCAATAATCTTTAATTATTGCACAGTAATTATTTTTTTCTGGATGCGTGATCATGTTATTACCCTGTACAGTGGTCGATGTTTGTTTTAAAATTATATGAATTATATATATTTGGAAACTGTTTATAGTCTAATTGACAAATCAAAAGGAATTATAGAATATAAAGAATTTATCAAAATTAATAAATGAGCCTTAATTTTGTAGACACAATAACTTAAAGTTGTTGAAATGTATGCAACTATTACATTAGCAAAGCTTTGATTCGATAATCTTAATAATTATTGCACAGTAATTATTTTTTTTTCTGGATGCGTGATTATGTTATTACCCTGTACAGTGCGATGTTTATTAAAATCATATGAATTGTATTTGGAAACTGTTTTGGTCTAATTGATAAATCAAAAGAATGTATGGAATATAAACAAATTAACAAAATCTTTATTATCTCTCAATAAATGAGCCTTAATTTTGTAGACACAATAACTCAAACTTGTTGAAATATATGCAACTATTACATTAACAAAGCTTTTGATTCGATAATCTTAATAATTATTGCACAGTAATTAATGTTTTCTGGGTTCGTGATTATGTTATTACCCTGTACAGTGCGATGTTTGTTAAAATCATATGAGTGATATTTGGAAACTGTTTGTAGTCTAATTAACAAATCAAACGAAATTATTGAATATACGAAGCTATCAAAATCTTTAGTATCTCTCAATAAATGAGTCTTAAGTTTGTAGCCACAATTACTCAAACTTGTAGATAGAAATATAACTGTTGCATTAACAAGGCTTTGGTTCAATAATCTTAATAATTATTGCACGGTAATTATTTTGCTCTGGATGCGTGATTATGTTATTATATTACCCTTTATAGTGGTCGATGTTTGTTTTAAAATTATATGAATTATATTTATTTGGAAACTGTTTATACTCTTATTGACAAATCACAAGTAACTATTGAATATAAACAAATTAGCAAAATCTTTAGTATCTCTCAATAAATAAACCTTAATTTTGTAGACACAGTAAATCAAACTTGTCGAAATATATGCAACTCTTACATTAACAAGGCTTTGGTTCAATAATCTTTAATTATTGCACAGTAATTATTTTTTTTTCTGGATGCGTGATTATGGTATTGCCCTGTACAGTGGTCGATGTTTGTTTTAAAATTACTTGAATTATATATATTTGGAAACTGTTTATAGTCTAATTGACAAATCAAAAGAAATGATTGAATATAAACAAATTAACAAAATCTTTACTATCTCTCAATAAATGAGCCTTAATTTTGTAGACACAATAACTCAAACTTGTTGAAATATATGCAACTATTACGTTAACAAAGCTTTTGATTCGATAATCTTAATAATTATTGCACAGTAATTAATGTTTTCTGGGTTCGTGATTATGTTATTACCCTGTACAGTGCGATGTTTGTTAAAATCATATGAGTGATATTTGGAAACTGTTTGTAGTCTAATTAACAAATCAAACGAAATTATTGAATATACGAAACTATCAAAATCTTTAGTATCTCTCAATAAATGAGTCTTAAGTTTGTAGCCACAATTACTCAAACTTGTAGATAGATATATAACTGTTGCATTAACAAGGCTTTGGTTCAATAATCTTAATAATTATTGCACGGTAATTATTTTGCTCTGGATGCGTGATTATGTTATTATATTACCCTTTATAGTGGTCGATGTTTGTTTTAAAATTATATGAATTATATTTATTTGGAAACTGTTTATACTCTAATTGACAAATCACAAGTAACTATTGAATATAAACAAATTAGCAAAATCTTTAGTATCTCTCAATAAATAAACCTTAATTTTGTAGACACAGTAAATCAAACTTGTCGAAATATATGCAACTCTTACATTAACAAGGCTTTGGTTCAATAATCTTTAATTATTGCACAGTAATTATTTTTTTTTCTGGATGCGTGATTATGGTATTGCCCTGTACAGTGGTCGATGTTTGTTTTAAAATTACTTGAATTATATATATTTGGAAACTGTTTATAGTCTAATTGACAAATCAAAAGAAATGATTGAATATAAACAAATTAACAAAATCTTTACTATCTCTCAATAAATGAGCCTTAATTTTGTAGACACAATAACTCAAACTTGTTGAAATATATGCAACTATTACGTTAACAAAGCTTTTGATTCGATAATCTTAATAATTATTGCACAGTAATAATGTTTTCTGGGTTCGTGATTATGTTATTACCCTGTACAGTGCGATGTTTGTTAAAATCATATGAGTGATATTTGGAAACTGTTTGTAGTCTAATTAACAAATCAAACGAAATTATTGAATATACGAAACTATCAAAATCTTTAGTATCTCTCAATAAATGAGTCTTAAGTTTGTAGCCACAATTACTCAAACTTGTAGATAGATATATAACTGTTGCATTAACAAGGCTTTGGTTCAATAATCTTAATAATTATTGCACGGTAATTATTTTGCCTTGGATGCGTGATTATGTTATTATATTACCCTTTATAGTGGTCGATGTTTGTTTTAAAATTATATGAATTATATTTATTTGGAAACTGTTTATACTCTAATTGACAAATCACAAGTAACTATTGAATATAAACAAATTAGCAAAATCTTTAGTATCTCTCAATAAATAAACCTTAATTTTGTAAACACAGTAAATCAAACTTGTCGAAATATATGCAACTCTTACATTAACAAGGCTTTGGTTCAATAATCTTTAATTATTGCACAGTAATTATTTTTTTTCTGGATGCGTGATTATGGTATTGCCCTGTACAGTGGTCGAACTTTGTTTTAAAATTATTTGAATTATATATATTTGGAAACTGTTTATAGTCTAATTGACAAATCAAAAGAAATGATTGAATATAAACAAATTAACAAAATCTTTACTATCTCTCAATAAATGAGCCTTAATTTTGTAGACACAATAACTCAAACTTGTTGAAATATATGCAACTATTACATTAACAAAGCTTTTGATTCGATAATCTTAATAATTATTGCACAGTAATTAATGTTTTCTGGGTTCGTTATTATGTTATTACCGTGTACAGTGCGATGTTTGTTAAAATCATATGAGTGATATTTGGAAACTGTTTGTAGTCTAATTAACAAATCAAACGAAATTATTAAATATACGAAACTATTAAAATCTTGAGTATCTCTCAATAAATGAGTCTTAAGTTTGTAGCCACAATTACTCAAACTTGTAGATAGATATATAACTGTTGCATTAACAAGGCTTTGGTTCAATAATCTTAATAATTATTACACGGTAATTATTTTGCTCTGGATGCGTGATTATGTTATTATATTACCCTTTATAGTGGTCGATGTTTGTTTTAAAATTATATGAATTATATTTGTTTGGGAACTGTTTATACTCTAATTGACAAATCACAAGTAACTATTGAATATAAACAAATTAGCAAAATCTTTAGTATCTCTCAATAAATAATCCTTAATTTTGTAGACACAGTAAATCAAACTTGTCGAAATATATGCAACTCTTACATTAACAAGGCTTTGGTTCAATAATCTTTAATTATTGCACAGTAATTATTTTTTTCTGGATGCGTGATCATGTTATTACCCTGTACAGTGGTCGATGTTTGTTTTAAAATTATATGAATTATATATATTTGGAAACTGTTTATAGTCTAATTGACAAATCAAAAGGAATTATTGAATATAAAGAATTTATCAAAATTAATAAATGAGCCTTAATTTTGTAGACACAATAACTTAAAGTTGTTGAAATGTATGCAACTATTACATTAGCAAAGCTTTGATTCGATAATCTTAATAATTATTGCACAGTAATTATTTTTTTTTCTGGATGCGTGATTATGTTATTACCCTGTACAGTGCGATGTTTATTAAAATCATATGAATTGTATTTGGAAACTGTTTTGGTCTAATTGATAAATCAAAAGAATGTATGGAATATAAACAAATTAACAAAATCTTTATTATCTCTCAATAAATGAGCCTTAATTTTGTAGACACAATAACTCAAACTTGTTGAAATATATGCAACCATTGCATATATTTTGCATAGCTTTTGATTCGATAATCTTAATAATTAATTTTTTTCTGGATGCTTGATTATGTTATAACCCTGTACAGTGGTCGATGGTTGTTAACATAAAAAACAGGGCACAAGGTTGCAATTACTGTGCATAGAATCAGAATTTTTTTGACAATACTTTACTTTACTTGAATCACTCTGTCCTTTACGTCTTTAAGATTAATTCTGTCGCTTGTCCGATATTTCTAATTGAAATAACCCCTTTCCAGACTCACAGTGGCGAGCGTCCCTACACCTGTGACACCTGCCAGAAATCATTTCCCTATATCGTATCGCTAGAGAGACACAAGCTGATCCACACAGGAATAAAATCGTTCGCCTGCCAAGAATGCAACAATTCCTTCTCCCAGAAATCGCATCTCGACATCCACATCAGAAGGAAGCACACCCACGAGTGTCCATACATGTGCACCGAATGCGGAAAGACGTACGTGACCAAGAAAGAACTGGACAATCACACACGTGAGCATACGGGCGAGAAAATACCCCTACGATTTTCCTGCGCTCAATGCAACAAACAATTTGCCAGATCTTCAGACCTAAAGACGCACTACATTGTCCACACGGATGAGCGGCCGTACCAATGCGATGTTTGCGGGAAAAAATTCAGGTTTTCCTCGAATATGGCGGCGCACAAGAAGTCACATACGGGGGAAAAGAAGCACGGTTGTCAGTACTGCGGGAAAGCTTTTACCGAGTCTACGATATTGAAAATGCATCTGAGAACGCATACCGGGGAGAGACCTTATTGTTGTCAAGTTTGCGGAAAGAGTTTCGCCCAGAAGAGCACACTTACCACGCATATGAAAGTGCATAATAAAGTTGAAGTGGTTGTTAGTTAGCATACGTCTGTTAGATTGTTTGCTTCTTAAGTGTGAGAATTAGGGATGGGCAAAAAAATCGATCGATCGGTCTGATCGATCTGATGAATCAGATCGATTGTTCGATCATCTTATTTGGAAGATCGATCAGATTGAAAAGATCGATCAGATCGATCTTTTGATAATACGTATGTGGCTAGACACATTGATCTGATCGATCATGATTGATCGATAGATCAGATCGATCTCACATTGTGATCGAAGATCGATCACAAGTTTTCAAGATATCCCACCCCTAGTGAGAAGGTGCTGTTTTTTAAGATACTTTCTTTTTTTTGTTGAAATAAAGGTTTTAAAATACCGCAGAAATGCTATAAAGATGGCTTTATTTTATTAATAATTATACCTAATTACTCCTTGTTTATTTGTTACGTTTAAATCTTGTAATCGAAGTTTTACATACTTACCAATGTCTAATTGAGTTGAAATTTTGCATGTGGACAGATTTCCGGTGACACTGCAAGATTCAAAAAATATTTAAAAATTTGAAAAATTTGTCTAATGGAGTTGTAATTTTGCATATGGACAGATTTCCGGTGACAATGCATGAATCAATAAAAAATGGATTTTTTTTTTGTAAAGCGTGTTTAAAAATATAAAGAATAAGAAGGAGTCTATGAGATGAAATGTAAACGTAACCGATTTAATTATAGTATGCGTTGTATGATTAGAAGATTGACCTGAAGAATAACTAGATACATTTCCAACATTAAAGTGATTTCTCTCTGGTATGAATGCTTTATGCACTTTGAGGTTCCAATTTTGTGCAGAAGCATAGTCAAATATTTTGCTTTTATATGCACACGTATAGTTACATTCGCCATATTTTAACGGTTTATCTTTAGTATGAGTTTTCATATGTATTGCAAGATGGTCCTTCTCCGCACTAGAGGAGTCACGAGGTTTTTGAGTGCTTTTTTAAGTTCTATTATTGAAGTTGGATGGTTCCACTGGTGTGTATGTCTTTGGATGTTCCGATAGTGTAGCTGGTAATTGTAGTTTCGGAGATGTCTAACACATTACTTTTATGCATATGTGTCATCATATTCACATTTGACAATTTTTTTATATATATTTTATATTATATTATATTTTTCATATTTCTACCTTGCTATAAGAAACCTATTTTACTACTAATTTATTGTTCCAACTATGATCAAAATCGGTTTAAACGTGCCATTTCTATTACAAAAAAGCAGTTTTTCATACCCTTGTCACCAAGATTATTTATTTATAAGTTACAGGCCAAATAATATATGTTGAAATAAATATTTTAAAATACCTTAGAAATTGATAAAGATTCTTTATTTTATTAATAATTATACCAGTAAGTAATATGGCGTAAAATTTGGCAACCCCCTTACAAATGTATTGCATGCTCTCTTCTGGAATTTTTATTGAATTGTAGGAAATCTAGGGAAAAACCTGGGATTTCTTCTTTACAAAAACTAACTACATACTACTTTAAAAAACACCTTAAACGGAAACAACCGGTCAATAGTGAAATCCAGTAAACCGTTCTTGAAAACCCCTCTTCAGGATTTTAATTTGTAAATAGCTACTGCAGCGACATCTATCGTTGAAACTCCGCTAACCCAGCCCTAACCTCAATTTATATCATATCTCTAACAAGGAAGTAATGGAAATGGACGCCAATATAAAGTTTGAAACCTTATGTCGCGTATGCATAAAACCATCATTAGATATGCGCGACATATTTTCAGGAAAATTACATGATATGCTGGAACATATTGCCCCGATATCGGTATATGATTTCACCATAACGACAGACCAAAGTAATTTTTATACTAATTGTAGGTAGACCAAGCTGATGGATTGCCACAGCAGATATGCGATCAATGCATAAGTGAGATAAGTCGATGTTACTCCTTCAGAATGTTGATTATTCAGAGTGACGCAGATTTACGAGCAATTCTAAGCCACCGTAAGAATATCGATGATAATTTATGCGAAATAGAAGCCGATGTAAAAGATAAAAATAGCGACAACGACTTCTACAATATTGAAGTTGATGTGAAAGTGGAGGATATAGAGGAACACAAATCTACGGTAGAGTCCAACAAATCTGATAGTTTGTTTGGATGCAAAGTATGCAAAAAGGAGTTGAATAGTTTGGCTGCGTTGAAGCAACATATGAAGATTCATACTGATATTAATCCACGCCAGTGTGAAATATGCAAAAAAGTGTTGAAGAATCTGCCAGCTTGGAAACGTCATATGAAGACACATTCTAATATTAAATCGTTCAAATGTACTGTGTGCTCGGCGGCCTTTAGAGATGGAGGAAATTTAACTAAGCACATGAAGACGCATAATATCCTAGCCAAGAAACATCAGTGTGAAGAATGTGGATTACGATTTATTAACAAATCCAATTTGACTATACATATGAGATCTCATACTGGAGAAAGACCGTACAATTGTAATGTTTGCTCAAAGGCTTTCCGCACACCCAGGCAGGTTCGAATTCATATGAAGGTAAATTTAAAAAAATGAACCCAATTTACACTGTTGAAAATAAAAATTAGGCAAAATGTTGCACAAGCAATACCGTAAAATAATGATAGAGACCTTATAATAATGGTACCAGTGGTGGCTCGTGCTCTAGAAACAACTTTCAGGTTGCAACTTTCAGGTACCTACCAGTTTTATATGACATAGCTGGTTTATAGAAAAATATCAGTATTTGTGCACTAAAAAATGACCATCTTCTATATTATATTATATACATATATATCTACTAAAAGACAAATCAGCGAAAGGGGAAAGAAACTGCTCCCCGGAGAAGCAGTCCTAAATGTTTATTCTCAGCGCTTAGGAATATTTTCTTTCGATTTCGTCGATTTTCGGCCCCGCTGTCAATATTTTTTCTTTTCGGGCCGAACGTAGGAGCATAGTCACGCGTCTACCTAGATCGGAGTCCGCAGGCCTCTGAGGTCTGCCCATTTTACTAGTAAAACTCTAATTTTAATTATCTTTGGCTGCTACGTCGTATGGGTCTCAAATACCTGTTGTTGTTTAGTACTATACAGGGTGCCCCACTTTTTTCCGCAAAGCTATTTTTCAGATAGTAAATGTCATACTTAGTAAAAAGTTCCAAATGAAATTATTAGCTTTTTCAATTCATTAAAAAGTTACAGCCATTTGAAATATTAACATATCGATGTTTTAAAAGGCTCCAGCTTCTTAAGTAATTTAGAAAACCAATAGTCCATATGGAACTTCTTACTCGAAATAACATTTACATTCTAGAAAAAATCAGTAAAAACTGTCATATGAGTTTTTTTGTTCATTTGTTTATTCAATTTAATGTTATTAATTTTTATTTAAATTCATTTACTTTTCGTTGTTGTAATCAGGGCTGTGGAGTCGGAGTCGTGGAGTCGGACTTCAGACAAATTTCAGAGGAGTCGGAGTCGGAAAAAATGTACGCCTCCGAGTCCAGGTTTAATTACTGTAGAAAAAAAATATGCGAGATGGACATTGCCTCAGTAAATAGTAAACAAATAAAACCAAATATTCTATTAGGTCTTTTACAGAGCATCTACCTACATACACATATATAAATAATCAAATTACATAACACACTTTCCAAACGAAAGTGAAAACGATTAACAAAAGTAATCTGTCAGAAACTTGAAAAAATATATTTGAACAAGAGTGTTAAAATGAGATTGAGAAGTAGGTCCGTAGTTCAATGTAGTATCATTTATTCAGAAGTTATACCTGTACCCATAATTATGATTATTTTCAGCTTTCAAAATAGTTAAAAACGATTTAAGGGCATCTTTGCAGGAGAATTAGTTGGAGCTATTCTGTTCCTCACAACAATTTTATAAACGTATTTTGCACTTAATTTTGTTTTTATTGGAATGAATTTTATTTCATATTATACACTGTCTTATCGGTGCTTATGTTATTATTAGAGATGGACAGTCGGTTGAATGGACAAAGTCTGGTATTTATATTACAGAGTTATATTATATTATTGTAAGTTTTTTTATTACATTTGTATGTTCTCTAATGAGAAAACAGTTTAATACAGATATTTTGAATAAACAAAGAAATTACATTTTATAAATAACTATTTTATTTGTGGTCTGTTTATTTGTGTTTTTACATAACTTTGCTATTTGTGATCCGATCAATACGTCTTTTTGATATCTTAGCTGCGTTCGGATATTGTACACCGTTACACTTTTTACACCCAATAACACGTAACTGTCATTTGGACGGTGTACCTGGTGTCAACGGTGTAGAAAATCCGAACGCAGCTAAACTAGGTCGTTTTTATTTACATTTAGATTGTTTAAATATTTTTGCCAACAAATTCGCTGGACACTTCTGTTTTTCCTATGTGTGCATTGTGCATCATTTGTTTGTGAGTAATTTGATATGCACAAGCCATATGTTTAATACAATCACAACACTCGAATAGAAATTTAATTTATAAAATTTGTTTCGTTTTTTTCCTGGTAGTATTTTTGTTTTCATAGCAAATTTAATATTGCTCGGTTGTATTATTCTGTCAAATGTGTGATTATTTACATGTAAGATTTTTTTATTACACAGAATATTTGAATATATTTTTGTATGCAATTTTTCTGGAGTCGGATTCGGACCACGAAAATATGTGGAGTCGGAGTCGAGAATTTTTTTACCGACTACGCAGCCCTTGTAATGGGTATTGATTGTTATTTTTGTGGTTTTGGTTTTTATTTGTTTATTGCACTTTTTTTGTTAATATTTCAAACGATTAATAATACATTTGCTTTTTAAAAATAATTATGCAGGGAAAAGTAAGACACCCGCTATATTGCATAATTTAAATTAAACCATTAACGTTATCTGTGTTCCATTGTTGGCCGCAGTCAGTTCAGTTCAATCTGATTCGCGATCATTTGGCTGAAGTGCCCATTTGTCTGGAAGACAGCTTCAAAATCGCAACGACGGTTTTGCAACTTTGACAAATATGAATATTTCCTCTTTTATACATTAAATCCCGTTTTCCCTCCATAGGTCAAATTGCTCGCTGTATTGTTAAATTATATGATGCAAACCAATGCACGAGCCGCCACTCAGAGACATTTATGCATATTCCACGACATCTGGCAACTACAACTTTAAGCTTTGTTCCTTTTCTGACCCAGTTAGCACCAATAAATCTAATTTTAAGATAATTTAATTTTAATTTTCTAGACTCACACTGGCGAACGTCCGTACACCTGTGACATCTGCCAAAAAACATTTCCCTACGTTGTATCACTAGACAAACACAAACTGGTCCACACTGGCGTAAAATCATTCGTCTGTCAAGAATGCAACAAATCCTTCGCCCAGAAATCTCAGCTCGACATGCACATCCGAAGGTTACACACTCACGATCGTCCGTACATGTGCAGCGAATGCGGCAAGACATACGTGGCGAAAAGTGATCTAGACAACCACATGCGTGAGCATACTGGCGAGAAGAGACCACTACGGTTTACCTGCTCGCGATGCGACAAACAATTTGCCAGAGCGTCAGACCTCAAAACGCACTCCAGAGTCCACACGGACGAACGGCCGTACCAATGCGATGTTTGCGGACAAAAATTCAAGACTTCTTCGAGTTTGGCTGTACATAACAGGTCCCATACAGGGGAAAGGAAGCACAGTTGTCAGTACTGCGGAAAAGCTTTTGCCATGTCTCAGATTTTGAAAGTACACCTGAGAACACATACCGGGGAAAGGCCTTATTGTTGCCAAGTGTGCGGTAAAAGTTTTGCACAGAACAGCACATTTAACACGCATATGAAGGTGCATAAAAAGGTGGAAGTGGTTATTCGTTAGTCTAAGTTTATTTATTACTTGTTCGTTTTGTTTTTAATAAAAGTTTATAATAACACAGAAATGTGTAATATTTTAATAACAATCTTCTTAAAATTTTCCTGGCTTTTAGTCCTATTTTTAGTCCACTTGTAATCCAGCAAAGAAGTAGCACATATTACCTATCATTTTCCTACTTATGCTGGTGTTCAGTTAAATATAACTTTTACTTGTTGGTCAAGTCATTTTTAATAAGGAGGGTTTTGAAAGCGGTTTTAAACAGATTTACACCAGGAAAAAATATAGTTTTTCTCCCTCATTGTAATATGTTTTTTGGGGTGCTGAGTCCGAACTTCAACTAACTACTTTCCAAAATTCAGTGTAGACCTATATTATTAGTATTTACTTATTAAAAACTATTTGGTCTTTATAATTAATGGAATTACTTATTAATTATATATTAATTTAATTACTACTTATGAATTATATCAAGTTTTTGTCGAAAGTATAATTGATATTATATATTGATATAATATTTTTCCCGAGAACAGGCATCCCTGGTGACGATTTGACTGGACTAATTTATAAGTTAACAATTATTATATCACCATTTTTATCAAAATGCTAAAAGCACTCAAAAACTTTGGACAGTGAATAAACGCCGTTCAATAGTGAAGAATAGTTTAAACTGTTATTGAAAAACATGCCCTTAGGTATTCAATTTATCTCCCCAAATAGCAACAACAGCGACATCTATCGTTAAAACTAGTCAAACGATGTTATAACCAGCCATAACCTCAATTTATATGTCTTATTTCGTCTACGAGAAAGGAATTTTTCAATGGATATAGACGTAGATATAAAGTTTGATACCTTATGCCGCGTTTGCATAAAACCGTCAACAGATATGCGCGGCATATTTGAAGGAAAATTAGATGATATGCTGACAGATATTGCCCCGATAACGGTATGTAATTTTATCATTACTACTGAGCAAAGTAATGTTTGAACTAATTGTAGGTCGACAGAGCTGATGGACTGCCACAGCAGATATGCAATCAATGCATAAGTGAGATAAGTGGATGTTACTCTTTCAGAATGTTGATTATACAGAGTGACACAGATTTACGAGCAATTCTAAGCCACCGTAAAAATAACGATGATAACTTATGCAATATTGAAGTTGATGTGGATAATAGTGACGACAACTCCTGTGATGTTAAAGTTGATGTGGAAGATAAAAATAGCGACGACGAAGTTTGCGATATTGAAGTTGTTTTGAAAGAGGAGTATATTGAAGAACGTAATCCGGTGGTAAATTCAGAGAAATCTGATAGCATGTTTATATGCAAAGTTTGTGAAAAGGAGTTGAATAGTTTGGCTGCTCTAAAACAACACATGAAGATTCATACTGATATTAATCCCCACCAGTATGAAATATGTAAAAAAGTGTTGAAGAATCTGCCAGCGTGGAAACGTCATATGAAGACACATTCAACTATTAAATCGTTTAAATGTAGTTTGTGTTCGGCGGCTTTTAGAGATGGAGGAAATTTAACAAGGCACATAAAGACGCATAATATCCTAGCAAAGAAACATCAGTGTGATGAATGTGGATTAAGATTTCTGAACAAATCCAATTTGACTATACATATGAGATCCCATACTGGAGAGAGACCGTACAATTGTAATGTTTGCTCAAAGGCCTTCCGCACACCCAGACAGGTTCGAATTCATATGAAGGTAAATGTTAAAAAAATAAACCCAATTTACACAATTGAAAAACAATCTGGCAAAATGTTGGACGTCTGTGTCCGACCGAACATGCAAGCAATACTCCAAATTAAAGATAAAGACTGTATAATTCTCCATCTAATAGTGAAGATTGGATATTTTTATATGTTCTTGAAAATCTGTCTCCGAATCTGCCAAAGAATACAATTTTTTTAAAGAAGTCAGGTTTGAAAGTGAATCATTTTTGGTAGGGACGGTACTAGGCAATGGGAGGTGGGAGGGGGACAGGGTTAACGGCCGTGAGCTCGTAAACTAATAACCATTTCATAACCTTATAACTAGTCAATTGTGAAGTCGTAATAGGCCTGCGGGTTGCCGTTCTACGTAGACGCGTGACTATGCTTTTACGTTAGGCGTGATAAGATGTCGCCATCTACTGGTCACCTCACGAATCTTTGGTACCTAACTTCAACGGTATGGTTGCCATGGCAATTGGAGGGACAGTGCCTGACTGGACGGTACAGTCCCAATAGGGTATTTGACTGTATATAAAATATGGCTTGTACTATAGTCATCCTAATAGATTACAGTTTAAGAAAACTATTTGTTATTACTTTAAAAAAAATATGCTTTATTTCTATTAAAAACCAAAATTAAAATTGAATTTTATTCACGTCCTATCACGTGATTGAAAACGCTCTGTAATTGGCTCAGTCTCCAGTGACGTCATTCGTTAGTACGCGTTTGGTTTGTCAGGGTAGGATATGGGGAGAGCAATGCTCAGATAACCTGGGTCGGCTGTCTCTCTCTTATATGCAGATAAACGCCGTATGACGTTAGTCCGCCTATTATGCAGCGCGTCACTCTCACCGTGCCCGACCCGATTATCCAAACGCGACCTTATTTTTCTCCCGTTTAAATTTAATAGCTCTAAAGTGCCATGTAAGCATAACTTTGTAGGTTAGGTTAGCCCTAACCTTAAGCTGTCAGATCAGATACCTGGTTCGAAAATACGATAGATAACTTATTCTAGTGAGTTTTACTTATGTCGAAGTAATCTTCACAACAAAAAACACTTGTATTGGCCACTATTTATTTCATTTAGATTTCTACGAGCCAACCACTTTCTTCGTAGTTTCAAATCTTGCGGAACACCTACAAATAGTTTATCCTGAGTTTTTAATGACGTATTTCTGCATTGTGGATTTATACATCATTTATAATCCATTTTTATGATTTGACATCTACTATCGTGTGACATCACACAACAGAAAGTATCGTTTTGGCGGGACTTTTTGTGATTCAATTTTTAACGCTGATTTTTATGAAATATTGAGGAAATAATTACGAAAAATAATGCATGTACTATGTGGAGTGAAGGAATAAACACACTAAGAATGTTTTCCAATAATAGTCAAATACCCTATTAAGAATTCATAAATTTAATCAAATCCAGGCAAAAATAACGAAAACGGGGCCAAATATCGATGAAATCGAAAGCCTTAGGACTGAGGAATTACATGTAAGACTTTTATAACTTAAATGGCATACATTTCACTCAATTTTTATGTCAATAAATAATTTAGCACTTCAAAATAACCAAATAATAGTTTCTCAGAAATAGCCCTGTTTCTCGTGGTCACACTTGAGACTACAGTAAAGCTCCGCTAATCCAAATCAATCAAGGCGTAATATATAGTGAAGTAGCTTATATTGTACATATTTTCAAGGAGAACTTATTTCCGATTTCAGCAATTTTGTGTCGAATTTCAACGATTGACAGCATTCTCTCTTTGAAAATCGACAATGATATATCATTATGTCAACCTTCAAAATGGTTTGAAGAGCGCGTTAAATTTTTTAAACTATTCTTAAAGTTAATCTGGATACGGTATATTTCCAAAAACAGTCTAGATTTGTAATTATTTTCAACTGCAACAATTATAACTAAATATGTATATACAGACATACTGTATCATATGCGCATACTGTAATGATGAAATAATCAATGTATAGAAAATGGTGATATACAGGCGAGATGTTAATTTCATAGAAATTAAAAATTACTGCCGCAACCTGGATTTTAACCAGGGACTTTTGTGTTGCTAGCACAATGCTCAATATAAGTTATAATTTATTTAAAATTTACATCCCGTTTTCTATACATTGATTATTGCAACAATTATGTCGTTATCCCATTTCATAGTATGGTCCATATCAAACGCATGTTGTGGAAGCACACAATTCTTTTTTCCCAACTTTAAATCACTTTTTTGTAGAGCTATTCGGGCTTTGAGCCATTGACTAGTGTGACAATATTTCATAGGACAGCTACCACATGCTATATACTAAAATGTCCATATTCCTCCAAAGATAGAACATGAACCAAAAGGCTCTTTCGATAATATAGTTTTGTTAAACGAATCACATTTTGGTCCATGGATTGAATAAGTGTGGTGCAACTGGGTGGTACAAACAAGGTTATAATGGCTAAAAGCATGGTGCCATGTTTTAATCAAACTGATTCAAATTTCTCTGATTATGTTACACTCTTTTTGAGGGAAATTTTGGTCTTTGCGATTCAGATATGCCGAGGAATCCCACGACTGGTGATCCTGATTAGGGGTCCGTGGTCGGTCCGATTTCAAGGTACATAATATAAAATTTACATTTTTTAATTTTGTTGAGGTTACAAAGACATCCAGATTAGTGGAGGTTTAGATTGGCGGAGCTTTTTGTAGTTGAATTTATTTATTGAAAGTGGCGCCTTAACTTTCAATAAATTGTTGCACCTGAACATTCAGCTGCACTTGAATAAATGACTATATTAGTTCACATTATGCATTGCTAATAATTAAAAAATAAAGACTAAATTCCCTTGGGTCTTGGAGAATTGAGCCAGGTACTTTAAAATTATTAACAAAGCTCCAATGAGTGTAGTATGTATAGTTGGTATGCAATACTTGAACATTAAGGCCTAGTAGCTGATACGAAAATTGATTTTTTCCTTGATTTTCTTTTAAATGCCACTGTAATTGTATAGGCCAGAATATGACGGATATACTTAAGGTATTTCAATATCAAGAAAACCACAAAGCAGTTTTGTTTCTGCTCTGATCCAGTTGTTAAATAATTGTAATTGAAATAACACCTTTCTAGACTCACACTGGCGAACGTCCTTACACCTGCGACATCTGCCAAAAAACGTTTCCCTACGTTACGACTCTAGAGAGACACAAGTTGATCCATACTGGAATAAAATCATTCGTTTGCAAAGAATGCAACAAATCCTTTACCCAGAAAACACACCTTGACATGCATATCCGAAGGACACACACTCACGATCGTCCGTACATGTGCAGCGAATGCGGCAAGACGTATGTGGCAAAAAATGATCTTGATAAACACATGCGTGGGCATACTGGCGAGAAGAAACCCCTACGGTTTAGCTGCTCCGAGTGCAACAAAAAATTCGCCAATTCTTCAGAGCTGAAAACACACTTCAGAGTCCACACGGACGAACGGCCGTACCAATGCGATGCTTGCGGACAAAAATTCAAGACTTCTTCCAGTTTGGCTGTGCACAAGAGGTCCCACACAGGGGAAAAGAAGCACAGTTGTCAGTTCTGCGGAAAAGCATTTGCATTGTCTCAGATTTTGAAAGTTCATCTTAGAACACATACTGGCGAGAGGCCCTATTGTTGCCAAGTTTGCGGAAAGACTTTTGCTCAGAATAGCACATTTAACACGCATATGAAGGTGCATAATAAGGTTGAAGGTGTTGTTAGTTAGCTTAAGTTTGTTATTGTTTGTTTTTGTTTTAAATAAAAGTTTATGTATATTATGAATTGTCTGCCTTTTTACTTCCATAAAGTATAGATTATTTATTTATTTAAATATAAACGCAGTGTAGGATTAAGGATAGATAAAATATTGATTGCTTTCCCTTTTTAAACACTAATTAATGCCATCACACATGCCAATGTCAAATTTAATCGAAAGATGATGCCCACGTTTGGACAAATTTCATTACCAAAATTTGCTTAAACATATCTATGACATTTCCTTCTCTTTTTTTCCTTTTCCTCAAAGTGAAGCTGATGAAATTGAGTTATTTATTTTTCCAAAATATCTTCCAGATTGCGTGAATATTTTGCGACTACAGTAGTTGGTTAGCTTGTTGTTTGCGGTTTAAATTAAAAATATATTAAAACAGAAAAAAAAATGTTGCGTGAAAGCAAACGCTTAACCATTTCTGCGATTCCGAAATATATTCTCAGTATGTTGAACATGATTCATCTGTTAAAGCTTGAATTTTACTTTACGTTCCTTCAATTGTCGGAAGTTGTGGTACAGATCAAATTCATTCAAATCTTGATGGACACCAAAATGTATTTTCCTTCTTATTTATATTCGTCATAATTTTCTCATTTTTTTAAGTATCCTAGTAAGCTTTTTACATAATCTGGAACGTCTCTCAATATTATTGCTCCGTTTTGTAATATGTATGTTTCTATTAGTTTGCACACACAATTTTCAAAATATAATTATGGAAAGATTATTTGATTTTAAAGATCAGTCTCAGTAAATCCGGCCGCAAAGTTATACACATTGTCCGGCACTAACTTGGACACAAATGGGAACCATTTTTATAACAATTTCTCAGATAATTTTATTTCAGTAAAAAGTTTCTGTATTGTCTTAAACTCGAAATGAAAATATTACAATGGAATTATATCTACTCGCGTGTTACCAAAATACCTTATTATAAAAGCTATGCAAAAATGTTATTTGAAAAGGTATTTAAAAGAGTTAGATAAGCACGAAGTCATCAAATGCAAAATTATAATCACCTTCTCCATTGCATATACCGGGTGTTTTTATTAATAATTAACATAATAAAGTATCTCTATGTTCAAAGCTATGCAAAAATGTTATTCGAGAAAAGTATTTGGGAAAATTAGAGGTCTTGAAGTACGAAATAATAATTACGTTCTCCGTTGCATACACCGCGTGTTGCCAAAGAAATGACAATGACATAAGAGCAAAGTGTCTTCATCTTCAACCTATGACAAAATATTGCTTGAAAACGTGTTTCCAAATATTAGAAGGCATTAATTATAAAATTATAGTCACCTTCGACGTTTCATATACCGGGTGTTCATGCAACGTCGAAGGAGATTATAATTTCATATTTAATACACTGTATTATTTCTAAACTCTTTTTTCCAATAAAATTTTTAAATAGCTGTTAAAAGGTACTTTACTCCATTAGCTTTTATGAAGTCTAAAGTTTTCTGAAAAATTGATAATAAAAATTGTTCCCATTTTCTCCAAGTTAGTACCGGACACGGTAGGTTTTAAATAGGATCAAACATCACACAAATAGTTGAGTACAATCCGCACGCTTCTACGTCCATAATTTGCATATAATTTGCGTACTCAACGTTTCGTAAAACTTTTTGTTTAAAATAATCAGAATTTTATGATTAACTTATTGGCCGTTTTATATATTTTTATACCCCCACATTTACTGTGGTATTTGTATATATATTTTTGAAAACTGAATAGATTTAGGTATGTCCGTCTGTGTACACGACAACTGCCGTAATTTTGAAGTCATTGATCTGAAATTAGATATACAATCTCTTAAAAAGTAAGGACAAGTTCGTGAGTGGGCAAAATCGGTTAACTCCATCTTTCTTTTACTATTTTACTGTGCCCCCCACAGTTATTTTCACCTCGGCCCGAAATTTAGCTCACTAGTGAGCAAAATGACCACTTTCACACCCCTTTCAGTTGAGAATTATATTCTAAACATTTGCTAAATATTAGCTATTTTAGGATGATTTTAAGTTACACCAGCGACATCTAGCGTTAAGGTCACAAAATGATCCGTTGATGTTATAACCTCAATTTCAGTATCAACAATAATATTCTCTCATCAAAATAAGAGAAAATGGATATCGACACAGATATAAAGTTTGAAATAGTATGTCGCGTATGCATAAAGACATTACCAGATATGCGCCATATATTCGAAGGAAAATTAATTGATATGCTGAAAGATATTGCCCCGATATCAGTATGTATTCAACCCTAGCGTCTGACCATAACAATTTATGTAATGATTGCAGGTAGACCAGGCTGATGGACTACCACAGCAGATCTGCGATATATGCATACGTGAGATAAGCAAATTTTACTCCTTCAGAATGCTAATTATACAGAGTGATGCAGATCTAAGAGCAATACTAACCCATCGTAAAAACAAGGACAATGACTTATGTGATACTGGGGTTGATGTAAAAGAGGAGGATATAGTCATAGAGGATCATAAATCTACCGTAGATTTAGAAAAATGTGATAGTGTGTTGATATGCAAAATATGCAAAAAGACGTTGAGTAATACGCCTGCGTTGAGACGTCATATGAAGATTCATTCGGATATTAAGCCACACAAGTGTACAATGTGCACGGCGGCTTTTAGAGAGAGTGGAAACTTAACTAAGCACATGAAGACGCACTCCCAGGACAAGAAATATGAGTGCACGGAGTGCGGGTTACGGTTTTTTGAGAAAAACAAATTATCTATGCATATGAGAATTCATACAGGCGAGAAACCGTATAGTTGTAGTGCTTGCCAACGGGCTTTCCGCACACCGGGACAGGTTCAAATTCATATGAAGGTAAAAGCATGAGTTACACATTTGCGAATGAGTTGTAAAAAATGAAAGTACCGATTAGAAATTGTTAGATGCTTGAATGGAGTTATATTTTTGGAAATGGTATCGAAAACTCACCGAACATTTACTTCAACTTTGGTAAATTTCAGATTTCAAAAACAAATTTGTAAAGAATTTAAATAAAAGTACAATGTTGAGTATTGTTTTAAGACCTGTTTGAAGTTTCTAGAGTGATAGGAACAATGCGCGCCAAAAAAAAGTCGTACAGCCAGGGATGTAAAAGCGTAATCTACCGCATAAATTACCAAATTAATTACTGTAATTAATGGTAATTTACCAATTTTTAATTACCGTAATTTACAGCTTAAATTACCAATTGTAATTTACCGTCAATTTAAATTACCGTTGGTAATTTACCGAAAATTTTAATTACAGTTGGTAATTTAACGGAATTTATAAACTAATTTCAAAAACCTTCCATCAGTACTTGCATGAATGCACACCACCACTCCTAAGCAGTCGACAAGTGCACTGTTGTTTATGAAAAATAATAATTTATGAAAAAAATTATTACCGTACTTTAACATCCCTGCGTACAGCTAATTTTTACATAATGTAATACTGACTTGTTTTTATTTGAAGTTCATTGTGTTTTCTAATTATGTTGTTCATTGTTGTTAGATTTGTCGGCTGATGAAGGATCGTGTGATCCGAAACTAGTCCCCAAGTATAATAATAAAATTTTATGCAAAATCCAAGAGGCTTTTCCTTCAACAATTACTTAAAATTTGCATAATGGATTTCAACTTTATTGTTTTTATTTGTCCAGAAGGACAGTGTATAGGTTATAAAAGAACCATTTACAAAGCTAACAAAAATATGTTCAGTATATTTGGTTGCATATGCGGTGTACATGCTTTTTTTTAGCGCGCATTGTACATACATCAGCAAAGTTCTCAAAGATTTGAACCTGAGTTGACATTTAGGTACAAAAAAAAATCTATAATCACACATCACAAAAGAAAAATGCAAATGTAGATAGCAGGAATTTGTTATGGAAGTAGAAATATATGCTCCTTTACATGATATGATGAACCTATTATATCAGCACCTACTCTGCCCTCCTAAAGCAAAATGTCCTATCGACCAAATAGTTATAGTTTTGAGATAATACAGTTTTCAACTATTTTTTAACAGAAAACTTTTACCATCAAATTGAATGCAAATGTATTTTTGTAGATACAATAGAATACCAATTATAAATAGTTCTGTATTATTCAACATCGATATAACATTTTGTTTCGGGAAATAAAAAGAAAGAAATATTAGGACAATTCCATGATGTGATTTTGCGTTTACTATACGTTGCTCAATTCTACACAAAGTAGAAATATAACTATGTAATATATTTTTGCAATATTTATAATGAATAAGGTACAGCGATCTCAGGAACTGTAAGAGCTACGTTGTCGGTTAAATGTGTCTCAAAGTTAAGGAAAAATTGACACTTTTCAGAACAGTTTTTGCTTTTTAAAAATTTTGTATGGCTCACTAGATACTACGAAAAAAGAAAAACTGTAAATTTCTTCTGTTTTAGTTACTTTCCTATTACGATAAATACAATCTAAAAAGGTGGTGCTCCTACATAAGAGCACACTCTGAAGCAATGGAACATGCTTTACACAAAATGCATTAATAATGGGGTCTATTAGGTGGTCCTCCAGATCACCAAACATCCCCATGGCTTTTTTTTCTATAGGGCTACATACAACTACTATCTATGCATTAACTGTGATACTGTGCAGGAGTTGCAGTCGACTGTGGAGAATTGTTAATTCTTCTTCAGAATAAATAATGGTCAATAATGCGAGGTTCCATGGAATATTTACAGGTTAAGTAGAATATTGTGAACGCTTTACAACAGTATGTAGAACACGTACCTATAGCATAGAATTTTCCAATTTTTTATTTATCGTAATAACGAAGTTATTCGAGAAAAAAGAAATACAGAGCCAATTTTTACGTTTTCCGTAACATCTACTGATCCATGCAAAATATTTAGAAATCAAAATGTGTTCTGAAAAGATTCTGAAAAACAGTTATTGTTTCTGGATACAATTTTTGCTTCTTGCATCTCTAAGTCAAGGCATTCAAATCATAATCAAATTTATTTCACATATGTGTACAAATATTTACAATAAAATATATAAGATGTATATTATTAATCTAGAATAAAATATATTTTTTGGAGTGCTCATGTAATCGATACAACCCTCTTTCTAGATTCACACTCGAGAGCGTCCCTACACCTGTGACACCTGCCAGAAATCATTCCCCTACGTGGCCTCACTAGAGCAACACAAGAAAATCCACACTGGAATAAAATCGTACATCTGCCATGAATGCAATAAATCCTTTTCTCAGAAAGTGAACCTCAACAGCCACATCCGAAGGAAGCACACTCACGATCGTCCGTACATGTGCACCGATTGCGGCAAAACGTACGTGACGAAATACGAACTGGATAACCACATGCGAGAGCACACCGGCGAGAAGAAACCCCTACGATTTACCTGCCCCCAATGCAACAAACAATTTGCGTCCGCTGGAGACCTCAAAACGCATTTCCGAGTCCACACGGATGAACGGCCTTACCAATGCGATGTATGCGGAAAGAAATTCAGGACTTCTTCGAATATGGCCGCGCACAAGAGGTCGCATACCGGCGAAAAGAAGCACGGTTGTCAGTACTGCGGGAAAGCTTTTAAGGAGTCTTCGATCTTGAAAATACACCTGAGGATTCATACCGGCGAGAAGCCCTATTGTTGTCAAGTTTGTGGACTGAGTTTCACCCAGAAGAGCACACTTACCACGCATATGAAGGTGCACAGTAATCTGGATGTTATTTGTTAGCATATTGCTGTTTAAGGTGCTGTAAATATGTGATTTTTTTTTGGTTGGCAACATTTTTCAAGTTGTATTATCTGGGGTTTAATTGTAATATGTTTGCTCAAAAGGCAAATTTGTAGAAAAGAAGTAGAAAAAGAAGAACATACCCTAAAAGATATATCAAGGAATGACAGCTGTCAAATGGCATGGTGTACCAACTGTTCAGGGTTGCCATTCCATTGAAGTAGCTTCAATCATTTAAATTCACCTGACATATATTTTTTATTGTCAAAATAATGCTTAACATACCTAAAAACTGAGTAGGGATCAAGTATAGTGCCACAAAAACGCAATCCGTAACGTGCCGTACTGCATACCGTTCCGCACGACGAAATTAGTATTTATAGTGCCGCAATGATCTCAATCAAATTAAGTGTTCAGGATAGGTTTTTAAATCACACACAGCAGATGAGTTTCAACTTGACAAATATATTCTTGGGAAGAAGCAAACTTATTACATTGTCATAAATTATTCTCTGTCAACTGTCTAAACACAATATTCGCCAACTTTAAACTACAATTATTATTGTTAACACCTTCTCCTAATGATTTTAAAGTTTTAACAAACATACATGAATAGAAAAAATCATGTTATTCTACCAATACATTTCTAATATTTCTATGCTTTGCAAATTTTGTACAGTACAACGGTTTCGTTAAAATATCCGCTATCATCTCTTCGGTTGACAAGTATTCAATTTTAATTAGTCCTTCTTTCACTTTTTCGTTTATAAAGTGATAACGTACATGTATATGCTTACTACGGCGATTAAACTGTCCATTTTTTATTAAAGTTATCACTTTGATTGTCCATTTTAAGTTTAACGTTCACTTGTTTGTAAGTTCTTCTAACAATGATTTTAAAAACAAAAGTTCTTTAACACAATCTGCGGCTGCTATATATTCTCCTTCGGTACTTGAAAGTGCTACTATTGGTTGTCTTCGAGAGCACCAGCTCACGGGTCCACGGTGCAAAAGTATATAACATATCCTGTTGTACCTTTTCTGGTTTCGATGTCACCTGCGTAGTCTGAATCACAGTATCCAATAATTTCATAATTTTCAGCATCAGGGTCTTTCTTGTAAACTATTCCACAGTCTTTTGTTGATATTAGGTATCTTAGTGTTCTCTTGACATTGGTTACATCTAGTTGTGTTGGGTTTTCAAGTTTTCTACTGCCATGTCCAACGGCAAATGCTATGTCGGGCCTAGTTTTGTTTGAGAGATATAGTAGACTTCCTATTGCTTCTCTATATGGAAAACTTTGCGTCATTTTGTCGTCGTCGTGTTCAATATTGTCATTGTACAGTAGTGGTGTTGATACTGATTTTGCATTTTCCATGCCAAATTTATTTGATTGTTTGAGCATATGTTCCTTGACTTAGTTTTATTTCATTTTCTTTTATTTCCATGTCCATTCCAAGAAACGTATTCACATTGTTTACCTTTGTAATTTCAAATTGTTCCTCTAGTGCTGTTATCAAATCTTTGATGTTTTTGGAATCTTTTTAAATCTGGTTTCGCCATCTAGCGGAGAAGTATATACACAACGGCACATAACCTCACATGTCAGTGTTATTGTTGATTGTATAAATCAGTGGGAGATCGTGGTAGATATAATAAATTATGGACGCAGGGCTTGTTGCAGCAACAATTCATTCTGAAGTCGTTCTCGTTCTGTGTTCTCGTTGCCACAAACTATTAAATTGCTATCAGTTAACCTACAACTTACTGGAAACTGCTATTCACTCGCCGGTACACGTGCAGATGGCGCCATACGCGCGCATACGCCGGAAAACGTAAGACAACAGGAGATGACATTCGTTGCGGTCGAGAACAAACTTTACGGTTTACGGAGCGTCACTATAATCGCGAGGTGGAAATTATGTACATTGATATTTTACGCTACGTTATTACGGTGCGGTCACGTCACTATACTTGGTCCTTTAATATGGTCCTATTTAACCCAAAATCAAGGGAAAAAAATTAAAATAACTTTATACTTTTGAGATATTAGACATTATAGCATTGTGTAAATATCAAGAGTTATTTTTATGTTTTTATGGGCTACATTTCTTTTTGTTTATTAAGTTAGCCTAAAAGTCCTAAACCTTTTAAGTGTTATGTTTTGAAAACAAAGGCCATCTGGAAAATAAGTTATTCCTCATTTTTTGCTCAGTATTTGATGCGGAATCTACCATTTCATATTTTGCCATCAGTTGTGAATCACCTTGTATAGTAGAGTAATTTACAGCTAATTAGCTGATGTAGGAATGCGTAAATTTGAAGACTTCTAGACCTAGATAGGTATCATAAAGTAGAAAACTGTATAGTCGCAGAAAAAATAATGTACCCACCCTACATTTTTTGTAGGATATGTACACAAAATACAACGTATTTTGTGGTGAAAGTCTGATAAAAATTTATTGGATATTTGATAGGAAAAAATCTAGACTAAAGTATTAACAATTAATGTACAGAATTCTTAAGTTTTTATTATAATATATAATGTATAAAAGCTAATAAATTGTGATTATTTTACATTATGTGTATTTATTTGTGACTATTTTAGAAAAAGTATGTTCTCTTTCTCTTCAGTGGCATAAAATAATGACTTTCAGACAAAAATCAATTATTTTTAAGAGAGTTCTCGTATGATACCTCACAGAACTATGCTTTTGTTGTAAAAGAGCATTAAATTTCCAAGATTTTTACTTCGTTTATGGCTTAAAAACTGGCATTGGCAACACTGACCAACTGACATTTGCTCACATTCTGCGCCTAACCTCAATTCCGATATAAACAAGAAATAATATTAACATTTTATCTTCGAATGGAGTGAAATTTTGTAATGGAAATCAGCGCAGATATAAACTTTGAAACATTATGTCGCGTCTGCATAAAACTATGCTTTTGTTGTAAAAGAGCAATAAATTTCCAAGGTTTTTACTTCGTTTATGACTTAAAAACTGGCATTGGCAACACTGACCAACTGACATTTGCTTACATTTTGCGCCTAACCTTAATTCAGATATAAACAAGAAATAATATTTATATTTTATTTTCGAGTGGAGAGGAATTTTGTAATGGAAATCAGCGCAGATATAAACTTTGAAACATTATGTCGCGTCTGCATAAAACGAACATCAGAATTGCGCGACTTATTTGGAGGAAAATTAGCCGATATGCTGAGAGAAACAGCCCAGATATCGGTTTGTATTTTTCTTAGGAATTGAGTAAAGTAATTTATGTAGTAACCGTAGGTTGACCAAGCTGATGGACTTCCACAGCAGATATGCGATCAATGCATACGTGAGTTAAGTCGATATTACTACTTCAGAAAGATAATTATTCAGAGTGACATAGATTTACGAGCAATTTTACGTGATCGTACTTACAACGACAACAACATACGCGATCTTGCAGTTGATATGAAAGAAAAAAATAGCGATAGCGACGTATGTAATCTTGGAGATGACGTGAAAGACAAGAATAACGACGACGACTTATGTGGTGTAGTTGATATCGATCAAATTAATGTGAAAGAGGAGAATATAGAGGAACTATCGGTAGTTAAAGATGCGGTAGATTCAGACAAATGTGATAGCACGTTTGTATGTAAAATTTGCAAAAAGGAATTGAATGATTTGCCTGCTTTGAAACGGCATATGAAAATTCATACGGATATTAATCCACGGCAGTGTGAAATATGCAAAAAAGTGTTGAGGAATCTGCCGGCGTGGAAACGTCATATGAAGACTCATTCGAACGTTAAATCTTTCAAGTGTAGTGTGTGCTCGGCGGCTTTTAGAGATGGAGGAAATTTGACTAAGCACTTGAAGATACATAATGTCGAGGAGAAAAAGTATCACTGCACAGAATGTGAACTACGATTTGTTGGGAGAAACCAATTGACTATTCATATGAGAACTCATACAGGGGAGAAACCTTATAACTGCAGTCTTTGCTCACGGTCTTTCCGCACACCTGCAAATATGAATATTCATATGAAGGTAAAACAAATTCTATACTTGTTTCACCATTATTAAACTTTTGCAAATAATGTACAGTTCAGAAGCATTATACCATTATCGTATACAAAAACATTTATTTGATGAAATTTTTTATTAATGTCAAACACCTTATGCCATTTTGTGTCCATTTACATGTGGGGCTAAAAAGCAGAAATACAACTTGTTTTTTAGTCAATTGTGAAACGATTCATGTTATTTTGTTACAGAGTATGATTGTCTTATTGAAAGTATCTGCTATTGTGACATGAACTGTAACTACTTTTGAATTTCGAAATAAATTATTATTATTATTATGTATGTAGTTGCAAAAATGGTCCAATCCCTTGGCCAGCTAAATCACCTGAACTAATCCCATGCTGTTTATTTATTTGGCGACTTGTTTACAAAGAACTTTAAGGGGATGTTCCAACTACTCCAAAGAACAAAATTAATGGAGTGCTTTTGTACAAAATGTGGTACTGCTTATGTAGAAATATGGTATTTCTTTTAATATAGACAGTGACGATACATAATACTGTCATAAGATCAAATAATTAAATAGATGGATAATTGTAAAACAAGCGAAAAATAATTTCACTACAATTTTCAAATATATATATATATATTTGAAGCTAGACGCATATGCGTCTAGCTTCAAATTCACAGTGGAAATATTACATTTTCTGGGGTCTTATGTTGTCCCGGTCCCTTATTTTGTTCTTCATGTTATCTATCGTAGCAATATAGCCATAAATTTAATGTTTAACATATGTCTCCACAGAAGGAAATCAAACACAGTTGTCAGGAGATCTAGCTTGCAAAGGGATTGGACCAGCAATTATGGAGTGGTATGAAAATTACTAATTCTTGGACTTGAAGAAATTCACAATCACAAATTATTTTGTGTAATTCAAATATGCAGAATGCCATTACTAAAAGCTACTGCATGAAGAGAAGAGTTATTACACTTATTACATGTATGCAGTTGATGAATTTCATCATGTGTAGAAGTTATAAATGTCAAGAGTCTTTACTTTGTTGCTTTGCTGTGCTATAGTCCATTTAATACCCGGGAGGAATAAAACCAGACGCCAGGTTCACACTAGATTAAGGTGACCATTATTATTTTGTTGAAAAGGAGGACATTTCGACCCAACCCAACCCTGGGAACCCTGGTAAACCGACTGAAATACAAATATATTTGAGTTATGATAACTTCTACATCAACGGGCATACAGGAAGAGGCTGTATTGATGGCGTTTGATAAAATATGGGCATTACAGCCAATGCCTAAAATGATCATCTTCGTCAATGTTTTCAATTTAGTATGCACATTATTTTTACCTCGCCTCTTACAACCACCAAAGTTGGTATTCGTGTTGTCTGCTGACATAGCCACAATTTTTTCATTTAAATTATGTTTGCATACAACTTTAAAGACATGACTTGCTAGGATATCAGATGTTTCACCATCGTCTAAATTTAAAATGTTTACTTTAATTCCAGTAATCCGGTCAAAATATCTAACCATTACTGGATAGAGTTTAATTTCCTTGTAATCCTACAGAATCGATACAAAAGACAATTTTTCTAAATCCTTTTTTAATATTTACTCACAGTAGTTTTTAAAAACCGAAACTATAATAGCTTCACATTTTGTTCTAGCACACGAAAATTTTGAGTTGTAAAACTTTTTAAGTAATTTACTAGTGCACAACTGTATGAAAGGCATTTGTACCTTCGCAAACACTTATTTGCTTTTCATTTGCAGAGAACATTGATTTTGGTAGAAAGGTTGTAATTTTTTTGCTCGAGGATGATGCAGTTAGATTTTGTTGGTGTTTATTAGTTTGTACGTGTTTTGTTATAGCAGATCGTCCACCAACTGCTATTGAAAATTCACCTCAACATATTAAACATTTTAGCAGCGTAGGGTCATTTTTGTTAGTTGAGATAAAAAATGGATCGGCAGTATCTGCACTTGTAAAGATGTAAATACATATTTACAATTTGAATTGTATGACAGAACACATAAGCCGTCAAAAGGAGGACATTCTAAAAAAAGGAGGACCTTAGGAGGGCAATAATAAAAAGGAGGGCAGGCCCCCAAAGAGGAGGACTGTCCTCCCTAAAGGAGGACGGTTGGTCACCTTACACTAGATAAAATCACCAGAACTGTCACCAGATATTTTTCTGGTCAAATTTAAATTATTTTGAGGATAACGTATTTAACAACCCCAATAAATCTCTTATGGATAGAATTTAAAAAGTTTTTTTCCCTTCTTAAGACTGTAAAGCCTTAAATAGCGCCTAAATATGTCAAAATGAAGCTTGAACAAATTTGTATACTTACATAAAAAGATTAACTAATCTATGCTACGAGTTGGTGCGTAGTCCCTTTGGCGAGAGTTATCGTATTCACTAAAATTTGACGATTTGTAATAAAACAAACACTAAGAATGTAAGAATGTAGGTTTCGCGAACCATGTTGTTCCCCCCTTCAGGGCAGAACTGAATACTGATATTATTCAGTTATTTGGTTATGATAATTCTAATGAAAACAATCCTTTTCTAGACTCACACACTGGAGCGTCCCTTCACCTGCGACGTATGCGAAAAATCGTTCCCGTACGTCGCCTCTCTAAAGTCCCACAAGCTAACCCACACGGGAGAAAAATCGTACGTCTGTCAAGAATGCAACAAATCCTTCGCCCAGAAATCACAGCTCACCGTCCACATCCGAAGGCTGCACACCCTCGACCGTCCGTTTATGTGCACCGAATGCGGCAAGAGGTTCTTGTTGAAATGTGAACTGGATAACCACACGCGAGAGCATACCGGTGAGAAGAAACCCCGTCGGTTTTCCTGCCCACAATGCGAGAAAAAGTTTGCCACGTCTTCCGAGCTAAAAGATCACATGAATGTCCACACGAAAGATCAGCAGTACCAATGCGATATTTGCGGGAAGAAATACAGGCGTCGGTCGGGTTTGGCGATGCACAAGAAGTGGCATACCGGGGAGAGGAAGCACGGTTGTCAGTACTGCGGGAAAGCTTTTACGATGTCTCAGATCTTGAAGAAACACCTGAGGATTCATACTGGGGAGAGGCCTTATTGCTGCGAAGTTTGCGGAAAGAGTTTTGCACAGAAGAGCACACTTACCACGCATATGAAGGTCCATAATAATGTGGAAGTTGTTAGTTAACCCTTACATGCCACATTATTTTTTTATATAGGTAATATATTGTCTCAACGTATGATATTCTTGATTTTATAATTTATAAATGCCAATATATTGTTATTACTTCATCGTTATTTCGTTTTATTTGTTTGGTTGGAGAATATCTGTATATTTTACAACAGTTAGTAATTAACCCTTCTAACGTCAGATGTGACCATATATTTCTCGCGCACCTATATCTTTTCGTAATAGCGGAGATCCGACTATGGATCCGACCAGTGTTGCCAACCTTTTGATTTCAGAATACTCAGCACGCCTGTCAAAAATTCCCATTTTACCATCATTTTACTCACCATTTTAATTTTTCTTTTGTAACACAAAAACTACAAAAATGCGTATACAAAAATGCATATACTACTAACCTATGTAAAGTGTAACATGTAATGCAAATTAGGGTTAGCACATATATATTTTCCTGATTTTAATAAGGCCCTCAAAATCAAGAATAAGTTTGGATTAATAATATTAAAAAAACATATATATACGATATAACACAGTTACTAACTGAATGAAAAAACAAATAAAAAAAAACTTTCTGGTATAAATTTTCCGTACAATGTGAATCTGAAGGCCGTAATTCAGAATTGGCACAAGTTGTTAACTAAATCAGTGATAAAAACTAGACACAATTCAAAATCTCTGATATCAAGTTCAGATTCTACGAAAGCACACCAGAAACAGTTTTCTTTGTTCGAGTTTGTTCATTGTTAGCCAGTATAGTCACTTGCTTAGATTATTGTATTTTAACGAATTTATATTATAAGTTATTGGAAACATATGAAATACGCTGATATCTATACTCAAAAGTTAATTGATTATATGTTTTTTTTTAAGTTTTATTAAGTTAATAACTGATATTTAAATATATTGTAGCAAAACAAACGTCTTTTATTATTTTTTTATATTAAATTCTACTTATTTTCAATGTTGAGCTGCTTTGGGCACGGGTTAGTATGTATTGATGGATGTAAATTTCACGAGAATTAAGAATGGATATAAATGAACAAATTTTTCCTTTAAAAAAAATCTTCAAGAATAAGCACCTCAAGCACCCCAAATTCGATTTTTGTTAGTAAAATTACTCCACTTGGCAACACTGGATCCGACCTCGAATCAGGGTTTCTAAAATTCTTACCAAGATAAGTTAGCGGCGAAACTTGGTAACATATAATAAAATTAAAAGCATCATGAGTACTACCAAATCCCCGTTTTTAAAGAAGAAGAAGTCTATGAATTGAAATGTAAACATCAGTCATAACTTAATTAATTATAGGTTAATAATATGGTGAATAACAATAATTAATTATAGTACGATTTTCTGCCCGGGCTGCTATTTCATCTATTTTTACTTTATCATACGCAGTATTATAAAGTATTGTAATCATGCCGAAAACAAAATTTGAGTTTTTAGCGGAAATATGTCCTTTTGGGTCTCCTGAACATATTTGACCAAGGTACAAAAAAATGTCTGTGTGTGTGTGTGTGTGTGTGTGTGTGTGTGTGTGTGTGTGTGTGTGTGTGTGTGTGTGTGTGTGTGTGTGTGTGTGTGCGTGTGCGTGCGCGCGTGCGTGCGCGCGCGTGCGCGTGCGCGTGGGGAGTGTGTGTGTGTGTGTGTGTGTGTGTGTGTGTGTGTGTGTGTGTGTGTGTGTGTGTGTGTGGGTGTGTGTGTGTGTGTGTGTGTGTGTGTGTGTGTGTGTGTGTGTGTGCGTGTGTGTGTGTGTGTGTGTGGGGGTGTGTGTGCGTGTGCGTGTGTGTGTGTGTGTGTGTGTGTGTGTGTGTGTGCGTGCGCGTGCGCGTGGGGTGTGTGTGTGTGTGTGTGTGTGTGTGTGTGTGTGGGTGTGTGTGTGTGTGTGTGTGTGTGCGTGCGTGCGTGCGTGCGTGCGTGCGTGCGTGCGTGCGTGCGTGCGTGCGTGCGTGCGTGCGTGCGTGCGTGCGTGCGTGCGTGCGTGCGTGCGTGCGTGCGTGCGTGCGTGCGTGCGTGCGTGCGTGTGTGTGTGTGTGTTATTTAGCAGTTTCATGACCAAGCTTAGAGCTGAAAAGCTTTTGACTCAAAAGGGTCCAAAGGAAGTGGATGTTTCCTCCAAGCACTTTTCAAGGATTTTGCAAATGAGCTGTAATTTCGTCAAAATGGTTAAATAATAAATTAAACTCGAGGAAATTTTGTATAATTTATGTCTATGACATTTTTTGGTAAAATTTAGAGTTTGGCTGCAGGAGCAGATTCAAATTGAGATCGGTTGTGTCGGCATTAAAACGAGGTAGCCAGGATTTTAATTCTAATGACAGAACTGTGACAGAACTAATGAGAGACAGTGTCATACGGTGATGTTTTGACAATAGCTCTGCGCCGGAACCACCTGACCAGCCTGGGGACAAGCAGGAAGGCAAAGCGGATGCAGGACCTCTGCAAATAGATGCTGAGCGGGACGTCAGCGATGAAGATGACGTTGAGCCCGATCAACGAAGGAGACGGCGAAGGCGGTGGCGGTAGCTGCGTGTGCGTGCTGTGTGTGTCCATGTTTTATTCCATAATATTTAGATCAAAACGTTTTACGTTGTTTTAAATATTTTAGTAAAGCATTTTTATTGTTTTATCGTTGTTTGTTTTTAAAAATATACCCGCCACGCTATTATTCACTCACTGGCGGGTAAATCGTAAAGATTTCAAATTTGTAAATACAATTTCGGATAAGCGCCCACGGCACAAAGCACCGTTTGTTTTATATCATTTGAAACTATGTTAATTCATAATGTGTATTTTCTTTAATTAATATATTTGTGTTAATGGTTAATGGAATCGCATGCAGCTAAACTATTAATTTTATATATTAGTATGATAAAGTCATGTGCCTGGCCACATCAGATTTTTTTAAAACTCATTTAAACCTGACTAGAAACAAACAACACCGCTCTTACAAATGGACGATTGCAGGTAGCTTAAATTCCGCTTTCTGATTATAACCAGAATTATTATCTAAGAAAATAGGGTGATGACTTTTGTAATGTATATTAAATCATTATTATTTTATACTTTGCCAAATTGCACGCGGTATGGCATAGAATGCCTAGGGATTTCATAGAATGCGGAATTATACAGATTGCCGCTAACATATAGATCGTCAAAGATGACTATAATTTCATATTTAATGCCTTCTAATATTTTGAAACATTTTTTCAAATAATATATTTGCAAAGCTTTGAAGATAAAGGTACTTTACTCTTTATGTCATTTTATTGTTTTTATATTTCCATATTTATATTTTTTTCAAATAAAATTTTTGCATAGCTTTTAAAATAAAGGTATTTTATATTTTCATAGTTTAGACAGACTAAGAACTTTTAAGAAAATTTTCTGAAAAGTTAATAATAAAAATTTATTCCATTGCTGTCCTACTTATGACGACAAACCTTATGATAAAAGAAATAAGTTTGCTGTGAGCTTGCTTTGAGAGGTTAAATTTCAAAGTTTAAAATAGCATAAATATTATATATGGGTACCAAAAATGTAGAAATATTTGTTTTTTTTGCTTTTTTAGTAATTTTCTTACGTTCATCTGAAAAATACGCAAAGGAACAGTTTGGCTATGTCGGATAAAAATGGATCAATTAATTACTTAGGCCGGGTTGAACCAACACTGATGATCGGTCGATCACGTTGATCATTTGGTTAGCGCGCGCCATTTTTGCATGTAAATTTGGCCTGCTAACCAAATGATCAACTGATCGGCCGGTTACCAGAGTTGGTACAACCCGGCCTTAATATCCACGGTCAACCTACTGTTATAAGAGCACATGTACTCTATTCAAACCATTTGACTTTCATTGTAATTTTTTAGTAACCGGGTGTTTGTCTATTTTGTTACACTAGCAAGTGCTTTTATGCGTGCCGTAAAAAGTTTCACAATTGTAGGGAAACACATTCCGCCAACCATTTCAATCAATAAAGTTAGGACCAATTAAAAAATCATTTTTACAGTAAAAAAATATTTATTGTTTTAAAAATGAATAATAATAGTTAGACTAATATTTGCTATAACTACGACAGAAATCCTTACATTTAAGCACAGAATACAATTAATACTATAATACAAATAATACAATTTCGTATACAATTACTTATATTAATAACACATAATTATGTTGGCACTAATGCAGAGACACCAACTTTTCCAAATGGGCCGGCACAGCACCTCTATACAAAATTCTATTTCTTTTAATCACACGAGCTGAAAGACAACTGAGCTTTCTCGAATTAAAAAACATGCGCCTATAAACACTTTTATGTTTATCAGGGACCAAATCGTAAACGGTTTTCCCATTCTGATTCGCCACATCGACATGAGCGCCACCGAGGACAAGAACATGCAATAAGTCAGCTTGAAACGGCCGCAACATAGCCGCGAAATGCAACGACGTATTTCCAACTTCATCCTGAACGTCCGGATTCGCGTCAAGCTTTAACAGAAGTCTGGTTAGATGCACACATGGTAAATTTCTAGCTTTACGATTCGAATAGCAGGAGAGATGCAGAAGGCTGGCACCAAAATCTAACTTTAGTTCCAATTTGACTAAGGTGTATAAAGTTTTGTGCATTTCATATTCGAAAAGTTTATCCTCGTCTTTAGTTTTGATCTTTATTATCTCAGTTGCCAGCTCTAGGGTAATTTCAACAATTCCAGTTAAAACTTTCATGGGTTTCCGCTTATCAGTATTGCTGGGCATAGCTTCCAAGCAAGTTTTACTCAATTCCAAATGGCGAACAATCCTGGCGATTACCTTCAGTAGTTCATCACGTACCACCAATTTCAATTCCTCCCTCTTGACCATCGACACAAATAAATCCCTGAAGGCGCTTAAAACAACCTTCATACTAGGATGAAATGGATTCTCTTGATACTTGTCAAAAGCGTAATAATAATGCTCCAAACAGCGGTCGAAAGTTTCTTCTACACCACGGTAACCCTTATACAGAATGAAAGAAGTCGTGAATGGATGCAGTGGCCGTAACACCCTTTCCAGAATAAGAAGCGCTTGAACCTCCATGGCGTCCAAATTACCCACCAATCCATCCAAGTCTGTCTTATCTTGGAATTCCATACAGTTTCCATGTATCGAGGAGTTGATTATTCCTTCTTTCGCTGGCTTTTTTAAACCTCTGCGGAAGCGTTCCTTCAGTGCTTGTTTCCAGTACAGCCGCGCCAAGGTAACATTACCATCATAGAAGATACTTGAAGCACCTAGGACCTCAAGAGCGTCAATTTTCTTCTGGTCGGTAAGAAGATGTGGTTCTTCGATTAGGTACGCCACAAGACTATGTTGGTGTTTGACGGCAGCGTATAAGATTGGGCAAGTTCCATCAAAATTTGCAATATCTAAGGAAGCTCCATACTCCAAAAGCATCATAAAGATATTGAAGTTTGCTGGAGGAAACGACCAGCAACACTCGTGAAGTGCGGTATTTCCATCTGAAGGGATTCTCTTGTTGACGTTGGCTTTAGCAGACAGGAAGTACTTCACTAAAGTTATGTCGCCTCTCCTGCATGCTATAATCAAACAGGTGGCGCCATCTGAATCCTCAGCTTCAACATCTGCTCCATGCGTCACTAAGAATTTCACGATGTCCAAATTTCCCAGAACGCATGCCATCACCAGAGGTGTTCTTGGATTAATATCACTATTCACGTTGGCACCATATGACACCAGTAACTTAACAATATCGAGGTTTCCTCTTAAGATAGCTAGGTGTAAAGGTGTTACCTCTAAGTATTCACCAGAGCTGAAGACTTTGGATGTTAGATTGATATTGGCGTCGTACTTTTCCAAGAGGAACTTGATGATGTTCTGATGTCCTTTTTCGCAGGCTTCGCTCAGAGGGGTGCGGCCACCTGTTTTTTCTGACGTCATAGACGACAATTCCTTCTGGGAGTAGATTGAGTGAAGATGAATAAGCACGTTTATGTCACCCATCTGGACCGCGCGATATAAAACTTTTGATGGTGACATGGTAAACTTTAACATTGTAGTTGTTTGGTTTGGCGTTGTACGAGGTGTCTGAAAACTGACTGGTCGAGGATATGGTTTGTTGCAATTTATAATATTCATTTTGGCAATGATTGGTATTGGAGGGGTAGTGATGTATTTAGAATTGTATTAAATTAAGATTTAAAAATATTTTACTTATAAACAGTTTGACATTACTTAATTATGTATTTAAATGGTGATTAAATATCACTCTAGTAAGGCAAGTCTAACACCAAAGTATGTTAGCAAAGTCAGTGTCAACAAATCAACAAATAAATTACTATCAAATTAGGCACTAAACGAAAATGAAATAAATTATCAAAATATAGGGTACTGGACTGTAGTAGTCATTGTTTTGCATTAAATAAAGTAATATATTATGACTGAAGTACTTTTATTTATCTACCTTCTCTTCGTATTCTCTATGTTCCCTATTATGAAGTAAATTACAAATTAATCACCTAAAGGTTTTGAAATGACAAAGCATGTTTACAGTATAATTAAGGTGACCAGATTTTCTTTGTAGAAAAGCGGGACAGTAGCGGGGCGGGGTGAGCGTTAGGTAATAATTAAAACCAACCGTCTTTTCAAAAGATCGTACCCGAAAATAGACAAATTCTAGGATTTTTATAAACACAAAAATTATTATTAGTATGTTTTTTTAGTTTGGTTGGTTGCACAAGTTTTTGTATTAAAACATATTTGTTTAAACAACACATACTTCATTGAATATTCGACATTATTTGCATTATTAGTGATTACTTGTTTTGCCATATTTATTTTAAATAAATAAATATTGTTTGATACAAGACAAAGTTTATTTCATTATCGTTTATTATTGGGATTAAAATTGTATATATTAAGTCTTCCCTTCAATATAAATTCTTCAAATATATGCCCTTTTCACGAAATAAATATTCTAAATAAATTTTTATTTTTTAAAAACATTTTTTTCAACTTATAAATATAGTAAGACTAAGATAGATAAATTATATAATAAATAAATCTTAAGGTAAAAAAATAACAAACATGTTCTACTCAAAAGACCCTGTACACCACAACAATATGCCAAGTTTAAAGGTACAGTTTTGAGAAAAAATACACTGACCGGCACTATCAAAAGAACGCTTATTTTTCTAAACTTTTGTAATATTTTATTTTAATATTTAAAGTACTTTGTTAAGAAGACATACATATTCTCAACATTTTGTTTTTAGTTCATTCCAATATCTTTTATAGAAGATAAACAATTTCACATAAAACTTAGCAATTTAAATTTGCTGTTAAAACTTGCAGCAAATGTTACTTGATTATGAGTGAAATACAAAATCTTGCTTCAAACTGTGTATATTCTACAAAAATTCAGATATTGTGATGAATTAGAAAACAAGATGTTGAGAATTGATATAGTTTTGTAAGAGAGTACCTACCTAGTTGTCAACCTGCGAGAGAACAAGTTTCTTAATTATCCCACAGAATATTTCAAACAGACCAAAAACACTATTTTTATATGATAAATTTATTTACATGTCTCAAAAAAATAATGAAAATCGGTCAAAGTCTACAAAAGTTATTGAATATCAAAGTTTAGCTAACTTTTTTACCGTTTAAGCCGGTCAGTCGACATATCAAATGTTGCTACGTGTTAGTGAAATTTTATACACGTATACCAAAAGGTAGGTTGTAACTGTAATTTGGTGTATTGCTAAGATTCTGTGTTATTTATTAAGTTTCTGTATATTCTTGTTTTGCAACCAAATGACAGGGGATACTGATTCCAATAAAACTTTGAAAATAATAAAAACGGTTAAAATTTTTAAAATAGTGCTATGTTGATTGTAAATGACAGAGGGAAGTGCTTTTTAGTCATTTAGCTCAGAGTCCAGTTGTTAACAAAAATGAATATTCATTTATATTTAGTATGGTATATAAGTTACCTATACTTAAGAGGAATCACTAGAGGTAGTAGCGTACTGCAAAACAACACTACATAAAACCAAACATACTGAGCTTAATTGTGTGTTAATACTCACATGTAATACATTAAATTATAGATAAAGGTGTATTAAACCGGGTACGAATGCCACTTTTTTTCATTTGCGTTCTTGTTTTGTTTTTTACCCTTGCTAAAGAAGCCAATAATTGGTAATTTTTGTTATTTTTTTTCCCCAAATCAGAACCAAATATCAAAAAAGCAATATTACAACATTTTGTATTGAGCCTTCATGAACTTGTGTAAAAAAAATGACAACAAAATATGAATGTTGTAATGATTTAACCGTTGTTTTTTTGAACATGTGAATGAGACGAGAATAACATATTTTATCGTCGTACGGTGCAGCCATCTGTTGGATAAACACCACATCATTTTCTTCGACCAATCATATTCAAATGGTACAGTCTGAAGCAGCAGCATGAATATGTAGCCAGGGGAATCACAAATATTGAGCAATTTCGGCCTAACAAAAATATTGATCGCATGTTGACACGGGAGGGGTAGGGGCGCCGCGCCCGGCAAACGAAAGCCATCCGAAAAATAAATTTTACCGTCCTGGTGCTACGTAGATAGCAGCGTCTCGCTTATAAATTAGGACAGCATGTTCTTGCGGAAGTGTATGTGAGCAACATGAATTGTTGAATTTCGACCAAAATAGGCTAGAAACCGAATACGAGAAATAATTTTTTGCCGTCCTGATGGACAGATGGACTCTACGAAGACAGCAAAGAGCGAGTTATAAATTAGGAGCGCATGTTCCCGCGAGGATTTATAGTGCAGTCCCCGTACGACACACGGATCGAAGAATAATCAACAACCGCAATACCTACTTACAATGTTACAACTACTAAATAATTAATAGGAGTTAAATAAATTATTAATAAGGTAATACATGTAATTTAATTTTTAATCAGTCATTTATTTTTCGTCATATAATTTCAAATATATTGGTATTTAGATTTAGAAAATAATATTAATACCAAACACTTGTCGCTTGGCAATCGCAATCTATGTAGGATGGTTGGCTTTAGTTCGACTTGTTATACAACATGTAGATATTATACGTGTAGTGTAATTCTTCGCTAATTAACTTCGCTAGTTAATTTGGGCAATACTCTCTTATAGGTGTAAGCGTGCCGGATTACCATATATGGCAAAAAACTTTTATAAAGGTGTTACACATCCGTTAACCGAAACTCTTGCGCCTAATAAGTCATGTCATGTAGTAAGTATGTAAATGTGACAAAAACGACTACACAGTATTGATTGATTGCTTGCGGTACATCATTTCCAAAGTATTTTTATGCGCTGAACCCAAATCTGACATCCGATTGACTAAATCAGGCTTTATTCACAAGATACTTCAACATATTTGAAGAGTAAAATTTAAATTGCATAACGTATGTACGCAGTACACTCTCCTACAGCGCGGTTTAATATTACGCGTTTTATGAAAACGCGTTATAGGAATTTGAGGATCGCAAATTTTGACGCATGCGCGTTGTACGATAATCGCGTTATATGAAGATGTAGTCGCAAAATTTTGATCGAGTTGGTAGACGCGAATTTCTATAATTTCTATTCGCGTTGTAGGAACGGCGTTATAGGAGAGTTTACTGTATGCGCAATCGTATTTATATAAAAATAATACAATAAAATAAATAAATATCAATTTTCTAGAAAAAATATACCCAAAATATGTTTTTTCTTGTAAACTTCGGATTTTGTGTAGTAATTTTTTATTCAATAAAAGTATCATTGTTGCATCTATTTATTAAAACAAAAGTATTGGAATGGAAATAGAAAACGTAAGTAAATATGTACCTACTGAAATGTATAATGACTAAAATATTCAAATTCATTTATATGTGGTATCATTACAGCCACCAATAATAGCGAATAGTTCAATAAAGCAATTAATTAATTTGTATCTCTGTATTGCTTTGTGGAATTGTATTTGCATTTAAAATATACAAGAAAAGCATTTCAGAACATGCTATAGTCACATACACAAAATTATTAGGAAGCGGTTCGGCGCCAGTCGACACCGCACGGCCCCTTTGATGTTTGCCGCAAAAGAACCGCCGGTCCCCTAATATGATCAGTGCGTTGCTTGCATTTTCTGCGGAGTGTACAGTGGGCGCGGCTTGTTCCCTCCTCTCGCGCCTCAGTTTCGTCGAACTTTTGAAGCCGGTGACTAACATTTACTCTTAATGAGTAATTCATGTTTTTCTTTGTAAAAAAAATACAATTGTGAAGCAACAGTTTTCGATCCCAAAACGCTGTTTAATAATTATAAAAATGTTACTGCCTTTTAACAAACGATTTGAAAAAGATTGTTTGAACGAAATAGCATATAGTTCATTTTTCGTAGTAATTCTCTAAAATTTCTGTAAAAAATAATATTTTATAAAAAGCGGGATATTTTTAAAACTCCGCGCGACGCGGGACAAAATATGAAAAAGCGGGACTGTCCCGCCAAAAGCGGGACTCAGCGGGACTCAAACCCAATAAACACAGTTTATATCAACACGTAACATGATATCTAACCTCGTTAAATAGTACCTACTATTGTAATTTGTAACTATGGTACGTCGTTAACTATTGCTAACTATTGCCAGTGTCCCGCCAATGAGTATTAATTGGTAATTGATATTTATAATTTATGTTTCATAATTTTCTTAAAAAATGTTTTTTTTAATGTATTAATTTAATTAATTTTAACCAATAAAGCCTCAATGGTGCTGGGAACTACAAACCTAAGAATTGCTTTTTTGCGTGACAAACATCTTTAACTTTAATATAATCAAAAATAAAAAAATAAGCTAATTATAACATTTAGGCCTCTTGCGGGAGACTTAAATCTTTTTTTCAGTTTGTCCATATGTGCGTGGTATATGTAGATTGTAGGTCCATAGAGACACCTCTTAATTAATTTGAAATTTTGATTTTCTAAAAAAAATAAGTTTTTATTATTAAAAAAAAATGTTCACCTTAATTTGCTTGGACATTTTACCGACATTAATCTCCAACATCAAAACCTAGTACGGTCAGTACTGGATTGCCAAGTAGTTCATTATATTTTATAACTGAGTCTATTTGGTAATTTTTGAACAACCACGTTACAACAAAAAACAAAAAAAAATTGATCGTTAACTTTTTTTTGGGGTGTCAAACAAATTTGAAAATATGTTGGTTTACAAACCTAAAATGTTCTTTTTCTGATTTTGGCTTCAATAAATGTTTTTATGATATTATCGTAGTAAAGGGTTTTTTAGAAAATCCTTTTCAAGTTTTGCAAGCGCGTTGAGGTTTTACTCCGATAGTTTACCGCGCAAATAATTTTTTACCAGCTTAAAATAGGAAATGTACCCTCGGCATTGCTGACTGGTCCTGTTAGGTAGGCTGAAATGTAATCTTGAATCTTGGAACTTCAATGCAAAGAAGAGTGTAATCTAATCACTGACTATAGGAAGTGTTATTTCATTACTGTTAAACGAGCGACCAAAATTGCCACGTGTCCTATTAAAGAATCTAGCATGCACAAATTAACGAAATTCTATCAAGCCCGATTATGTTTTAGGGAAGCTAAAGTTATGTTTTTACTATTTTTTGACTTTTGATGTAGGTACGGAACCCTAAACGATGGTGTAATGAATAATTCAATTTTCACGCAATTCAAGAATCGCATTCTCAATGCATAATCTTGCTACATTACACTATGTCCAGTTTTTTTTTCTGTTTCAAATATTCATATATTATATTATTGCTTCTTTTACCTAAAAGTACAGTTTCCACATTAGGAAAAACAATAATGTTTTCTCATTGATTAGCTTCGTAGGTACATAATAAATGGGTAAGTAAATTTTCAACAGGTAGTTTTCATTAAAATTCCACATTTTCATGTAAAAAGAAAAAAATGCAACATCCTACGAATATAAAATAAAAAATGGAGTGCTGGTATAGGGCAGCCACAAACGTATTATTGGTATTTATTTCTAACAAGTGTAACTGCGATACTGAATACACTAATATTACTACACACATATTAAATTAACATCAGTAATCCGGTCTTATTATTTTCTTGTTGACAGGACTGTGGAATATTGAGAATATTTAGAAAATAAACTGCTTCCGGGTTATGCCGTGTGTCAAGTTTTGTTAATGCTGATGTTTCGCGAACCATGTTGCTCGCTTCTTCAAAGATAATTGAATACCAGTGTTCAATTAGCTTTGAAGAAGCGAGCAACATGGTTCGCGAAACGTCAGCATTAACAAATCTTGACACACGGCATAACCCGGAAGCAGTTTATTTTCTAAATGATTCTGGCCGTGAAAGCCTACGTACTTAATTGAGAATATTACTGTTTTTTTTGCGACCGACACAAATTGCAATCTGGTGATTGCAACTAATTTAATATGTGTGTACCAAGTAGTGTATTCAATTCAGTATGGCAGTTACACACATTGTACCATATCGATTGATATTGAGCAAATATGAAGTCTCTTCTGAATCAACTTTAAAATTAAATTATAGAAATAAGTGTTAAGATGTTCTTGGAGCTGTGATTATCAGTGGGGTAACTAGCATGTACAACGTGTGCGGCGCACACGGGCCCACGCCCAGGGGGCCCACCCGCCCCTGAAATTTTGTTTTTATTTTAGAAGCGTCTAAAGTCTACAGAAGATTTTAAGATTTGAAAACTTCAAACCTAAGATAAGCTGCATTTCAAGTTACTGCTTGGTTTCGTAAAAAAATTTCAGAATGTGTGAAAAAAACGTATATAACATTCAGTTTTATCTACCACTAATGTATCTTCGGAAAAGTATGTCTGGAAATTTTTCTCCTAATAACAAATCTATCGACGATTTTCTGTATGGCGGTATATAAGGACATAACCACCTTGTTGGCATGTGCCTTAAAATAACTTAAAACTGTAACTCTAATCTAAGTCTAATATGCTCATCCCCAAAATCCAGGACATTAAGCGTCCTGCGGAGGTCTTACGAAGGACGCGAAAAATTTAGGGATGCATCCAGGATGACCTGCGAACACCAGGGCACCTGGCAACCCTAGCTCGAAACATGCACATATAACATAATGAATTACCTTAACATTCAGGCCACAGACTGTGATTCAGGCAGCATCTCTACGTGCTCGTCCAGTATGTCCACAGTTGGTAGCAAGACGTTGCACAACACAATTGTTTACACACTTTGCAAATGCTGACGCTTTTACAACAAAGAATTGCAGTGAATTATAGGTATACTAAATTAAATCAAGTACGAAAATTGTCCAACGCCGATTTAAAACCTACCCGCACAAAGTAAAGCACGTTACTAAATGTAAGACGCAACTGCGTCATGCGTGTGTGATGTTGTAGGAAAACACTCTCGCATGCTGGCAAGTTTTTTTGCGGTTTATCTGTGTGGGATAAAATGGTATTGGATATATCCAGAAATATTTGGAATCGTCGATTTTGACAATTCAAATTGTAACAACTTGATCAAATTAATTGTTTTTTTTGTCATAAACTCGTTACTTGTTACGATTCAGGGGCCACTTGTCGTTCGGGGGCTTGGGCTAATGCCTATTTTGCTAGTTTTATTTTGTTTTATTTTGCGTTGTTGTCTTTTATATATTCCTTCTTCATGCTCTTAATAATTTTAAAGGACAATAGATCATAAGGTAAATGTTTGAGAAAATATGCATGAGACACTTTATTTTCAGTGGCATTTTATCCAACAGAATTTCCTTCTGAATCAGTGCTGCCATCTATCGTCTGGTGAGTGGTGTTCATCGAGCTTGTTTACTCAAAGTTACAAGTTAGGTTATGTAAGGTTATGTTAAATGACCGTTGTTAAGTTTGTGTTTATATGTAGTAATATTAGTAATAAACAGCAACATGCCACAAGAATTACACGTCGTGAGTTGTTACAAATGCCACATGTTCCAGGTAACAGCAACAATCTAATACAATTTAAAAACTTACATTTGTTTATACTCATAGGTGGACATCGTAAAGAAAGTAACACGATGGACTTGCAAGATGTGTGGAGAGAAGCAATCCTTGATAAAAGTATACGCCAAAGGCTCGGGACGTGAATGTCGAGAGGTCGCTCAAAATTTAAACAAGAAACAGATTACGCTAAATGAAAAGTTGGGTTATGTTGAGTCCGATAGTGAGTGTGAGACAAACGCCAATCTACCTGAAGTTGCTAGTGGTGGTCATGTTAATAAATGGTCAGAATTCTTAAGTACGGAGAATAATGATATCGAAGATGATCTTGATAATAGCTCAAATAATGGTCGGCACGTCAGTAAAATATCTACATTTAATAGCAGAATGAATAGGAGCGATACTGATGGTAATCCCGTTGGAGTTTATAGTAGTAAGAATAAATGGTCTGAGTTTTTGAATGAAGAGAATAACAAATACGATTATAATAACATAAATGATGATTATAATTATGATGTACCTTGTAAGAGACGAAAGATATGCAAAGATTCTGTTGATATTGGAGAAAATACTGCTTATAAAAGTAACATTTTAACACAGAGAAGCGATGATGATAATGGGAATAAGTGGAATGTCTTTCTTGACCAGAAACTTTGCCAAGTATATGAAAAAGAAAATAGGATTACGTTGCCTGGAATAATTAATTCAAATGTTAAAGATTCCGTTGAAAAAAGCAGTACCATTCCAAATATATTTGCTGATAATGAAGAAGATATTGATTCCATGTTAGATATTTAATACGTTAATAAAGTTTTATTTGATTATAAGAAACTTGTGTTTTTTTAAATTTATAATCCTATTTCTTTACTTAATGTATCTACTTACCTATTGTGGTACATTGCTGGTAAACGGAAAATGAGTAATAATAAATAAAACACATAATGGGGTTTTAAAATTATTGCCTTTATTCTTTATTCATTCACTATTACACATCTGTATGAGCCTTATCACATTTGTTTAGTGTCTAAATAATAATGTAGATGTAGACCGGCGATTGTAAAAAAGATAAACGCTTAATTAACAGATTATTACTTCGTTGCATCATTCACGGCTACAAATTATTTTCGGCAAATGCTACCTTACGACAATACATACTCGTTAGTTTTATTTCTCCAGCGACAGGTACCTAACTAAATATCTCGTAATATTCATCATAATATACATATCGTTATTACAGTATAGTTATCATAGTAATGATTGTTTGAGACGTCGGTTTTATTTTTAAACTTACGTACAAATACACATATAAAGCGTAAAGCTCCTAAGAGAAGGCCTTAACATTCAGTTACACAAGTAAAATCAATAAATTAGAGATCACAATTTCCTATACAACAACGCAACACATTTATAAATTCCTATTCATATAGACTTTCCTTCTTCTTCCTCTTACTCAGTCATACGGTTAGAATGCAACGGTCGCACCGAACGGATACTAACAAGAACGCTAGTATTAATTGTACAATAAATAAATAACCGTAAGGAATTGGTAGCGACTGTTCAGTGAGTCCTCGGCAGCGGCGTCGGATAGTATCGATTAGTACCACTTCTTGTTAGATCCCTGCGATGGTACGTGCTGCTTCCGACGTTCTCTCTCCCTAACCTGCCGCCATTCCCATGCCTTCCGCCTCCTCCATGGCCTAAATAGAAACAAGATAATGTCAGAAATATACAGTGAAAATATTATTTATAATTTTTTTGTGATTTTGTTTGTGGTACCTACATTGAGAAGTAAAAAAATGTCAAACTTATAACCCCGCTAAACAAGAAAATATTGCCACAACGTTTCAACAATAATAATTTTCTGTGACTTTGTAATATTGGTGTTAAGTATTATGTAATACAACTGTTATATCTAGGCAACTTATGTCCTATCGCGGTTATGTCATAACAACCAATATTACTGAGGCATCAAAGTTACATATTACATACAACGTTGTAACATTGTTGCAATATTACAAATAATGTTGCCAACTTGTGTTTACAAAGCTGTTTAAATTTTGTAATGAAACTTGCTAACTTGTAACAAGAATTACAAGTTAGAAACTCTGTTTCTAACAACATTATTATTACAAGTCAGTACAATATTTTGTAATTCTTAAATAACATAATTACAAGCCAGTAAGTACATTCTTTTAAATATTTTCACCACGTTATATTTAAAGTATAACAACATTTTTTGCAATATTTGAACAACATTATTAATTTAAAGGATATATATTTTAGTGTTCTCCCTGATTACCCAGGGCGTATGATGTATCTACAATAAGCAGAGAACAAACATACGTCGATATTGAACAATAGGCCAGGAAAAATGCCAGCATGTTGTTGTAAAAATATGTTGTTGTTGTAAATATTGTTGTATTTATGTAGCTAAAATGTTTCAGTGTAATGTTTCAATATTGGAAACAGCTTCATAATGCATTTATGAAGATAAAATATTGTCAACAAAATGTTGTCTCGAGATTGTAACAATATGATTCACTTATGTAGATAAAATATTGTCAATAAAATGTTGTCTTGAGGTGGTAGAAATATGTTGCAATTAAATACATGAAATGTAGTCAATGAAATGTTGTCTCGAGTTTATAAAAATATGATGCACTCATGTAGATAAAATGTTGTCAATACAATAGTCTTGAGATTGTAATAAATAAAACATTATGATGTAATTATTTCCGTATTGCAATAATATGATGCATTTATGTAGATAAAATGTTATCAATTTGTGGTCTCAAGATTGTAAAATTATAATAAAATATTGTCTCAAGGTTGTAGAAATATGTAGCATTTATGTACTATCGTAAGCAAAAAACGGGGACAGCAAAGACATTTATGTTTTATGTCACATGACAAACGCACTGACATGACATTACAAAGCCCAGTTTAATTAGTGCAAATGAGAGAGTCTCCGTTTTTCATGCTCACGACAGTACATAAAATGTTGTCTCAAGATTGCAAAAAATATGTTGCATGTATGTAGCTAAAATGTAGTCATTGAAATATTGTATTGAGAATGTTATATAAACATTGTAAAAACATAAATACATTTTTACAAGTTACCTTTTTACAAAATTACAGAAAGTTGTTGCAATATTGCATGTTAAGTGGGACCATTATTCATTTCTGACAGTACAGATATAATCTGTCAAAATTATGAATGATGACTGTAAAAAATACAAATGAAAACTGTCAAAATACATATATGTACGTCAAAAATTATGCCAGGTACAAAAAAAAAATGTAGACTGTACAATATAATAGGTTAATAATACATATGGTGACATACAGGGGGGATGTAAAATTTAAATAAATCAAAAATTACAGCCACAACCTGGATTTGAACCAGGCACCTTTGCATCTCTAGCAAATAAATATTACTTTGACAAAGTATGTCGTTCAACATTTTCATTTGTACAATATAATGTGAATACAGTTTTAAATACAATGACAGATAAATAATTTAACCAATCAACAATCAAATCATTTAAAATTCCGGAAAGTTTACACAAGTTCACTAAAATCTATTCCAAATTGCACCTATTAACTCGTCTTTAAGTTTCAGGTTTTAATTATACACTTTACATGAACTATGGATGATGCTACCTAAACGCTAAGCATTCCTTTTATATTACGCATGCCATTTATATTACTACGGTTACTTACTTTGGTACTTTGTATGATCGATTGTTATTATATGAATCGTACTGCGGACGCGATGAGTACTCAGACTGCAATGGAAGCGTTCTGCCCGCTAGATATACAGTTAATTATTAAACAATGTATGATTGTATGAGCTTAAAACTATAGTAGTTGTTAATCATTAAAAATTATGCCACACCAAAGAAGCGCATGATAAAAAAATACAGAAGTAAGCAAGATAATTAGACATCTATTTAAAATATTATATAGGGAAATAAATAACTGTCAAAGTTACAAAAGACAAACATAGAAATGACAACTGTCAAAAATAGAAATGACAACTGGCAAAATAGAAATGACAACTGTCAAACAATACGTAACATTCAAAAGCAACAAAACCTAAAAGACACCCACTACTATAAAGATTATAAATTAGTTATTCTAACAGAAAAAAAAAACTAACCGTTAAATTCATTGTATCTCCGTTTCTTTGATCTGTGAGTATTTGGATTTGGCAGGTACGCATTCTGGAACTGACTAGGTCTGCGGTTTGTCACCTGCGGATACTGATGATGATTCGTGTGACGCAGCGTGCAATCCTTTCCCCTACAAGCCATTAGCGCCTTGAGCTGGTCATGCAAATAAGATTTTTCCTCCGGTTTCAAAGAATCGACGCGATTTTGGAGCTCAAACGGATCTGAAATATTGAGATTACTATAACACTAATACAAACAGTGTTTCTGTCAAACTTAACCTTAAAATAACTATAACTGTCAAAGTTAACCTAATAAACATATAACTGTCATATAACTTACCCATTCTAAGGTTATAATAAGTGACCATGCCAGTAACAAACTCGCAATATAAGATGTCATGGGTGGAGTTGATAGTCCGAAGACAGTTGTAGGTGTTGTTGTTCGCGTTCATGCAAAAGCAGAATGGTCCGGCGGTCCACAACGGTGCGGTTTTCCAATGGTCGTTGTCATGTCGGAAACAGTGAATTTTCTCGGAAGTGCATTCCTTTTCAAGCTGGGCCTTCTTCCTTTGTTTCCTCGCTTTTTTGCTCATCCTCTCCTCTTTTATTTTGCGTTTTCTCTCCCTCTCCATATCTTCTTCCTCGTCCTGGGCGCAATAACAGTGTTCCTCTTCGGCTGGTCGTTCTGTGGTCATTCTCACCTGAAGGAATCATAGGAAATAGTTAAGAATGCCGAATGATGACATATTATTCATTTTGCTCAAGAGTGATACATACCTTAGGTGAGGTTCTGAAAATATCTGCGAATGACGGTGTTATTGATGAAGTTGTTGATGTTTCATCTAAAGGTGTTGATATTTCTTGCCGCCGACGTGTTGGATGAACGCGGTGCGTGTGGTTATGCCTATTCAACGAAAAAAAAAACAAACAAATTATGGTAGTGCTATTATTCTAAATACTCTTAGTTCTTACCTTGTAGGACGACGAGTGGATAAGTCAGCCCGATCTGTAGTCCAAGTTAAATTGAAATCAGTCTCATTAACCAAATCATCAAAATCAGTAATATTAAATTCACTTATTTGCGGCCTTCTTCTTCTCGAATCTTTTCTTCTACTGGCATGCGTGGAAACGTCAATCTTTTCGGTTGTTGACGAAAGTTCCCTCCGACTCCCAGCCACGAGTGAATTATCCACTATGTTATTGCTAGAACCGGTAGCAGTTCCTTCATCGCTTGTATCGTCTTCGCCTTCCGGTTTGGCGTGTTTCAGATGTTTTCGAATTTCCTTCAAACCGTCCAACTTCTGCTTCAGACGTTGTATCTCCATTTCTATTTGTTGACGCTCACGCTTCCAGGTTTTCCGATTCTGGTAGACCTCTGAGGAGCAGTTTACGTTGCCTTTGGAGACGCGGACGCAACCGTGCGGCACATCGTCGATTGCGTTTGTTTGGATGTTGATTTTGGGACCTATGTGGACTTCTCTTAGAGATGCGTTTGCTTTCTATAAATATAGAACAAAAACTACATATTTAGGTACATGATGGACATCTTTGTAAATGGAAATCCGATAGGAAGTCTTTTGCCAAGCAATGGATTGTACAGGAATGTAAATGAAGGAAAGACTTGGATGATTAGTTGTATACAGGGTGTGTATAAATTGGCGGAAAAACAACACGTGGCGATGTTCTTCGCAAAATTCTAGTCGACAATCTTTATATGAAAAATTTAAAATATTGCAGCGTCATTCTTGTGTCATCAGGAGGACATTTTAACATTTTAAAACTTAGCGTTTCTTATTAACATTTACCATGACAAATCAGCATTTACCGGAAATGTTCAAATTGAAAATCGCCTGTTTCTACACAAAGCTGCAATCTTTGCGGAATCGTTTGCAGTGCTGGCCTTAGCCTCCTCGGCGCCCTCGGGCGGAGTATTTCCGTGCGCCCCTATGAAAACTACAAATTAAATTTTTTTCAATATCAGTACAGAAAAATAAAACAGCTGATTATGGCAACTGAAAAAACGTATATTACAACATTACAAACATAATTTGAAGCTACTTTTATTAATGTTCGAAACTAACTTTGCGTGCCTTTTTATTGGCGAATTCTTTACTAAGATGAGTAAGAGCAGAAAATTCTAGATTATTAGCGACTTCCTAAATAGTACATTTAAATTAGTAAAAAGAAGAGTAAAAAGTGTTGGATTTCAATATCTATGGCGTCCGCAAATTTTACTAGAGCTTGGAATCCATCCCTAATTCATCCCTCACGTGCACGTTCGCGGATCTGCGCACTTACCGCAAAACGGTCACAATTTCATAATATTAGCTCCCGAACAATAATATTGTTTATAAAATTCTGCACTAAAAAGGTATTTACTATTTTTATTTGTATACAGTGGTTTTCAAACTACGAGTGCTCTATTGTGAGTATTTTTAGTCCACTATCGCGGTAATAAGTTTTGTTGAATATATACAAAACTATTATTGATTGAATTAAATGTAAATATAGAATTATTAACGAAAGGACATGTTGATTTTGGAATACCCCTGTATGATGGAGCCTGGAAATGGCGGATGAGTTTAGTAATACTGAAATAATAAACATATTATATTATATTATACAGTTAGCGCGTGATGTAGGGAAACATGAAAAAATCTCTGACAATGTTTGTTGTTTTAAAAAATCCTCGTACACGTCGATATTTAATTATTAAAATACACATTGCTGTGAAATATTCAATTTCCGAACTGCAATTGTTACTGAGTTTTGATGTTACCGACACTTGCTTTAAATGGCAACCCCATTTTTTCTCACTGAATGATGGTATATCATTTAATTGTCTAAATGGTACCAGAAATATTTTAAATAAAAAGCTTTACATAAGAAAATTTTCGAGAAAAAGTCAATTCAAAATTTTAAAATATTGATGACTTTAGGGATAGTAGCTTTTGTGAATTGAATATTAAATTGCGTTTTTGGTTGAATTAACTGTCCTGAAAACGAATCAGGACTCCAACATTTTGTATGGCGCAAGGTGTTCGAAAAAGGTCGGGTCAAAGTGTCAAAACACACTATTTTGGTAATTTATACAAATTTATACCAGCTGTAACCATTATCCTAGAAACCTCAAAATGGTCTCATAGTAAACCTTAATATTTACACTTTGACCTGCACTCCCAAAACGTTGTGCCCAAATGTTCTTGAAGCATTTACTGCAATCCTTTACGTTCGTACGGCTCCATAACAGAATTTAATAGAAAACGCCTATTCACTTTTCATAAACAAACAGAAGTTATCAGTATTATCCTAATCCACTTTTTCTCGAAAATGTATGGCGATACATTTTATGAATTACCTTTAAGACAAACTAAGACAGAGCTTTAAATACCAGTGCAAAAAATGTGGGGTTGCCATTTAAAAAAATGCCAATGACGTCAAAAGTCGAAAACAAGTGAAGATAGGAAATTAAATTTGATGTAAATATTGTATGATAATTAAAAATCGACGTGATTTTGTCATGTTTACTCAACGCGCGCGCTGTAGTGTGGTTCCTTAAACTGCAAACTCCTATATTGGGGCACTTCAATTAAAGATCCAATGCATTTAGAAAATGTAGAAAATACCTTTATTGTGCAGAATTTTATAAGGATTAATAAAAATGCAAAATTGTGATAGTTTTGCGGTAAATCGTGGAAATCAACGAACGTGCACGTTACTTTTAAGGGTCAAGGCTCAAATAAAATTTGCGGACACCATAGAATATTGAAACTCAACACTTTCCGCACCGGATTGCAAAATGGTAATAGCGTGCCAGTAGAACATTTTCTACTGCCACGGGTAATACCTAGTATTGGATTTTTTTCTCCATATGCCCGTTTCGTCTAATTTAACTGTACTAAAACTCGCCAGTCAGTCTTGACATATTAGAGATCTTAAATATGTTTTTGTTAGTGTAAGGGTGGGCGCGAAGCGTGATAAGAGCCCAGCGTTTCATTAATTGTTTGATTTTGTAGCAAAATTCTGGTTTTTACAATGTTGTTATCATAAAAGTGTTTTTGAAAATAAATATCTGTCGATCAGCATCTTAAAAAACTTAAGGCCGGTACTGATCGTTTGTATGACTTCGTTCCTGTCTTTCCGACCTATTTATTTAAAATTGAAAGGTCATCAATGCTTATTTTGTGATGGCTATGTGAGCACACAATGCACGAAAAATGAGAGATTTTGCAGTGCTATTACTGACAAGTAAGCCGGGATGTTTGGGTGCGTCACAAGATTGTTATCTCGGGGATAAACCATTGATAGTGTCAAAACAGTCGGTTAAACTTGGGTTAAACATAATTTTTGACGTTTTTTGGATGTCAGTTGCGGTTTTGGGGTTAGAATTCCTTTAAAACTCACCTGTAATCCAGTCAATTCATGTTGAATAGACGCTAGAACAGAGTCAACATGCTCCAAACTATCTCTTTTGACTCTATGCGTTAACTTATCAATATTATCGCTGTGCAGATGGTAGAATATGATATCGTGTAGTTGAGTATCTCGCTTAACACGTAACGGTTGATTGCTGGGATGACTTTTAACAGCCAGTTTCTTGTACACGAGTTTCTCAGCAGTGAAACATGCGCACTTCTTGTGGGTCTTCTTGTGGTTGGTCTTATTGTACAGAAATTGGGATTTGCACTTGTGCTTCCTCCACCTTCCATGTTCGTACTCACAATACCACTGCTGACCTTGAACGCATGGCGATTTGAAGTCGTCTTGAGTACATTCTCTTGCTAAGCGTTCTAGTTTATTAGCTGGCTGTGATAGTTCGGGTAATAGCCGATTGTCAATGTTTTGTACATCGGTGGCTGAAAAAAAGGAAATTTATTGTAGTGCTTCAAAGACCTAAGAGCTGAATTAGATTTATATACCTTTGACAGCATCTTTTTCCAAGTTTGTGTCGTCATTAACTTCATCATCAGTATCTAAACCATCCAAGTCGTCATCTTGTTCAATATCATCATCTTCATCGTCGGATAATTCTTCTCCAGACTCGAAGAATGTTTTTGGTGATGATGTTGTAGTGCTTGTGGTAGTTGTATAACTAGAAGCTCCAGTACTTCCTATTTCAGATGTACTGTATGGAGAAGCTGTTGTGAAATTAAAGCCATTTGCAGCTGCTGAATACCTGTTGGCTCTTCTAGATTCAGGAGTATCCCTTCTACCAGAACTGAATGAATGAAAAAGAAGTTAGGGATTTATGAATTGAAGATGGAGAAACTGTATAATGTACCTTTCAATAAGGAAGGTATCAGGCCATTTTCGTTTTCCTTTGTTCAAGAATAGGGGAAGTACAGAGCGTCCATCCATATGAGGTGGGCGTTCAACACCAGCCATTGCTAAGAATGTAGGCGCTAAGTCAATGTTGAGGACGATGTCGTCTACTATAGTACCAGCTTCAACGCCTGGTCCACGGATTAAAAACGGTACTCTGACGTCGAATTCAAATGGAAAACTTTTTCCCTGAAACAAAAATACTCAAATGATGACAGTTTTGGTTGTGGATTTAACTTTTCTAAACGATTTTTTTCCTAATATTAGTATAGTATTGATTCTTTTGAAGCAGAATGTATGTTTCTAATTCTTATAGACATTGTAGTGCAAGCATATTTATTGTTTCAGTTTATGTTATTCGAAAAACATCAAAGAGAGAAGATTCTAAATATCCATGTGACGAAAAATGAACAGTTGCGTAATGTGTAAACTGTTTAGTCTGAACGGAAATGAGAAATATACACAGCGAGAAATGTTCGTACATATTCGTAATATGCACTCGTGGATCACATAAATTAATGCAAAAATATACAATTTCTGTTTAGCTTACTGATTTAGAGGCTACTGAGCTGTAGATTAATAATAAAAATCGATGTTAAGTGACCATATGTCGACATGTTTACGTCATGCGATGAATGATTTAAGATTTTTGAAGGATTTGTATGATTGCAAACTTTTCCTTGGTTAATTTTGCTCAACTGTCGCTTGTATTTTATTTTTGATAGTGATTAAAGCTGTTAGCTATTAATATTTTGTTAAGGCTCCCGTCTCAATACTAATGGCGCGCTTTTCTACGAAGCATGGAAATTAAAAAAAAAACACACCAGATGTAGATGGCGCCACTATAACTATATCTGAATTAAAATATTAAAACTGGAGTGATGTTGAGTTTTCTAGTCGATGATATAGTACTTTCACAATCGACATATCAAAAAAGAGCCAATTTAGTAAAATGTAGAACTACGCCGTACCATCTAGTTTTTGATAGCTGAACATTCGCTATTGTAAACATGTTTCTCAACTCCCTACATTACCCAAAAATGCAATTCTAGGGAAGTTAAAAAACAACTCGTGCTCTTACAGCACAGTTTAGACAACTGCTATCGCAAAGGATTTCTATATTTGTAGTCCATATTCTTTTAACAGTAAAATTTTAATAAATAATCTGTTTAAATAATGAAATCATTTCCGATGGCGGTTGCATGAGGTTGCATACCTACAGCATCGAATGTATGTATTACTTTGGCGTTTTGAGGATATGAGACAGGAGCCTTAAGTTTTGGAGAGGATACTCCATATTCTAATTATATTTAATGAAAATTTAACAATTATATTCATGATTAGAAATACAGCGTAGGTATACAGTTACATAGAACATTTGTATTTATAAAATGTCTTTACAGGAGTTAAAACAAATGATTTTGTGCGCTACTTATTTATTTATTACTTATTTAATTGCAGAAAATACTTATAAAACCTAAAAGTTTATAGACTACGGTGATTTCATATAATTTAAGACAACTTCATTTCAAGTCTCTTTCCAATTTTTGATGTATTGCCTGTTCTTTTTTCAAGAGATAATAAGTGTGTTTCGAAAACTGTAATGGAATAACAATATATACATATGTATTTGTTCTTAAACATGAACTTAAATGGATGATTCTAAGAATAATGCACCCTTTTATATCTGTAGATATTATTTCTCAAATCGGAAATATTTGTTTCTGGTTATCTATTGTAAAGAGCGTTGTCAAGATTTGCGTTTTATATTCGCGATTAAAATGAACATCTCACTCATTTTCTTATTATGTATTATGTTGGTACTAACCATTCAATTTCAGTTACATACTTTGTGTAAAAGTGTGAGAATATTGCAATTTTTTTCAAGGTTCCATAATAGTTATTTAACCAACAAGTATATTAAAAAAGCGATTAATGATCGCGACTGGTTAACGCACGACCGATTAGCGAGTACGTTAATTCTCGAGATCATTAATCACCGTTTAATATTCGAGTTGGTTACAAATTTTTTTCGTCGATCGTATTCTTCTGGCGGTGTCTACATATCGACCCATGCAACGAAGACTATAGTAATTATATTTTATTCGTCAATGTCGTTTGAGGTTATACGACCATTTATAATTTGACACTGACAGTTGGACTGTGTGCCTGGATAACGGAATGTTTTGATTGGATGGTTATATTTTATATAACCATATAATGAAGTCGTTTGATTGGCTATAACAAATCATGCATTAATAGAAATAGTGCATTTATAGAGCTTTTTAATAATAGTATATTATTTGACGAGCACATAACTAGGATATAAATCGCGAACATGCGAGCGACTTATATCCGTTGTGTGCCAGTCGAATAGGACGTTTTATCTACGACTCATAAATTCCGTTTTATATCAAATATTTTAAATGTATTTGTCATTGATGGCGAGGCGAACTGTCACATAACTGTCATCCACGTAGGTTTTGACCTCAGATAATCTGAGGTATTGACAGACTTTGACACTAGGGTTGTATAATGATGATAGTTAGTTCAAATAATGAAGTCATTATTTGAACGAACTGTCATTATTATATAACGCTAGTGTCATTATAATCATTGGCGTGTATCATGATGGGGATTATACAGTCACAGGTACGTATGCAATGAACTTATTATATGAGAGTCGTAGATAAATGATTTTCTATTCAGTAAACATACTCATAAATAAACGATCGACGGAAAAAATATTATGAACACACTGTATGCAAAATAGTGGTTCTATGTCATGAAATTGATCAAATGTTTTCTTCTAAATTGAACTTCGACCATATTTCCTGTACTGTTTGAGATACTTTTTGTTAACCTGGCGCTTTTAGAAAAATAAAACAATAACTGCAAAACTAATAATTAATAAGATAGTAAAATTCTTCTTGTGTGACACCAGCCCAAAAACTTAAATTTCGGGTAATAAACACGGTGTTTTATTTTGGACTTGGATATCTATTTTTGCATTGAAGTGTTTAACACCGATAATAGGTCTCTTGGTTTAAAAACCAACACCTCCAAATTTTGTTTAAAACTGCACACCACAATGTCCGATTTCATATTTGCTCCATAGCTTTTGTTGAATTGGAGGTAATAACCTTATAATAAAACTTAGATTGGAACATAATTTTGATGATCACATCTTTTATTTGCGAATGTCTCTCCAGGTCAAAATACATACCTTTATCAACCCAAACTGCCCCAAGTGATACCCATGATCTGACGTATAGACAATAAACGTATTATCCAACTCTCCCAATCGCTCCAATTCATCCACAACCCTTTGCACAGCAGAATCCACAGACTGCAGCGTCTGCAGACGCTTTGTCATCAGCAAATCAGTAAACTGCCTATGTATAGGCTGCATCTTCTTGGTGATCTGAAGAATCCACTGCTTGTCCGGATTAGGAGCATGGTCGTAGGAGGGAGTGCTGAAATGAAACAAAACACCAGCGTTAAAACAAAAACGAATAGCGGAGGTGGTGCGCTTAGCACTGGTTTTAATTTATAGCCCCCTTATTAGATTGTTTAAGGACGATTTAGCTTCACGGCTCGTAAATTAATTGCACGTGGTCGGATAACAGCATGAAAAAGGAGCAGATAAAATGGCTCGCGGAGTGCTAGAGGCATTAGATGGAGTAGATGCTTCAATGTCCGTCCGCGAGAGAGTCAGTCGCGATCTAAAATAAGACGGTTCTTGACCTTCTCTGGCGATTAAGGGCCGTTAAATTAATGGCTCAATAAAATTTAATGAATGGGTATAAACTGAGATTCACAAAAGAAGTCAGTCACATTCAGTTAAACAGTTGATTTATTGACGTTGATGGATAAAAGGAGAATTTACGGCGTATTAATGGATATTTATATGTGGCATACTTGTGCAGTAAGCTTTACATATTTCCCATGGGCGAGTTATGGATTATGGGCGCAGTTGATGGTGTTTTTTCCGGGTGCGCTTAATGTGGTGGATAGAATTGCAGATTGAAGTCGAGAACAGCGGCACTAGAAATAATAGGAATGCCGCAACAATTCTCAAGAAAATGTGACATACAGAGCCTTTGCCCAAGAAGAGGTAGGTACGCAAGTTGGTGCATAAAATAAGTCCTAACAAAGCTGCTGACAATGCGCCAAAAGCCACTACAAATTCTTCGTTTTTAAAGCAGAAGAAATGTAAACATAACATAACCTGTTTTACTAATATATCAAAATATGCACAGTATAAATACTAAATTTATGTTTACATTTCTTCTTCTTTAAAGGCAGTGAATTTTATGAGTATTTTGGCGCATTGGCAACAGTTTTGTTAGGAACGTTTTGTTTATTATTAGGCACCAACGTACGTACCTAACTTCTTTTGGGCAGAGGTTCTATATGCCATTTTTTAATGTTATGTTGTAACTCTTATCCCTGAAGTTAAATAAAAAAAAACCTCAAAGGAAACTTATTTGGTTAAAAAAAAACTATCCAATGCTGATTTTCTCCCTGGTCTTTATAAGGTTAGTACCAATATCACCAACGTCCGTTTGAAACCGTAAGTTGACAGTTAACTTCGACTATAATAATGGAAATGCTAAAATATTTTCGCTTCATTATTAAATTCCATATAATATTATTTATAAAGGGGATTGGTTTCTTTTTGAAGTGGCTGTTATTTCTATTAACATTATTGACGCGTTTGACATTTGGCAGATACGTAGTGTCAAACGTCCGCTGTAAGTAATGGATCGCTTTACCCTTGAGGAACGATGGGAAATCTTAAACAAATATTTTCAAAGTGAGAATTTTGTGATGGTTTTGTGTTGCAAAAAAATATGGGAAAGGTAAGAAAATTTTCGTGAGGAATTAAGCGCGTTCAGCGGCTGATATGGCTCCTCCAGCGTAAAGAAATTTACCTACGACCGTATGTATAAATGTCCCTTACGTCACGGACTGTTTGTTATATCGCATATGACAAACTTGTGGTTTGGGTTGTGCTTTTGTGTTTTTAACGCACGACATAATGTCAGCACAACTCAAATGTAGATCATTATTTTCCTATTTGATTATCATTTCCCTCTTGTCACAACAGTTCAAACGCAGTTCCCCACAGTTGAAATAGATGTCGCGCGAATAACTAGCAATAGATAAAATACATTATTGTTGAACTGTCAAATATACTAACCTAACCTAATACATCTACTTCTGTCGCAATATTTCTCCTTTATTTAGAGTAAGTGATTGGATATATAATAATTGTCGGTCGTAGGTAAAATTATGTACAATACTCGTGCTGTAACGCATATTACGTGCTCGTGAAAAATAACAAAACTCGATGTTAACTTTCTACTCGTACGTAATATGCTAATTACGGCTCTTGTAATGTAATATACTATTATAATACAAAGTATTTCAGATTTTTTGATACTTTCAAGTTTTTGCATATGCCAGACAAAACGAAAATGAACGTTGTGCAAAATAAACAGAATACAAATTAATATGTCCATTCGCTTTAAAGTATTTTTTAACTCATTCTTCAATAAAAAAGAACACGTTTGTGTCTCAAAAAGAAAACATTTTGCTTTTTAAATAATACAATTAATAAAAAATATAATGCTAGTAAATCGTTGTTAGAATATCGGCAAAACTATACCAGCAACATTTATTTGTGTCAAAAATATATTAATTTTCTCCAAACAAATGTTGGAGTGCTTTGGCTCTCTGTGGTCAGACTGGTCTGGATGGGGGTTGGTATGCAAGGTGTGGCAGATATGCTACAGATCCGCCCATGACCATACTGCGCGCTCGTGAATGACTGAACCAATAAAAACGTTGGGGAGCGCAGGGAGGGGACCTATACTGTAAAATATTCTTCTCGCCGTATAGTTAATCCATTAGCAAATTGGTTATTTTTGTGCAGAGATATAGGAAATTAGAATGGTATTGATAAGACTTAAGTAAGTAAAACGTAAACGTAATGTTTTCCATTCTTCGAATTTACACTTGACGGGCCAGATGTCCTAGAAACTTGAGAAGGGTTTCAAATTTAACCTCATATTTAATAAATTTTCCTGAACCAAATGCTTCTCTCAAATACTTTTTTTCACAATATAAATAATATACCTACTTAAATACTACCACATAATGCGATAAAACTATTCAACATATACATTAGGTATATTCAAAATAACAGTTTTTATTGGGGTTTTTAAGGGTTAATATATATTATTATTATACTTATTATTATTATATTTCATTAAAATAATACATAAAAATGACACTTTGCGAAACAAATATGATTCACATTTAGACGAAGAAAACAGCATTACAAACAATATCATGTAACAACACATCACATGGTCAACGCAAGGTGATCTATTCATCGCAGTGACAATATTGAGTTTCTGGTCAATTGGATGGTTGGAGTGAAAATTTGAAAATCTGCCAGAGTTAGTTTTTTTCTGGCATTAATCCGTCCTAATCTCACCACCATTATTCCAAACTAGATTATATACATATTATATTTAAATAATCTTTACGAATGAGACAGCCCAAGCAGGCTATATACTCATCATTCATTTTTGATAAATACCACCCCTTTATGCGCTGGCATTTATATACTTCCAGAGTAGGGATATACAACTCTATAAATAACGCGATGTCGGGAAAATCCATAACGATTCATCTCGAATTTCAATATTCGTCCGCTTTTCGAGTAATCCTCGCCGAATAAAAAAGAAGTCCTCGCAATTCTTTCTGATGTTGTCGACACTCGAATCCGTGTTCTTTCAGTCCTAAAATCCCGGTCTATAAAAGGTTTTCTTTGTATTCGTTCTGGGAGTTTATACCGAATATTAAAAGCACCGAACAAATGAATATCGATCCGTTGCCCTCCGATCTCTAGAGTCTCTCGATGCTTTTATCAAAATGTCTCATTGTTATTTTTTCAAACAATGATTAAGGCTTTTGTAACGATTGTCATTCTACTCTCTAGAAGTCTAGCATGATTTATTAAACAGCGTTTTAATATTACTAGCATTAACTAAGGCAGTGGAGAATACTAAACCCTACACTCTACACCAGCGTTTCTCAACCTTTTTACTCTTGCGGAAGCCTTTAAATAGGGTCTTTTAACGTATTTTAAAGAAACGCAGTTCAGTGATTGAATATTACTTACTACTGTGAAATTAAAGTATTTTTCCTGTAAAAATTTAAAAAAACCATGTCAAATTAATGTGATTCTGTGCTAATTTCACAGGAATATGTTTGTGGAATATGTGAATTCTGTAAAACCAGTACAGAAATTTATCTGGTATCCAATAACCAGCTAGGTTACAGTTAATTATTCTTTCACAGTTTTTTTGGTAGATTACTACATCATTTTCTGTAACATTGCAGATATTTCTCTCTAGGTACAAGCTTATTTGTTCTTTTTAGTTCCGTCAAGTATTACCAAAGGAAGGAAGAAGAAAATACAAATCAAATAATGCGAAAACGAAGCATACTAAAAGTACCTTTTACAAGTAATTAAATAAATACATACAGTATAAATTTAAAAAAAATCATTGGCCAAATACAAAAATTAAGAAACATTTATTCTAAGTACAAATTTTTATATGTACCTATTGATAACAAGTTAATAATCCTTAAGAAGTTAGATCCATTTATAATACTGTTTTATTAATATTTTAGTATTTTTTAAGGTATTGAAAAAATAAATAACTCCTTATGAAATATTTTAGTCAGGACAATAATTACGATCTGCGAAAGAAAGTGTGGGAATAAATACCCAAGTAGAAGATATTTATACACACTAATTGTATCTATAACAGATGATCTCTGTATTTTCTCTTAAAGTTTGTTAAATAAGAAAAAGCTTGCTCATACATACACAATGTTGAAAATTAGACTGATACAAGGTAACTTATAACTCGAGGTGAAAATTAAATGCAAAAACATACCAAATTATAAATAAAAATATGTGAAGCACTTTTAAATTTGTTTCATTGTCAAAATTAGTACTTCAATTTAATTTAATTATTTTTGGTTTAATTAAATGCAGTCACGAAATTTGAAATTACACTTTAGTTTCCTGTCCGCATAAATTTTCGTCTATACATAATTGGAACTCACTCTGTATATTTATTGATTTTCTGTGATGAGGACCGACATAATTTTCGTCATAGAAGCTCAGAACTTGTCTGGTGATAGGTTAGTTATCTTATCTGGAATGTAAGATCATATTGAAATCCACCACCTACAACTCGGTTCTTCTCCTAAAGTACCTACCATTATGAGCAGCAGATTCAAATTATAGGTTTATTTTGTCACACATAAATGACAAGACAATGACAAGACATAAATATTGAAAACAAATAATGTTGACCAATAACTCTGCCAGATGGTTGTTTCCTAGAGGTTATTTTGTTTTGATGTAACAGATAATTGTAAGTAATATTGTCAATTTAAGTTAATGAATAGTCTAGAATGTTGCCCGTTCGATGTAATAATCGAAAAAACAGTGGTATATTGGGTTAGAAGGGCTCCAAATCAAAATTATTCATGGATCTACCTTGTTTATTAATGCAATATTGCAAATAATAATCCCATGCTAAAATAATACATAAAAATAACACAGAATAATGTGCCTATGAACCGGCGACCGTCACCGCTATTTTTTACTATTTTTCCGCGGAACCCCTGACGATCACACGGAACCCCGGTTGAGAAACGCTGCTCTACATCAACCAGAAGGTATCTATATATTTATTTGTCTAATTTGAGGTATATTTCATACTAATATAAATATATAACTACCTACAAATGATATCCAATGTAGAATCATCCTTGTTGCTGTAGGCTCTTTAATTTCAATATTAAACTTGTATGTAATAAGTATGTATGAATAATGAGTAGCAGAGTATCTGGAATTGAAGCAATTATGTAACGCCATAAGATATTTGCGACAACTTATTAAGTGATTATGCAAATACGGCTTTAGCTCGGGGCTGTCGCCCAATTACATTACATTTTAAAATTCAGCATGGGTCACGGTATATTTAATCCACGGTTGTCACGCACAAATCCCACACGCACGCTAACGTCGGCGTTAAATCGTGCACACACGATTTATGTCGCGCTTGATTGGCTATGGCTATACCTTGCCTTCTGATATATGTCAGGTATATTGGTGGTGCTACAAGTAAAATATTAATGAACAATTCTATAGATTAAACTTTACGAAATAATAATCTCTTGGCTTAGTTTATTTTGTGAGAATATTTGTTTGTAAATAAATGTCTTTTATCCAAGTTTCCTTTATCTTAACAGAAAGAAGAAAGTTTTGCATAAAAGTAGTTAGAGCCTTTCTAAACTGCTAAAATATTTTCAATATTACATGAGTTGCATTTAAGCATGATGAATCTGTCTTTTTAATAGAATATGCAGGCATATCCAATATTATAAATACTAAAAAGAATCTTTACTTACGACCGTATGTATAAATGTCCCTTACGTCACGGACTGCTTCACTCGCATATCGCTTATAACAAACATGTGCTTTAGTTGTGCTTTTTGTGTTTTTAACGCACGACATAATGCCATCACAACGCAAATGTAGATCCATATTTTCCTATTTGATTCTAATTTCCCTCTTGTCACAACAGTTAAATGCACAGTTGAACAGTTCCCCACAGTTGAAATAGATGTCGCGCGAATAACTAGCAATAGATAAAATGCATTTTTGTTTGTCGGTCGTAGGTAAAGTTATGTACAATACTCGAGCGGTAGCGCATATTACGTGCTCGTAAAAAATAACAAAACTCGCCGCTTCGCGGCTCGTATGTTAACTTTCCACTCGTACGTAATATGCTAGTTACAGCTCTTGTAATGTAATATACTATCTCAACTATAAATTGCAGTAGCAGCCTGAACAATGAATACCAAAATTCAATTAAACCACGCTATGACACAATATCGGCCAAAATCGATTTAGTGTGTATTCGACAGTTTTCGACGATTTTTACCAATTCATAGCATGCTTTTTTCGTTGCCTTGGTGATTTGGTAAATTGACGATCAATATGTTTTTTTGTGTTCAAAATGTCAACCCGGATTAAATACACAAAAATAGGAACGTTTTTCGGAAAAACTAGAAGTCATACTCACTCAGAGTTGGGCATTTGTCAAGCAAGTGATTGAGTGATGACACTGATACTGATGACTGATAAGTGATGATTACTTGTAGTGATGATTGAATAATTACCACTCATTAGTCATGATTAGTGGGCAATGAGTAATGAGTAATGTTTATTAAAAATTGCAGTTACTAGGGTTTGTCGGTTTATTAAAAACTGATTTTAAAACCGGCTTTTTGTGAAAACTATCTATGTCTAAAAGTAGTAAGAAAATTACCTTCAGCCGTGCTGAAGTTAAAATACCCCCACCGTTAAATATTTAAAAAAATACAACAAGTGAACCGATTTTGCCCATTCACTAACTTGTCTTTACTTTTTAAGAGATAAGCTTGTATACCAGATATCAGATCAATTACTTCAAAATTACAGCAGTTGTCGTGTACACAGACGGACAGACGAACAGACGGACAGATTCCTTAAGCGTGTTACAAATCTTATGGCAAACTCGATATACCCTCACCAGAGTAAATGTGTGGGGTATAAAAAGGTTTTGGATACTAGTTTATAATTACGAGGCAGAAAGGGGATACCCTTGCCTCTGATTCAGAAATTCAACAAGTTAGAGATTTACAATCACAACTAATATGTAAAAATAATGAAGTATTTCATTAAAAATTGCCATTTTGTATTTATATAAGTAGAATATTGTATGTAACTATCCCGCAATTTTTTTAGGCAGTTAATTACATTCTAAATATCACTCTTCATATGGGCTTATTGGTATTTTTCAAATTCTTGAAAACTCACAGCCGTTTGAAATTTAAACAAAAATAAAATAAAATAATAACAATAAAATAATATGTCAAACAATCGAAAAAGTTCCATTACAATAACAAATAAATAAATATAAGTAAAATAATAAAAATAAAAGGAATAACCTAATAAAGAAACAAGTATATCCATATAAAACTGTCATTCTGAAACTTTTTTGGCGCTTTTTTACGTATTTTATAATAACTTTTTTCTCTATTGACATGTAGATAAAACAGCACAGTACTAACAGCAAAACACAATACATCCATTAGATTAGTGCCAAATACTTTTAAAATCTTTCTCCTGTAAAATTTACCTCTTTTGGAGTTGCGTCACTATGATTACTTGCAAATCAGCTATATGAAAGACGAAAAGCTATAATTATCAGATAAATGCTCATGAGAAAATCTAAAGTAATAGAAAAATTGATTCATAGGGCATTTCAAGAACTTGGAGAAATAATAGTTCGAAGACACTAAATGCATAAATTTCAGTATTTGAGGCAACCAACAAAAGCCCAAACAAAGATAGAAATGTTTTGAGATCAATAAAACCAAGTTGACTATACCCAGTTGGAGAGTTATTTCTATTTAATATATTGTGATATATTTGATTTTCTACCAAGAATATGAAAGTTAAGTAATTATTCACAGGAAAATTTATGTTTAGGTAAGTTTAGATTTGAATTTCCAGATGTTAGATTTTTTTAAATAAGATTTTTGTGTGTAGTAGGTAGATACAGTTTACTGATTTCGCCTGCAAAATTTCACAATACAGTTTTTTAAAATTAGAAATTAAAAAACCGGGTTATTTTAATGTCGTTCTTTAACAAAAACCAAATCACAAACGAATGTAGCACGCTACTGTTACCAAATCTTTTTCCACAATTTTACAAGAGGTTTTCCAAATGTTCCTCTTAAGTCTGTATCATAAATTTCAGTCATATAGACTAAAATAATAATAAAAAATTATTCAAAATTACTATAGTAAAACTGCCGACAGCGCCATCTACAGTATGCAAGGTAGCCTTGTGATAGTCGAATTTATCTAACGCGTAACTGTAATTTTATTGAAAGAAGAACAGCAGATTACTTTTTAACTACTTTTTTTACGATTGTCATCACTGACTCACTATAAAATTATTAATGTTTAATAAGCAATACATATTTAATATATTAATCATGAGTGTCAATGATCTCTTTTATTAGTTGTTTTGGCCTGTTTTGCCCAACTCGTTACTAATCTCAACATTATTCAAAAAAGGCATTGTTTCTTCATTAGCACTCCTGCATTTCTTGCATTTCTGCCTATGGCGTCGATCACCCGGTATATAAAAACTTCCGACAGTGCTCTCTAGAACATGTAAATATTCTAATAACCTCATGATTGTTAAAGTCTCAAAACTATATATAAAGCTGTACTTGTAAACATTCCTTATCTTCGAAAAGAAGCATTTTGAGCATTTTTGGTTTAATTCCAGTTGGTTAGTTCCAGTACCCAAACTAAACCAACACAGCCTTAGCAGAGACCCTTAACATTCCGCACATCCTGTATAGAAGAAGATGAAAGTTTCTACCATGTGGTTCATGCCCAGGGCAAGAAATAACGATGGATTTTATGGTCACATCCATAAACATAATATATCTGTAAATTGAGTTAAAAGTCGTTAAGAATATGGCCAAACGGGAACGAAATAGGATACGGACTTTATATAATATTATCCTATATAAGTACTCGTAGGTAATGAAGCGTGGCCGAGAGGAAGAGAACTTAATTATCTGTGGTATTCGCACGCTTGAAGGGACATTAAAAGGCGCTTCTGTCAGCACACATAGCCAGAAAAGAAAGAAAAAAACGACTACGAAGAAAGTACGGTGGAGAAACCAATGGTACCGCAGTACGCCGACAAAAAAATTGAATGAAGTCGGCTTCTGCTGGTCGGCTGCTGAGTGCCGAAGAGGCCGACTGATTTGTTAAGTGGCGTGTGAAGTGAAACTCGCCTATCCACTTTGAAAAGACTTGTTAGTGTTGGATAAGATGAATGGTTTATTGTTCGATTTGTTTGCGGAATAAATGTTCTTATTATTTGTTGTTACATGACATTCGAGATATTTCTAAAAATATACTTTTTGCATTTTTGTTTTTTACTTAATCATGTTTATTAAATTTATTATAAGGACGTATTTCACATTAATAAGTTGTTCACTAATGTAAACGATATTCTGTTTATTGTCTACATTATACTTGAAATAAAAAACAAAAATTTACTTTACTATTTGATATTTATTTTTTACTTTTTCCTAATCGAAAATATGGAAACCTTTACAAAACGGAAAATAGAATATTCCATTTAAAAAATGGACTTTAGTCTGGTCCTTACAAATGAAACATTCTGTATATTCAACTGTTGTCAGAAGTGTGCCTTTTCTTGTAAACTCATTTCTTTTTAATTGCATTCTTTTTCAGCCTGGTAGTTTCTGAGATTACGTTTACCTACTTCACGTATTTTATGTGTTTGCGCATAATTCCCTAACGCATTGACCGATTTTGATGATTCGTTTCCTTCAATCTTAACGGTTGCTACTTACTGGTGGTACCATATTAATCAAATTAAAAAGCTAACCATGAACTTAGAAGTTGATGTACTCTGAAAGCGGACAAGGTAACCTTTTAAGAAAGTATTTAATAAAAATGAAAATGTTTAACGACATAATTTGTCAAATTAATATTTATAGGTTAATTGTGGGTTAATAATATGGTGATATACATCCCGCCTGTATGTCACCATTTTAATAAAAATGTTTGGTGTACGTGTAGGATTAGTTTGAGTTATTCTGTTCCTCACAACAATTTTATAAACATATTTTGCACTTAATTTTATTTTTATTGGAATGAATTTTATTACAGATTATACACTGTGTCTTATGGGTGCTTCTGTTATTATTTGAGATAGAATGTCGGTTAAATGGACACAGTCGTGACTTTTTGTATTTTCTCTAATGAGAAAATAGTTTAATACAGATTTTTTTTGAATAAACAAAGAAATTACATTTTATAAATAACTATTTTATTTGTGGTCTGTTTATTTGTGTTTTTACATAACTTTTCTATTTGTGGTCCGATCAATACGTCTTTTTGATATCTTATAGGTCGTTTTTATTTACATTTAGGTTTTCAGTTCAAATATTTTTCCCAACAAATTCGCTGGACACAAATAAAACTACTGTTTTTCCTATGTGTGCAGCATTTGTTTGTGAGTAAATTGATATGCATAACCCATATGTATAATACAATCACAATATTCGAGTAGAAACTTAATTTATTAAATTTGTTTCTTTTTTTTCCTGGTAGTATTTTTGTTTTCCTATCAAATTTAATATTGCTCGGTTGTATTATTCTGGGTCAAAATTGGGATTATTTACATGTAAGATATTTATTGCACAGAATTATTTGGAAATATTTTTGTATGCAATTTTTCTGGAGTCGGAGTCGGTCCACGAAAAATATCTGGAGTCGGAGTCGGTCCACGAAAAATATCTGGAGTCGGAGTCGGTCCACGAAAAATATCTGGAGTCGGAGTCGGAGTCGAGAATTTTTTTACCGACTCCGCAGCCCTGGAGTTGTGACAATATTGTCAATAGTATCAAAATTTCTCTCAAATCCTAGCTAACTAGTTTTGATGCAGTACGAGCGATCTCGATCAAATAGAATTTGCTCATTCAGCTAAACTATTAATTTTACCAAAAAATGTCACAGACAAAAATTATACAAAATGTTCTCTACTTTAATTTATTATTTAACTATTTTGACGAAATTACCGAAATGGCGGCTCATATGCAAAATCGTTGAAAAATGCTAAGACTAAACCTCCAGTTCCTTTGTACTCTTTTGAACAAAAATTCTTTCAGCTTTAAGTTTGGTCATGAAACATCTATATATCAAATTTCGTCGCCACAAAAAAACCGGTACACACAGACACACCCACACACACACAGACATTTTTTGTACCTTGGTCAAAAATGTTCAGGGGACCCAAATGGTCTTATTTCCGCTAAAAATCTCAAAATTCATTCGACGCTATTACAATACTTTGTCATACTACGAATGATAAAGACAAAAGTTTAGGGTTTACCTTCAGACCTATTTGTTTCATGTTTCCACTAGGGTTGCCAGAGCATTTCCTAGAAAGAGAACATGTCCTGTTCCTTGACGCTGATCATTCTTTTTCTTTTTGTTTTCTCTGCTCGTTGCACTTTCTTGTGTATGTTTTGCTAAGATTGTTTATAAACTACTGTTAAATAATAATGGTATATTTTTAAAGAAGTTGTAAAAGTTTTACAAGAAATATTGCACACCACCGGGACTAAGACGAATTCGGTTATACGTTATTATATTATAAACTAAGAAATCTAGAACACTGATGTACTATAGGTTGCTTATGTTTGGTAACCAAGTTATCGCGCCACATACAATACCAATATTAGTAATCGAACTGGTGGTAGATATGGGGTAGGTGGGCTGTTCGCCAGTTATATGCCCATTAGCATTAATAGGTTATAGTAAACAGATTATTGATTTAGGGTTGAAGATTGTATTTAGAATTATATTCATAGTCAACTTTTGGTAAATAAGTTACAACGTCCCAAAAGTTCATCAGTTACAAAAGTTCATCCTAATAGGGTATTCCGGTCATGTCAAAATTTAAGCAGATATTCGGTTTAATCTATTGCACAATTTATGAGGATTCATAAAGTTAAGCTATGAGCTTTTTTATTTAGTTTTTCTATGAGATAATTGCAATTAAAAGAGCATTTCGTTTGAATTCACCGACCACCCTCGGAAATACACGATGATTACCGATCCCTAGTAGCGGTGGCAACAGCGCACAGCTCTCGAACAGCTGATCGGCCAAGTTGGCGGTTGGCGACCCTGTTGTTTGACAACGAAATAAAGGTAACTTTTTTGAGAATGATTTGATCATTGAAACTTGAAGCCAAACATCTCTCATCTCGCTAGTCGGCAATGTAAAGAAAATCTTATCAGGAGTTACTGTTCTACTGCTGTTACAGCCCGGCACAGAACAATGTCGGCGTTGGAGTTTATACATTTTGAACAAGTGTTTGATATAACCTCAATAACCAAAGCAGGTGTCAACAAACGAGCCATTCTAAACGTTGACACAACAGAAGACAAAAATTTACTACGTGCACCCTAGATATAGCAACGTCGTCAAGTCGCTCACTTTGAGCGGTCTTTGTGACGTCACAAAGACCAATCCTAATTCAAACTTCGAACAACGATTTCTCTTAATTTAAAACAATGTTTGATATTTTACTTGTGAAGTAGCAAACAATAGCACCCATACTTTGTAAAAAATGACAATTTCAAAAACACCGGAATACCCTATTGTTTGAGTGACATATTTAATGTAGTTTGATTGCTTGTTTGTTTGTTCTGATCGATTAGCCAAATAGTATTATAAACCCACTATATTTGATCTTCCGATTGGCTAATCGATTTGCTCAAACACTGAGATAGCAAAATAGTACTGTTTCGACTATATCGTAATTTTATTATAGTAAATAGTATCTAGATATCCCTAGGGATAAAAGCTGTGGTAGAATAAGATTGTAAGGATGCTAGTATTGTAGTTAGAATTAAAACGAATAGTCTGCTCGTGGTAGTGGTTATGTTCAACTACCACGGGCCACATGTGGACCAAAGAATTAGTGAAACAATAAAGTTCTTCACCGAACCTGTCGTCTTTTATTTCGAACACTTAATTCGCATAACTCCTTATTCAGGTAAATAGGGGCCCTTCTATTCTATCCGAGAAGTGGATTTAATTTTTGAAATAGGGAACGATAACTTATTAGAGTTATCGGTTGTTCAACGACTCTATTAAGAGGCTATTGTTTCAATACGACAAGATCTGGTAATATTCTTCTTCTTTAATAAAAGGATGGAAATGAAGACGAAGATCATCTTCAAAGGCAGCAGTCTTTTTGCTATAAAGTGATTTAGAACTCAGTGATTTTAAATTTCCATGACTAACTGATGTGACAAAAAGCGTTATGGGGTCCTGAACGGAAAACACAAAAAAGAAAAAGAAAAATTGTGTTCAGAAAACATGAGAATACGTTACGGCGTTGGCACTTGGCACACAGCTCGAACAAAATTCCTTCATCGCGCGAATTGCAATTCAATTTACAATTTCCCAAAAGATCGTCGACTTGGAGGCCAAAAGTTCCCACCTCCATCTCCATTACTCGTTCATTTTTAACAAGACGATTCGGATGCAAACGGGCACGGTTACTGGCACGGCCTCTGACAGTGTTCACGTCTGGATAAAGTGCAATGCCGGACTGCTTCGTGGTGCATTATGCAGAGGGGAGGTCATTGGCTGGTGCTATCTTCCCGACACCGTGGGCCCACTAAATTTACATCGCTGCTCCCGGTTTTCGCAGCTCGGACCAGACCGGACGATTCTGGAGATTCTTAGCCTCCGAGTGCCCATCAAGTATTCATGCAGACAGAAAAAGAGAGTTAGCGGCACACACCCGAGCGCGAGAGTCAGGAGCAATGTCCCGTCGCTCCTGTAAATTATGCAATACGATGCCCGGTCATATACTCTAAACTTGAGTGAGCCAATTTTGCCCTCTTCTTGTTGTTTTTTGTCCAGAGGTGGACTAGCCATGGTGGCAACTTGCGCTATGGCGGGATTTTCAATATTTATACTGAATGCTGCTAAGTTTGCGTTTATCTGCTATGGGGGTCTGCATTTTTTTAAACATAAAAAAATACTCAATTTTCCTGTTGATAATTCGTGCCCTTTATTTTTCTTAGACGTTATTAGACGTTAGTCACTTAAGATGGTAAAATACTAAACCGGTCTTGAAGTCCTAAATGTCAGAGAAAAACTTAGTAGACTAATCAAATAGATTCTTTAGACAAATGTGCAGATATGTATGAAACATTTGATAATTTGAAAAGTTGCAGGGAATAAGAGACACATATGAATCCTAGATCTAGAAGGTGGCCAGGTTGGTTACTAATTTGTTATCAGAATTACCAAATCAAGACCATAGAAACGTAGAAATTGCACAAAATCAATACAAACATGATAAGCATGGTACATAATTAGAAGTTACTTTTCTTATATTTTTGGGGTCGCTGATGAGAATTTAAACACCAATTTTGAGTAGTTTTCGAGCAACAATTTTTTGTTAACAATTTATGATTAATAAAAATAATATTTATTGAAGAAATTAAAGAATTGAAGTAATTTTTGATTATAGCAAGTCCATTTATGTTTCCACTTCCATAAAAAGTGACACCTAGCAGACTAAGATCAAAACGAATTACCTGGGTGAGCCTTTTTTTTTTCTTAAGCCGGGTCTACACATTCGTATACTTGCCAAATATCAAATATTTGCCAAGTATATGAATATTTGTCACGAAAAAAACCTGCTCTATTCAATTCGTAGCGAGTCCACCTCTAAATAAATTTATATATTCGACGTTCGGCTGTGCGGACGAGTTCTTTTACGCCATATACTTGGTATTTGCAATACCCAGTTGAAGTGGGTATAGCAAATGCAAAGGCGACAAATATTGGTGCATTTATTTGTACTCGATGAACATTTTAGTACGCTGTTTAATTTTTCCATTTTTTAATTTCATTTTGTGGGTAGTAGGTCGTATACGAAGATTGGCAATAGATTTGTAATTATTAGTAAGATTTTTGATTTTTCTAAAGGGCGAAAACGGCATAAAATTGTAATTTTGTGAAACTGTCGACAGACAGTTTTCTGGGACCGTCAGACAGAAATTAAAAACAAAATGTTGTTGTTACCTGTCCACATAAACGCGATGTTATTTCTTTCCAAGAAAAACGTACACCATATACAGAGTGTAACCTGCTTTTCTATGAACAATATAGATGATACTCATTTATGAGCTTTCAAAATATAACTGTTAAATAAAAAAGCTACACAAAATTGTCTCTACTATTAAAATATTTTTAATCGTTTTCTTTTCTCTTCAAGTAATAAACATCATAAAAATTTTATAGACAGCATGTCTATAAAATAATTTATTTAGAAAATTATACTTTATTTGCTTGTATTTATATATTTGTCGATTTTTATGACGTTTATTATTTGAAGAGAAACGAAAGCGGTTACAAATATTTTAATAGTAGAGACAATTTTGTGTAGCTTTTTTATTCAAGAAAAAGGTAAAATTTTGAAAGCTTTGAAAGTTAAATTTTTGTTTCAGAAGCTAATTGATCTATATTTCAGACAATATTAGGACATATTTATACAACGAACCTAGCAGTACAATTGGATTTAGTAGAACTTTAAAGATGACGAAGAAACCATATCTAACATTTCTTTTATGGGCAATATCTTCCTAATTTAAATAAAGAAATATATATTTTTTCTCATTAAAATAATAATTTATTTAAACTAGTTCACATCAAATGACCAATTGTATTGTTTTACAGTCTGTTAAAATTAGATGCTGCGAATTAATATTACAAAAAGCTGATTAATTAAACAAAAAATTATTAAAATGAAACAAAAAGTTTGGTCAAGATTTGTTTTGTAAATTTCCACAAGAATGCCATTCAATGCCATTTCCAAACACACATTAAACTTCCCAATTAGCCTATAAATAGGATTTTGGGAAAATTCAAACCTAGCTGTAATTTTGTAGAAACGTTTTGTTGAGCATTATAAATATCGTGCAAGTCCTCATAACGTGCCTGTGGCGCGTGTTATCCACGGTCAAAGATGACGAAATTAGGGTATTTAACAATATCTTGCTTTAAATGTCTATACATCGTTAAAGTGCGAGTGGGAGGTTGGTGTGAACACTAAAACAACCAAATTTTCCGTGAATTTTTCAAATTGCTCGAGTAATTTTTAAGAACATGTAGTTATCTACATCTAACAACTTTTGGACAAACATCATACGAGAAGAAAAACAATAACACCAAGAAAAAAAATAAACAATTAAAACTAATACTAAATCTAGACTAGACAAGTTTATAATACATAACAAGAAGCAAATGTCTTAAATAGTTATGACCCCTTGACCCCTGGCAGCCAATATTTTTCGACCTAGTCCGACACTGCTTTCCCCCTTCTCCGCTACCAAAAACTCTCCGACCTGAGATGGCGTAAATTATGGAACTTGATTGGCAGTCGCTCTGCATATAAAGTGGCCTTGTTAAATGTTAAGGAGGTCAGGCGCTGCGATCTTTTCTTACGTCTTATGCGCGATACTTCGACGTATATGTAAATGCCCGGGGAGTTTGCAAAAATATAGGCTCAGTGGATGGATGACAGCGGCAATTTGGGTCACGCAAATTAACCGGGGGGAAGTTAGCCATAAAAGTTATCCATAAAACTTTTTTTCAACCGATTTCAATAAACGATACATTTTTGGAAAGCTCACAACGTGCTGAGTCTACAGTAGTTATGGCAACAGGATCAAATCATAATTACTACCTCAAAAATGGAAAAGAAAGTATTTTTTTTCATAAATTTTCACATTTGTCAAACCTCATAACTCCGCAAATAGTTGATGAATTATATCAGTAGTTGCAGCAATCGAAAGCCCAGACGTCGCTTTAACTCCCACAGTTATGGCAACTTAAGATTATACTAATTAGTGATGTAAAAAAATTAACGAACTTTTAACGTTTTTACAATCGGATGAGCGTCTAAGCAGAACAGGGCTTCATAAAAAATGCTGCATAAGTCATTTCTTTTCATCCGATCGGGACAATATGTACATCAAACGGTAGAGGAAGGCTGCCCCTACCTAAGGTTGTTATGGCAACTCGAAATTACGTTAATTAGTGATGTAAAAAGATTAACAATCTTTGATCATTTTTACCTTCGGATATACGCCAAAGCAGAAACGATCATACATGGTATACCGATCACAAACTATTTTATTTGTATTCCTGGCACATGTAGATATTTATGCCAAATTAGATCGAAGCTCGTCATACATTTTGTAAAATGCGAATATGGAATTCGCGAACAAGTCAATTTTAACAACTGATTTAATGATTTCAGTGAATTTTAATAGTATCTGTTATTTATGTTAATTAAATTTCAAATGTTATTGTACACTGGCGCTCTTGTTTTGGCGCCGTAGTGGCCCTTAGTCGAACGGCGCACCAGTGATGCCGGCACCAAATGCCGACAAAGACACAAAGAGAGTGCCGACATTAGCGCCTTCGCTTGCTAATATCAAAGGGTGCCGGTAGATCGTTTTTGTCAAGTTCTTGCGGGTAGTTATTGAGTGCAGTCGGAACTTTTTATGTCGTTCTTGGGACCGCGGAGAAGTTAGCCATAAAAGATAACCATAACTTTTTTTTTTCGAATTTAGTTATGATATAATAATATATGTATTGATATACATAATATATCAAATGATAGGGGTGTTCAAGTACTATACGCCAGAGTTTTGCTCCAATCCAATTCATTAAACGGTATTGTCGGAAATTTGATTTATTTCGTTACGCGTCACCTTATAAGAGCACTTGTCATCCCAATAAAGAATTGCCCATAACTTTTTGCAACAACCCCATAGAGAAACAAGTGATACAAATTCGGAAAGCGCATAAAATTTTGCATCCAGTTATGGTATTGGGAAGGTGCTACCCCTAATATCACCTACCCCAATACACCTATGATACAAGAAATTGGCGCGCCGGTCGACTAAGAAGTGGTATTAATGAACATAACTCACGGTTAAAATAGTGCATAACTTCCCTAAGAAATGAGTTATGCGCTGTTTTTTATGAAGCGCATAACTGCTTTGGCGTGTATCCGAAGGTAAAAATGATCAAAGATTGTTAATTTTTTTACATCACTAATTAACGTAATTTCGAGTTGCCATAACTCACATAGGTAGGGGTAACTTTCCTGTATCGTTTGATATACATATTGTCCCCATCGGGTGAAAAGAAATGAGTTATGCGCTGTTTTTTAGGAAGCGCTGTTCTGCTTTGGCGTATATCCGAAGGTAAACATGATCAAAGATTGTTAATTTTTTTACATTACTAATTAACGTAATTTCGAGTTGCCATAACTCACAAAGGTAGGGGCAGCCTTCCTCTACCGTTTGATGTACATATTGTCACCATTGGATGAAAAGAAATGAGTTATGCACAGTTTTTTATGGAGCTCTGTTCCGTGGAGGAGTTTATCCGAAGGTAAAAACGTTCAAGGTATGTTTTTTTTTACATCACTAATTAACGTAATTTCGAGTTGCCATAACTCACATAGGTAGGGGTAACTTTCCTCTATCGTTTAATGTACATATTGTCCCCATCGGGTGAAAAGAAATGAGTTATGCGCCATTTTTTATGAAGCGCTGTTCTGCTTTGGCGTATATCCTAAGGGAAAAATGATCAAAGATTGTTAATTTTTTTACATCACTAATTACCGTAATTTCGAGTTGCCATAACTCACATAGGTAGGGGTAACTTTCCTCTATCGTTTGATGTACATATTGTCCCCATCGGGTGAAAAGAAATGAGTTATGCGCCGTTTTTTATGAAGCGCTGTTCTGCTTTGGCGTATATCCGAAGGTAAAAATAATCAAAGATTGTTAATTTTTTTACATCACTAATTAACGTAATTTCGAGTTGCCATAACTCACATAGGTAGGGGTAACTTTCCTCTATCGTTTGATGTACATATTGTCCCCATCGGGTGAAAAGAAATGAGTTATGCGCCATTTTTTATGAAGCGCTGTTCTGCTTTGGCGTATATCCTAAGGGAAAAATGATCAAAGATTGTTAATTTTTTTACATCACTAATTACCGTAATTTCGAGTTGCCATAACTCACATAGGTAGGGGTAACTTTCCTCTATCGTTTGATGTACATATTGTCCCCATCGGGTGAAAAGAAATGAGTTATGCGCCGTTTTTTATGAAGCGCTGTTCTGCTTTGGCGTATATCCGAAGGTAAAAATAATCAAAGATTGTTAATTTTTTTACATCACTAATTAACGTAATTTCGAGTTGCCATAACTCACATAGGTAGGGGTAACTTTCCTCTATCGTTTGATGTACATATTGTCCCAATCGGGTGAAAAGAAATGAGTTATGCGCCATTTTTTATGAAGCGCTGTTCTGCTTTGGCGTATATCCTAAGGGAAAAATGATCAAAGATTGTTAATTTTTTTACATCACTAATTACCGTAATTTCGAGTTGCCATAACTCACATAGGTAGGGGTAACTTTCCTCTATCGTTTGATGTACATATTGTCCCCATCGGGTGAAAAGAAATGAGTTATGCGCCGTTTTTTATGAAGCGCTGTTCTGCTTTGGCGTATATCCGAAGGTAAAAATAATCAAAGATTGTTAATTTTTTTACATCACTAATTAACGTAATTTCGAGTTGCCATAACTCACATAGGTAGGGGTAACTTTCCTCTATCGTTTGATGTACATATTGTCCCAATCGGGTGAAAAGAAATGATTTATGCGCCATTTTTTATGAAGCGCTGTTCTGCTTTGGCGTATATCCTAAGGGAAAAATGATCAAAGATTGTTAATTTTTTTACATCACTAATTAACGTAATTTCGAGTTGCCATAACTCACATAGGTAGGGGTAACTTTCCTCTATCGTTTGATGTACATATTGTCCCCATCGGGTGAAAAGAAATGAGTTATGCGCCATTTTTTATGAAGCGCTGTTCTGCTTTGGCGTATATCCTAAGGGAAAAATGATCAAAGATTGTTAATTTTTTTACATCACTAATTAACGTAATTTCGAGTTGCCATAACTCACATAGGTAGGGGTAACTTTCCTCTATCGTTTGATGTACATATTGTCCCCATCGGGTGAAAAGAAATGAGTTATGCGCCATTTTTTATGAAGCGCTGTTCTGCTTTGGCGTATATCCTAAGGGAAAAATGATCAAAGATTGTTAATTTTTTTACATCACTAATTAACGTAATTTCGAGTTGCCATAACTCACATAGGTAGGGGTAACTTTCCTCTATCGTTTGATGTACATATTGTCCCCATCGGGTGAAAAGAAATGAGTTATGCGCCGTTTTTTATGAAGCGCTGTTCCGCTTTGGCGTATATCCGAAGGTAAAAATAATCAAAGATTGTTAATTTTTTTACATCACTAATTAACGTAATTTCGAGTTGCCATAACTCACATAGGTAGGGATAACTTTCCTCTATCGTTTGATGTACATATTGTCCCCATCGGGTGAAAAGAAATGAGTTATGCGCCGTTTTTTATGAAGCGCTGTTCCGCTTTGGCGTATATCCGAAGGTAAAAATAATCAAAGATTGTTAATTTTTTTACATCACTAATTAACGTAATTTCGAGTTGCCATAACTCACATAGGTAGGGATAACTTTCCTCTATCGTTTGATGTACATATTGTCCCCATCGGGTGAAAAGAAATGAGTTATGCGCCGTTTTTTAGGAAGCGCTGTTCTGCTTTGGCGTATATCCGAAGGTAAAAATGATCAAAGATTGCTATTTTTCTTAAATTACCAATTAACATAATTTCGAGTTGCCATAGCAACCGTAGGTAGGGGCAGCCTTCCTCTACCGTTTGATGTACATATTGTCACGATCGGGTGAAAAGAAATGACTTATGCAGCATTTTTTATGAAGCCCTGTTCTGCTTAGGCGCTCATCCGATTGTAAAAACGTTACAAGTTCGTTAATTTTTTTACATCACTAGTTAGTATAATCTTAAGTTGCCATAACTATGGGAGTTAAAGCGACGTCTGGGCATTCGATTGCTGCAACAACTGATATAATTCGTCAACTATTTGCGGAGTTATGAGGTTTCACAAATGTACAAATTTATGAAAAAAATTACTTTCTTTTCAATTTTTGAGGTAGTAATTATGATTTGATCCTGTTGCCATAACTACTGTAGACTCAGCACGTCGTGAGCTTTCCAAAAATGTATCGTTTATTGAAATCGGTTGAAAAAAAATTTTATGGATAACTTTTATGGCTAACTTCCCCCCGGTCGCAAATTAGGGCTTTTGTGGGAAAACTCTTACTACTAAATTGGCAACTTCAATTCTTTGCGAGCAGTTGTCCTCGTAAATGCCGGATGCCGAAGTCTGTTTCCGCGAGCTCTTATTGTGCTAAATGCATTTTTACTCTGGTTCGAGGATCTGCTGGATATTTTTGTTAAGTATGGAAAATGTAATAATGTAATGGATATGATGTTGAGGAAAGGACAATGCTTTTAGAATTTGCTACAATGCGGAACTCCTCCTGTAATGTATGAAATGTATGACATTTCCGATTGCAAATCTGCCTTCAGATGTTCATAATTCATAAATTCATTCATAATAATGGCGGAACCAATATGGCGACCAAAATCGCAGATAATATACGATTCATATGCAACATACTTCTTGTAATAAATGATTATTTGTGATTGAGAATCTGGTATCAGATATTTAAAATTCAAAAAGGCGGAACCAATATGGTGACTAAAACTGCAGACTATCCGATTCGTAGGAAACTTATCTTTATCTATGATGGTGAGTGGGGGTCTGAAACTAGTTTACCCTTTAATACAGTATATCTGAAAACATTGTTACACCCGTTTTCAAGAAATTACTCAATCTGGTATAAGATATAGTAATGAACTTAACAGCATTTTGTTTGTCCATGTTGAAGGCATGTACTTAGTAATTCTGAAACTATTAATTTGAATATAAACCACGATATTCACACTGTCCCAATGAGCCCCGTGCCTGTTCGAATGTGCCCCAAGCCGGGGCACATTTACCAGACAAAATTTAGCAGATTAGAAATAAATTATTATACCAGTGTATATACCTGGACAAATGTACATATTAAGAATTATTACCATTATCAAAAACTCTTTTTTAAAAATAAGTTAACTATACCAAGTGGCCCACGCCATAGGTACTTTATGACGCTAGACAAATTAAATTTTAAGAACTGCTGGGATACAAAATATGCCACTTTTTGAGATGTTAGCATGACATCCGGTTTTTCCGGAAATGACGTCATCATTGACGTCATTGATTTTAATTTTGGCACCCTATTTATTTGTGTGAAATTTTCAATCAGGATGACATCTCAATACAAAACCATATCAACGTCAATTTTTGTCACCAAGGCAACGAAAAAATAACTTTTTGTTTGTTGATCTAGGTGGCTATGAATTCCTGAAAATAGTCGAAAATTGTCAAATAAACACTGCCTAAATCGATTTGACCGGTACTCTATTACTCTTGTCCTCTACCGTGGTTTATGACCAATGAGTCACTTTTTCCCGAGTAGGCACATTATGGATGTACCCTGATTATTCGGTAGATAACATTTTTACCGATTACCATGACACCCAATACTTGATATTTTGCTGAAAATCGTAGCGTGGAAATGTCGTTTAAAGCAAAGAAATAGAAAACTAGTAAGAAAATTATCTTCAGCCGGGCCGAAATTAAAATACCCCCCACCGAAAAATATTTTTGGTGTGGAATATAAAAAATAGAGATAACCGATTTTGCCCATTCACGAACTTGTCGCTTCCTTAAGGGTGTTACAAATGTTGTGACAAAGTGAATATGCCACGCTTCCTTAAGGGTGTTACAAATGTTGTGACAAAGTGAATATACCCTACCACAGTAAATGTGGGTCGGGGGGGGGGGGGGTATAAAAATATTGGGCTCATGACCAAAATCAGCGTAGTGAACTATGAATGAATGCTATCATTCGACAGTTCTCTGTATGCTTATTAATTCACTATTATTCCCAGGTATTTTCGATTACTAACATAGTTATTGTTCGTTAATTATTGTTATTTCATATTTAATTTGTTGTTTACATCGCGATTATTTTTGTTTGAATTGCAATGCTAAAAATGCCTTAATACAACACTATTTTACATCAAGAAAAGACGGTGACGGTGATTCATCCATAGTAATTTCTCTGCTTTAAACGACATTTCCACACTACGATTTGCAACAAAATATCAAGTATCGTTAGCCAAAAACCAATGAAATCACGCTAGAGGGCGCCAGTAATACATGACATTTTTTTGTCTATTAGCATTTCTCATAATTTCCAAAATGAAAAAAACCCGTCCCAATGTGCCCGGTTTCTCCAATATGATATTTCATTTAAAATTGACATCCACTGCAAAAACTATTGCATTTGCCTGAAAGAATGATTCCTGTTTAAAACAATCAAATGTTAAGATTAACATGTCCCAGCTTGGTTAAATCTTATTTATTAATTACATGATTTGAATATTTCATGCAAAGATACAGAGAAAACGACCAAACATCAGCCTTTTCAGAATCTTTTCAGGTAATCCTTCAGGACTCAGGGTTTATAGCTTCAAGCTGTGGAAGACAAAGGAAACGAGGTCCAAACAAACCAAGTCCTTTGAGATAGCCTTTGTCCATGAGAGCACTAATACCAATAAAACCTTAGAATAAAAACAAAACACTTGATTATAATATAAGTACCTATAAATATGTAATATAGAACTAAAAAGCCGGTTAAGGAATGTGTTCGTCTATACCAGCATTCCTCACCCTTGAGTATGCGGTAAGTTCAGAAGCTTGGACGCGCCGATATTAATATGTATGTAAAAGTATGAGAAATTCTTGTGCGAACTTTGGAAGGCGACGACGCCCGACGTCGCCGTCTTGCTCCTCGTATCTCGAGATGTACGCCGAACGTGGAGTTCGTGATAAACGGCTTATCGTTGTAATTACAAAAGTTTTCCGGTAATACTACCAACTAGCGAAGGTTCTGCTATTCGGGGTCGAGCTCGTCGCTCGCCTTTGTTGGAATTTTAAATCGGATCTTTGGATCGCAGCACGGACTGACTGGCACGTAATTATAGAAAACACTGGGGCACTTAGCCGCTGCCACCGTCTCATTATCAATGCTCAACAAGAGTGCGCTCGCGTAGCGTTCAAGTTCACTTAACGAAAGAACGCAATTCATGAGCTAGAATTGACTGTTTATTTTTTTCTGTTTGTAAAAGTAAGTGAATGAATTGATGAATGGACGAAGAAGTGGACGATATGATAATTTGAGGTTGTCAATTTGCTTGAAATACCTCTGTGTATATCGTTGGTGCACAAGAAAATTAACACGTCTCAAAGTTCGTCATGAATGATGAAATATGTTTGCAAAAGCCTCTATTTTTACAAGAAAAAAATGTAAAGATTAGTTCATAAAAGAACCGCTAGGGAGAATAAGTGTTGCTTTGTCTTTGGGTGCTAACCATCGCTAATTTAAGCCAATACCGATCAGGAAAAATTACATATCCTTAGCTGTGTCGATCTAGTCATAGTATGCGTATCGCAGTTCACAAGAAAAACGTCGAAAAAAGTTAATGTATTGTACAATTATACTGTTTATGTAATATTTTAAATCGTTGTAAATTGTTATTAAATCAATTCAGAGGAAATACAACATGGGAGAATAAGCGGTTAGTCACTTAAGATGAAGCGAATACGCAATGAACTGCAATACATCTTGAAGTTTAAACAAATTTCTTGATTACATATTATTAAACACATTTAAAGAAGTTTTGATTTGTTTAAACAATATTTTTATTTTGAATCCGGTGAAAAACAGTTGCATTCCTAATGATTTCTATCACCAGTGATACTTCGAAAACAAAGAAAAATTAAATATTTCCATAAGTTTTTTATTTGTGGCGCTGAAACATGTTACAGGCACTTCTTGTTTTTCTTTTTTTTTCTTCTTTTTTTTTCTTTCCAATTATTTGTTTGTCAGCATTAAATTATGTTTGCCAATGAATTCTCTGGAAACAACTGAAGTTTTGCTATTCTTATGGGTGCCACATAAGTGCAATAAAAAATTTGGATTCAGCATTTTTATCTGAGTAATTTGATATGGGACAAGCAATATCTTTATTCTAATCAGATGTAAATTGACTAAAAATTAGTATTTTTTAAACAATATTTTGTTCAGCGTTTTTTCAGAACTTCATTATTTGTAGTCGTATAAAGGAAGCGTGTCTATTTGTTGAAATTCATGTTTTAACCCATGAAAATATTACCGAGTAATTAAATATTTTTAAAATAATTTTGACTAACGAATTTTCACTCAATTTAAAAAGCGCGGTCAAAACGATTATAATTAACACAATACATTTACAAGCTTAAAAAAATAAGCAAGAAAAGCAAAGTCGAAACAATATTGCTTTTTACCCAATCTTTCTCGGTGCTTGTGTCAGTTTGCGAGCAGTTTATACATATAAGAATACGCAACAATACAGCACACAACACATTCGATACACACGGCACAATTTCAGTGGAAATTTCAGTAAAAAGTTTAAAGTTTTGTGAAAAAAATGTTCAATATAAAAATGCATGAAAAGAATTAATGGCAACATAAATTGCAAGAAATTTAATCGTTTGATTTTATATAAGATAAGGCATGTGGCATATTAAAGAACTCTGAATATAATGCTGCTTTCAGATATCAAAATTATATAATTTCAAGCTGACATAATCTAATTGTAAACAAAGAAAAGTGCCTGCAAGATGTCAAAACAGCATCTTGATTTTACCACAATTAAAAAAGTTATTAATTCTCTTTTTATGAGCGGATTATTAGAGAGCACATAAATCTGCTCTAGCACTACTTTGTCCACTTAACGGACTTTCTATCTCTACTAATATCAAAAGGACCTATATAATCCAACGTCCCGAGAGACACACTGTATATGGTACCCATGCAATTTAAAAATTCCACAAAAGTAAAAAGTTAATTAATTTAATTAATTAATTAATTAAGTTAATTCAATTTGTTCCTTTGGTAATATGAAGACACATTCCAAATTACTATTTCCTAAAATAGCTACTTATAGATAACATAATTTCTTCAGATTTCTGATAAATTGCAGTCATATTATCATTTGTCATTTATCATCTTTATGTTAATACAGTCAATTCCTTCAGATAACAATCCTTTATTAACATTTTCATGCAATGTCTGTCTATTGTACTTACTGGTGTGTAGTAACGTTGAAGAACATGTGGGAATACTGAGGTGCTGAATCTTCTGGACCATGCGGTGCAGGGAAAGACATCGTCAACATGACAGGCTTATTGGCGTTTGTCTTCTTCGTATGCCTTAGGAAGGCTATGGAGTCATTAACTATCAAGTCTGGATAATAGTCCTGAAACAAAACAAAAGAGAATGTTGTGAGTTTTCTATTTTTAATTCTATCCTTTATTTAATAATATCTTAGCACTAAATCTAGAAGAATATGGCACTAGGATTTCCTCATCATAAGAACTCAATTAGGTGAATCACAGCTAGTAAACAATACAACTCTAACTTTTTCAAAGAAATTGTTTTGTCCTACTTTCAGCATATCTTGATAGAAATATCTAGAACACAATGTATTGTATTCAAGAGTAAAATAAAAATACTATCTTTACTAAAGGCAATAGACATTGAAAATAATTACAAACAAAGTAATAACTCATACGCAACATTATACACTGTGTCATTCACAGTGTCAACTATTGTTTATGCGCCTGCCAGTATCATTGTAACAATTAACAATTATGATAAATTATCCTGTTTTCACGCGTTCACAATATTGTATGCATATAGTATTAAACTACGGACACACACAATATAATTGATTAATTACGTCCATTAGCATTCTTGACAAGTATAACAGGAACATTTACTTTTTTTTTCACTTAGATAACTACAATAAGTACATGTACAGGAAAATAATTGCGATAGTGTCGATATTGTTATTATTAGTTTAATGTTCTTCTATTCATATTTGGAAAATATTTGGCAAATGCAACGAAAAATCACAAAAGATCAAGAATTCAGACTCCACCAAACAGAAATACTGACGAAAGCGCAAGTAGGAATAACGAACAAAAAGCCCAAGCATTTCTAGGTATGTAGTAAACATTTCAATCTGATCCCGGAGAATATGAAGAAATACGTGTAGAGGAAACTGATCAAGTCAAGAACATTATGCATACCACACCAGCAGAAGTTAAGGCCTTAATTAAAAAACCTTAATGATAACGGCAAAAAGATTTGATAACTCCAGAGGTAGGTACTAAATCACCTTCGAAGAAAGGTTACAGTGAAGCTAATAAACCCCTATCGATGATGCCTTCAGACTAAGGTATAATCTTAAACTAAGGTATAATAAGGTACAAATATAAAAATGTTTGTACAACAATTTTTCTAGATGTGGTACAGGTTTGATAAAGTCTGCCATAGGGGTTAAACTAATTAATAAAGAAGTAAGCATCCTCCCCAACATTGAAATCTTACCTGATTGATAGATACGTTAGAACAGGCATGTACAACTTCGACAAGACGTTGAGCCGGAAAACAAATTTGAAATTGACCCGCGGCCGGATTTATTTAGGGCTTTATTAGATCTTTGTCATTATTTATAACCCATTTATTTAAACTTATTCATGTTTTTAGTATATTGAAACGGTCGGTATTACAAAATCATCACACAAATTCAAAACAACAGAAAAGAAATAATAATAATAATTTACGCTATCACCGTAAATTATGAGAACACGAACAGTATATTTAGATTTCAGCAGTCCGAGTTAATGATATATTGATTTCTGGGTGAAAACCGTGTTGTTAAGTTTGAAGGAATCGACGCTTCGCAAATTTGTTGCAAGAGAAGCCCTTTGAGTAAGGGTAAAAGTGATAGTTACAAAAGTAAGGAAGTTACTCATTAGTGACTTGAATTATGTGCTGTTATAAAAGTGCTGCTATTGCTTGCAACTGTTTACATCAATAAATTAAACACGAAGTCACACAAAGTCATTTCACTATTTCCTCGCATAAATACTGCGAAGTTATACTACCGATGATACCCGATATATCCCGAAACGATTTATCGCCCATTTTCAGTTTACGACTATTGTTTCAGTTTTATAGCAGCTGCAGTTCGCACCCTGGTATGACCGCCTCGGATGCTTCGCGCCATTTAGGATGAAGTGGGAGCGATGTGTTTGTACGTTGGCGAGAAAACAGTTGACGCTCAGAATGTTCACACTTAATTACAAAGACGCCAGTCGTGCTTCTTTCGACATCGTTCTGTTCGTCTGGCGTAAACGAATGAACGTAATGAATTCGTTTTAGTGCGAATAGATGTCGCTGCCGACTTTAATCGCGAAGTCTGTAAGGGGAAACTGCATGCCAGATAAAAATTGGTTCTAAAATAAATATTTAGTTCTCTGTTTGCCGTTTGCAATGTAACAGTTGCAACTTGTAACAGTTGTTTTAAGTTGGTAGTATACACATTAGTGTACTAGGTAGAAGCTGAATGCATTATTCTGTAATTTATTTAACTTGCGGTGTCAACACGCTTGTACATAAAGTGTATGGTATAGGTTAAGGTTGTGGTTAGGTATATTACAGTCATGCAGCACTCTGTTGTGGTTCCTTATTTTAGTTGAGAATTGCAGGAGTGTTGAAAGTTACATTTTTTATTATTTATTACAATTTATATTATTAGACTCTGCAATACCGTTGGTTTTACTACAATGGTTTTACTACATTTCTAATTGATTAACGAATTAAAAACAATACCAGGTTGGTGTCCAATGTAGAAATAAATTAAAATTCATTTAGTTCCCAGACTTGATCATCTGTATCAGTACCTACATTATGCGTCTTTAGTCAAAGTTTAAGTCATTTCTATTCATTACTGAATATTCAATTCTTATGGCTTATGACGTAGTTTATTTCATGGTTAATTGATCCAGAGTTGTAGTTATTTTGTATATATTATAGTTAGAGAGAATCATATCAAAATAGAAAAGGCCTGACACAAAAACCAAATTGGCGGCGGCGCCGGAAGAACAAAAATGGAAGTCAATTTAATGTCGTCTATATGGGTAATTCTAGATTTATTTATTAAGTTTTTCTCATTATCACGCTTAAAGTATCATTGTCATTTTACTATCTGTTTCCTGTAAAAAGTGAAATAATGAATCTGGTAACTGATTGGATCTATAAAAACTTTGGTTATTCCTAAACTTTCTTGAAAATGTCTTTTCCCTGGCATATGTTTCCTGTCTTGTACATGGCCAGGGGATATACAAAGTGACCATGAGACATTACATATACGAAATAACAAAAAAAATAAACAAATGAAAATGAACACAATGAATAAATAAGTCAGATTAATAGTTAAGCAATTATAATAATAATTAAATATTGATTTTTAATAATGAATTCAATGTTTTATTTCATCAATTTCTACTCAGTAAAGCATGTCTATCCCCTGGCGGATGTAACCCCCTTGTTTTAGATTTCAAACTAAACCAAAAAGTAAAACAAGTTTAAATAGTTAAGCAATTATAATAATGATTAAATATTGATTTTTAATAATGAATTCAATGTTTTATTTCCTCAATTCCTACTCAGTAAAGCATGTCTATCCCCTGGCGGATGTAACCCCCTTGTTTTAGATTTCAAACTAAACAAAAATGTCAGTTAAAATAACTTGCCTTCTTGAAGACATGCTAATAACTGTTAAAATGATAAGATTTGGATTTTTTTTGCCAAAAATCATTGAAACTGCGACCTCTTAGAATCATAGACAGAACAATCTTCATAGACAGAAAATATTTCTTGTTTTTAAGAAATATATTCGTTTGAATTTATTGGTTTATGTCAAAACATATTTCTTTGACGCCAATTGAATACTCACTCACTTAATTTATTTGGAATATTTATTTAACTTTAATATACATTTTTGGATACCAACAAAAATTACGTTCCTTTAAAGTAATCTTTTTGTTTTGATTTAAAAAAACTTTTTTTACACCAAGTAAATTTAATAAATATATTTGTATACAAGGAGAGATTTATTTCCTTTAAAGTAATATGTTTGATTTGTCTTAAAAATAGGTTTACTACCGCCAAGCAATTATATTTTGATTTAAATAAATATATTTTTAGTATGAATACCTCATCCAACTGTATTGTTAGATGGCGCTGTAAATTCTCTCCTCTCAGTGCGGCCATATCTTCGGTATAAAGGCCATGTGATCGGCAATATAGAGCACAGTGCCTGCAGGTTCAGTTCCGATTCCAAATCAGCGTACACGTTTTTACTAACCTAACCTTGACTATATGTATATTGTATATGTAGGGCTGGGAAGACCAACCAACTGGTTGAGGATGTACGACATCCCAAAAGAGAGGTGACACGTGGCGATTTTGCTCTACTGTACCCTCCAAGAAATTCTTGTCAATAATAAGTCGACATTAATTCTTTCAACAAACTAATAATTGCTTTAATCAAAGAACCATTTATAGGAACCTTATAATATCGCATTTTAACTCAACCAACAATTTCGTTAATTTAAAACAATTTAATTCTTTCACTCAACATAATCTAGTTATTTGAAGTAAATAAATGTCGTTCCTTATAATATACAAATTGTAAATTTTAACTTAAAATTAAAATTGTTTGACACAAATAAACGTTCTTTCTACCAAACAAGTATTTCACACAAATGCTTTTTTATCCGCAAAGAAATAGTTCTTTGCCTCTATTGAAACACCTGATTTGTTGGAGTCAATATTTGAATAAAAAGGAATGTGTGTGGCAGTGTGAAACTGCAAAAATGCCTAGGGGTTTCTGGTCGAGGTAAAGTGATTAAACGACTAAGGACTAAACGCTGTTTATCCACAATTCCTAAAAAAAAACAAATAAGCGAAAAATTAAAATCATTTTATTGTCCTGTTTATGATGTTTTTTTTAGCAATTTAATCTTATAGTTCGATCAGCAATTATAATCATCAGAATTTTCAATCAAACTTTCCTTGAGGAACTCTATACCGAAATTGATTTTATAAAAAATTTAAAGTCCATTTTTGTTTTAAATTAGGACTTTATGATCCTCCACCAAAGACAATCAGCCATGTGATTTTTGCTTGTTGCAAAGCATAGTGTATTTTATCATATATATTTTGTTTATAGCACTGATAGTGAAGATAATACCAGAATAACAAACACTTAAACAGGAAACCCATCTTGGCGGAGGCGCTGGCTGGTGACAAATTAAAAGTAATTTAATAATCCTGTCTGTAACAGTTGAACTTAATGCTTTATTTATTAGTTACTGTGGTTTTATTTTATATTCTACATATCTTCTTGTTGAGATTTAAACATTAAACGTTTTTATATAAAAATATAGCAAGATATACGTTTTGGATAGCTCACCTCGGTTCGTACTACAAATCATTCGAGTGAGTAATATCGATTACTTGCTAATGCAATAGTATACTTGTTCTACGACTATGTGAGGATATTTACAAATGATATGTTATGTTTCATGACACAGCGTTCAATATGCGTACAAAAATTGATGTTACCTTTCGTTCATAATAATTAGAAGGGACATACCTGTAAATTCGTTTAAAATTGAGTAAGAACCAGTTTTAAATCCGTATTCATTAGAGCTTTATCTGTGTATGTAGAAAACATGCGTCAGGTCACCATAAAGGACTGTAAAACAAGGGCGTTTCACTAAACCTCTTGTTTTGCAACTCTATGTTAACGCTACTGTTCTTTACAAACAAACTATTATTATGTCAATCGCCATAATCAATAATTACTCCAACAGAATAAAAAAAATTACTAACTCAAACACAATACAGATCATAATAATAATACAATCGATCGTGTTCTTACTAATGGCCAGTCTATAATTAAACCCGCGTCGTCGCCACATTTCATTCTTACCTGTCAAGTCGATAAACAATGCTCTAATAAGTATTGCATGCGCAATCGGCGCACTGTCAATTATTCACACGTAATTATACCCTATCAATAGATTAAAGGCGATAACTCAGTGACTTATGCATCGTAAATTGCAAATTGACCGGAAGAAAGCGATCAGCGAAGGTTGGCGCTCATGCATATTGAACGAGCTGACTGCCGACAAAACCAGACAATTAATTTTTGTACCGTGTCGATATGCAATGGAGCACACATGTGGAAATCAGGCTTTAATATAATCATATACACTGCTCAAAAAAATCAGGGGAACACTTCTTTCGCAACTTGTAACTTTTTAAATAATAGTTCTAGGCAAATCAAATTTGGTATACCACAACGGCCAATATTTAACTAAAGAAAATTACAAAAACAATGTTATAACCCTTAGTTACCTCTAAGTTTCACAAAACAAAATGGAAATGACTGCCATAGTATCGATGGCAGTCGGGTTTTCTGTGGATTGGTGAGGTTAAATACAGTGTATGCCCTCCACGAGTACGAATCACTTTCTCACACCTGTGTGGCATGCTTCGCACTAGTCAGCGAAGAGATTCTTGGAGTATGCTTTCCCATTCCTCAATCAGGGCTTGTCACAGTTCCTGTATGGTTAGTGGTGGATTAGAGCGCTTGCGACCACGTCGCTCAAGCTGATCCCACACGTGTTCAATAGGATTCAGGTCAGGACTTAACGCCGGCCATCCCATGACTTGAATTCCACATTCTTGTAAAAAGTTTCTGGTGATGCCGGCGGTATGTGGCTTTGCATTGTCCTGCATTAGGATGACATTTTGACCGACGCCATATGCAGCAGGCACCACATGGTCCTCCAAGATGTTTTCGATGTAATTCATGGTATTTTTTCTACCAGGAAGCACAACAAGATCAGCTCTATTGTCTATACTGATTCCAGCCCAAATCATCACAGATCCACGAGCAAATCTATCCACTTTCTGTATAGTAGCGGCTGCGTAGCGTTCACTAGGACATCTATATACACGTACTCGACCGTCGCAACGAGTTAGACGAAATCTGGACTCGTCTGTAAACTATACAGGCGTCCAGTGACGAAGATGCCAATCTCTGTGATCCAAAGCAAACCTCATTCGCGCTGCTTTGTGATGCTCCGTAAGACGTGGTGCGCGGACAGGTCTTCTTGGTTTCAAATTCACTTCTTTAATCTGTTTCTAACAGTTTGATCAGAAATTTCTATTCCATGACCTCATCTTAGGTCGTTTAGGAGGTCTCGTGCTGTGGCAGTACGCTGACGTAGAGAGGAAAGGACAAGAAATCGGTCTTGATTTTGAGTAGTTTTTCGATTTCGACCTTGTCCAGCTCTTCTATTATTATAACATATATTATTATTATAACTCTATTCGAAACCGATTCCATAAACGCTGAATATCGGAAGGGGAAACTCGAAGGTCCCTGCTAACATTTCGAATAGAGTGGCCATGCTGAATAAGGGCGACAGCACGAGTAACTTGCACTTCACTAGGATGCCTGATTTTACTTCTAATGAACGAAATTCGACAACTCAATTCATTTGTCATCTTTAGTAGGCTTTCATACGTGAATTCAAGCATACTTGACAGTTTTTCCATTTTGTTTTGCGATATTAATTTACATTTTTAAGTGTAACTTAGAAGTAACTAAGAGTTGTAACATTGTTTTAGTAATTTTCTTTAGTTAAATATATGCTTTTAAAGCATACCAACTTTGATTTGCCTAGAACTATTATTTAAAAAGTTCCAGGCTTCGAAAAAGGTGTATCTATTTTTTTTAGCAGTTTTTTTGCGAAAGACTTGTTTGGTTTAGAATTAGAATTGTATATTTTTTATACACATATAGAAGTGGTTTTTATAGATCATCGTCACCTTCATCGTTCTTCAAAACATTTATTGGCAAATTGTGAACAATACGTGACAATACTTGATACAAAATAGACAATAACTGTTACCGTAACAAGGGAGATACCGAACCTGTCTGTTTATTATTTAAATAAATCAGCTAGACCTGCTATAAGACAGTACTATTATCTCTTGAATTCGTAATAGGATGCTTAATGCAGTTGATCGATATCTCTCTATGTTTTATTCATTCTGCAATCGTGCATGCATTTCTGCGGTGTTGTTATGTGTCAAATAGTTAATGGGAGAATGACGGGTGACATTTGCGGGCCGCTACAACAGGAAGTATGTTGTGGTGAAATGATTTGCTGAATTCAGCTGGGGTATTTAACTTTTAGTCTCGTGATCAGGAAGGTATGTATGTCTATGGAAATGTGACGTTGTAAGTGAATGTTGCTTGAAGAGCTCCTGTCAATGGTGTAGACTTGTTGCTGGAATAACTCTGTGGTTGGTTCTCAGCGTGTCAATATTTTATTTTTACCACCTAAGTTATATATGTGCACTTGCAGAAAAGAACCGAACACAAAACACAAAATGAAATTTCATTTTGAAATGTTTGCTACCAAAAGCACTTACAGCAAGGATTTTAGAGAACATTAACGCAAATATTCCTAATTACAATAATTGCTTTAAAATAAACATGACACTGATCAAATTAACATTTTCGCTTTTTCAATTTAGTCTCTTTTCTACTCGTCACACCAATCCAACTCAGCTTGGATTAGCGAGACTACTCTTTCTATAAATCGTATTACACTTAAATTTCTGTAAGTTCAAACTCAAAATTGGTTATTTTGGGTTCATCTCCGTTTTTTACATAATCGGTTTTTACATCGGTTCTTTTCCCATATATGGCAAATTACCACACCTGAATGCCCAGTGGCCCAGTCGTTTTGTTTTTTCTATATTCGATGGATGGTTATAAGCAAAAAAAAGTTTATTTTGTGAACTCGGCATAAGATATAGCGTACTTAAATTTTGATTTAGATGATGCCAGCTGCTGATCATACAGTGGACAGTAGTATGGACAGTAACTCAAACATTCTTTTCAGACGATGACAAGTAGCAGCTGGTACAGTCTAAATCACGCATAACATGAATCCCGGCCCGTTTAGTCACGTGAGAAATCGCTTAAATCAGGTAGAAAAAAATACTACACAAATGTTTGATTAATAGGGTCTGAGTGATATACAAACAAATTCTAATGTATTTTTTAGGCTTAACACTAACATTTGTCAATATATTCAGTACACATTTGCAAAATTGTATTTCTCAGGTATTTTGTACTATAGTAACACACCAAATACTGTAGGCACTTAAGCACACTATAAACAAAGATGTTATTTGTTAGACTTTTTTGATTTATCCAATATCGTCAATACTTTTCACCTGTTCGGGGACTACATCCAACAAAGATACAAATATATTAATATTGCAACAATACAAGAGTAAACAACGCACCAAATGACAGTCTTAAAACGATCTTAAAACCTACGGGTTTTAAATTATACAGCCTGTAAAATTTTTTTTCTGACAAATCAGCGTTGTTGAGGGTGGGTGTGCCTCAGGGGTCTGTTCTGGGTCCACTTCTGTTTTTAATGTATGTCAACGATATGTCTGAGAGCTTTGCGAATGGCAACCTTTACCAATTCGCCGACGATACAACGTTGGCAATCAAGAGTGACACAATTGAGCAGCTCTCCATTTTGGCGACGGATGCAATCAAGCAAATGACTGATTGGTGTAGAGGAAACCGCATGATCTTGAATCACGACAAGACGGCCGTGCTCCATTTCTCAAAGGAGTATCAAGGAGATCCTTGCTTGTTAGGTCACAGAATGGTTCTGTACCGCCTGGTGACAGCGTCAAATTCCTCGGAGTATACATCCAAAATTCTCTGACGTGGGAAGGTCACATAGAGTATACCCTACAAAAATTAAACAGGGTGTACTATTCCATATATAAACTCCGAAATTGTGTCAACGTCAGTACACTAAGAACATATTACCTTGCCAGCGCAGAATCAATACTGACATATGGAATTATATTGTGGGGTTCTTCTTCTTCATTTGACCGTCTTTTCAGACTACAAAAGCGCCTTATTAGATGCATGCTGCATCTGAACTATGGAGAATCTTGTAGACCACACTTTCAAACTTTGAGGCTGTTGACGCTACCATGTCTGTATATTTACAGCCTGCTTGTGTACTGTAGGTCCAACACTGGCATTTTTAAGAGAAATGGAGACGTATCGAACTGCAGACCAGAAATTCGGCTGGTCTTGTTGTGCCTCGCCACTCGACGTCAATGTTTGAAGGGGGTCCGACTTATATGATGATAAGACTCTATAATGTTGCGCCATCTGAGCTAATTGAAGCTGATACCTTGAGAGCATTTAAATCCGTACTCCGAAAATATCTGCTGCATAACTGCTTTTATAGTGTAGACGAGTTTATTACGGCATGTTCACGTCGTTGATTGATTGTGGTTCATTAGCTTTGAATAACCTTAGATGTAAGACATTGGTTTTGTAGTGACTATTATTAATGCCTCTGAGAGGTCCATAACAAATAAAGTATTCAAGTTTACAAGAAAAACTGTTTTAGGAATGAACTTAAGATACAAATAGTTTTAGCAGGGTGATAAATTTGTAAGGACCCTGTATATTTATTTTTCAGTTTTTGATCTGTAATAAATTAAAAACTTGCAAACTCCGTGCAAACTTGCAAATACACATGCATTTTATATAATTCGGTGATGCTCTATCGATCCAAAAGCTTAGATGAAAGTCAAATACGCTTTTTTTTGCACAACACTCATTTTATATCATTATTCCACACACAAAATAAAGATACGTCTGTCTGAAACATTTTCTCGAGTATTGCTTGTATCGAAAGGTGTCAGCATTAGATTGCAATCGAGTAAAAATGCAACTATTCCCAAAACAAAAAAAAATTACACAAAAGTTTTCCAGTACTTTTTTATGTGAAACTAATACCTACAACAAATATCAAATATGTTCCAATAAGAAAATCGATTTTCTTGGAACGGAAACTGTTTGATTGAGATGTTATCCTTGGGCTTGAAATTAGAATATTGGTAGAACCTTCCCATTATAAATAGAAGAATTGGCCCATAAATCACTTCAATATATTCTAGTAATTATTGCAGATATTACGATTAGTATTTTAGTTTTATTATTCAGCACATTATTGTAAAGTACATTTATTGTTGTTATTGCTAAAAAGTCGGCTAAATTATCATCAAAAAGCTGATAAAATCGTTAATAGCAAGACACTAAAAACTCTTCATGCAATAAGATTTTGAGAAAGTTTTTGGGATTTTGCTGCAGAAGTTTTTGGGATTTGACAAAATGTGGAAGTGGATTTTACGGTGTTTCCATGATTGGTCCTTATTTGTTGTTAGCATTTTCTTTTTCACTTAATAAAAAATATGATAGTTTCCACTGGTCGTTGTATCTGCGTTATTACAACAGGGAATGAAGTAAATCAAACTAAAAATGTTCAGAAAAGATCACCAGCGGTTGTAGGCCAGAGCTTCCTACAGAATGAAGTAAAAGAAAATTAAAAATCGAAAAAAATTATAAATTTATTAATGCGATAATGTGGATATAGAATTAGAAGAGTCCCTATTCAATTTTCAAGCTTGTTGCCACTTAGAAAATATTAAAAATATGACAAAATTGCGGATGGATTTGTTGAAACAGTATTTTAATTAAGAAAAATAAACTGAATAAATAAAGTACAATAAGTTTTTCAATTTTAGTTCACGTAGTTCCAATTCCAATCCAAGGTACATATTTTAAAAAATATTTGACAACAATATTTGGACAAGATAATAGAGAATTCTGTGTTGAACAAGAAGAATAACAACACAAATTTCTTAAAAGATTCAAATTACTATTCTTCAGTAATATTTTGACAATGTTGCAACCTATCCTTTAACAAATATGTTGTAATAAAATAAAAGTTGTCAAGCAGATTTAACATTTCCTTTAAAACCCACCTACCAAACTAAATACCTAAATATGGCTTCGAGTTATTCAAACTTTCACCACGGAAACATGCAACGATTCGCGATACGACAAATATCGAAATACCAAAAAAACATAAATACATAAATCATTCAACGGTGAAACCGGCTTATGCAAACACTCTGGAATCATGGTGTACATAGCATACACGCCCAGAATGGTACATTCTTGAAAGGGACAAACGTTATGTGCGTGAAAGGCAGAAGAAGCGTGCCAGAGTGTTTGTTGGCGAGCCGATGTGCATGCATTTCCATGTTTGTTTGTAAACTGTCTCGGTAAATCCTCGAGCACGAACGCGCGGTAGACGCACGAACGGTGAAGTATTTCTGTCTGACTGGTGTCAATAAATTCGCTGCACCTATTTCATGCAGGCCCGCTCTCACATAAACGAATACATTGTCACCACGGTTACATATTATTTACGACTGTCCTTTCAAACGGCACAATATATTTTATACCGGAGATTTAGTAGCACTGTCAGCTTGCCAGTGTTCTGCGGATAGTAACTATTGTGACATGACGTATTGGGCAGTGGGGTTTGGCAATATATCATATATTTTTGATATTTTTAAAATAATAATTCGGACTTTAGTTATTGTCGTAAGAGGTACTGTTTCTTCTTTTTTTTGTCAATCTGAATGTTACTGGACTTTTTGATGATATAATTTAACAGATTTGCCAACACTAAGAAAACGGTGTTATAATAAAAACAATATACAATATTTTTCTGGCACGAAGGCGTCCAAAGGACTGGTTTTGTTATAGATGGCGCTAATATCGTGAAAATATGGTCAATTAAATATTTTGAAATGGAGTAGTCTATATTTCGGTATATTTTGTGTAAAAAAATATTCTTAAGTAACAAACAAAGTTGTATCAGTTTCACGACATAAGACAACTAGTTTTCATACAGCATACAATATTGTGCATATAGTACAATATTGGGCGATATCAAACAATTTCCGTTCCATAAATACAGGATGTGAATATTTTTTCACATAAAAAATACTAGCTTTTGTGTAAAAATGTACTGTTTTGGAAATCATTGCACTTTTATGTTTATTGTATCAAACGATGGTAACTTTTAATAAAAGCATTGTTCGAAAAAAAATCAAACAAAAGTATCGTTATTGTCTATATATACCCGGTTGTCGTTTTAACTTAAGACTCCTAAATATCTCGAAAAATATGCATGGTACGACAAAAGTGTCTTAAATAAACTTGTAGGACGCAAAGAGGGAAATGAGATGGCGATATCAGTTTCATTGCAGATGGCGCTGCAATCGGTGAAAAATGAGGTTCATGAACTTCATTTTCTTTTAAATGGGAATACCCAACCATTTTATCAAATTATGATTTTGCGCTAAATAAGAACAATCTTTTGTCTGAACATTTTTTCGTACGATCCATCTATCAAAAGTTATTGACGATGGAAGTTTGTGGCGTCTGCGGTAGTTACAACCGCTGCCACTGCATGGGATGCGCTCGCCGTCTGGCATACAAGCCACGACTGTCATGTCTACTCATGGTACAACGTAGGACGGTATGTGCATAACGGGGACACGTTTTGGTACCTCGCGCGTTGTCCCGTCATGCCCATAGGGTTTGTTTACGCACGAAAAAATGCATCGTACGAAAAAAAATTTCAGACACAACATTCTTCTTATCTAGCGTAAAATTATAATTTGATACAAAAGTTTTAAAAAAATTAAATTAACCTCATTTTCACCGATTACAGTGCCATCTGCAATGAAACTGATATCGCCCTCTCATTTCCCCCTTAGCGTCCTACAAGCTTAAGACAGTTTTGTCGTACCATGCATATTTCTCGAGATATTTAGGAGTCTCAAGTTAAAACGACCACACTCTATAATAAATATATTAAACCGATTTTGTTTGAATATTGGATTTAACGGTTTTAGCATCGCACCCTTTCTTTCAGGCTTGATTTTGAATGGCAAAAACCACGTTTGCTTACTTGTTCACTTGCTTACATGTTTACTTGCTTACTTGCTTACTTGCAAAGTTTCAAAAACTTTTTTTCTTGAATCAAAGTTTGTGGATTGATAGAGCATCATTGAATTACATAGGATTGATGTGTATCTAAAAAAAAATGCTTATGACGGCTTTAACAGGTTTTGCTCCCACATCTGAATAAATGCTAAAAGAGTAATGAAGTAAATACAATGTTTTCCGCTACATATGTTGGACGTCCTGAATGACAATTTAATTTAATTTAATTTTTTAATTTTTTTAATTTTTAATTTAATTGAAACCAGAAAAGAAGTTGAACTATAAGTTTTTACTGACCCTAATTTTGCATTGACAAAATTCATGCTTTTAGATCACGTACAGATCACGTACAGGAAATGAAAATCAGACAAATCAGATTTGTGTTATTAAATAAATTGCATTGTGACGTCACAAGCGGTGTGTTAATTTTATAAACGAAAATAGTTTCTAAATAACTTCTAGATTATCGTACATATTAGGAAACAATATTTGCGCTAATGTTTATGTTTAATGAAATGTAATCACTAATAATTAAGACACCGACGTAATTAAAAACAGGTTATGAAATCTAAATTGATCACAAAGAGTCTGGATTTACATATTTTTCTGATTTGAAGTAAAAAGTACATTTGATTCCAAAATAACTACATTAGAGTCTAAATTTTTACAAAATACTACAATGCCAAATTTTAGACACTTGTTCGTACTACAAATAAAGTTGACAGCTTGTGACGTCACATAAAGCAATAATTTTTATGTCCTAAATCAAGATTGGTCGAGCCATATTTGACAGAGGTTGTGCTGACAGCGTTTTGCGGGGCGGGGACGAGGCGCTGGCGTGACGTCAGTGGTGTCTTGTCACGGAGTTAACTATAGGTTTGAATAGCAGTAAAGCCTATATTTGAAGGATCATAACTCGGAAATGACTGAACGAAAAAAAGTTAAATAAAGTGTACTATATTCCTGAATCATTTCTACATAACATGTATAGCTCTATCTTTTACCACCCGGTTTAAACATGGGTGCGAGAGGAGTAGAAAACTACCCGAACTTTGCAGTGTTATATTACTTTCAGGTTGTCTTTTCGATTTTATTTCTCGTAAACCGATTACCAAAAACATTTAAAATTTTATTCGGAGAAAATTTAGAAGCTTGTTTATTTACGTCTGTGCTTTTAAAGTTGTTATGTGGTAAAGGTTGTAAACAAGGTATTTTATGGTAGCCCAATCACTCTCAAAAGTCAGGCTGTCCGGCTTGCGTTTTGCATGCGTTTTTTCTTTATCGTGTGGCGTACTAACAAACAACCAAAATAAACCATTTTTTTGTTGATTTATTATTATTATTTTTATTGAAGTAAGTATAATTTTGATTACGTTCCATTTGGTGTACAACGAGCTATCGACCTTAGCCATTTTGCCCATGTAATTTTAGTTTTGTTGAACGAGGTACAATATAATACAATACGCCAAACATATACAACAAAAATTATAATGTCATTAGGTACATAAATGAAAGACCTGAACAAACATTTATTTTATTAATTGTTCTTCTTTACATTAACAAAAACATATGTTAAATTGTATGTATACAAAAGATACAATACATAAAAATATAGAATTGTACAACGTATATATATATGCAAATTACACAAACAAATATTATAAACTAGGTGCTGATGCATTTTAATTTATCAAATTTTTGCCGAATTTCTCAAACTTTTCGTTTTAAATGTGTTGAATTTTTGTTCATATTGTATAAATAATTTAAAAAAATAGTTCTAACAAATATTCTTTGTCGAATAAACGCTTTTAATACTTCTGTATCAGTGTTAGAAAATTTTAATTGTTGTGTTGAATCATTAGGCTTATTAGGCAGATTAATGGATGGAATAGACCCAGGCTTTAAAATTAATTTTTGCTTTAAATTTAATATTTCCGATTTAAAATCTCTCAGAAAATTGTTGCTTGAATGATGTAGAGAACATATTCTGTGTCCTGATTGAACTTGTCTGCTCTAAAGCACTTCTGAACCCATATCTTCCGAACTTTACGATTTTGTGGGAAACGGAAGAATGCTACTTGCCGTTCATCATTCGTCTTGGAGACACACTTCGTAGTACATTATGCCACCAAGCAAGTGGCAGGCATATCTTTCACAGATAAATTGAATGTAAGTACATACAACTGCATACAACGTGCAATGTTTGTATGCGCTCGAATTTGAAATGTCAGATGTTCGGCTCGTTCTGACACCACTGACGTCACCAGTTCGAGTTTGTAGGCACACCGGTAGAATGCATTGCTAGTATAGGGATCGGCATAACCTCTGTAAAATATAGCTTGACCAACCTTGGTCCTAAATGACCATAAAGTGATATTTTACATCTTAGATACCGGGGCGAAAACAGCCTCTTATTGCGCCCTAGGCCAATAAAGATTCTTATTGCACCCTAGGGCAATAAGGATTGCCATGGTTATATGTCAAAAATATCAAATATTGGTCATTCAAATTGTAGATTTTAAATCGGAAATGTCAATAATTGGCGATTAAGGTTGTAAGTTAGACAATTAATTGTCTGTATTGTCACTCATCAATGTCAATTATTGGCGATTAAGGTTATAAGTTGGACAATTGTCTGTATTGTCCCTCAACGCCGAATTGTTTGTATTGTTATTCAACACCGTAGATACGCCTGTCACTTGATAACGTCAAAATATTTATTACTATTATTCAAACGGAGGAACAAAACCATTGTAGGACATAAAATTTTGTATTTACCTCGGGCATTACTTGATGTTTATACCATGTTTATACCCTCGGGCTACTTAAAAACCTCTCTGGCCTCTTGGCCCTCGCGCTTTTTAAACTGTCACCCTCTGGGCATAAACATCCGTCTAATGCCCTTGGTACATAAATAACTATTATGACATAGAATTAGTAATATTTTGCATCTAATACCTCAATTCCAACATTTCAGACTCTGTCCGTTAGTATTGAACATATTTTTTAAAAAGCTTCGGACACGACGATTTTATATGATCAAAAATAAATTTCCGACCTTCAATTGTTTTCGTCAATAATTTTGTTTACTCGTCAGCACATTTTTCTTGTTGATTTTGGTAAATCATTTCATTTGATTATTTAATTGTCCTATTGGTGGCATATCATTACATGAGAAAATGTCGGATCAAAAGGTAATACAAAATTAGGAAAACTGACTAAAATGGGGTTTGTGAATGAACAGTGAATAAGCGTTTTCGATAGATTTTATTGAGCCCAATATGAATCCGGGCTTAAAAGTAGTCCACGGATTTCAGTTTTTTTTTGCGGTTTTATTTTGCTTTTTATTTTGCTTTTGTGAAAAGGTGAAAAGGAATAAAAGTTTAACGTTTACTATGAGTTTCTGTGGCATCGCTATAAAGTCGAAAAAATTGCCAAAATCATGTTTTATTGACAGTTTGACATACTCCCACTAAAACTTATCCGTACCTACGCTGGACTATACATTTAGCGCAAAAAAGTCTTTTAAAAATGCGTATTCAATTTCCATTCATAAAATTCATGTTCGTCCAGAGTTATCAATATTTTCGCCGGTTTTAGTTGTGTTTTTTTACAAAAACTATATGGAACAAAAGTATTCTCCAAAAATAACAATAATTTCAATTTTAATGAAATTTTTCCAAACACATTTCTATTTGTAGCAACATATATTTACGTTTTTAAAAGAAAACATATGGGATACGTTAATTTGTTTGAGATTTTCATTATTTTGTCCGCAGACTCCCTTAAATAGAATTTGGTGGCCCGTGTCCATATATGAGTTTGACAGCACTGCCGTAAACTATAATAGACACGTAGATATCCTCTCAACCTTAACCCCGATCACTGGATATTTAATTAAATGGCGGTCCTTTATCCGAATTATCGGATGCCATGCTGGCCCGTCCCGAATCCATGAGTAGAGCGAACTTTTCAATACGTATTAATTTATTCTCGGAATGGGTGGATAAATTTCGATTTGCGTCAGAATCGTCGAAATTTCGCCCGTAATGCTGAGAGCTTTCTTCTGTCGAGATCGCACGTGCAGCGTGATAAAGTCATATTGGCGTGAAGCGAGCAGCGAATTTCAATTATCCCTGCATTATCGAGTGTAAAAAGTTGTTATTCGAGAAGATAATGTCCTCCATTGGAAGACGCGAGTTATGAAGTCATATCTTCTTAATTGTCAATTTGCATTTTATTACTTGCGTTAAACGTTTTAACGTTTGCAGAGCCAGGACTTGTATATTATGTAAAATCACATACATAGGCATAATTTAATAAATATTTTTATAAAGAATTGTCTTCATAAAATGCTTCTACATAAATAATTCTGAAAGAGGGCCGTCAGAGTGCAAAAGAATATAAAAGAAAACCACAAATAAACAAAATTTAGCTGTAGTGTCAGATATTTTTAAAGTTTAAAGTTATAGTGGTAAATTCATTAGGCTTCTCCCTAAAATTGCTGTATAAATTTTTATGTCTATTCACATTTTCAGATATAACTTTCCATAGGCATTTAGACAGATTTCTTGGGAATGACAGTGTATTTTCTATGTTAACATTTTCCCGAATAATAAGTAAATTTTATTATTCTTTTTGCCTCAATTTATATAAAACTTTGTAGTCTGGAAATAACTGACTGTGTTCTTGAAGAGAACGAAGTTCATGTTTGCATGGTCCTTTGGTATTCGTTATTGTATTTGCATTTAATTTCCTTTTTTTGCTTTTTTTAGTATTTTTAATAAAATGACCATTAAAGTGCAAACAAAAGATATTAGGAAAGCTTTCATATTTCAAATCCTAGTCTGCCTGACCAAAAACTTATTCATATTAAGGCTCAACAAGGCTCAAAACATTCAGAAGGAATTTAAGGAAGTTAAGGAATTTTTGTTACATTTGTAACTGTAGAATTTATATTTTGGTGGTGCTAATGACAATGTCAACGTTTTTTAAACATGTATTTCCTCCCAGACACTTGTGGTACATTATTCCGACAAATATAAACCTTCAAGTAAATATTAAGTGTTTTAAATAATGTTAAATAAGATTTATTATTAAGAAATGTTAAACATTTATGTTTTTCCATTTTTAATGAAACACTGTATAAAATAAGTTTTTAGTCTTCTTCAATCTGGCCTCTCTACCTCATTTGTATTTTAATCTTCCTTTCTTATTTCTCTAGAATAATTTCCTTTTGTTCTTCCTTCTCTTTTATTAACAAATATTCTCTCCAAGCATTGGCGATAGTGTTACAGAAGAAAGTTTCCTTTTCCTTTATTTAGGTATTTCAGGCCAGAATAATGATTTTTTTAATGAAGATCAACTGTTATCTCAAAAGGTGGTGTATTAATGCCAAAATCGCTACTTCCTGCTGCTAGTGTTGCATCATTCTGTCTTATTTCGTCTTCTCCTATGATGTCGGTCGATACTTATGACGGAGTTAGGGACTATTGATGATCGCAATTCCGACACCCTGTAATAATTAGGGGTTATTGATGTCCGTGTCGGATATTTGGACAAAATGCATACAATTAATTGTAATATAGCAAACGATGTAAAATATGTTATTTTCTTGTGTACCTACCGACAGCAACAGAGTCATATGTATTACTTCTAACCATGTACACAATTCCGACACACATGTCTGATTTACGTACGTGCTATATTTACATGTACCTAATTCCGACACCCCTAAATTTGTAAATAATAGTGGTTAAAAGAGTAGAACACCGTATTATTATGAGAATATAAAGCATTCAGCCTAAATAGATATTAATAGTATTTTCTTAATTACTGTTATGCTGTAGCGATGCAAAAAGAAGTCGAATTGCAGTTACCTTATATAAGAAAAAATGAACTTTTAGCATAACACTTATCAAGATCAGTCAAACTTCTAGATTATATTTTGACCGTTAGAACATTAGTAGAATAAGAAACGATTGTTGGTTGATAAGTGTAATGTCAAATCAACAAACCGGATGTCCTAAAATAAAGTTTAATGTTGTAGATTTCTTATTTTATCCAAGTAAACAGAAATTTTCGTTTGCATCTAGCTTTCTTTTCGAGTTGCTAAGGTTTGTTTTGAAATAACTTACGCAGTAAATCAATTACATCTACAGTTGCATACTTCTCCACGCCAAGGGCGCTCAAAGTAAAAATGCACAAAATTGTATTAGGTACATAATAAATTTACAAAGACACATAACAGGTACTGTAAAAGCCAGTTGTGCTTACTTTATGAGGTTTTAATAAATTACCGTCGAGTATGCAACTCAATTACCAGTATCTCCAAATCTCAATACAGGGTGAGGTATTTATTGTTAAGTTGAGTACGGGCTTATTGGGAATTAATAGAGGAATTGTTTATGCAACCGACAAGTAAGTTGAAGATAAAATTTTAGATTGCTTTATTACAAATAACCTTATAGTAATAATATAATGTTATTTGTAATAAAGCAATCTAAAATTATATCTTCAACTTACTTGTCGGTTTGGCAACCAAAACCACATATCAGTCTATCGACTTTGTACATTACTGGAGTCTGTGTGATGTGTAGTTACTGAACGCGGTAATAAAGTAGTGTTTTTTTGCAATGGATAAAAGAAACTATTTTAGTAAGTATTAATTATTATTTGGAAACAAGTGTTATATCGTTGTATGATTGGGTGATTAGGATTACTGGTCCTAAAGAGTATTTCAGTTATAGGATTACGTGATTACAGTGTTATCAGTGTATCCGTAACACTGTATTCACGTAATTATTGCAGTTTAAGTGCATATAGCTAAATATTACTTTAGATTAGTCTAATTTTGTTGAGTTTCGAGTATGGTTTCTATTATAAACAAAAATATGTGCTATAAGAAATATTTATTTACTTAAATTTTGGTATTTCCAAGGGTTTTCCAAGGGTTTGCCAAATTTAATAATTCAATCGCAACTTTCAATCAAATAAGAGGACAAGGAAGCGATTTTGACGGTAGTGTAGTTAGACCGCTGGCACAATTTGTCGTAACAATCATTTTCCACACGTAACACACTTTTTTTTTAAATGTCCAGCAGCCAATCGATAAGATAAGCCTATCCAACAATTAAATTATCATCACAAACGCACGGAACGTGCCCGCTGATTCTCCACACGACATCACCGATTATCACAAAAGCATATCTTCCAGTTCCGCATCACCGCGCTCGTTCGATTCGCACGATTAAATAAATTAACAATAAACTGCTGCATCTCCAACAGCTCGCGTCTATTAATTGTTTAACCGTGCGACAGCAAGTTGAAGCAACCCATAACCACACATACATACACCTCTACGAAGAACGCATCTACTAAAAAGACACTGACACGGCTGCTGATGCTGTAGCTGTTGTTGTTGTTCGCGATCTTGTCGGACACAACGATCAACAGGTGCGATTACGCGCACTCGTCCTACGCCTCCTATATACCGCCGCAAAATTATACGGGTGTGATAAATCGACGCAAATGACATTTAAAGTGCGGAATTTGCTTGGTCTGTGATCCTACGCGACGATTATCACCGGTACCGGTCTGCGGCCGTTATTATCTGCGGTGTTTTGTGCGGTTAGGTGGAAAACGGTGACTTGCACGTCCGAGAATGGCGCGATTGTCTTAGAAATGGCGGAATTATGGCGGGAATGGTGATATGGACATGAGTTGTGCGCGTGTTTATGAATGTTGTGATAATTCTGATGTTTAGAAGGAGTAGAATGCGTGCGTCGGGGCTTATAAAGTGCTGATTTACGTGGTGTTAAGTCTGGATCGCATTTGTGCGTTATGGTTATGGTAATTCTGACGCCAGGTCTTGTTAGAGTGAGTGGTTGGAACGATGGAAGTTGAAATGGTGTGCTTATATGGACCATTGAAAGGGGAACTTAAAATATCATGAGAAATTATTAAGCAATCTAGTGCTTCCTTATCATTGCTGGCAGATATTGCGTATCTGATTAGAGCTCCGAGCCTTAGGGCGCTGAACATCATATATAATATAATTGCTCTTTCGTCTGCATGTAATCATAAAGAAATTTAATACATAGTTTCCTTATTGTGTCCTTATTTTGTACATGCTTTTAGACGTAGAATAGTACAGATGTGAAGAATCCCAGAATGCATAAACAAGTATAAATAAGCAGAAATTGGTTTTGTCGTAGTTATGTTTACGTTATTATTCTTCAACCATGCAGCGCCGCCAAGCGGATATTAACGTAACAAAGATTTTCGCAGATTTTCATCCCCACTCCACATGCGTATGGACATATCTCCGAATGATAATACCACAGCTGTATCAGCTGTGAACCCACCCTACTGCAAATTCGCAAATAAATTCTTTCTTCTTTTGCGATGGATACAAATTGAGATCTGGGATAGTTTTTAAACAACTTTTTACAGAATAAAGCAGGAGAGTTCGAACAATAAGACGACTCGGAAATGCAGCAGATGCAGGTAAGCTAACTCAAGAAGAGTAAACATTGCACAATAATTGAATCGGTCGGTTCGAAAACACTACAAGTCCAAAAAGTGAGTTCTGGGAAAATTAACAAAATTATTTTGTCAGTGCAATATCTTGAAAAGTATAACAGTTAGCTATTTTGTGCCAACAGACAAAATATAAAGTAGTTTACAGAGAATTAAATGTATTACATATTTTATTTATATTTGCATTAAAAGCAGAGCTATGACTAAAACAATCATCATGGACATGTTCTGTTTTTGAACTCGACGGAACAGCAGCGTACATGTTTTACAATATTTGTTTATTTAAAGCATTTAAATAATATTTTTATTGTGATGTATAGTGTTTTTGGCGTCAACAATAAATTCCTTATTGATTTCATATTATTATATTTTCCGAAACGCGTTAGTAATGCAGCAAAAACAAACATGTGCATACTTTGTACAAGGATATTAATTCCTTGTCGAAATTGAAATATAGAAAGAAAATTAACAAAATAATTTTGTTGGTGCAATATCTTGAAAAGTATAGCAGTTAGCTATTTTGTAGACCAATAGACCAATAGACAAAATATAAAGTATTTCACAGAGTAAACTACATTTACAGATTGACAATTAAAAATGTCATGTCAGATTTTTAAAATAAATTCAAAATGGCGGATGATTATACATGAATAGTCAAAATTACCGGAACACCTTAGTAATTCTTTAACCGTAAAGAATTTCAAAGAAAAATTCAAACAAAAGTTTTTTGGTTTTAAACAAGCTATATATTTTCAATATACGGATGTTCATTTTATTCTGAAAAGTTGGTAAACTTTTCTTTTTCTAATAGAACACCCTGTATATTAAAAAATATATACAGGGTGTATGTATGTTTGTTAGAATCATTTTTTTATAAAATGCATCATCTTTGAGTTATGAGCAATTAACCGATCACTCACCGATAAAAAAATAAAAAAAAGTCAAGAAAAAATAACTAAACTATGAAATAGCATAATAAATTAAATATCCAAGCTGGCAAATTAAATAAATGTGTATGTATGTGGGAAAATATTCTTAATTTGAAGTCCAGGAATTTTGATTAATTGCTTATAACTAAAAAATGACAGTATTGTATTTAGAAAAAAATGATTTCTATAAAAGAATTCATCGTAGAATTAAAAAATGTATGTTACCAAATTTCCAGAATAAACAATAGTTTGTTTAAACACAAATTTTTTTCTCAGTTGGAGAATTATTTAGGTTTTCGGCAATTTTGTCTATTTTTGATTAATTGATCATAACTCAAAAATAAGGCATTTTATAAAAAAATCATACAAAGATTCTTAGAATTAATCTTAGAATCAAAAAATGTATAGTTATACAGGATGTTCTATTTGAAAAAGGGAAGGTTACGAGATATCCAGAATAAAATGAATACCCTGTATAATAAAAATATATTTAAACGATAGATAGTTTAAAACAAAACAACTTTTACTTGAAACATTTTTTTAAGTTGTTTACAGTTGGAAAATTATTTAGGTGTTCCGGTAATTTTGACTAACCCTATACATATATGGCGATATGATAGAGTATGATATAGAGTTTGATAATTATATACATAATAGTATTAAATTTCCTCTTCTACGGTGGTAGTCGGTCCGGAAGTCACGTGGCAGTAAAATTCTAAATTTTCACCAGTTCTAAATGTCCACCATACTTGTGGACTTTTTTAATATTATTTATCTTTTTGATATTGATATTCATATTGATTACTTCGGCGTACCTCAACAACGATTTGAATGCAAATTACGAAGTTGGCGAATGTTTACGACTGATATCAGTAGAAACTGAGTAGAAACGCGTTGCATGAGCGAGCAAAAAAGTACTGTTCTGGACTTGCTTATTTCGCCCAAGCATTCTCTTTAGGTCTATTCGATAGAATAAATCATAGTGAACATTTTGGCTATTTCAGTTCAAAATGGCCAATTGTGGACTTGTACTGTTTTCGAACTCGCCGATTCAATTCTAACTTTTAATTATTATATACTTCAAAATCATAAGGTAAATTATAAATTCTTTACATTTCATTTGGTATATACCTGTGAAAAACGGTACCTCGACACAGCTCACCCCCACCCTAACTATTTTTTTAATTCTGTTCTAAAAATCAATAATCTATTCTCTAAAGCATTTCTAATTTAAATGTAAAAAATTGATTATTACCCTCGTTTAGCGCATGAAAACCATTCATACCGTACACACATACCTGTAAAATTACGAGTAGATCATGGTATATATATTACTATAGAAGTGTTTTTACTTTCGAAGTTATTTTTACAAATCTGTGTCAATTACATTGATGGTTTGGTAAAAATACAATGTAAAATACAAAGATTACATTAGAATCGTAAAATTACAATGTACCTTGTAATAATACAGGATTTGTTGACATCGTAATACCTAGACACTTGTGCAATTTATCAGCTATTTTGATTCTTGACTCTAGAGATAAAGATGCAGAATTGGTGCAATGCACCAATAGCTGAGTGCGGGACCTTTATAGAAGGCGTGATAATAACTTATTCCTAAATATCCTTTACGGTTGTTTAGTTTTCAATAAAATTGCGCAAATTATTCAAAATTACCCCATATTTAATTCAAAATTACATTAAAATTGATGTTAAAGTATTACACATACATCACTTAAAATTACGTTAAAATCGGTGTAATATTCTAGCTTAATTCTTGTAAAATCAGTGTGAATCTACAATGGCAATGTAAAAAGACAATTGGAATGTAAAATTGCACGGATTCTTGCAAGAAAAAAACTACTATTCCCACTGTAAATCCACACCGAAAATTTTCTCAGTGCTGTAGTGACAGTACAACCAGAATATAAAGGTTATAAAGGTAATAAAACATCAAGATCCTGAAAAATAGTATAAAATTCCTTAATTTTTACGAGATTAGTCAGAAAATCAACGTGTCTTCGTACACGATTTATTACTTCCTCTGAAGCATTCCACGAAAAATAAGCTAAGAAGAGAGGCAAACTTTCAAACATAGGATAAAAAACTGAGATTTAAGTGAATACTGGTTCTTAATATAGATAACATAATTTAGTGAGTTAATTATAGTTTAATAATCTCGACCAGTTATTAGCACATTTAATTTTTATACTCAAAACTATAGGAAAGTAGTTGTTAATTCATAAACTTGAAGAGAAACTTCTGCCTTTTACAAATGTTACTCAAACCATGCAATGTATAGGTACGTACGAATCAATATTCCTTTGAAATAAATAGTACATACGCGTCGCATGTTCCACGAATGAAAAACGCCATTTAATCTTAGAGCGGATTTACATAAATTCCTTGCAGATTTATTTCTGCTTCCTTCCAGATCCCATAATTACAGTATTCCCAGTAATTAGTCACGATAGCTGTGCAGTCTAGTTAGTGGACTGGTTCGGCGGACATTCCTTAATGCTCTCTCGTTCAACAACGCAGAAAACGCGCAAGAGTGATTTAGCAAAACATTCCGTGTCGTGTTTAGTGCGACCATTTGAGTACCATTAGTGGTTTTAATGAGCTGATTGCTTTACTAGAGCTCTATTTGCCATTCGGACACTAATGTCCCAACTGCAGCACCAACAGCAGTCCATCGGGCTGTTTGCAATTTGCATTCGAATGTGTGTGTAGACACCAGTTGCACTTAACTTATTAATAAACATGTGAATGTGATTGACCCATGGTGATGATAACGACGATAACTGCAAGTGGGTTATTAATTGGCTTCAGTTTATCTATAGGTGTTTGCAGAATGGCTATTTTTCTGAGTTTTATTGCAAATTATTACAAAAAAAGTATATTGCAGGCTGTTTAATGATCTACTTCTAGTATATGTTTCTTTTCTGTGAAAATCCTTGATGAACTTACCTTGTGGTAGTCAAATCCGTGCTTGATCTTCTTTCCGTTCATGTTGATTGAGTAGTTGTAGTATTTTGAGTTCATGATCAATCCACCCCACTCCCTCCACCCCGGTGGAATGTATGAACCGTTGTATTTGTTCAAATATTTTCCAAAGTAACCTGAAATGAAAAGAAAATTTATTAATTTAATATCACTCGTTTGAAAAGTTTTGTTTTAGCAAACTTTGAAGATGTAGAGATAACGAATATAAAGTTTTATGTAAGTATACCAATTTTCTTCAGATTATTTTTGGAAAGTCAAAATTCAAATGTTATAGGATTGTTTTAATTAATTTAATTTAATTTTGAGATATAAAATTTTAATATTTTATCTCGGTTTTAATATTTTATCTTCTGTTTTTATCGTTTCTTCTTATTTTATAGGGGTTTTAAATCAGGATTATAACTAACAACAAATTTTGACAACTGAGTTTGATAACGTCTATTCTTAGTGCTAATTGACTCGCAATAATTACAATAACCTGTTTCCAGTCCAACAAATTGTTAAAATCAAAAATTTTTTTCAGATTTTTTAAAAATTGTATTGCTATAAGAGCGACAAAAATTTCAAAATTGTACATTATTTTGGTGTGTTGCTGTTAAGATCCTGTGAATAAATGCCTGAGGAACTACCAACCTATCATGATGTTTTGCAAAGAAAACATAGAACTTTTCATGCAAGATGAACTAATGTATCGATTTTGTACAAAATAATTGTGTACTGTATTCTAGTCTAGACTATAATTAGAAAGATTTCGTATTTTTGAATGTTTCAAAATCGGTTTAGAAAAAAAAAGCTGATAGCTAGTGATGTCACCTGAGAAATGCAAATTAAAAACACATTTTTAGGACATAGTCCTGTAGTCGTTGGATTCTAATTCTTGATTTGAAAGTGTCAGATCTGTCATATTTTATTGAGGAGTCGCTTCACAGATTCGCTCAGAACTGGACCGATATCTGCGATTTGAGACACATAATTCCAATTTGAGCCTAAAATTACAATTAGCAATTAAAAATAAATACGTTTCAAAGGGACTTTTTGTTTTTCTCAATTCCTTAAGAAGTTGGAGCCGTTTAAAATACGTACTTGTTAATATTTCAAACAGCTGTAACTTTTTAATAAATTGAAAAACCTAACAAATAAGATAGTTAGCAATGTTGCATATTCATATATCTAAAAAAATCTGATGTGGCTAGGTACATTACTTTATCATACTATATATAAAATTAATAGTTTAGCTGCATGAGATTCCATTTGATCGAGACCGGCTATGTCTGCATTAAAATAAAACTAGTAGAACTAGACAGATATGTCGATTAAAGCTGCGTTCGGATATTGTACTCCGTTGACACCGCGTACACCGTCCAAATGACACTTACATACGTGTTATTGGGTGTAAAAACTGTAACGGTGTGCAATATCCGAACGCAGCTTATATTGACAGTAGGTATTGTCAAAACATTGGCGCTTGACACTACCTACTGTCCTTAGAATCAAAATATCTGACATATCCTTACGACCGATCTCGATGAAATAGAATTTGCTCATGCAGCTAAACTATTGATTGTACCAAAAAATTTCATAGTCATAAATTATTTAGAATTTCCTCTACTTTAATTTATTATTTAACTATTTCGACGAAATTCCAGAAATGGCGGCTTATTTGCAAAATCAAAACGAAAAATTTCCCTCAAGCTCTAATATAAATATATCTAATACACACTAAATTAATAACTAAGCACTGATATCAATTGGCAGATTTTTTAAACATGTTCTTTAAAGTGAATATACCTATACATAATATTTAAAAAAAAAATGTTATATTTTATTATATTAAATTTTATGAAAAAATGTTGAAAATACTCAATCTTCAGAAAAAATATTGACAACATAAAACAGTTCTGCATTTACTAACGCTATTAAACATTTCTATTAGTTGCAATAGATTTGTATAATGTGTTGTGATATTATGCACTAACTTGAAATGTGATTTTCATTTGAAATCATCGAAAACTTTTATGTTTATTAATATAAAATTCACTTTATATTTAATAAAACGCATAATTTCATTTGCAATGTAGGTACTACATTGATTAATTATACATTAAGGTAATAAAAAAAAACATATAAATAATAAAAGTCAGTCACCAAGATTAAGACTATGTTTGTGGTATGTTTGGATGATTAGAGATTAGTTCATCATAAAAATAAGATGAAAATGTGTCCGTAATGAATGTATTATCTGTTTGTCGTAGAGTCAGATAAAGAATCACCACTGTTTGATTATTATATTTTATTATAATATCACAGACACCAATAGACATGTGACCATTATTTGGGATGTATCGCCCGTACAAAAAAAAGAAAAAAATGGCGTGTAAAAAATCATTACCACTTAACTGATTAAACCACGATGTTTTCCTGTTTAAAAGCAATAAGACGGCACCGACAGCAACACGGATGCTTTTAAGTACCGCAGATTAAAGATCATCAATAGCGGCGCTACAAGGACCGCACTTCATCAAAAACAGTAATTATATCTTGATTACACAGTACGTGGTACCGTTTGACTAGGTTTTAACCAACAATCATACATTCAATAAATAAAACAGCTAAATGACGTATTCCGGTCTTGTTTTATTGATTCCCGCCTGCTTTCCAGCCAATCGCAATTAGTAAATTACACGTTTGGCAAAAGGAGAAATTTGTTGCAGACCAAAAAGGTCGCATCTCAAAAGTTTTTATAAATCTGTCTGCAAGTGAGTTGGCCTGTTTCTATTGATGCTGTCGATGTGCCAGACGATATTAGTTGATATGTTTATATGAGACTGAGTGTGTTCGTTTTTATTACTCGTTGAGTTGATTGAAATACAAGATTAAACTGTTTTTTGTACGTATTCAATTTCCGTGGTAAAGAAAGTATTGAGAAAACGAGGCTTATTGTATTGCCATGCGCCCATATTTAGACGTATTTGGCTTTCTCCATGGGAAAATAAAGATTCTGAAAGACTCGGCACAGGCTGCAGCTTGATAAAAAACGAAACAAATTGAAAATTTAATAGGATTTACAGTTTGTTGCAGCTCTTCTCAACGAGAAGAAATATTAATCGGCGTTAGGGTTAATCAAATATGCAAATTTTAAGGTCATTTCTCATTTAATTATGGATAGGTCATTAAGATCATAACTACTATAAATATCTAAATGTCCCCAGGAGCTGTACCAGTGCTTATATGAAAAAGAGGCACGTTATTAAAAATAAATGAAATAGCCCTACTTCTTCTTAAAGACCCATCCCCGCCTTTAAGAATTTCCAATTAAAGCATCTAAATCTAAATCACCCGACTGACCGAGAATGTAACAATTAAATCTCGATGTAGGTTGGATGACCTGTGACCTATCCGAAGGAGTTGCGAACGACTTGGAGAAACACAATTGACAGCGGAGGAATGTGAAAGCCACGAGAGGCGTTAACTACACCAATATTATTACCCAATAATAATTATAAGCAAATAAAACGTGTAAGTTTCAAGCTAAACTTTTTCAATTTTAGTGTTATGGGTTTGTTGGTCCGAACTCTGTCATGGTTGTTGACCTTCTGGTCGGGCTGCAACCACATAAATTTATCGGTCGACAGACGTTGCAATAATATTGTGGACGTTTTTATTGCAGCAGTAACTATTTTGAACACGAGTCAAAATTCTGGCTATAAAAATGATACCATGTCGTAAGTTACGAAGTAATATAGAAGTTATAATATAGAAATACTATAATTATAAATAACTCAAATTTTGATTGGTTCAATACCTATAATCCTATAAGGAATGAGTAAAAGAATATAAGTAGAAGTCAGAAGATATAAATGTGGGTAGTGTTCGTTCTCATCTTGATTATCTTGGGGAAGCTTTAACAATGTGAAGTCAAACAAAAAAAGAAAAGAAAAACACGTGCCCGTAATAAAGAATGCTAATCGTGCGTGTAGATGGCCTGCTTGGAATAATGAAGTCATTAAGATCTCGGTGTAGTACAAGCACAAAGTGTGCGTGTGTGGTAGTCAATAACGCCCTGGCATGCCTGCACTATATTACTACGTCTAGGTAATCGACAAGCAGTTGTTTGAAACGGAAATTTGCTGTATTGTATTATTGTACATAATCTATGTAAAATAGTATATTATTATACAAGTTTTATAAGACGTCCAATTGGCTCATCCCAAATGGAATGAGTGCGCCAATACGTCTTATAAAACGAGTGCAATATACTATTTTTTCTACTTTGCGTCATTAATTTTATATCAATTTAGAAATTGTGGTTACTATATTGCGCTAAATTGGAATCTAGGGTATTTTGCTGGTACCACGTGGCAGTACTGTAGTAACTGTCAACTTCGTAAGGATGGGATAAAGTCATGACAAAATCTAATTGTGAATAATTTTATTCTACTTTAGCCTACAAGTTTTATTAAATAATCAGCGAGGTCGCAACTATGATCATAATGGAGTTTGGGGCAACACTTTTAACCCTACTGTGATAAATACATGAAACATAACCTAAAAAAGTTAACTTTAAAATAGTGGTTTCATACGTATAATAATCAGAATAGAAGTGTTGGACGGTAACTGATTAGTTACTTCAAAGAATAAGAACTTACTAAAGAATTGTTATAACGGTTAAAGTTTAATAGCAGTTTCTACCTAGTACCACTTACTGGCTTATACAAGTTTACACACACATATAATGGAAATCAAATTCTAATTTCGGTGTAACAATGTATTAGACTAAATTATACTTAGTAAAATTACATGTGATGGAGGTAATACAAGTACGTTGCACACAACCAGAACTAAGACGTAGTCGAAAGCGACGGACAAAAACGAATACGGTATTGAACCCAGCAGAATTCGGTCCAAAATGTTACCGAAAAATTATACGTTACATAAACTAAGAAATCCTCAACACTTTAAATGTACTATAGCTTCCTACGTGTATGGTGATATTCAATAAACCATTTATTGCACATATACAATGCCGCAACAATAATTAAAATCGTTCATACCTACGATGTAGGTTTAATCTTCACATAATACCTTATTAAAGTAAATGTGGTCCTTGATTATATCTGAGAAGGGGATTTGATGTTTAGTTGACACTTACTTAGTTGATCACTTACCAGAGTCGCAGAACATAACCGAAAACGTCATGCTAGCGTATTTTGATGGACACAGCAAAACTAAGAAAGCCCCAATCCTTTGGCCATACTATAGCAGGCTACACGCATGTTTAAATATGTATAGAATCTTGATATTTTGCAGTTTATGCGATTGCAAGCGATTAAAAAGAGGCAGTGTGTGGTTATGTGTTGTATGTTTGACATATGGCATTTGATATCAATCCACATCAATGTGTACCAATCTTAGAAAAATGTTACTAAAAACGTTATTACAATTTGTTAATAAATTGTATTACCGAAAACAATGCGTGCATTGTGAATGCAAAGGAGAAAACGATATGTAAAGACATATATAAAGACATTCCCACCAATGACAGTTCGGTATGGTTTATGGTTACAGTTCGGTAGTTTATGTTTTATGACGGTCACATCAACTAATATTCACGTAAATTTATGACTATAATTGATAAGAAACAATATGTCGATGACCTAGCTGCAATACCACGTTCCCCTTTGTCAAAGCATAGGTGATAGGTAGTGATACGTAATGACAGTAGGTAGTGTCAAACGCTGATGTTTTGACAATACCTCCTGTCAATAGAATCAAAACATCTGGCAAATCCTGAGTAACTAGTTTTATTTTAATGCAGACACGACCGACCTCAATCAAATAGAATCACAAGCAGCTAAACTATTAATTTTATATATAGTATAATAAAGTCATGTGCCTGGCCACATCAGATTTTTTAATTTGGTCAATCAATGTTTCAAGTTGATAAAAAGTTGTCTCTATTGAACATAAAACACAGAAAATTTTCTAATTAGAAAAAAAGGTCTCTCGGGGCCTAAAGTTTATAATTTTCTTTAAGAAGAATGTTTTTTGCAAAGTTTAGGTCTCACGCACTTCATAAATTAATTTTGTTTAAAGACAATTATTAACTTCTTTTCCATTAGCCCATTTTGCTTTTGTGGTAAATGTAGGGCCGTACAGACAACATTTTATAAACTCTGGTATAAACTAACCCTAGGATGTATCAACCCTTGGTCAGAATTACTTTCTTTTAATAATTTTAGTTTATTTAAATCTTATCTTAACATTTCAATTTCATAATACTACAGATAGTTTTTGGTTTGTTTTACCACAGTAAATTTACATATCCGTTATTATCTTAATTTAAAAAAATCCATAAACTTTTGACTATAGATACAAAGAACAAAATCGGACAAGTGAAAACTGTTTCTGATAAGCTTTTCTTTCATATAATCAGAATCTGAAAGCAGAAATTCCAAATTAAGGCTAGTTTTTGAGATATAAAATGCTTTTTGGTTATTTTGTAGTTTTTTAGTACTACTTTTTTAAAAACTAGGCTCAAGTCGAAATTTCTATCATCATATTCTATGAAAAAAAACATGCCAAAACCAGTTATCACTTGATATATTTTATTACTTATGTTGGTCAGGATAGTCACGTAGCTTAGGTTATTCTATTTTTGACAAATTAACTATCTATTTAAAATTATGTGAAATACTCTGATATCTAGACACAAACTTTTATGGATTAATGTAATTCTATTAAGCTAATAATTGAGGTATGAATTGTGTTAAAACAAAATCAACACCAAGTAAAAACGACCACCTTAATGGCAATATTATATCAGGGCTTAGAAAATATGACTAAACCATTTTTAGCAATCAAAATGGAAGTAGATAGAAAAACAATGAACTATTAGTATGTGAACGATAAAATCAATCTTGGTGAACATATTTTTTTTTGAAAAACTAACCTCGGCCTAGATTTGAACCGCGAACTTCCCTAGTTTCCCGTCGGACGCTCTAACCAATTGAGCTACCACGGTCAGTTGAAATAGATTCCACTAAATTTTTCTAATTTATGATGACAGTTATACGTTAAAACGACTTCCAGAAGCCTTATTTCATTTTTCATACAACCTTTAAGAGATAAATTTTTCTCACTAAGTTAACCGCATTTTACACTCTACACTCACCATCTGAGAGCTTCGACCGCACTCATATTTCACATTCCGCCAGAATCAAATATCAATTAGCGTCATCTGGCTTGCCAGTTCTAGACAATTGCATTAGCCTCTTCATCGGCTAACCACGGAACCGCAAATTCCTGACCGCGTACCTCATGAGGTGAACTCACAGATGACCGGTGGTAGGCTTGTGATGCTGGCGGTGTGTTAACAGAGATGCCACATGGCGGTCATGCATAAATCTGCGGCCGAAAACGGAAGGAGGCAATCATCGATCCGTCCAAACATGGTCCCGCAGAGAAGACCCTAACCTCACTTATGTTTTTTATTGTGTGGACTGTGTCGACTAAAAAGGATTAGATGGGAATTAGTAGGTTGTGTGGCTTGAAGGTTGTAGCGCTTTGTCTAGTTTGTCTTTTAAATCGTTTCGTAGTATAATGGAGAAGTTGTTCTTGAGTGTAACGAAAATTATGTGGTAACTGATCATTATATTGTTTTTTGGGGATGGTGTGGTGGTGTTGGTGTATTTGAATGGTGGAAATTTAAAATAAATCTGAAAAAATAATAAATAATCAGGAATAAACTCTCACATCGGATACTTTGCTTTACAATGTGCTGTAAGTTCTAATATCCTAAGTTCTGAAAGTAATAAGTTTAGGTTTTTTTAAGACGTGGTTAACAATTAAATTTTCATGTTATGAGTGCTTATCAAATTTTGTAGAAAGATTTAACACATGTTTCCTTACAAACACGTGCACAAGAACTATGATTCAGATCACAAACAATGACTACATTTGTAATGCAATCATTTTGAATCATTGAAATGGACCATGCTATTGTTCCGTTATTGAAACAAAGCAATTGCAAGTACCACAACAGCTCTCAAGGATAACCTTTTGGAGTTCATAGACCATGGAGAACTAATAAGAAAAAAATTAACAAAAAAGTAAAAGCATAACCTGAAAGATCCAGTATAATAATGTATAGACAAATAGAAAATAACACTGGCCAACATAGCTTTTGACCATGTGACAAAAATATCATAGCTGGTATTACTTAGCTATAGCAGGTTTCAACTAATTTATTAGAATTGACATCTTTATGTTTCAATATTTCTACAGTATGTTACACACTAAGGTGCTACACCTAAATAACTCTCATTTAAAAAGCAATCAATTTAAGTTTTACACATGTATTTAAACACCATGTGGATTCATCTTTCTGTGTAGTAGACTGTGTGTAAAGTAAAGATTGACCAACTATAATTAAAACAAAAACTAGTGTTTCAAATAAAGTCCATCATATAAATTGTTGAGAAACCCAAAATACAAAGTATCACAAAATATTCCTGTTTATTTGTAAACATGCAAATAAATGCTTGGTTGAATAAAGGCAAAAATTTATTTATTTACTGCAAAGAATGTTTATTTGAGTCAAATATCATTTGTTTGGAATAAAGTAATATTGTTAAAACTCAAATATACATTCTTTGTAGCAAATATATATATTTTTCCTTCTCGTCAAACAAAAATTGATTTGAGCTAAACAAAAATTTCTATCTGTGCATTGTTAGTGCAGCGTACACTTGTTATTAAAATAACAACTTGTCTATCTTATTTTAATTAATTATTTTTTGCGTAATGTTAAAAAATTTCTTTTTAAATACTTTTTTTTCTCTTCTTTTCCACAAAAGTACCCTCTACCACAAAAAATACGCATCACAGTAGTCCTCATAATTAAAAAGATCTAATTGATTCCCTGATTAATAAGATTGCCAACAATATCATTGTTGTATCTTAACTAATGAAGTTATTGGAACTACGTGAAATGTTCTGATATCAACACAAAAAGTTTATCGATTATTTTTTATTGAGGTAATAATCGTGGCATGTAAATATATAGTCATGGCGCAAATATGTAGTAGTCAAAACCAAAAATAAAATATATTCTTGATTTTTTAATACTATTTTAATTCATTTTGCTTAACTTTGAAAGACGTTAGTGACCCATAAATATTTATGTTATTATAAAAGAATACTGTAGGTTGTTTGCCTGATCATATCACATTTTGAGAGTATAGCCTTTAAAAAATTTATTTCATCAAATAAGATATTTTTGGGAAGACACCAGGAACTGACTACTTGTTCTAAAATTTTAAATTAAAATATTTTGAAGGTGTTGATGCATCGCAGTGGTCTTCATAACTAAAAAATCTGATGTGGCCAGGCACATGACTTTATCATACTATATATAAAATTAATAGTTTAGCTGCATGAGATATTATTTGATCGAGATCGGCTATGTTTGCATTAAAATAAAACTAGTAGAACTAGACAGATATGTCGATTAAAGCTGCGTTCGGATATTCTACTCCGTTGATACCGGGTACACCGTCCAAATGACACGTGTTATTCGGTGTAGAAAGTGTGAAGGTGCGTTCCAATTGGTGGCAATTCTATTAGAAATACTATAATGGCGTCTACTACCACTGCCATTAGCACTAATGAAAACGCACAATATCCGTGTACAATATCCGAACGCAGCTTGTATTGACAGTAGTATTGTCAAAGCATTAGCGTTTGACACTATCTACACCGTCATTCAAATCACATCTGACATTTAATCTGACATATCCTGGCTACTAGTTTTAATGCAGTACGACCGATCTCGATGAAATAGAATTTGCTCATGCAGCTAAACTATTGATTGCACCAAAAAATGTCATAGTCATAAATTATTCAGAATTTCCTCTAGTTTAATTTATTATTTAACTATTTCGACGAAATTCCAGAAATGCCGGCTTATTTACAAAATCTTTCAAATATGCTAAGACTAAACCTCCAGTTCCTTTGGACCCCTTTTAACAGAAAGCTTTTCAGCTCTAAGTTTGGCCATGAAACTTCTAAATATGAAGTTTCGTCCCGATAGCTTTAGTAGTTTCTCCGGAATCGTCGCCACAAAAAACGGGTACACACACACACACACACACACACACACACACACACACACACACACACACACACACACACACACACACACACACACACACACACACACACACACACACACACACACACACACACACACACACACACACACACACACACCCACATCCACACACACAGACATTTTTACTTTATCATACGCAGTATGTAAAGTATTGTAATCGTGCCAAAAAAATTTTTGAGATTTTAGCGGAAATATGTCTTTTTGGGTCCCCTGAACATTTTTGACCAAGATCTAAAAAAAAATACTTGCAAGGTGTTTTCCTTTTCTTTGTTAGCTTGGGGATAAAAATTAACTATAGATATGCTTTTGAGTTCAGCAGATCGCCCAAATTAAAAATATCGTGATTTCCGGTAAAAAAAAGGAGTCACACCCAGCGGCGCGTTATCGTTATAGCAATCATGGGGCCCTGGGCAATTTTGAATTTCGGGACCCCCATATACTGTGTCTTTTTTGCAAGCACATTTAGTACCTACATAGTTATTTAAAGCAACAAATGAATATTCTTAAGAAATACAAAATAACAAATCAATAGCTTAACAATTTAAAAATCAAAGTTCGTAACAAATAAAATATATTATCTTAATTAGTAATGGGTATTCTTAGCAAATAAAAATAAATAATCTTTCATATTAGGGAATCTGGATATATTCCTGCTTGAACACCTTTTTTTAAATATTTTGCATGTTGCAAACACTGAAATCATCCTTAAATACGCCATCGTCACTATCTATGTTTTCTAGATATGTACTTATTAAATTTGTAATGCAGTTTTCATAGTCTTTTGGAGATGTTTCTGTTAATATACAGTAATTTCCTCTTTCTTTTGCTAACACTGTCGGTTTCATAATGTTTATTTTTTGTTAACGCATAAGATTCCGATTCCATATCACTAAAAAGTTAACAAGAAGAAACGTATCGTGTCAATATCTGGTGCTTAAAGTTTAGAAGAAAGAGACCAAATAAAAATTTTAGGAAATGACTTAAGCTACAAACGTGAATGACTTTTGAATATACATACATATAGGTTATGCATTTGTAAGAAGCACACGAAATTAATTTTTTTTTTAAATATGGCACCCTGTCTATTTTTCCTGTCCTAAAGTCCCCGAGGTCAGTCGTTTAAATGATACAAAATGATTAAATGTTAAAAGAAAGCAATTACAAAATGTTAAAACGATGTCAATATCTCGACCTTTGAGAAGTTTACAAGAAAAAATAAATAAATGTTTTTGAAAATGATTTAAGCTATAGATACAAAATACTTTTGAATATATAGTGACTCAAAAGTATTTTGTAATTATAGCTTAAATCGATTCATTTCTAAACATTTCAAATTTGTAGCTTAGGCAATTTCTTAAAACTTTTATTGGAATATTTTCCTTGTTAACTTTTTAGAAAGAAAAATATTGACTAGTTACAATACTTTTTGTACACACAAGATTTTTAAAGGGAAGCATTTTGAAGATTGAGTTCTTATTTTACAGACTTCTTTTATTTTGGAGAATTTATTTTTGCAGAATAGATTCCCATACCAAAAGAAAAAGTGTCGACTGAAAATAATCAATGTATTCATACAGTATTGCCTCTTCTTCAACTTTGTCAAGGGTTTCTCAAAATTAGATGTTTCTTTTATGGCAAAAAAAAATGAGTTTAACTGGTAAAACTGCCTCTAGGACTATGCTAAGGTTCAAATTCGATATTTTTACTACGTTAATTTATTAATTAATTAATTTATAGTTTATAAAAACCAAATAATGTCTGTGTTATAAAATAAAAACAATCGGTCCATTTAACTTTGAATACACGCTCTAACAATTACCCTATAAATTTGACGAAAAAACACTGAAAAAAATCTGATGTGGCGAGGCACATACTATATATAAAATTAATAGTTTAGCTGCATGAAACTCTATTTGATCGAGATCGGCCATGTCTGCATTAAAATAAAACTACTAGAACTAGACAGATATGTCGATTAAAGCTGCTTTCGGATATTGTACTCCGTTGACACCGAGTACACCGTCCCAATGACACTTACGTGTTATTGGGTGTAAAAAGTGTAATGCAATATGCGAACGCAGCTTATATTGACAGAAGTTATTGTCAAAACATTAGCGTTTGACACCAAGACTACCTACTGTCGTTAGAATCAAAAAATCTGACAATTCCTGGCTACTTGTTTTCATTCAGTACGACCGATCTCGTAGAAATAGAGTTTGCTCATGCAGCTAAACTATTGATTGTACCAAAAAATGTCATAGTGATTAATTATTCAGAATTTCCTCATCTTTAATTTATTATTTAACTATTTCGACGAAATTCCAGAAATGGCGGCTTATTTGCAAAATCTTTCAAAAATGCTAAGACTAAACCTCCAGTTCCTTTGGACCCTCTTCAACAGAAAGTTTTTCAGCTCTAAGTTTGGTTCTGAAACTTCTAAATATGAAGTTTCGTCCCAATACCTTTAGTAGTTTCTCCGGAATCGTCGCCACAACAAACGGGTACACACACACACACACACACACACACACACACACACAGAGACATTTTTTTGAACCTTGGTCAAAAATGTTCAGGGGACCCAAAAAGACATATTTCCGCTAAAATCTCAAAATTCTTTTTTGGGTCGATTACTATACTTTACATACTGCGTATGATAAAGTAAAAAGTTTGAGTTTGAAGACTGTCCACAAAACAATGAACTCAAAATAATCAAAGCATGAAGGACAACCCAATACCAAAATACAATAAACCATAACATTAACCTGAACAGCGACAGGAAAATCACCATGACAAATTTAATGCGATTTATACGTACGGTACGTTACGTTACGTACGGTTATTATATCCCAATTTTACAGATTTGCATTCAACAAAAGCTTTTCCGGAAACGAATTGGGACAAGGACATCGGTAATACCATGGCAATAAAATAGTATTTGCGAATAGAACTCTGAGCGGTAGGTACTTAACCTATTTAATAAATCGCAGCAGTAATAATACCGATTATGTGGCTGCTTAATAGGATGTAATTTGATTATTTCGAATTCTTTACGTCCGTCGAGGAGGTATGTCATCTTCAATTACGTCATTTCAATCCTGGCTTCGATGTATGTAACGTAATGCTCAACTACTTTGTTATTTTAACCCATGGTATTCACGAGTAATAACATTTATATTACATTCCAGAGTTTAGAAGGCTATAAGTTTCAGTTTCAGTCACAATTTATAGTTGGGATGATGTAAGACAGTTTATACTACTTACATAAAATGAAAGTCTGATTTCTTTTTCATACCAATCAAAGTTAAATAGAAATAGAACGAAATTATGGAATGGAAAGATTGTAACCTAACAAATTGGTAACCTAACCTTTAAAAATACAACTGTACACAGTGTTAAAATAAACCATAATACAAAGTTAAGAGTTACTTAGCGAGGTTATTTGTAAATCAGGCAACCAGATTCCAAAGGTGACATAGCGTGTAACTTGAGTTACTGGTACGTTTATGGACTCTGACAATTTATAACAGGAACTCCGAGATCACGTTTCAAGATCAAAGATGAAGTCTGGCATGCTCGTAATTTACAACAAACCACAATTTCAAAGCTTATTATATGGCTGGCCTCAAAGCTCACTAGTTATTAGTTGTTAGTATTTAGGAGGAGATCAATTACAGACGCCAATTACTAAGAAGTCTATTTGTGATACCAAACAAGATGTAAACGAGAAATTTGATTATTATGGCATGTTGAAGGCTGATGCAAAATGTAAAATCAAGATAAACAAAACAATTAACATTTCTATTGACTATTTGTAAATAAATAATTACCATTTTTGTAAATCGTTAGTTTTTATTTTAGTAGGTCCTAACTAAATAATATCTACTAGGGTATTTATGAAAGTAGGTAGAGTATATGGTTGACACAAAACAAATGTAGCAATTACACGTAAAGCTACTCTAAACTTTTGGATGGTCTTTATTCGCAAACAATCCCTCGTCCGCTCGACCCTCGGTTCGAATGAATATACGGCATTCAGAAAACAATAGAGTAGTGGAACATGCATGGGCAATGGGGACTTAATCTTCGTTAAATTGGAATTAGCTAGCCCGTGCTCTGGCAAAAACTATGCGGCGAATACAGGGTTGGAGTCTAGATATTTCGTGCCCTTTGCAGATTTTTGCATTAAATAATGTTATGTCAGATTCGGTAAGATTTTTCATAAACTATGACAAATTTACCTTTAGTGATTTATTGATTTACAGTACTTCCTGAAAAAGCCTATAATAAATGGCAAAATTCTCAGAGCAAGATACACAGAGTTTTGATAATATAGATCAATAAAAACACGGTTGATCCGGATTATCAAAGTATCTCTTTTTGTTGTAAACTTGTTTATAACCGAAAGAAAGGAAAAAGTCTATTGTAATATTGTTTGAGCCGATGCTAAACCTCCTTTAGAAACACTTTTCTTTTTCCGATACTAGATATATTATGGAAGCCTTTGTAGTTTTGATCACTACCGGATTACAGTAAGCTTGGGTGAATAAATCAATGTATTTTGTGATACTTTTAAATAGCATTATTGCTGTCATTCAACGCCCGGTTGTACCACCACTCGCAAACCGTCTGATCAGCAGACCGGTTGATCAAAGGTGACCGATGATCAAGACGCGATGCGTTGTACAAAGCCCGGTCGGGTGCCGGTTAGCCGATCAGATGATTTGGCGCGGTTGGCAGTACTCGTCTACCAAAAGCCAGTACATTTAATAGAAACTACGTGAAAAGTCCGCAACCAAACTAACACAGCAAATAAAGTGGTAGTAAACATATAAATATCACGCTGAACTGTTGAAACTTTAAAATAGGCCATTGTAGATATTATAATACAATATTTATTATAGCAGATATTAAGTTACTTTCTACTATAACAGATATTTATTTATAAACATTTTGTTTATTATTTTTTACATTGGAAATTTGTTTATCATTGATATTCTCAACTTGAAATCAATTGGTGCCTATTTATGTCAATATAAATAGAATTTTAGTTCTAAACTGAAATGAATACTTACCCTACCCATTTTCAAAGTGATAAACTAAGCCTACTTAATTAATCTTTACGGAAAATGTAGAAATAAGGGTGTAAATAAAAGTTTATAGTAAATTATTTATTTAACCAAAACTATACATCATTAGTTATCAAAAGATCTTTCAATATTCTTCAATTAACATATTTCTAATTGCAACGTCGCTCTGGTTATCAATGTTAACATGATCATCGATAATAAGTGGCAAAATTAAAATTGTGATATCATCGTCCACTTCTGGTTGCTGATCGTGCATGTCGCAGGCGATGGTGTGTAGGACAGCTGTGACAATCACAATTCCATCCATTTTATGGACATACAATTAAATCGCCAAGGATAAAATGGGCGAGACACCAAAAGAAACCGGCTACCACGTGTCTCGTTCGAATTAAGGAATCGTTGGTGTCCTGTTAATGGATTTCCGTCATGGGATAGGGTTTAACACCATATCCACTATAATAGTTTTAAAAATCTCCATTTTCAAGCTCTGCTTTCACTTGGGAATTTCAGAAAATATTTGCATCTGGTCACGATAGCTGTCTATCAGCTAACTGGCTATCGGCAAACAATGTTTCAAAGATTTAGCGTGCTACGGATCACCTGGACATTCAAAGAAAATAACCTTTTGCGGTTTCTGTAATTTTCAGCCACTTCACCACCTGGACTTTTAGATAATCTGAACCTCCTCCAAAACTCGACATCGTTCCACTGTTAAAAGTGATTGGGCCAGTCTCTCAAAACTGGCCGCAGTCGTGGATGCTGCACCATGTCCACCAGTTAATCTTTATTATCGGTCATGGCCCCAAGAAAGTCCCTTCGTACTGGATCTACAAACAAATTAATTGAAAATATGGAGCCCAAAAAATGCAAACAAAAAATAAGAACTGTAGATAATGATAAATGTGTACGAAACTGATATTATAAATACTACATACACTTATTTTTCTAGTACTTACCAAAATTAATCCCAGAGATTTGTTCGCTGATGTCAATACTAGATGTAAACACAAACAATTATAGGTTAGCGTCACTCAAGCGCCTGCCATGCGTCTGCGCGCCAGTCTTGATCAAACGATCACCGGCCAATATACGGCGGTCAACTTGCAGCGTGGTTACGGACCAATCAACCCCTGATCAAGGTTGGTACAACGAAAAATGCTCCGCTGACCAATGATCAACGTGATTGGACGGTCATCAGAGTTGGTACAACCGGGCGTTAATGACCTGAAAGTCAGTATTACTCAAATTAGTAGATTTTCTTTACCCCATTGCAAACTTGTGTTCAAACTACCTATATACAGCTTCTTGGTGCTTAATTCTGATGGGAGGTCAAACACTGATTTGCGCTTTTTACTGCCAATGTCATTCAATAATTCCGCCATTTTAGTAATTTTTTAACTCTGTACTGTCCATGTCCACACGATCGAACATGTATTCTCCTAAAATCAAGTTGCAAAGTTTTAAAAGTATGAAATTCGGTTCTTTTATTAAACTAACATTTGGATTACAGAATACAATGTTATCGAGGATACAGATTATTAAAATCTACTGTATAAGATGTACTACAGAACTCGTGTATTCGTCTTATTTTTGGCCTCAGACGACGAGATCACGTTAGCAACAGGATGCGGTCTATTGGGTGGTTGAGTATGGCTAACAGAACAGTCCTTCACGCTGCTCTTACGTTCTACAAAATTATGGCGACGGGTAAACCCCCGTACCTGGTCCACAAGATAAAAACGCGATCCGATGTGCATTCAATTAATGTCAGATTTAGAGGCGCTCTTTCTCCGCCTCTTCATAATACGGAACGTTTTAAGCGGTGCTTCACTTATCAAATGTACTTCATATATAATAAATATATTTTTTCTTACCCTGGGTGCACATCGGTGAGCAATCTAAGACAAATTTTAACCAACACACTATTCGACGGCCAGTGAACCAACTATTTCCTCACTTTTCTTTTGATTTCCCCTACCCTGCAGTAACTACGAAAACACTCCCCTAACCACTATTGTGTATTGTTTATCCCAAACTATAATGTACAATAAAGGGTTCAGATTTAATATCAGTGTATCTGAATGCCAGGAGAGGTCATAACTGTCATGGAGGTCATAGCTATCATGGGGTCAGCTTCCATCTGTTTCCTATTTTCTAAATTTGTTTGTATGGCAGGTTGGTAGAGCAGCAAAATCAGGCAAAATCAAAATGGCAGCTGAAATCTGCCATAAGATTGATTCAACAATTGTTTCTATTTGATTTCTTTGTAAGAATATATTGTATGTTTCTGTAACAATTGTTTGAAACCAATAAACCACTTTATTATTATTATTATTATTATTATTATTTTTATTAATAAATTCCCAATATTTTCCGTTTTTATTAAGTTTGTAAGATTACACATTAGGTAGGCCGCACACTGAACGAGCAGGCAGCAAGCAGGCAGCAAACAGGCAGCAAAAGCATCAAGGTGCAAATAACGGTCCCATGTATTTACGCACACTGAACGAGCATTGGTCTTAGGTGTTTTCTGTCAAACCGTTTTTTTGCTGCATCGCACACAAGCAGTATTCAAGCAATCTTGATTTTTGTGTAGATTATTGTAATCAATTTTTAAATTAGCCCATTATTATAATTGTTGAATCAGACACAAGAAAGGAGCCCCGCCAGTGAAATATTTGTAAAATTAAAAATTGTATATGTATTATATATCCATCTATATAGGAACAAATTATGTCACGATAATGTAAACCGTCAATCATACCAAATCATACAAAATGAAAGATGATTTTGAATTTTTAGTTGAATTAATGGCTGAAGTTGAGGACAACCCCGTTCTATACAATCCAAATTTACATGATTATAGCAATAAACGAATAAAAGTTTGTATTTTTTTTAGATAAACACGGTCAAACTGAATTTACAAGTAAATTAAAAGTTTTCTGCGACATTCGATAATAACCATAAAATTTTGTATCGTCTTTTTTTTATCTCTTCCAAAACATTAAAATTTCCAACCTTATTAATATTACCATTATATGGACCCAGTAACGTCTCTTCCGTTTTCTAATTAAATGCCACATAATAAAATCGTCATCTTCGGATGACTACGACATAACTACTAATGTTTTTTATGACATTGTGAATAAGCCACCTGTTCTTTAAATTATATATTAGCCTAAAATGCAGAAACATTAAAAATATATATAAGTTTATTTTCATTGAGTAATTATGTTTTTACAACTTATCATGCTACCACAACTTTATTTATAAGCGATGGGTTCACTACCATCTTTTAATGCATATTTTTTTAGAAATTAAATGTCACATCAAACAAACGTCATGTTTGAGTGTTGTGCTCTTGCTGTGCTCTCTCAGTGTGCGGTATGCGTCGTGCAAAATGTTTCTAGGAAGCAAAATGCACGCTGCTTGCTGTCTGTACGCTGCCTGCTTGCTTGCTGCCTGCTCATTCAGTGTGCGGATATTTTGCGAATATTTTGAATTAAAATGTTTATATATATTTAGGCTAAAATTGCACTTTGGTTAAATTGGTCCCTTAACTTATTATCCACTCAAAAAGTTCCATGGTGTGTGTGTACCCGTTTTTTGTGGCGACGATTCCGGAAAAATTACTAAAGGTATCGGGACGAAACTCATATTTAGAAGTTTCATGACAATCTTAGAGCTTAAATAATTTTTATTCAAAATGGTCCAAAGGAACAGGATGCTGTAGCATTTTTCAACGATTTTGCAAAAGAGCCGCCATTTCTGCAATTTCGTCAAAATAGTTAAATAATAAATTAAAGTAGAGCAAATTTTGTATAATTTATGTCTATTACATTTTTTTGGTAAAGTTGATAGTTTAGCTGCATGAGCAAATTCTATTTGAAAAAGATCGGTCGTGGCTCCATTAAAACTAGTGTTAGAAATAAGAACGAGAGATGAAAAATACTTTCAAATAACAGAATTTATTCAATAATTAAGAAGCGCGAACAGCAAGCGACACGGCAATAGAGCAATACCAGATCTAAGTGATCTGCCCGTTTACCGAAAGCGGTTCCTTCTTATCGCATAGACATAAACAAAAACGGTTACACTAACAAATGAGCCAGTCTCTCATGCATATACGAATAAGCATAATTCTATCGCACAGTAATATAAACAAATACTGTAACACCGACCAACTAAGTATAATACATGGCCAATAAATGAATAATTCTTAACCCCAATATCTCCACCAAATAAATTGATTCCTAACACTAGTTAACCAGGATTTTGATTCTATTGACAGTATTTTTAATACATTAGCGTTTGACACAGTTTGACAGCAGTGTCAAACTGTGTTATGGTGAATAAAATCTTCCATTAAGTAATGAAAGGGATACGACTGATTGGTAAGTAGGTATATTAAAAACCAGTTTTTCTTGATATATTTTATTCTTGAAAACTAGTTTTGTGTTATGCAAATCCTCAGGTCAAACAGCAAAACCATTCGTAATAGCGTAATAACTTATAATAATAGGTTGTTAAATTCTAGAAATTACAACTAGTCATTAAAATTTGCGGTTTTTTTTTGTTATAACAATTATCTCGCCTTGTCGAATATTGAATAAAGATTCCTAGATTTGACTGTTATATGGCAGTAGTAAACTGTAAAATTACTTAGATACACTTTGAATTGTTAAACAGATCTTTTGTTGCTACATGTGGCACTAAAATTCACTGTAGCTACATGACTACATAAAATAACAATATTCATCTGAACTGAAGAGAAGGTATCTTCTGTATAAATTTCATTGTAGCACCAAGTTCCATAATCATACTAGAGCAGTTTCTCAAAATCCGGTCCTGGATATGTAGTTCTGATTTTAGACGTAGGCGCTACGCCCGGAGCCGAACGACGGCAATCCGTATTTCATCAAACAAACTAGGTCCTGGCGGTATTACCGGGATTACCCGTTTTTCCAGCTAGTCGTTCTCTTTCGGCAGACGGCATCAGCAAACACAGCGGCTGACCGCGCGCCACCGCTGCTGATGCTTTGTTCCACGGTTAAATTGCAGCCCGGATTCACTCAGCCGACTCAACCGTAATATCACGTTTATTTCGGACCGTAAATGCCCGGATTATGGAGTTAAAACTCGTCCGATTACCGCTTTTGATGAAACATTCAGCAACAATGTCAAGTCTATATTATGTATGTGCTTTTATATTTTGGTACTTTGTAATGTAGGATGTAGGTAAGGTATGAACGTTGAAAAAGTTTTCATTTGTAGCTACTTATGTACTTAAACAGTTAGTAGTTTACGAGTTAGAGATGTCGTTGTTATTTAAGAGATAAAGAGAGTATGGCTTCAATAATAAATAGACTATAAGGGCGTTTGTGTGTTCAGGACGCACAGATAATTGCATAGGGTTGCGTTTGAGAGACTGTGAGCCAAGTGAAAGATATACGTATCTATGGTGGTCCACAGTTGTCATTGGATAGTCCTTTTGGAGCATTTGATCCAATAGGGCTCCACTTTTAATCCATTTTTAATAATCTAAAAATCCTTCGTGCTTGGAAACTATCTGATTTAAAGTTTATAAACTAATTTATGCAAATAAAACACTATACATATAGAGTGAGCGCGTAAAGGATGGAAACATGACAAAATCTCAAGAACAGTTTGCCATTTTCTGTTACAGTCTTCATTATTATATCAAAAAGATCTAGAACGTAACATATACCTTTACTACTTAGGTCTAAAAATTAACAAAGAAAAAATTGATAACAAAACATTATTACATTTTTACTGCAACTACTCTAGTTGGTTTATGAGGATTCTCAACCATTGACAAGAACACATTGTTTTAAATTTGATAGGTTTATTTTGTTGTTGTTATTTTTTGTTATCAATTTTTTCTTTGTTAATTTTTAGACCTAAGTAATAAAGGTTTTTAAATTCTAGATGTTTTTGATATAATACTGTAACAAGCGTAGTAACATTGAATAGGCAATGGAAGACTAACAGAAAATGTCAAAATACACAAGGTGTTCTATTTCAAATTCAAAGTTTGAGGTTATATCTCAGAAACTGTAAACGTTGCATCGACGATAATAACGCCAGTGACTTCACATGGTTGCAAAATACTTAATTAAAAAATTTCGTTAAATTCGGTCGACCCGTTCCGTAGATGTTGTCACTTTTATTTCATAACCTTCAATTGTCCTTTTCTCAAAAATTTTCGTATGTAAGGCCATACAAATATTATGCTACCATTAAGACAATTAAAAAATCTGTCAAATTCATTAAAACAAATATAGGGTTGTCATTTCAAAAAAATGTCGATGATTTCATCTGTTAAAAACAATTAAAGGTAAAAAAAATAATTTGATATCATAAGGTATATATCGATAATAATAAATCGACGTGTTTGAGGATTTTTTAAAATAGCAAGCCGTTCTTGAGATTTTGTCATGTTTCCCTAGTTTACGCGCTCACTGTATAAATTAATCGTTCAACTTGCAAAACAATACAGCTTCTCTGATAAATTATTATACGAGATGTTTACAACAATTCCATAAGATTGGGCCCTCTATTCCAGAGAAATATTGCCAATCCGATCCCACCATATATCGGACCGATCGGACCTTATATAGACCAACATCAATTTCAAAGATACTAAGATTATCCACAAATGCCAGAAGAGCCTAAAATTAGACTTGCTTGAACAGTTCGAGATAGAAAAACACAAAGCGATCAACAGCAAAACCCCATTGAACGATCAAATAGACACTTTCTTTAAACCATTGTTCGCCTATGAAAGTTAATGTTCAATTTTCTCTGATTTTTCTGCCATTTTAATATACGTTTTGAAATTCAATTTACCTTATAGTTCTCCCCGTTATCTACTTGTCTTCTGAGTTGCATATATAGTGCATTATTAGTATTATGACTGCTCCTTATTTTTTATATTTTGTTAAAAGTTTTAAAAATGCTTTTATTTATGCTCTTGCCAATCGTTTTCATGATACCTATATCTATTTGTTATTTCATTTTGAAGAGTCACAGCTTTTTATTAATTTTTAGGAATTTTTACTTTGTTGTATTTGCTACTAACTTTCTTACATATTCTTGGTTAATTTATAACTTACATCCAGTTTGAGCGATTTTCTTTTGTTTTCGAGTTGAGGTGTTTTTTTGATACCTGACATTTGCGTTGTTGAAGTCCTCAACCTTCGATTAATAGCGCCAGTAGCTTTTTACGAATTTTTTTACTGTAAGTTGCACCTTTAATTTTGAAGATCACAAGAATTTCTTAAACAGTTTGTCCTTTATTTCTTAGTATCTAGATTTAGCTGATGTTGTGACTATGTTACGAAAAGCTGCAAAATTCTCTGCACATTGAATCTTTCGGTATACATAAGGTAAGGTAAGGTATCTACAAGTAGTGGTTTCTGGGCGAAATATTAAAACATAAATTAGATATTTTCTCAAATACCTGCACAACAAAGAAAATTAACTCACGGTTATAGTTTTTCTTAATTGAATTATCATTTGTTGCTAATCAACATTCTTCAAGTGCTTCTTATTTTGCCAAAATTAGTTTTTTAATCATGACCAGGAAAACAATTACAATGTTCTTATTAAAATAATACACTGTGTCTGGCTGCCAGATCAAACTTTGTACTGAAGTATTTTATTTTTATTCTACAATTAATTTACACACGTCTGAAGACTCGTTGAATCAGATATTGTGATTTTGTTTTTTTAGCAGTGATTTTCTCTACAATAAACATTTTGTTGTTGATTTTTTTCATTCATCCATCTACGCTCAAAAGCTTATTGAATATCAATAATTAAAACAAGGAATACAGAGCAAATATAGATTTTTTGTGGGCACAGCTTTTCTGTAATACAAATGTCCTTTTTTTCAAGTTTAACAAGCTGTGGCGATTCCAGAATATTATGTATTTAAATTATAATAATAAATATTGTAATTTATCTCCTAATTTTGTATAAGACAAAACAGAACAATTGACCCTACCGGTTTTGTCAAAAAAAAGTAATTTAGTAGAGACTGTCTCTGAATGCAATGATGTTGTGTAGTCTTACATAGGAAAATTTTAGAAAACAAGACAGCCGAAAATGGGCAAATGTTGTTAAATCTTTGTTGTATTTTGTGATGCAAAGTGCACATGCCTATTTAATGGATTCTTTGCAGTGAATATGAATCAGGACTAGAAAGCTTCTTATTAAGGTATGCACACAGAAAAGTGATTATTTGGAACAAGAAAACATAATTACTTGAATTTATTTACTAGATTCAAATGCATATTTACTTGGATGTAGAAAGTTAGGTATATACAAGAAATGCCACATACTCAATATAAGTAAAATAATTTCTCAGATAAATGCTGTCAACAAATAAATTCTTTCTTTATAAGAACCAATAATATTGTATTGAAAGAAGTAATTGAAGTTTTCGTCCCAAAAATGTTAATTTCTCCAACGAAGTAATAGTACATCCATCCAAGTGCGTAGTTACTTGATCCAAGAAAATATAAGACATTTGATATAAGTATTGTTTACTGAATAAAAACCCATCAATTATTTAACTGAAGTGATTCTCACTTCTTTCAAGAAATCCATTTGTCTGGAATAAATATGCGCACCGTGATTTTGTCAAGGCCCGCGCCCGCGCGTAGTGCTGGCGCCGTATAGGAGCCTCTACTACGAAAACAACAACGACGTACCCGTAGGGGATGTGATGTGCCTTGTGATTTATTGGGGATGTGTATTGTGATTTATAGTGTACCATAAACGTTTCAACACGGAATAGTTTGATGTAACGCACGCAACAGTTTAGAACGAGTAAGTAAATATAACATACCTATCTTGTTAATTAGCAATAGAAAACGTATTTGTGCCAAATCTCTAAAATTCTTACAAGTATGTAGCTAAATATTTACCGGGAATAAAAATATACACTCATTCAAGACTGTTTACTTACTTCACCAGAGTAACGACTTTCTTAAATCTAGTAATTATTCCAAGAAATAAAATTTCTTGTATGAAGTCAATAATCTCTGGCGTGATACGTACCTACCAACTACTTCAGCCAAGTAATTCTCTCTTCGTTCGAGAGATCACTTTTCTGTGTGTGGGATTCGAAAAAGCTGCGTTCAACATGTTATAAATGTCAAACGTTTCAAAGAAAACCTGACACTTTTTACGTTTATCTGACAATATTTTATAATTTTCTGCCTTTTCTTCAAAAATTGTATTATGGCCATTCGATATAAACACCATTGAAAAACATTCCACTATTTTATACCATATATAAAATTAAAAAAATCACAAAATGCATCTACGAACATAATCTAGACCAATTACAGTAATTTACAAGAGAGGTAAAGCCATATAAATCTATTTTTGTCACCTTTGCTTCTTTCTTAAAGGCAACTATCTAACATCTCCACAAAAAAAAACATCGTATCGACAGCAGGAGCACAATTAGGACCACATGTTCCGTACCGATGTTCCACACCAGGAACACAAGAGTGGTATTTTCGGCATTAGCATTCCAAATGAATTCAAATCGGAAGAAAGCAGCAATCGGCTCTCAATTACAAATGGGCAATTACGCGTCCCACGTCCACCCAATCGGAACCGGCATTCATTGCGACTTGCCCACGGGTCGTCGGGCGCAAGGGAGATCGACGGGCCCTAATTTGAATTTAATTGAAATTCCACTTCACCTTATCCGATCTACGCAGTAGGTCGTGATTCTTTTCAGCCAGTACTCTTAATTCCGCCATTAGGTGAATTTTTTAAAAACAACGGTCGTCGGTTGGTCTATAAATAACCGAGAGTGGAAATGTCAGGGCGAATGTAAAATGGTAAAATGTCGGTTAATAATTTAGACGCTTTCGATTTAGTGTTAACTTGTGTTAGATTATTGAAGGAGTTAAAGTTTAATGTGAGATTTGAAATCCTCAAGCAATGCCATTTGGTGCGAAGTGAATTGATTTTCGTCGTTAGGTTTCATGAATAATTGATTAGTTTAATTTAGCACCGTAAAATTATCCATCAGAATTTCATTTCGGAAAAATTCAAACCCCATGTCCCCATGTTTGTGTCGCGAGTTATTCACGGTCAATGATGACCGAATTAGTTTTTTTAAGAATATCTTTCTATGATCAGACAATGAGCATTATTTGAATATTTCTAGATCTTTTATTCGATATATACTCCATTTATGTGCTGGGTAAACCCTTTCGCTACCCAAGTCTTTAAAAACATGTTAAAGGATGTTATGTTGATGGATACGATATTTTTAACTAAAATATTTAAAATTTTTGGTTACTTCCGGTTACACCGGAAATTGTGTTAACTTTCATATTACAAATAAAACATCCTGTATAATATAGTATTTTTGAAATCTTTGTTAAATTTTAGGTCAATTGTATGTTACAAATACTATACAGTAGACTCTCCTATAACGCGGTTCCTACAACGCGAAATACTACAAGCGCGCTAAAAATTTTGCGACTACATCTTCATATAACGCGATTCTCGTATAACGCGAGTGCGTCAACATTTGCGATCCTCAAATTCCTATAACGCGTTTTCATAAAACGCGTAATATTAAACCGCGTTGTAGGAGAGTCTACTGTACCTAACATGTGCCATTTTTGGGATATTATTTTTTTTCAATAAATATGACAGCTGCAAGGTTGCCATAAATTATTTAATATTTATAAATTATCCGCTGTGATCGTTGGAAAACGCGATTCTCGTATAACGCGAGTGCGTCAACATTTGCGATCCTCAAATTCCTATAACGCGTTTTCATAAAACGCGTAATATTAAACCGCGTTGTAGGAGAGTCTACTGTACCTAACATGTGCCATTTTTGAGATATTATTTTTTTTCAATAAATATGACAGCTGCAAGGTTGCCATAAATTATTTAATATTTATAAATTATCCGCTGTGATCGTTGGAAAAAAGTTGTCTCGCAAAATTATTGTGAAGGTAACATATTCTCGACAGAAGACTTCTTCGAAAAGTTATACAGGGTGAACAAACTATAAGATCAAAGTAAGCTCGACAAAAGTACTAAAAGTCGATTTTTTTAAAATGACAACCCTACCATATAAATGCATTGTGGAATTGTATGCAAAATTTTCAACTTTGTGTAGAATGTCCTATACCTAAAATGCATTTTTACCTACTTAAATCGATTTTTAAACATCACGATAGAAATTGTAAACATTGTCAAATCTAGATTGCGTTGGAAAACAACTGAACAACTAGAAAAAAAAAACAGACGTACGTAAATTCCAAAACTATTTATTTCTATTTTAGTAAATGTTCAAAAACATACCGTTTTCTCCTAAACATGTTTCCATTCTGTTGTCATATAATTGATTGATTTTCACTGTAAGTTTAACGTTTTTATACATTTTGAAGGCATATTTAAGGATTTTTTTATGGCGCAATTATGTGTGATTTTTTCTGATTTTTTGTGTTTTTCTGGTCTGGCTGATGATGATCTGTTTATCGAAACTATTACTAAAGTAAATATTCTTGCAAAATTAAAAGTTTTGATTTAACTCCTATCCGACATCGATTACGTAAATTCCAAAAAGTATTTATTTCTATTTTAGTAAATGTTCAAAAACATGCCGTTTTATCCTAAACATGTTTCTGTTTGTCATATTATTGATTGATTTTGACTGTAAGTTTAAGAGGAATCACTACTGCTGGTACGTCGTATAAAATAAGCATCCATAGTCAGCTTAATGTTGTATCAATTCTCTCATGTTATACATCAAATTATAGATAAAGATGTATTACTTGCTGTGGTAATGTATATGTATTATTTGTTGTTGTTGTATCCACGCTACGTGATAAAATATAACTTATTTATGTACTTGAAGAAGTAAAGTTTTGAGTGAAAAAAAGCATGTAAGATATTGATATTTTTACGTGAATTTTTGTACACTTATAGAGGAAGGTCTAACTTAGACCTATTATGTGGTCCTTTTTTCAATTTTAACCTTTCTTCGTAAAAAAAATGCAAAATAAGCCAATTTTATGTCATATTCAGAAATAGATTTGCCAAAAACGTACAGAACTATCAAACATCTACCACTAGACGCAAAATTATATATCTTTTATCTTTAATTTGGTGTATTTCTTCTACGATTGTGTGAACTAATTGCTGAGAAAAAGCCTCAGAACTTTTGCGTGTTTTGCAAGTAAAACGTAGGGGGTATGGATTCCCCTTAAGATTTTAATACACTTTTAAGGCATATTTAAGGATATTTTTTATTGTCTAATTTGTGTGATTTTTTCTGATTTGTTGTATTTTTCTGGTCTTTGGCTGATGATGATCTGTTGATCGAAACTATTACTACAGTAAATATTCTTGCAAAATTAAAAGTTTTGATTTAACTCCTCTCCGTTATTAAACATTTTTTCATTATGTACCCGCACCAAAGTAACTATTGTATTTATTAATTTTTTGTTGTTTAAATGAATATTTAGTATAAATAAATAAAAACCGCACGCCACTGGTGAAAACGGTGTGATGTAGTGAAGTGCTTTTCAAGATTTTATCGTCTATTTCAGCCAATGTATGTATAGAACTACGTCGAAAACTTTAATGTTTTTGGCGAGCGTTGAAGAGTATTTTCTCCTGTTTTATTTTTGTTGCACTTTGACACGCTTTTTAAAACAAATGTGTTTTACAATAGAATTCCTTAATTTGACTGAAATGAATGCATGAACCTTAAACTGGTATTAGTTACAGTCAAATGTTGTAACAAAACTGGCACGCGGCCGTTTAAAAGAAAACAATCACGTTACATAAAAGATAGTAGATAATGTCAGAAAACACAGCATTCCAAGAATATGATATCCTATACACATGATATAATTAATATTGTAGGCTGTTGAACTGAAAGTTTGCATCCTGAACTTTGTGAAACGGTATTTCTCTGTTGTTAAACGTAGAACCCAAATTGATCATTTTCTCTTAGAAAGAGGAGATTTTTTTTTAATTTGATGTGATTGGCCTGATCTGGTTACTAGATTTGTAATCTATATGGGAAATGTCCTATTATTCCTTTTGGATGTCATTCATTTGTATTATGATTTTGTTGTTGGTAACCCTACCTCATACTGAAGTCATTAACTTTAAAAAAATTTATGCATGCTACAAAAATATTGTATAGTAAGATTAACCATGTTCAGGACGAACGTTCGCGAAAGGTGATGAACTCAAGCCGAGGTGAGAGTAAAGTCATTGTTCTTAAGTAAAGGAGGTACCGATAACCACACTTCTCAGATTGCGAAACGTTCACAGTTAATTTAATACAGATCGCGTTCTCGGATCGTCACGTTTTAGCAATTCGTCTAGGAAAATATTGTGAACCGTGAATACAGACTTGTCGAGGAGAGTTCCTTCACTGCATTCTCAATATTGCAACCCAGGAGGTAGCTTATAAACCTGTGCTTTCTCACATACATTCCAACATCATTGACTGGTTTGTGATTGTTTTTATTAATATTTATTTGTAACCTTCCATTTTTCTTACTGATTTTGATAGATCTCATAACTAATAATTGTTTAATGGCAGCATATATATTTTATGACCTTATATAGGAACATTATCGAGAAACAGTCACTGAAAAATTAGGAAAGTATTGATACCTTATGTATGTTAATAAAAAGTGAATAGCTCTATATATTTCTTAGAGGTGAATGCGAATTCTGGCTTAAAATGTGCATATGAAGTTGATTTTTGTGTTGTTCTAAGAACTACCCTACACCACTGGCTTTCAAGAAAACCTTTGAGCATTTTAGGTAAAAGTACAAAGTCTACCAATATCTAGACTTACACAGACAAACAAGAACTATGAAAAAAAGAAACTATGTATTAGAAATATATATTGACACAGAATATACTTAAATAATTAATAATAAATATAAAATGAAGTAAATAATTAGTTATAAAATACGAAAGAAATCGTTTTATTAGCAGTTTTGTTTTAGATAAATATTTTTTCAAACGTACGGTTGTCTTACTTATTGGAAATAAAAATAAATTTTTAATACCTGGAAGTAATTAACATTTTCTTAAATTAAATCAATAAGATAACAGTTCAATCACGGGGTGTTTAGTTGAAGTTACTTGAAGAGAAATTCAATCAGTGGAGTCAGTGTTGATCTACAATAATCCGCTGCTCGATTCAGTAAACCCGTGGAGGATTGACCTCTAGTGGATGACGGTAAATTGACGTCACGTGGGTGCCCTCCTATAGTAGTACATAAGGGAGAAACTCACGTGACGTCAAAATGACGTCATCCGCCGTGGTGAATCGTTCACGGGTTTTTAGAATCACGCTGCAGGCGGCAATGTTATCTTGTAAATTGTTGTTTATTTTGTATTCAGTGTTTATCAACATTGTTCTTAAGTCATTGTTCCTTTTTACTGTACCATACGCAGTATGTAAAGTATTGTAATCGTGCCAAAAAATTTTTTTAAAATTTTAGCGGAAATACGTCTTTTTGGGTCCCCTGGACATTTTTGATCAAGGTACAAAAAAATGTCTGTGTGTGTGTGTGTGTGTGTGTGTGTGTGTGTGTGTGTGTGTGTGTGTGTGTGTGTGTGTGTGTGTGTGTGTGTGTGTATGTGTGTGTATGTGTGTGTGTTTGTGTACCCGTTTTTGTGGCGACGATTCCGGAGAAACTACTAAAGGTATCGGGACGAAACTTCATATTTAGAAGTTTCATAACCAAACTTAGAGCTGAAAAGCTTTCTGTTGAAGAGGGTCCAAAGGAACTGGAGATTTAGTCTTAGCATTTTTGAAAGATTTTGCAAATAAGCCGCCATTTCTGGAATTTTGTCGAAATAGTTAAATAATAAATTAAAGATGAGGAAATTCTGAATAATTTATCACCATGACATTTTTTGGTCCAATCAATAGTTTAGCTGCATGACCAAATTCTATTTCCACGAGATCGGTCGATACTGCTGAAAAGCTTTCTGTTGAAAAGGGTCCAAAGGAACTGGTGGTTTACTCTTAGCATTTTTCGAAGATTTTGCAAATTAGCCGCTATTTGTGTAATGTCGTCAAAATAGTTAAATAATAAATTAAAGGAGAGGAAGATTTCTATAATTTATGTATATGACATTTTTTGGTAGAATTTATAGTTTAGCTGCATGAGCAAATTCTATTTCATCGAGATCGGTCGTACTGCATTAAAACTAGTAGCCAGGATATGTCAGGTTTCTTTATTCTAATGACAGTAGCTAGTGTCAAATGCTCATGTTTTGACAATACTACTGTCAATATAGGCTGCGTTCGGATATTGAACACCGTTACACTTTTTACACCCAATAACACGTAAGTGTCATTTGGACGGTGTACCCGGTGTCAACGGAGTACAATATCCGAACGCAGCTTTAATCGAGATATCTGTCTAGTTCTACTAGTTTTATTTTAATGCAGACATAGCCGATCTCGATCAAATAGAATCTCATGCAGCTAAACTATGAATTATATATATATATATATATATAGGAAAGCTGGTTAATATATAATATAATTAATATATTATAATATTATAATATAAATTAATATATAATAAAATATATATATATATATATATATATATATATATATATATATATATATATATAGTATGATAAAGTCATGTGCCTGGCCACATCAGATTTTTTTCCAATTATATTCAAGCATATAATAGTTTACATCAAGCAAATGTAGATATTTGAGACTGAACCATATGTTTATCTCATAAAGTTACTGAATAAAAGACCTCCTTCACTTTGCTATATTTGTTTAATTGCTTAGGTATCGGTTTCGATTCTCAACATCAGTCTAAATCTACAATACGAATAGTGGTGATAATGAAATAAATAAATAATGATTGAACTTACAGAGGCAATTCAAAACACTAGCGACAACATGTGCCATGTGTGGAAGACAAGGTAACATTTGTCATGGCTGGAAGTTGGAACTGGAAGCAAGAGGGATGGCAGAAATAATTATTGTAAAGTGAACATGAATAAAGGTTTTTGTTGGGATTCTAATTGGTCAATTAGTAAAGTGACATTGTGGTTATGTTGTTCTATTTCAAGTTGTTCTAATAAAGCTAATTTGTATTTTCTTTTGCATTTGTGAAGTAGTGTAGGTTTATTGTGTTTTAAGCAATAACCTGTTGAAATTTTATGTTGATAAATGTTAGAAGTTCTATAATTATGTTCCGCAATCCATTTAGCCACTTCCTTCCGGTTTAACCACATAAACAGCATCACAATTAGAGCATCTGACTGAGTAGACTGCAGACTCATCCATAACTGATTTAAAATTCGACAGTAATTTGCAAATGGTATTACTGCTTTTAAAAGCAGGATAAATGTTAAATTTCGGTAAGAATTTATTAAATTTCACATTGACGCTATAGTAAGTGAACGTTATAAAGAAATATTTATTTCACATAAAAAATTATTAACAAATCACTAGTTTGGTATAGCAAACTAATTGGGCCGCTACAACTAAAAGAAAATATTTAGTTTAATAAATATTTGTTTGTTGATATTTTAATGTATGTTTTATTTCTTTGATTCAAGTAAACTTTATTACTGACAAAAATTCCTCTGTGTCGAACAAAAAAGAAGTCGAAAACCTGACAAAAACTTTTGAGTATGCACTGGTCTTCAGTCCAGTTCCAGAGATTTTGTCATGTTTCGGTACATTGTACGCTCTGTCAGCAATATACATTTTTAAGGCTTAAAAATCGTTAAAGACATGAAATCGTATGTGTCGCAGCGCCACCGATTGTTTACAACCGTATAATTCATTCAAATTCATTCTCCAATAAATAGTAATTATCCTAATACACTTTTTATCGAGTAGAAAAAAACATACTTTTATCAATATTTATACGTCTCACCAAATTTACAACCCAATTAACTTATCTAAACACGACAGGCTGTAAAATTTATGAACGCTAAATCTGAAGTTCGTGTTAGCTTTGTAATAAATCTGACACAAAAGTGACCATCCACGGTAAAAATACGTTCCACCGTAAAATAATCTAAAATTCTAATTAGGTCGCCAGTCGATTCTGTATCCGCTGACCACCGCCTCAAATCGATTCGTTGCGCGGCAAATGTTAAGACTTAAGAGGCGTTAAGCAGATTTAAAAATTGAATTATGACATAAGGTCGGCCAGCCCGTCAGCCCAATTATTATGCAACTCGTTTCGAACCGTGCCCATAACGATTTCAGAGAATCGATCATTTCATACCGAAGAAAAACAAGAAGAAGAAGGAGATGGACTATAATCGACTTTCTTTCGCTACCTGACTCTTTCCCGATTGGCATTAAGGGGTTGGTTGCACCGCCAGCCGTTGCGTATTCTTCTTCTTCTTCTTGCGTGGACCAGTACTGCATTCCACTGTCAGTGGAGAGAAGAGACCTTTCGCAGATATCATCACTCGCAGACGGTGAAAAAAAAGAGGAAAAGATAAACGACAGGTCACTGTTTGCACCGGATGCTGTTGCTCTTTTTAATGGGCCGTCCATGTGTGGTCGATATCTGACGATTGGAATCATTTTAGTGTGGTCTATGGCTCTTCTAGAGTTAATTAAATTTCTTTTCCAATAGATAAATTGAGAACAGCTGGTCATTGGGAGGATTATAAAGCATCTTCTGTATGTACACGTCGGTGGCTTGATTCTAAAAGACAGCTATGTATCGTCCTTTTTTTAGAAGGAGTTATAAAATTTGTGTAGGCAGTGTACTATTGGTTCTTTTTATAAAGATTTCCTGCAAAGGCGATTCTTGGTGATTAGAAGCGACTGGCGTTTTCTAGTGTTTATTATTATTCTTTTGACTTCTTCCTTAGCTGTGCTTTTCATCTGCAGTAAGAAGTAGAATCTCCTACAATGATAGTCCATCTAATGACGGTGCTTTTTTCATGCCACTGCTAAACGACTACACTATGTGTTAAAAGATCTATGCTCAAAAATTAGATCAGAAATAGATCAGAAAGAACTGAAGAAGAAAAGTAGCATGCCCACTTTACCCATTACCATGTTCCAATAGAAAAAATGTAATATAAAAACAAGGATTAATTGTAAGTACGTAGGCTTTCACGGTCAGAATCATTTAGAAAATAAATTGCTTCCGGCCCCGGGTTATGCCGTGTGTCAAGTTTCGTAAACGCTGACGTTTTGCGAACCATTTTGCTCGCTTCTTCAGAGCTAACTGAATACTGTATTCAGTACTGCATACATGTCTATACAGCTATCAGTGATTGTGCTATTATATCGTCAATATATCTGACGCAAAAATGTCCAACAGCTCAAATGACACAATTTAATTTTGTTTTATTTTAACTGTTTACACACAAATTAGAAAACTATATTTCGTTTTAATTTCTTTTCAAAACCAGTTCACTAATGCTCAGATTATTTTTGGTTCATTCAAAATCGCCCACTATAGAGCGCTTGTAGAAAAAAAATCTGATGTGGCCAGGCACATGACTTTATCATACTATATATAAAATTAATAGTTTAGCTGCATGAGATTCTATTTGATCGAGATCGGCTATGTCTGCATTAAAATAAAAAAAAGTAGAACTAGACAGATATCTCGATTAAAGCTGCGTTCGGATATTGTACTCCGTTGACACCGGGTACACGGTCCAAATGACACCTACGTGTTATTGGGGTGTAAAAAGTATAACGGGGTTCAATATTCGAACGCAGCCTATATTGACAGTAGTATTTTCAAAACATTAGCGTTTGACACTAGCTACTGTCATTAGAATCAAAAAATCTGACATATCCTGGCTACTAGTTTTAAAGCAGTACGACCGATCTCGATGAAATAGAATTTGCTCATGCAGCTAAACTATAAATTCTACTAAAAAATGGCATATACATAAATTATAGAAAATTTCCTCTCCTTTAATTTATTATTTAACTATTTTGACGACATTACACAAATAGCGGCTCATTTGCAAAATCTTCGAAAAATGCTATGAGTAAACCACCAGTTCCTTTGGACCCTTTTCAACAGAAAGCTTTTCAGCTCTAAGTTTGGTTATGAAACTTCTAAATATGAAGTTTCGTCCCGACACCTTTAGTAGTTTCTCCGGAACCGTCGCCACAAAAACGGGTACACACACACACACACACACACACACATACACACACACATACACACACAGACATTTTTGTACCTTGGAGTTGTGCGACCATCAGAGCAAACCAAAAAAACATGTACGAAAACTATTACCTGGACAATGTTTTAGTCATAGGTTTCTTGAGTAACCTACAGAATAAAATAAAATCAATAAAAGACCATTGGTAGACAACTATTATTGCTCTGAGGCTATATTTCACCAACACGAGATAAATAATAATTATTGACTTGATAACCGCTATGCTCTAATGGATTTAATGATTGTATTCAAGATACAATACAACAAGATACAATACTTACAATACAAGATAAGGATTATCCAACCGATAATTATTTATCTATTGTTGGTAAAATCGGACCTAAGAACTATAACACCAAATAGCCTCTCGACATTTTTTGTTTTTATTATTATTTTATTACCTAGTTATAAACTTAAAGTATATCCGTTTAGATAAGTTTTTATATATTTTTTTTTGTAGCTCCACTACTATAAAACATTTTTTTCGAAAAACCCTGTTTCAGAAGAGGGTTTTTTCATCGTACTACGTAGCATAAACGCGGACTAAGAGCCTTTTCAGACGGGGCATGCCGCCCGTGCGGTTTCGACCGTCCACGGTCGTTGTGTAGGTTTTCACATACACGGATTTCAAACGGCACGGCACGGTACGTGTGTAAAGTTTCATTTAATCACATACACTTCGATCCGTGGACGGACAAAACCGTACGGACGCCGTGGCCCGTCTGAAAAGGCTCTCTAATTCTACACCTCAAAGCCTCGGCTGGTTTTGTCGGCGCGAAGAACCATTTATCGCGGGCCGCGTCTGATAGCGGCAGACGATGCGTCGCCTGGCCTTTTCACCTTCACGCATTCATTAACGTCGGGGCCGCGTCGCGACCGCCGCTAACGGTAACAATCGGGATAGCCTTGAGACGAGACGGTACCCAACCGTCATCTTGACGACGCGACCGATGACGGCTACCAGTGATGAATGTTTGGTTTAGAATATTTGGGCGGCCACCTTGTGGCCAGCGTAACGACCTTGTTGCACCACATTTGACGAAATAGGACACACATTCCGCCTGACGTGAGCAATGTGAGCATCTTTGCTATTGTTGCGATGACGTAGTTGAGATGACGAGGTTGTGGAGACGTGCTCCACAAGTTTTGTAGAATTTACAGGAGGGTTTTTTCAATGTTGAAGATCGGTTTTCAGGAAATTTTTCACTAAATATAGACTTCCTGAATTCCGTATTCCGATTTAGAGCATAAAGAGCTGATGTTTAGTTGGCACAACACAAATGATATTATGCGATGAAGCGTAAACTCCTGTGACAATTATGTATATCAAGCGATTGTCAGAGCTCTGGAATGTCAATTTTGATCGAAGTTGTTTGGGAAACGTTAGGGAGCTTTTGGGAGTACATACTCTTTTTACTTTATCATACGCAGTATGTAAAGTATTGTAATCGTGCCAAAAAAAAATTTTGAGATTTTAGCGGAAATATGTCTTTTTGGGTCCCCTGAACATTTTTGACCAAGGTACAAAAAAATGTCTGTGTGTGTGTGTGTGTGTGTGTGTGTGTGTGTGTGTGTGTATGTGTGTGTGTGTACCCGTTTTTGTGGAGACGGTTCCGGAGAAACTACTAAAGGTAGCGGGACGAAACTTCATATTTAGAGGTTTCATAACCAAACTTAGAGCTGAAAAGCTTTCTGTTGAAAAGGGTCCAAAGGAACTGGTGGTTTACTCATAGCATTTTTCGAAGATTTTGCAAATTAGCCGCTATTTGTGTAATGTCGTCAAAATAGTTAAATAATAAATTAAAGGAGAGGAAATTTTCTATAATTTATGTATATGACATTTTTTGGTAGAATTTATACTTTAGCTGCATGGGCAAATTCTATTTCATCGAGATCGGTCGTACTGCTTTAAAACTAGTAGCCAGGATATGTCAGATTTTATGTCAGATTCTAATGACAGTAGCTAGTGTCAAACGCTAATGCTTTAAAAATACTACTGTCAATATAGGCTGCGTTCGGATATTGAACACCGTTACACTTTTTACACCCAATAACACGTAAGTCTCATTTGGACGGTGTACCCGGTGTCAACGGAGTACGATATCCGAAGGCAGCTTTAATCGAGATATCTGTCTAGTTCTACTAGTTTTATTTTAATGCAGACAGCCGATCTCGATCAAATAGAATCTCATGCAGCTAAACTATTAATTTTATATATAGTATGATAAAGTCATGTGCCTGGCCACATCAGATTTTTTCGTTTGGGAAGACATGGCTATTGAGAAAATGAAAAAAAAATAGCGTCGAGTTGGCCCACCTACATTCACGTTTTGTGTATTTTTGAATGGATTGGTTTGGAAATCATTTGGAAGGATTAGAAAGTCCACTTTGGCGCTTCGGAGTACCTAAGTTTGATTAGTTTGCGCAAAACAATATAAATGTTTAGCTGTGTTTTAAATATTTTACCTCACTTTTCAGTTTACCGACTGAAAGTTACTCTGATTTGTTTTGCAAAAGATACATTTTACGCATTTCTACACAGAGAGTTAGAATATGGCGAAGATTAAAAGTTTGACTTTTATTACTTCCAAAAATCAAAAGTGGACGTTTTAATTCTCCCTACCGATTTTCTAATGATTTATAAAGAAATACACACCAATTATCGGAAACAAAGCTGATAAATATAATACATGAGTAGGTAACGGGTGATCTAAAATGATTGAGGACAGGTTGAATTTTCCGCAACAGTTTTGAACTTACTCAGTGTTACTAAGATGGTATGCGTGCATGATACAGGTTATGATCACTGTCAGATACCATAGTGCACTCGTCAGTAAGGGTTACGTTCCTCTGCAACGATATAAAGGATGTCATTTTATTATTTATTGAACCGTCGTGGAAATTAATTTGAATTGAAACTATATATGTTTCAATTAATTCAATTAATAGTTTCAATTTAATATACCTAATTATAATAATCAGAGATGAATCCCTTTACAAGAAGGAACACCTACGCCACTGGACCAAAATAACAGCTGTTATTTGCAACCATTGCCATCATCACAATTATTCAAATTGGCGGGAAATTCAACCTGTCCTCAGTCATTTTAGATCACTGTTGTATGTACATAACGTTAATCTTTCATATTCATTTCAGATTTAGGAAAAACAAAGCGGATGAATATTTTAGTTATGCCGGCTTCTATAGTCAATCTAAGTTATTGATTTGCGGTGAAATTATGTACTCCCTCATATCAAAAGTGGGATTTTTAATCCTCCGTAACCATATTTCAAACGGTTTGTAAAAGTATACGTAAAATTTATCGTAAAACAAAGCCATTAGCTTAATTTTTCGGCTTATTGTTTTGCGGCCAAGCTAGTTATTCCCATCTGTTAAAAGTGGACTCCCTTAACGATTTATATACCAACCCAATAAAGAAAAACAAAAATGTGGGGCCAACTTGACGGTAAAAAGCAATTTCATGTTCTGAAAAACCACGTACTCCCAAACGAAAAAAATGTACTATTAAATGCTCCGACTAACTTCACAGAGGTCAATTTGGGCTTGCGTTTGACAGTCATGACATTTTCAACATTTTAGGATTAATGAGTAAATTAACATAAATGCTTGAACGTTGAAGCTATAGAGCAAACAGTCATGTGACAATTCTGAAATTTTCATATCTTTAATATGCAAGTTTCAAAATATCATCAGCGCCGCGATTACGTTAGTGTGACAGTGAGAATTTTTAAAGAATTATAAAAATTCTCACTGTCACAATTTGTCAAAAAAATAAGGTACTTTTTTACTTTATCATACGCAGTATGTAAAGTATTGTAATCGCGCCAAAAAAAAATTTTGAGATTTTAGCGGAAATATGTCTTTTTGGGTCCCCTGAACATTTTTGACCAAGGTACAAAAAAATGTCTGTGTGTGTGTGTGTGTGTGTGTGTGTGTGTGTGTGTGTGTATGTGTGTGTGTGTGTACCCGTTTTTGTGGAGACGATTCCGGAGAAACTACTAAAGGTATCGGGACGAATCTTCATATTTAGAAGTTTCATAACCAAACTTAGAGCTGAAAAGCTTTCTGTTGAAAAGGGTCCAAAGGAACTGGTGGTTTACTCATAGCATTTTTCGAAGATTTTGCAAATGAGCCGCTATTTGTGTAATGTCGTCAAAATAGTTAAATTATAAATTAAAGGAGAGGAAATTTTCTATAATTTATGTATATGACATTTTTTGGTAGAATTTATAGTTTAGCTGCATGAGCAAATTGTATTTCATCGAGATCGGTCGTACTGCTTTAAAACTAGTAGCCAGGATATGTCAGATTTTTTGATTCTAATGACAGTAGCTAGTGTCAAACGCTAATGCTTTAAAAATACTACTGTCAATATAGGCTGCGTTCGGATATTGAACACCGTTACACTTTTTACACCCAATAACACGTAAGTGTCATTTGGACGGTGTACCCGGTGTCAACGGAGTACGATATCCGAAGGCAGCTTTAATCGAGATATCTGTCTAGTTCTACTAGTTTTATTTTAATGCAGATAGCCGATCTCGATCAAATAGAATCTCATGCAGCTAAACTATTAATTTTATATATAGTATGATAAAGTCATGTGCCTGGCCACATCAGATTTTTATACCTTCCAACAAAAAAAAACAATAACGTTACCTTACAGCATTCTCTGAATATGCTCAGAGGGAAGCTTGAACAGAAGCTTGAACAGAATTCTCTATGTAAGCTGAAATTAAAGCATATTTATTTTCTACGTACCTACTCCAAAAAAATAATGCTATCTAAGAAGCGTTCAGCTCTAAGGAGGCTAAGATGGAAGTTTGAAGCTTGAACCTGAAATTTTTTCGTTTCTAGGATAATAATAAAATTGTCGTAAGGCTCAAGACTTCCTTCGACCCGACTTAGAGAACTTAGAGAATTTTGGCATACTCGCTTACTTTTTTAGCAGATTGTAATCTACCAGAAAAACAAAACTGGCGAAATAACGTGTCATTGGTTTTGGATACGAATCATTGTTGTTCGGTCTTATTGGCATCTATAAACATGTATATGCGACGTGGCTCAAAAGCGGTAAGAACAAAAAATGGTTTCCTTTGATTGCTTGAAGAATCAATCAAATCCACCAAAAAGATAGAGACCGACAGAGAGAAAAGTTAATATAGATAGATACGGCATCGTAACAGCCCGAACAACGCACGGCGTTCAATCAAGGGCTGGCTCCATTCGCTATATGAGAACCACAAACCGACGGGACGGTCTTCCAGGAATTCTCGGCTTGCTTTTTATTGCCCATGCCCTCGCCGGCACCGGCGGGCCGCCAACCTCCTAGCCGCCGACGTTAGTTTTTTTCCCTCTTCGTTTTTTACCTTTTTAGTTGGGGGCCCGCCGTGTCGTGACCAGCTGATAACCGGTGACCCACCCGCGCTCGGTCAGGTGACTTACCGCTCGCGTTGCCATTGAACCTTGTAATGGGCGGGTGGTACAGTATTTATTTGCTACTTGGTATGTGTTGTCTGTAGTTCTATTTACATTGTATACAAAAAATATCGTTTATTGTGTACTACACACTGAAGAATTCTCCTGAAATATAATCAAATACACCTTTCAGTTACTATCTGCTTACACTCTACATGACAGATGATATGATTGACAAGAACAGATCGACCCTCAAAGTGTCGTGAAATAAACTTTTGTGTTTATTTACATGGGTCTCTTATCTATGAATTGGTCAATATAGTCAGAAATGGTCAAACAAACAATAATTAAATCTATTTTGAAGGATATTATACCACTGAGGGTGATGCAAAATCAGCGTTTATGGTGTAAAGTGTTTGATCTGGATTTTGTTTTTTCAATAGAACTTCACGGGTACATAAAAATAGAGTTTATCAAAATAATCATATTCCCCCACTTTAGATAACTATAGCAAGTGACACTATTTTGGTGAAAAAGACGATTAAGAGTATTTTGCACTTTTTCCAACGAATTCATTGCTAGTCATATTAATAAACAAAAAAGTATTCCCAAATGCACCGCAAAGCATGGAAACATGACAAAATCGCTGAAACGGTTTGTTATTTGAAAAGCACTTGTGAATAAACTTTCAGCTGATAAAAATTTGTAAAAATTACCGAAATTCTATCTTTTTACACTTTTTACTTTAGTCAAAAACCGAATTCGTTTTTAAGGCAAATAATTCCACCCAACGCGCAGTTTCATAATCAATTCACAATCCTTGCTTCTTAAAGTTACCAATTTTCAATTGGCCTTATCTCAAAATTTTTTTCGGATAAGTCCCTAAAATATTTCCACTGACATTTAATAATTAAAAAAATCTACCAGAATCAGTAAGAAAAAAATTGGGTTGATATTTAATAAATGGGTCAATGACGTCATAACTCAATTGTCGCAACAATTTGTCGGTCAATAATTTAATTTTTCCCAAATGTATATTTTAATAATAAAAAATCGACGTGGTTGGGGATGTTTTAAAATAACAAACCGTCTCAGTGATTTGCTCATGTTGCAATACTACACAGTGATCTAAAATGACTGAGGACAGGTTGACTTTCCCGCCAATTTGAATAATTGTGATGTAGGCAATGGTTGCAAATGACAGCTGCTATTTTGGTCCAGTGGAGTAGGTGTTTCTTCTTGTAAAGGGATTCATTCTGTGATTATAATTAGGTATATTAAATTGAAACTATTAATTGAATTAATTGATACATATATAGTGAGGGTTAAATAAGTAATAAAATGACATCCTTTATATCGTTGCAGAGGAACGTAACCCTTACTGACGAGTTCACAATGGTATCTGACAGTGATCATAACCTGTATCATGCACGCATACCATCTTAGTAACACTAAATAAGTTCAAAACTGTGGCGGGAAATTCAACCTGTCCTCAGTCATTTTAGACTTTATTTTAGGACCCATATTTATATGACTTTTTGGGTCGGGTACAGCTCATACCCGGACAACTCATACCACGACAACTCATACCGGGACAACTCATATCAAGACAAGTCATACCAGGACATCTCATACCAGGACAACTCATACCAGGACAACTCATACCAGGACAACTCATACCAGGACAACTCATACCAGGACAACTCATACCAGGACAACTCAGACCAGGACAACTCATACCAGGACAACTCATACCACGACAACTCATACCACGACAATTCATACCAAAACACCCATAAAACAAACCGAAAGATGATGGTAGTGTCAATACGGTGTCATCTAGCAAACTTAGGTCAATGTGTATGGCGTGGATGTTCTCTATATTTTCTGCAATGCCTTATTATTAGGTGATTGAGTTTAATTTTCTACATTGCTGAGTATTGGCAGACATCACATTTTATACAGCGCGAACGCCATCTAGTGAAAGAATTATGAAACACGCACATAAACACAGCATATCGTCAAAAATACGACAATTACTATTGACAGAAGAAACTACACTGTACTGTAAGCGCTTATTGGTCATTACATATGAACGATAGATAGATACGCTAAAGATTGGTAAATAGAGTAAATAAAATTATAAATAAAGTTTCACAAAAATCTGTTTGTTTTGTTATCAAAATCAAACAGTTGGTGATTTGAGAATTTGTAAGATTTGTACTTACTCAAAAGTTTTATGGGCAGGTGATTTAGATACATTAAAATAAGTTGTTATTTCTCGAAGTGATGATATTTTCTTTTCCTTCGCATAATATAATAAAATATTAAATTTTAGTTCTTCAGTTAATACATGACTTATTTTAATCCTTTTCTTGTGTGAATTTACTATGCAGCCATCATTAATAAATTTTAGTACAATATTTTGCACAGTTCAAATGCAAGGAATAGGTCTGTCGGGATATTTCGCCGAAAATAAATCTCTCACGGCTCTCAAACTATTGCGCCATGGTACCACATACATATCTCTTGCTTTTTCATCCTTGCTGTACATTGTTTAGTATTAAACTATTGCGCTTCTAAGCAAAACCAAAAACAGGTAAGTACAATTTAGATTGACATGACAACTTTTGAAAAAAAAATTAAAGCTTACATTATTTCAAATGTTTCATATAGTTTTGGTTGCCTATAGTTTGGGAGTTCTAATTAGTTCTAATGTATTGACCTGTTAATTTTACAAGTATACACAGGCGTATATGTATACAAATAAGAAAAACTCCCGGTAATAACAATACATTTTTGTGTAAGAATTTCGGGGTAATAAGTGATAACACAAATATTTTTAATGCTGCTTGTCTTTTATTTGCAAAAGAACATATCTTCATTATAGCATTAGTCATCACATTCCATCTAATCCATTGTAGAAATCTAAATTTAAATTATTTTATTCTGTCAACAGCAAGCGTCGTATTTATTGGGTTATGTTCATGGTACCTACATACGTCACTCTTTCACTATAAAATGTATTATGTACATATAATGCCTTTACTCGGCAATGTAGAAAATTAAACTCAATTACCTAATACTAAGTCGTTAAAGAGAGTTTCCTACTCATCATTCTAGACATCGTACGTGACAACAATCATTTGTCGGCTTGGTATGGGTGTTTTGGTATGAATTGTCGTGGTATGAGTTGTCCTGGTATGAGTTGTCCTGGTATGAGTTGTCTTGGTGTGAGTTGTCCTGGTATGAGTTGTCCTGGAATGAGGTGTCCCGGTATGAGTTGTCGTGGTATGAGTTGCCCCTTGGTATGAGCTGTCCTGGTATCAGTTGTCCGGGTATGACTTGTCTTGGTATGAGGTGTCCTGACCCCTGACTTTTTGATTAATTTTGGCCACTAAACCATACGTACACGAAACATTTTGTCGTAAAAAGTTGCCTTGTCGACTTTCAAAGCCCAACAACTTCCAAGTTTATGGTTAAATTTCGATTTCTTATTATATTTACAAGTCATATCGGACCTGGCGCTCCGCGCCTCAGCCATGAGTCCATGAGTCCTACCTCAGCCATGAGGCCATGAGTCATACCCCCTCCCCCTTCTTAGTTTAGTTTAGGGGTAAAAATAATTACAACATCAAGACAACATCAAGCAATTTATGTTAGATTAATATAAATAGATAGTCAGCAGACTAGGTGTTATACAGAAGTACCGATGAGGTGCTGTTAATGAATAAAAAGCCATCATTTTTAGTTACCATTTATTTCTTAGAAATAACTAAAGACTCAACAAAAATGAAAAAGTGTATTACAGTGGCAACGACTGATATTTGTTAACAATAAAGTAATAAATGATACGGGTAAGTTCTCACTTTTGAATTAGATTAGACTTATTGTAGGGCCGCTTTTTAGATAGACCATACCTAGGTATTTCAAATAATATGCCTCGCTTTTGTACTTTTGTACTAGTGCTGTCTCATTTTTGCACCTATAATGATCACCTAAAAATCTCTCACTATGATATCAAATAACATTGCTCTCATAAACCCAGACTGCAAAGAAACTAAAAATCAATAAATTTTCACCAACAGTTAACCCTGGATTACCTGAAGTGGTCTTTCCAATATATCCAACAAAATTACAGTACAGCTATTTTCTACGACCACCGATAATACTCGAGAGACCGATAAAGTAAAATAGTGTCGCGGACGTAAACTGCACTTCCTGGACAATTGAGAGTTGGGCGCAGCGGCCAGCCGATGGAGGTAATCCCCAACGGTGCAATTGGCCACGGTATATTTAGCACCATTCAGAATTAAAACCGGTGTGAGTGGCGTTCGCGTGCCTGAGAGCCCTTCACGGCTCACTCGAGGTGAACGCGTAGCGGTGGGCAGAAATGGTACCCCACGGTACCAACCCGGCAAATTATCAAGAGGATTATCGGAGCGAAATCTCTCTCCATAGCCGCAGTGAGAAGTGTGGGCTGATTGCATTCCATTACGTGATATGACAACAGAAAGAGTGTTCGGATTTATTCCGAGTACGTTTTACGGTCGGCAACTCAGTCAGGCATTCACTTCTATGAGATTATCTAAATGGCTTCTATAAACTGCGTGCGCTTGTTGCATCTTGAATCCGATGGGTAATCTGTGCATATTAAATCATTACAAGAGTTGTCTGATACGGTGTATTTACATGGTTTTTGGGATGAATAAAGTATGGAGAAATGTATTTATCTAATTATTAATAGCAGAAGGATACGAACATGTTTATAATAGAGCAGAATACCAAATAATAAGACCTATGTGAAGTTAGCCCCCAGCCCCCTCTTATGGGAATTTACGTGTATAGAAAAACTCTAATTACTCGAGTACCCTTAGAGATAACGCAACGAACCTAACACTGCTCGAACGAGTGTTCTTCGGCCAATCTAAAAGTGGAAAAGTCCGATCCGAAAAATGTAAATTAGTGGCCGTAATTAATTAATAACTGATTAGGTGATTAGCCCATTGAATATCCCGATTTTTGCAAATATTCAGTGTACCTAATCAGTTATTAATTAATTACGGCCACTAACTTACATATTTCGGATCGGACTTTTCCACTTTTAGATTGGCCGAAGAACACTCGTTCGAACAGTGTTAGTTTCGTTGCGGTATCTCTAAGGGTACTCGAGTAATTAGAGTTTTTCTATACACGTAAATTCCCATAAGAGGGGGCTGGAAGCCGGCCGGGCCGTACAGGTTAACAACGCAAGCTGTCGCAAAACACGCCGACCTTCGCCCACGCATACTACCTCAAACCTAGGTAATTGCGATCGGACTTTTTAACATCTCTATACCCAAAGAAGAGGGGAATCGAATGGTGTTGGTTTTATTAAGATTGAACAAAGGCTTAACGAGATACAGCCCATTGAATATCCCGATTTTTGCAAATATTCCGTGTCACCCTTATCAGTTATTAATTAATTACGGCCACTAATTTACATATTTCGGATCGGACTTTTCCACTTTTGGATTGGCCGAAGAATACTCGTTCGGACAGTGTTAGTTTCGTTGCGGTATCTCTAAGGGTACTCGAGTAATTAGAGTTTTTCTATACACGTAAATTCCCATAAGAGGGGGCTGGGGGCTAACTTCACATAGGTAGTAATAGGGACTGCAGTCGCAGAATATAATATTTTTAATTGACGAATCTTTAATTCATACGTCTACCAAAGGATAAAAAACGATATTTTTAATTTATCAAACGTAGTATGACAAAGTATTATAATCGTGCGGAAAAGAAATTTTGAGATTTTAGCGGAAATGTGTCCTTTTGGGTCCTCCGAACATTTTTGATCAAGGTACAAAAAAAGTCTGTGTGTGTGTGTGTGTGTGTGAAAAACTTTTTGTTGAAAAGGGTCAAAAGGAACTGGATGTTTACTCTTAGCATTTTTCAACGATTTTGGAAATGATCCGCCATTTCTGTAATTTCGTGAAAATAGTTAAATAATAAATTAAAGTAGAGGAAATTTTGTATAATTTATATCTATGATATTTTTTGGCAAAACAATAGTTTAGGTGCATGAGCAAATTCTATTTAATCAAGATCGGTCGTGTCTGCACCAATATTAAACTAGTTAGCCAGGATTTGACAGATACTTTCATTCTAATGACAGTAGGTAGTGTCAACGCTGATTTTTTGACACAAAAATCTAACAAGTGATAGCTGTTTTTGATATGCTTTTTTTCGCAGAATCTGAATCTGAAGTCAGCAATTTCTACTTGAGCCTAGCTTTTGAGAAATTCAGTGCTAAAAAGGCAAAAAAAAACAAAAATGCATTTTTTCTCAAAAACTAGACACAGTTAGGAACTTCTGCTTTCATAATCACACAGAAAAGTGATCTCTCGAACGAAGAGAGAATTACTTGGCTGAAGTAGTTGGTAGGTTCGTATATACGCGAGAGATTATTGACTTCAACCAAGAAATTTTATTTCTTGGAATAATTACTAGATTTAAGAAAGTGGTTACTCTGGTGAAGTAAGTAAACAGTCTTCAATGAAGTGTATATTTTTATTCCCGGTAAATATTTTTAGCTACTTAATGTAAGAATTTTAAATATTTGGCACAAATACGTTTTCTATTGGTAATTAACAAGATAGGTATGTTATATCTACTTACTCGTTCTAAACTGTTGCGTGCGTTATATCAAACTATTCCGTGTTGAAAGGTTTATTGTACACTATAAATCACAATACACATCCCCAATAAATCACAAGGCACATCCCCTACGGGTACTTCGTTGTTGTTTTCGTACTAGGTTAGGCACCTTCACGGCGCCAGCACTTACTGACAGCATTTATCTGAGAAATTATTTTACTTATATTGAGTATGTGGCATTTCTTGTATATACCTAACTTTCTACATCCAAGTAAATATGCATTTGAATCTAGTAAATAAATTCAAGAAATTATGTTTTCTCGTTCCAAATAATCACTTTTCTGTGTGCAGAATATATGGGGCAAAAAACCCTAGATCAGAATAGTCACAGCATATTTTTTTTTATAAATTACGTACTTGGATGTGATGTTTAGTCTCAAAAGTGAATGGATTAATTTTAGATTAAGGTAATAAACTGTAAGTATGTACATTTATTGTGATAAAACAAAATATTATTAAATATATTATTAATATTAAGTTGAACGTATTCTCGATTTTAATCCCCTTGGGGCACAAGTTAATGTATTTTGGCGATCTCAACTGTAACAGGAATTAAGTAGGAATATAAAAGAACAAATTGAGAAGGTCCCGCAGATTTTTTTAAAGTTGTACGTTTTCTATATAAACAAAAACCACCTTAACTTTCAAGTTATGAAAACGTAATTCTAATGTTGACCATTACGAACAGTGAACACTTTCATTTTTCACATATTTTTTTAAATACAAAAGAAACAATACGAAAACATAAGCATTCTATTGCATTTTTATTATTATAAGCTAGTGCTACCATATTTTAAACAATATAATTTTTTATATCGATCAACATATATTAAATTGTGCCCCAAGGGACTCAAAATCGAGAAAGTTCCCCTCAATCAAATTTAAAAAAATAAAAAAGCATGTTTATTTTGTTTTACTACTAAACAAAAACCACCTTAACTTTCAAGTTATGAAAACGTAATCATAATGTTGACCATTACACAAAGAAAAAACACCCGATCAGAATAGTCACTTAGCATATTTTTTTTTTATAAATGACGTACTTGGATCTGATGTTTAGTCTCAAAAGTGAATGGATTAATTTTAAATTAAGCTAATAAACTGTAAGTATGTACATTTATTGTGATAAAACAAAATATTATTAAATTGAACGTATTCTCGATTTTAATCCCCTTGGGGCACAAGTTAATGTATTTTGGCGATCTCAACTGTAACAGGAATTAAGTACGAATATAAAAGAACAAATTGAGAGGGTCCCGCAGAATTTTTTAAAGTTATACTTTTTCTATATAAACAAAAACCACCTTAACTTTCAAGTTATGAAAACGGAATCCTAATGTTGACCATTACGAACAGTGAACACTTTCATTTTTCACATATTTTTACTTTACCATACGCAGTATGTAAAGTATTGTAATCATGCCAAAAAAAATTTTTGAGATTTTAGCGGAAATATGTCTTTTTGGGTCCCCTGAACATTTTTGACCAAGGTACAAAAAAATGTCTGTGTGTGTGTGTGTGTGTGTGTGTGTGTATGTGTGTGTGTACCCGTTTTTTGTGGCGACGATTCCGGAGAAACTACTAAAGGTATCGCGACGAAACTTCATATTTAGAAGTTTCATAACCAAACTTAGAGCTGAAAAGCTTTCTGTTGAAAAGGGTCCAAAGGAACTGGAGGTTTAGTCTTAGCATTTTTAAATGATTTTGCAAATAAGCCGCCATTTCTGGAATTTCGTCGAAATAGTTAAATAATAAACTAAAGATGATGAAATTCTGAATAATTTATCAATATGACATTTTTTGGTACAATCAATAGTTTAGCTGCATGAGCAAATTCTATTTCATCGAGATCGGTCGTACTGCATTAAAACTAGTAGCCAGGATATGTCAGAAATTTTGATTCTAATGCCAGTAATGACACTAATGACAACGCTAATGTTTTGACAATAACGTCCGTCAATATAGGCTGCGTTCGGATATTGTATTACACTTTTTACACCCAATAACACGTAAGTGTCATTTTGACGGTGTACCCGGTGTCAACGGAGTACAATATCTGAACGCAGCTTTAATCGACATATCTGTCTAGTTCTAGTTTTATTTTAATGCAGACATGGCCGATCTCGATCAAATAGAATCTCATGCAGCGAAACTATTAATTTTATATATATAGTATGATAAAGTCATGTGCCTGGCCACATCAGATTTTTTTAATTCAAAATAAACAATAAGCTAGTGCTACCATATTTTAAACAATATAATTTTTTATATCGATCAACATATATTAAATTGTGCCCCAAGGGCTCAAAATCGAGAAAGTTCCCCTCAATCAAATTTAAAAAAATCAAAAAAGCATTTTTATTTTGTTTTACTACTAAACAAAAACCACCTTAACTTTCAAGTTATGAAAACGTAATCATAATGTTGACCATTACGAACAGTGAACACTTTTATTTTTTCATATATTTTTCTTTATTTAATATAAACAATACAAAAACATTACAAGCATTCTATCGCATTTTTACTATTACAAGCTAGTGCTACCATATTTTAAACAATATAATTTTTTTTTCAAGTGATTCCTTTTCGAAATGTTATATGAATTAAAAACATAGAAATTGTGGTTAGGTATTAGTAGTTATTTCATATTTTGAAATACAAGTTCCTTCATACCTCATACCTCAATCAATTCATACCTCAATTATTAACTGCATCGTTTGTCAAACAAGCAATGATTATATATATTGAAACTAAATGATTACCCTGTGAAACAACAAAAAAATATCGGACATGCACTTATAAATTAACTAGTTTTTGAGAAAACAAATGCCAAAAGCAACGTGTTATTAATACGTAGAAAATACAATTCACAATTTATGCCTTCTGATTCAGATTTCACCGAAAAAAAGTAATAGCAGAATCAGCTGTCATTTGCTCGATATGTTTTGGCACGCAATTGGAAATCTGCCTTTGTTTTGGCATCTACCCTAATTCTCTTTGGTAAGGTAATTTGTACTATGCGTATTACCTAAAATTAATAAATCTTAACATATTGTTTTAAACAAAAATTTGATTAATTTGCCTGCTGGAATCAACCTATAAATATTACTTTAAAATTATGAATAAAAAAGCAATATTTTTAGATGATAGAAAACGAGATAAGTACTCCACAAATAAATACTTATACATCCCATATATTCAACCCAATTCTGTCACAAGATGGATAACTGAATTGATCAGTAACCAATACAAATCACAGACGTTGTAAAAGTTTCCAAATCGTTTCCATACAAATTTCAGGAGATCATTCTAATTTATTTGGGGTGCCAAACTATAACTGTTTTAAACGAAGAACTACAGATGTCGTAACAAACGTAATTGAAGGAGATAGACATTAATTTAGATAGATTATTGATTTTCTCTATTTAAACATTAATTGACTATAGAGTACGTCATGTTCCAACTAAGAAAAACTTGAAGAAAAAAAATATGTTTCTTGTATTCCTATGTAGACCATATATGAATTATCAGTCTAAGATGACTCAAACCCCTTACCCTGAACCTATTATTTCCAAGATCTATTTCAGGAACATCAATATTTATTGTCAAAACAATCACCAAGACCAAACGCGGCGAGAGCACCTCAGGCATCACACAGAAACAAAAAGATTAATAATGGGCTTCACTTAAAGTACACGTCTTCCACGCGCATTACATTATCCTTTACAACGGCTATCTCCACCAGTCGGCGCACGCTTTGAACCATCAAAGACACGAGCACAAACGGCTTCATCTCAATTCGGAATGTGCTTTATTCGTTTTTGTCCTGTAGAAACCGCAGCAGCCAGTTAGTTATTAAGGGAGGCCAAACGGACCGTCAGAAGTCCATTCGAGCGTCTAGCGTGCTTCGTTTAAAAGTTTAGTCGGTGGAGATAGTGGAAGTGTCACCTTACGATGTCATCAATCATGTCGCCGCAGCTGACGACCGTAATTGATTCGTCTGTTTGCGGTAAGCCCTTCTTCTGTGCAGAGGCGGTGGGCGTGCGTGGGCCTCTTACTTCCTCGACGTGCGACTGCTGCTTCTTTCCCACGTGACTTTCGCCAATGACGCGACCTGTCTAGACTGACGAAATTGTTGGTGTGTCGGCAAAGAGAATTTATTCACTGGCCTCTCCTTTCGATGAGGTCTTAAGGTGGGAACAAACGATACGGAAACCGAAACAAACGATAGGATTTGCCTTCCGACTTGAGTTTCCAGAAAAATGTCCTATTTTGAGGCAAGCTAATTATTTCAAAATGTTTTCAACAACACTGTTTAATATTTGTATGTTGTTAAATCTGTACTAAAAGATATATATATATATATACGTCTGTACATATTGAACTACTTATGGAGGAAACAAAATGCTGAGAAGATTTCAATCTATGTTTTAGAAAAAGATGTGAAAAAGTTTATAAATAACGCCTTTCTTTGTCAATATTATTCTCTAGAATTAAAAGCAGACAACGAATTAAAAAGAAAAACTCATCAATTTATGCTTAATAAATTGTTGTTCAGTTTTCTTTTTGTAAATAATGTTGATATCTTCGCTGATTTTACCTGGTTTTAATAAAGTAAAGTAAAGTAAAAGTAATTTATTGGCGATAGACATGTATGTAACATTTTCGCAGGTCAGTCATGTGCAATATACAGTAATAGATACAAAAATAATAATAATTAATACATTCAATTATATAACAACAATACACAACCATAATAAGGAAGACATCAAGACATCAACCACAGATCATCAAGACAAAAAAAATCTCCAAATAAGTATTGGCTAACATACAATGTAATAATAAAAAAATGAACGGGCACAAAACCACAAACCGACAACTTTGTGCGAATCTTCAGGGCAGGTCAGAAAAATCATTGTCCAGATACTCCGTCCAACCATAAAATGCTTTACTTAACAGGTAATCTTTTATCTTTGTTTTAAATTTAATAATATTGAGTTCTTTTATATACTCAGGGAGGACATTGTAAAATTTTATCCGATAGTAATTGATTCCATCCCTAGCCCTCTCCGTTCTACTATAGCTTAGTTTCAAGTCACGCCTATGCCTAGTATTGTAGCTGTGGCCGTCATCATGTCTCCCATATGAATCAATGTTCTCCTTCACATACATCAGGCAACTCAGTATGTACAGACAAGGAAATGTCAATACCTCTAGCTCCCTGAATTTAGCTCTGCAACACTCAGAGTAGCCCATGTTTCCCAACACTCTGAGACACCTTCGCTAAGCGCCAAATACATGGGATGCGTGCGCCGAATGACCCCAACATAGGACGGCGTATGTTAAGTGGGCATAAAAGTACCCATAGTACGCCTTCATTAGGGTTCTGACCGTTACTACATTTTTCAAGGAGCGAATTGTAAATATAATTGTGTTGAGCTTTTTCGTCGTTTGAGCCGCATGCTCTTCCCATGTTAGCTTAGAGTCGATATACACTCCTAGATATTTAATTGGGTCAACATCGCCACGCACAGGACGCAAACAAAAGTTGAGAAGTTGCGTCTTTGTCTCGTTAACTGTGAGCAAGTTGGTTGCAAACCACTCAAAGATACCATCCTGTGAGTCGGCATGACGCAGCTGAAGATCCTCAACCGTCTCAGACATGTTAAACGCGCTTGTATCGTCGGCAAACAAAATTAACTTTGTTGAATCAGGGACTGTGGTGGATATGTCATTGATAAAGATTAAGAACAACACGAGGCCTAGGACGGATCCCTGTGGGACTCCATTGGTTGCCTTGAAGAGGTCTTGTTTCTGTAGATGACATACTGTGACCTATCTGATAAGTATGCTGCAATCAAAGATCTGCTGCCGTCATCAAAACCAAAAGCTTTTAACTTATCAAGGAGCAACGCATGGGACACGCAGTCAAAAGCCTTAGTCAAACCGTAAAAAGAAACCTGTGCATTCAATTTTTTCTCGAAACATTCCTGAACGTGTGACACTAGAGCAGCGTTCTTCAACCTTTTTACGCCTGCGGACCGGCAAAAGTGGGGGAAATATTTCGCGGACCGGCTGACAATTAAGGGGTAATACCACACCTGGAGTTAGAAAAATGATACCTAAGTTGTGCCTAGTAGTAGAGTAAAAATCAATTTTATTCAAAAATCAAATATTCTGCTAGACTATTCTGTTTGACATAACATAGTCTTTTGCTTTATAATCATTTGCATTTCAAAAACGGTTGGATATCTCAACCAATTCACACCTGATTGATTTAAAATTACTACATAGACCGATTTTATGTACCTATTCTCTGATACAAAACCCAGTCAAGTACGTAGGATGTTAGCAAATAGTATTTTTTTTTGCATTTTGGCATGTTATTGAACACAAATTGAACACTCTTTATTCGACAATTTTATAACCAATAGCTGTAATCAAAAAGAAGTTTAGAAAAGTTCATAAAAAAAACTTGCTGGACTGGTATATGTAGGTATCGGAGAAGACTGTCTCAATTTCAAGTCAATCGGTTATGAATTGGCTGAGATACCCGACTCAACGTATTTGATGATTTTAAAACGAGTTTTGAGGAGAAAAGCCCGTACGCTGCCATTTTTGTTAATGTTTTTTAAGTACCTACGTAATTATAAAAGCTTGTGTAAATTATGTAACTACTGAATAAAATTGATTTTGACACTGTATGTACATGCTTAAACGTTTTTCGATCTAAAAAAGTGGACACTTATACACCCACTATAACTTGTATTTCAATGTCGGTGGCCATGTCATTAATTCTTCTCTGAGTTATTGTATCCGATAGTGGTACAGCCTCTAATTTTGTAGCAAATTTTGTTGAGGACCCAAAATTTCTTGAGCGACATCTAAGACGCAAAGCTTTAGTAACTCCTAACCAATAGTGAATGGTTTTTTGTTTTAGTTAGGTATACGAAGAGCTACGAAAAAAGACTCTTGAAGCAGTGACTTGTTACTATAGTAGTCATCATAATTTTCATTTGACTTTTCTGAATTTTCATCTGATCGTGTAATCTTTAAAAAAGGCCAGTGGCTTATTAGTTAAATTTTTATGCTTTGAATGCAAATGAGGAGCTAGTTTTAAAGGCATCATAGCTTCATTTGAAAGAATTTCTGAACATACTACACACAAAGGCAGTGGCCATAGTTCGCTGCCAAGGGTACAATAAACCGAACTTTAGATACTCCTTATCATATTGCCTTATAAAGTTACCTTTTCTCTTTTTTGTTTGTATGGTATATTCAGAAGTATCGACCCATTTCCTTTTCTGTGGTCCTTCTACACTTGAAGCACTGGTACTTGGCATAATTTCGATACCATTAGTACTTTTCTCCTGAATATTGTCCTTGCTTCTACCAAGAAAGAAGGTTTTGCTATTTGACTTTTTTAGGTACCTACTTCCATTTTGTACGGCTTAAAGTTTTACGAAAGAAAATTTATTTACAAAATACCACACAACACACTATAACCCACAATATTCAAAAACAATACGTTCGAGCGCGATAAAATAAAAGACAAACGATCTGACACAATACTTGGGTGGAGCATACACGAATCGTTATAAATTATGTTGTATGTATAGGTGAGCAATGTTGCCACCACCAAACTGGTGATCGTACAATTACAATACTGTAGTTCAGAATAATAGAAGATGATATGTATTTGGAATATACTTTTTGTGCATATTTTACACGCATTTCTATTGATTGGTATTAGTGCCATCTAGTGAAAGCTATAGCAAGTGTTATGAAGTATAGAAAAATAGTTGAGCCGCCTTGATAAGGGCGAAATTTTTCGCGGACCGGTAAAATATTTCTGCGGACCGGCACCGGTCCGCGGACCGGCGGTTGGGAAACGCTGCACTAGAGCACTTACAGCCGCATCAATGTTGTGATGTGCCAATTTTCTGTGTAAACATAAACTTTATTATACTGGATAAAGAGCCTTTTGAAATTGCCGTAATAGTCTTGACCAGGAAAACATTATTTCTTGGCTTTACTAAACTAACAATAAAAATTCAGCAAACTATATTAGCTGAGTTGATTTCCACTTGACTACACTACATGGCTAAATATGTAATAAAGGCATTGGGAACGTGTAGTTAAGTGTAAGTGCGTGTAAGTGTAGTGTAATGTGCGTTTTTGTGATTCGTAAGATTCAGCTAATCATTACGGTTCTATTGAACTTGTAGCGCCTAAAGATGCGACCTCTAAGACACGAAACATGTAGCGACACGTACACTGGAATTTTTAATTAACAAGAGATATGATTTTCGTTTGTTATTGTGACGGGTGTTACAATAATATTCCTAAAACTTAGACAATAATATAGGTTTATCTGATTATAAAAGTCTGCTATTTCTAAAAATCTCCACGAATTAGGAAACAATAAATCATTTGGTGATATTTTAGTTCGCTTATTAAGCTTTTTTCGTTATTTTTCAGATATGTGCTTTAGGGTGGTCCTTATATTGAACATTTTATTTCTTATGCAGTATCCTATCTACTTATTCCTTTAATGTAAAATTTGATATCGATCGAGGAGCTCAAAATCGAGAAAGTTTATCTTAAACAAATTTAAAAAAGAAAAATGCATTTGTTATTTGTTTTACTACCTTAAATTTATACACCACCGTTGATGTATACACTACCCTAACCAAAAAATAATCATTTCACTTTTTAGTCTAGATATCAGCGTTCAGCATTACCTAAATAGTCAAAAATACACATATGCAAATTATCCTGGCTAAAAATGAACAAAATCAATGAACAAGAGAAAACTGTTTCTGGTATGCTTGTTTCGGTAAAATCTGAATCGGAAAGCAGAAAGTATGTATTGTGTACAGTTTTTGAGAAGAAAAATTAATTCAATTAAATGGATAAAAAACTATTTGTCCTTTGTATAATTTGTTAGCTACCGATTTTGTTAAATAAAACATCATCAGCCTAAATTAAAAATCCTAGCGAAAAACGTGTGGCATGTGTGAATGACGAGGTATCAAAAATGCATGTGTTTTTTTTTGCTTTTCAGTTTCTTTAGCATTGATTTTTTAAAACTAGACCTAATTCAGAATTTCTGCGTTCATAGATTCCGATTAAGATTCGATGGCAAAATGTATACCAGGTACGTTTTCACTTGCTTGATTTTGTTCATTGTTGGTCAGAATGCTAAGACAGGTGTATTTTTGACAAATTAGGTACTTTAACTCAAGATATCAGCTACTTTAACTTCAAAAAGTTTATTTATTATTTTGTTGGATTAAATTAATATCTGTGGTATGTAAATTTATTGTAGTAGAACCTAAATAAAAATGTTTTATCATTATATATTCATTTATTTAATCTTATTCGAGACTTTGAGCTCCTTAAAGCTCGGGTTAATATGTAATCGATTTCAAATTTTACAGGAATTATAGTATGGATATAAAGGAACAAATTGTAAGTGTCCTGAATAAAAAAGATCAAAATAAGGACCACTCCTATGTGTTTGTTTTATAGTGGTCGTGCTCATTTTGACTTTTTTCGGCTATTTCGTCCTGTTTTTTGTTCCTTTTTTGTGTTTCTTGTTTCTATCCAAACGATTTTTTTTTCACAAGGCACCTATATATTTCTTTTCCGGATATGAAAAGACTGTATTTAGTCTATTTATCACAAATATTGTATCATAATACATTTCGCTGCGAGAAAATTAACTAACAAAAGTCTGACACCCTGGTTGAATTTGTGAAAAAAGATTTAATATAACAACTATTATGTACAGGTAATTCCAGGAAATATGTACATTTGCTCGAACCTACCAGACTTAAATATTCACTTTAAAGTATACTTGTCAAAAGAGAAATATATCATTATGAAGTACGTGATATATGTGCATTAAAACACCAAACTATCACTATTAAACACCGAAAATGGCGTCATTATTCGCACTGCTATGTAATTTTCCAGGAGATCTCTAAATAAAAGAGGGCGTATTAAAATTATAATTAATAAATATTCAGTTAGCTCTGAAGAAGCAAGCAACATGGTTCGCGAAACGCTATCATTTACGAATTATGACACACGGCATAACACGGAAGCAATTTATTTTCTAAATTATAGAGTATATTACAAATTTCCGTAATGGTAATCTTTTGTGATTTGTACAAAGATATCATTACCAACAAAAAGCCTCAATTACACCAAATATACACACAGTAAACTCAACCACGTAAAAGAATAAACAACCAACCTGCTGCCTCGATATGTCATAATTCCATTCCAAAACGGTTTGCAATGTGTTGTTTCTCAGTATGCGTACCTATATATGTTCCGCAGTTATTTCTCGTTACATACATGAGGTACACCATTCCAACATGACCGTGTAAACTGTAAACCATAAAGCGACGAACACGCAGCGTTTGCATAGCGCAATAACGTTATCAAAGTGGATCTGCAATTCAAATCTGGTTTTCATGCGGTGCAAATTATCCGCCTATTACACAGGCCCTACAACGCTAAATTATCAACGTTGAACTTTATGAACATACATAATATGATTCGACTAAATAAAACATCTTCATATTCTGGTATTGATTTATTGCTTACTTATGAACGAATCTATGAATATATTTATTGTATATTGAACAGTTCTAGGAAAGGTACGTTGGAAAACTATGAAATGATTGACACATCAATATTTGATTTGGTATGAAGATTCCGTTAGATTTTAAAGACTTTGCTGTGCATAACGGTATAGTAAAATGAATAAAATGGTATAAACATGAAATTAGTTTGCTTGGTTTGAATTTTATGGTTGTACAAGGATGTAATTTAGTTACACTGGTCAACTAATTTTAATTTGTTGCTTAATCTAATATTTTGTTGTTAATATGGATGGACTTGCTAAAATTGTGTAAGTTTCATATATGGCTGCATTGTTCTGACGTGTAACCTCTAATGTTTGAATTATACGTTATAAACACTCGTTAACTTAGTTTTATTTGGTCGCTAATTATCTGCTTTATAATTTTACGAAAAATGCTGTTTTTTAATATTTCAGGTGTAAATTATCATTCTCCTCGGATGTACCTCAAGGATTTACAGTGCTTTTATATGTAAATTAAGCGTATTAATTACGCTTAAACAATTGACTTCAGATCTAACTACAAAATAAACTCTGTGTAAATCCCGCACTGGACCAATTAATTAAAAAAATATATTTGTCTAGTTTAAATAAAATTGAGAAGTGTGTGTCTACAATCTTCACATCATTCCCCTGCAAGTATAAAAATTCAGTTAATGTCTGATAGATAGCGCCACATGTACGTTTAGTAGTTTGCAATACGCAGTATTATATGTCATTAGATGTTTTTCAAAACCAGTTTGTTCTCGCCCATATTATTTCCAAACTACAGTATAAGTTGTGAAAGTGTTTGGTGCGGTCACATTAAAATTATCATTCCCCTGGTAAGTAATAGTACCACTACAGTACCACTACAGTAACACTACAATTTTGTTTTGCAGTTAAAATGCATATTTAGGAATAATCTGTCTGCGTGTCTGTGTGTAACCGTTACAATGCCTCTTGGCGCGTTTAATTATAATTGAACATAACATCGTTTTTCGTCATTCCCCTGGTATCATTACCCTGGAACAACAATTACAGGGGATGATATTCTTCTAGGGGAATGAGCAATATGAAACATAACGTCGAAATTATATAGTGTTTTTTAATTGGAGCAATTTTCCAACAGAACAAAAATGGGCAAACCTTAAAAACGAAACACCGGGAGGCAAAATTAAAGAAGAAGCGAGAAGCAGAGAAGAAAAGATATAGGCAAATAATTGCTGATGAAGATTATGAAAGAAAAAGAAACATTGAAGTATCTAAGAAAAAAGGAAAAGAAAGCGGTTCTGTCAATCGCAGAAATGACCAACACACAACAGGGTGCAGCGAAAAAATGGAGGAAAAGTGCGAAACGATACAGAGAAAGGCAGAAAACTGAGATTATCAGAGAAAGAAAAAAAAGACACAAACAGCTTTTATTATTAAAATGAAAAAGGAAGTTAAAGAGTTTTTAGAGCTACATATCAATAGTACGGTTTGTCCTGGTGTGTTAGTTAGTAGGTAGTATCTAAGTGTTTTATTCGTTAATGAGAAATTCTTATTTTTGTTTATTGTTAATATGCATTTAATGTGCATTTTGTTAGAGTATGTATTTGTTTGTTAAATAAAGGATACGTTTTTATTTTCTTATTACATTGTTTACTATAGTATTCAGTTTGAGTTATTATGTCATTTCCCTGGAAGTGCCGTCATTCCCCTGTTGTCAATTTTTAAAAATTGCTAAAAAATCAAAAGTAATGACAAAAATGAAGTGACTCTTGCAAAAGTTTGTTTTTTGTTGGTAAACCCAGCTTTTCCACCAGTTTTCCCTTCAAAATGTTTCTCTTTTTGGACCAAAATTGAATAAGTTTTTCGCACATTTCGAGGCATTCACCCATATCCTAACCCGTAAATAACGACCTTGATTACGGTCTCAAGTGATAAGTATTCTCATCATTTTGTTTTTTGATTAGTTTCAAGATCTAAAATTTTTGTAGAAGAAACACAGTTTCAAGTAAACCTTTATAAATATCTTTGCTACCAGAAAACCGGTGAAACTGTGGTTTGCAGCCTTGTAGTACAAATATTATGCCATATCCATCGACTGCGTGCTGTAAATTTATCAACAAAGCGATAAATTAATACTCTCAATTGAGTAACATTTACAGCAAGGTCCAACTGCATTTTAAATTGCAACATCTTACTTGCAGTTAACGGTGTATCTACAAATATTCAGATACGGGATCAAAGAACATAATGATTTGTGGAGGTGATGCCATAAAATGTTTTCGTTACCATTAATACAATTAAAAGATCTACCAAAATCACTAAAAAATAAGAGGTTGTCAATTGACGGTGGGAAATTTATTTTCCCATCAAAATGTATATTTTAATAAGTGAAAATCCACTCGTTCGAGGACGTTTTTAAATTAGCAAATAATATACTCCTGCAATGTTTGTGGTGATATGATGCAGAAATAAATATTCAGCTAGTTTTGATTGAGTGTTTTCTCTGACTTATTCTTTGTATTATTATAAACTATTTGTATGTGAAAGTCCGATCAAGTAGAAGACTTGTTTCCGTATTTCTGTAATTTGTTTCTTTTTCTTGGCGTTCATGGTAGTGTCTAAATAGCTAAAGAATTAATAAAAATAACGAACCAAGGGTTAAAACCATTGTTCCGAGATATTTATAAAATAGTATCTGGCAAGATGCTGAATAGATAACCTTCACAATTTTTTTTTTGCATACAGTTGAACTCCAATTATCCGGATTAATTGGGACCAGACCCGATCCGGATAATCAAAAATCCGGATAACTGGATTTTTCATTCTGAGACAATCTTTGCTCTTATACCAAGTAAGTTTTTTTTTAACCAGTGGTCTTCAAGGCAGGGGTTTCTAGTGCAAACCAGTTTCATCCGCATTGTAGATAAAATCTTTATCTACTTGTCCTGAAAACTTTGTTGCAAATACTGAAACTAACGTATGTGCGGAATGCTTGCCGGAAGACATTTTTTCGCCGTGAATTTCGAGTTCACTAATATCATGCCTTTCTTTAAATTTTCTAAGCCTACCTTATCTTGCCTGAAATTACAAATCCCCTCCTATTTTTTTTTATTAAACAATAATGCCTTTTCTGAAACTACGGCTAGCATCGAGAACGGTTTTGTACAAACCAAGTGTAAACCGCATGCTCAACATTTCATTTACAGGCCATTTCATAGATTTTCTACATGAATTTCCATCTTCATTTTCAATTTTGAAATACATTTTTTAACGCATCAGCTTTTTCTTTTATGTTTGAAATTGTTAAAACTCCGACACCATACTCATCGGCAAACTTTTTCGCGCATTCACCTTTTGCTAGACCATCAACGATTATCATTTTCTCCTTTGCGGTTAAAACAAGACGTTTTCTTTTTGGTGCCATTACTCTACAATTTAATGAGTAAAGAGTTTCAAATCGGCACTACAGACCACAACAAAAGCTTAAGTAGACTACGGATATCTGATAGTAGCTTTGTTCGCTGAGCGAATCCCGAACTAGTTCAGGTTCTCTTTTATATTGGACCAATCCGATGTCTCGCTATGATTTCCCTACCATTATCACACAACACATCTGGTCCAATATAAATTACGTCCCGAACACGTTCCGAACGCGCTCAGCGAACAAAGCTAATGTGTGCGCTTATACCGGGTGGTCGTTTTAACTTGAGACTCATGCATATCTCAAGAAATATGCATGGTATGACAAAAGTGTCTTAAATAAACTTGTAGGGCGCAAAAGGAGAAATGAGATGGCGATATCAGTTTCATTGCCGATGGCGCTGCAATCGGTGAAAATGAGGTTAACTTAATTTTTTTAAATGGGAATACCCAAATTTTTTATCAAATTATGATTTTACGCTAAATAAGAAGAATCTTTTGTCTGAACATTTTTTTCGTACGATGCATCTATCAAAAGTTATTGACGATCGAAGTTTGTGGCGTTTGCGGTAGTTACAACCGCTGCCACTGCATGGGATGCGCTCCATAATGCGCTCGCCGTCTAGCAGTCACAGCGACGACTGTCATGTCTGCTCATGGTACAACGTAGAGATATTTAGGAGTCTCAAGTTAAAACGTCCACCCAGTATATACAAGTAAGGGTGTATGTGTTATACTTATAACTTTATAACTGCGCACGGCTACATCGCGGGGTTTCAGCAATCCATCGTTACAAATCAGCTATAGTCGCTTTTATACTGTACAAAAAACTTTTTGTTGTTAATATTTGTTGGTATTCTAACCTAAAATCTATTAAACAAAATAATGTTTTAGTTAAAAGAATTTTAAAATTTCTCTAATCCGGATAATCAGATATCCGGATAATCGAGGTCCGGATAATTGGAGTTCTACTGTACTTAAGCAATTATTAGATAATATTCTGGTGTTATTTTTGTATCTAGTTGTTGTAACGAAGAAGCAATCAAAAAATAAATTCAGTAGTTTGTAGAAGGTGCTAAATGCCTTAACATTTATATATACGGAATATGGTTAAAGGTGTTTTTTTAATAGAATGTAAAATTTCATAAAATAAATCATTTGGCAATGTTTACTTTATACAGGCCGTCTCTTTTCGGTGAGTATACATGGGGTCTCGATTATTTAATGATATACAATAACGGTTATATGAGGGAAAGGCTTTTTATTACTACGCTTATTTGAACTTACTATAGATATTTACTACTACTCTACTTGTCAATGTCCAATGGACTTAAAATTGCACATGTACTTTCGGTGACAAAAATTTTAAAATATTTTCGGAAAAATTTCTAATGTTTGGAAAAAATAAAAAATAAAATTTAAGAAATAATAATACAATAATAATAATAATAAATAATGTTAACCATAAACTGTAATTTTGACATTTAATTTTTCGATTTATTAGTTTTTTTGAATTTGAATTATTTTGATACGATTTGACTAATTGATTGATATAAAAATATAAATACATACATATAAACTTAAATTACAACCTGTCTGTATAATCGATTAATTGTGAATATTATGTCAGAAGCTAAAATATTAACGTCAACTACAAATTTACGTCAACTACAAAATTATGTGCAACTTTCCGCCATATTATAGCGTAGCTAGTTACTTATGATAAAGACAGTAGTGCCTAGATCACTTTAAAGCAATAAAACATTTTTTTTTTACTTTTTATTTACTTTAACACTTCAAATGTTGTTTGGCGAATTTCACTGATTTTCATTTTTCAATCTCAAATTGGCCATTTAAAACAAATGAACTGCTAAAAATACACTCCAATTGATACTCTAGTCAAAATGACTTTTCCCCAGTACCTTAACTGATAGGAAAAATATAAAAAATATAAAAACATCAGAAAAATAAGTGTAGTTCATATTCACTAGGCTCAAGATGCAATAATAGTTATTTATGTACCAAGGGCATTAAACGGATGTTTATGCCCCGAGGGAGTCCCTATTGGGCCTATCGGCCCTCGAGGCTTTTTAAGTCGCCCGACGGTATAAACATCAAGTAATGCCCGCGGTACATACAAAATTTTATGACTTACAATGGTTTTGTTCCTCCGTTTGAATAATATTAATAAATATTTTGACGTTATCAAGTGACATGCGTATCTACGGAGAATAACAATACAAACAATTCGTAGTTGCGTGACAATAACAATTGTCAAACTTATAACCTTAATCGCCAATAATTGACATTGATGGGTGACAATACAAACAGTTAACTGTCAAACTTATAACCTTAATCGTCAATAATTTGACATTGACGATTTAAAAGTTACAATTATTATTTGCCAAATATTTGATATATTTGACATATAACCATGGCAACCCTCAATGCCCGCGCGGGCGTTAAGAATTCTTCGCGGACGTTAAGAAGCAGCTTTTGCTCTGGTATCTAAGAGGTAAAATGTCACTTTATAATCATGTAGGACATAAAATACTTTAACTGTCTGAAAATAGGCATTTTTTCATTTTTTCGGAATTTCCCAGAAATGAGACCACTGAAAATTTCAATACTTGTTTTTATAATTTGCTCGTACATAGATATTAAAATAATTAATATAGTGACATTAAACTTACCAATACCTTTGCGACCAGTGTTATTAATATTAAGCAATGTCAAGAAGAACAAGAGAACTATCCAGCTTTATAGTTTACAGGGTTAATGAAAGATAACGTTATAAGATAACGAAGAACATAAAAATGGCTTGTCTACAGGAATAATAGCGGTTGGATAGTGTTTTCGTTGAGAGAAGTTGATGTGCTGGAAACATGTTTTAGTTTATCGCTTCGTACAAGAAGAAATTTTACGGTGTGCACGAGACAATGGCGACGCCGGCCGACGTGACATTCACGCTTCGTTGGTTAACCAGCCTCAACCTCAAGTCACTGAGAAAGATCGGGCGTCATGACAACTTGTTTTTGGGTGTTCTGTTGTCGCCTTGTACGTGCCTGACGAGGCATAAGAATCTTGTACCGTGTTATACGAGATCGAATCGACAAGCGATTCGATTGCCATCAATATTAATATACATACTTCATTTTTAATGGTACCCGTTTCGTGTACAAAGATTTGGGGATTGCGAATATTAACATTATTTACTATCGTCAATAAATGTTCTACAAACTGTATTAATTTTTAGTGCACGTTTTAGTATTATATTAAACAGAATTATTTTTACATACATTTATTTCATTATACTAACAATAATCTGCAAATGTAAAAAATGTGTGATGTAGTAGTTTAATTTTAGTGTATAGTGGTGTAAATATCCCAAAGAGATTGTCAAATGTAACTCAATTGTTTATTTAAACTTTTACTAGGTCATGTAATCTATCGTACATGGAGATAGCTACGGTTTCAGGTTTTGGTATGACGTTTTATCTTAATTGATATCGTTGTATTGTTATTATTTACATCGGAGAAGTTTACAATTTTAGCAACTACGAAGAACAGTAAAGCAATTATATCATTTTAAATACAGTTGTGTTACACGAAGTATATCTAATTAGTTTCAGCAAATTAGACTGAGATTGATATTTTATAAAACGAAGCGCTTTGCAAATCAACGCTTGAAAATACCTAAAGTACCTATAACAGTTTTATCGACTCACACCAGCGCACAACGCAAATCGATATTAAAAACACGTTTCTAGTTCTCAAACCGCTTCGGCCGGCTGGACGAAAAACGTGTTGTTTTAGAGATGTAAAATAACTCTACGGCGAATTTTGCAGGAATATTTGAGAAAAACATACTGATACCGTTAATGCTCCACAGAAGAATACATTTTTCTAGACGAAACAAATTGGTTTTGGGTCAGTACAAGTTTTTTTTTATGTTTTAGTTTAGTCGTGAAAATAATATCTGGGATGTGGTTTGCACGTGTTTATTTTTATTGCATTACAAACTCGTCGCGCAAAATATAATAATGCGCAATGATTCTTTATAATTTTAACAATAATCTATTTAAGAATAGTAATAAAAGGCGTATTTACTGCAATATTTGGTTTTCATTTACTTCGGACCGGTTTCGTTAAATTATAGCATCGTCGGCGAAATCTAATTAGGAGTCAAAAAAAATTAAAATATTAAATTAAAAAACTCACTGTCATAATCTTAAGATTTTGATTTAATAATTTCAGAATTTGGTGTACACTGTTGTGTTTTATCTGTTCTCACCGATGAGCCTTCGTTAGCTCAAAACTTATTGGCTTAGGATTATGATTGTGAGTTTTTAATTTAATATTTTAATGTTTTCATTCATTATGGCATTTCTCCTAATTAGATTTCGCCGACGACGCTGTAATTGGCGAAACCGGTCCGAAGTAAATAAAACCAAATATTGCAGTAAAGAGGCCTTTTATATATATTCTTAACTATTTCTTGTAAAATGGAGTTCTCCGTAACTAACTAAATAATTTATTGTTGATAATAACTTGTTCGATCATTTCCAGGTAGTTTATTAGATATTTAAAAAAAACGCGAACACGTCAGTCATCAAAATGTCCGATCTTTAATTATTTTTGACTTAACGCCTGTGACATTCAGGAGCATCCGTTGTATTTATCGAGAATAATATGGAGTTTGTTTTAAATTATTAGAAATTAAATTTAAAATGTTTTTAAGTTACTATGTATAAAAATTGGGATGCGTATGATAACTAATTCAGGTGAGGATAATTTTTCATCAACATTTAAGAGGGTCATTTGTATTGATTGAGAATAATGTGGTTTGTTTTAAATTATTAGAAATTAGATTTAAAATGGTTCTAAACTAATATGTCTAAAAACAGGGATGCGTATGATAACAAATTCAGGTGAGGACAAGTTTGTTCAAAAATAACCTCGGCTTAAATTTGAACTTAAGAAAACTTAATAAAACCTAATGTATTTCTAATTTACTGAGGAGATACACGTAAAACAACATCCTTTGAATATTAGTGAGTATGAAAAGTTTACAAAAGAAAATCTAAACAAAACTTTTAGGAAATAGCGTAATAAATAAGAAATACTTTTGAATATACACAGTGATTCATTTGTAAAAAGCAGACAAAAACCATTTTATCGAGCATCCTGTGTATTTTGTTTACAGTTTTTGAGACTATTAAATTACTATTTGATCTCAGAAACCCGCATCTTCCTAAGTGTATTTGGTTAAAAAACACAGAACAAAAAAAAGACCAATTAAACAATACTCCATTTTAATAATAATATACCTTATTTATTATGTAACAAAAAAAAGTTTATTATTTAACTAAAGCATACTAAAGAGTATGCTACCTTTACAATACGTCGAGCTGCTAACATCCTATACATATATCTGATACACTATTCAGAATAAAACAGATCGATGAATACTCGGAACTAAAAGAAGTAAAAGCTGGGGTACCCCAGGGTAATGTATTGCGACCAATTCTCTATCTACTATATACAAGTGACCTACCACAGCTGGAATATGTAACAGTCGCCACATTCGCAGACGACATGGTTCTAAAGGCAGTGGGATCAACTATTGGAGAATCTACCAGGAATCTTCAACAAGCTAGTAATAAAATATATAAATGGACCAAAAAATGGAAGACCAAGCTCAACGAACTGAAATCTGTCCACATTAACTTTACAAACAAAAGAATCGAGGACATACATCATGTCAAGATTAACGACGCCATAGTTCCATATGCGAACACTGCAAAGTATTTGGGTATGACTTGATACAAAACTAAGGTTGAAAGAACATGTTAAGAAGAAAAGATTAGAGCTTGGCCTCAAATACAGAAAACTGTACTGGCTTCTGGGAAGTAACTCTCAGCTGTCAGTACAGAACAGACTACAAGTTTACAACTAAGTACTAGAACTGATTTGGTTATACGGCATCCAGCTTTGGGGCTGCGCGAAAAACTCCAATATACAAGGAATCCAGATTTTCCAAAATAAAGTACTAAGGAATATGGTTAAAGCTCCTTGGTACATACGGAATAGTGACTTGCACCGTGATTTTGGTATCCTACAAGTGGTTTGCACGTGTTTATTTTTATTGCATTACAAACTCGTCGCGCAAAATATAATAATGCGCAATGATTCTTTATAATTTTAACAATAATCTATTTAAGAATAGTAATAAAAGGCGTATTTACTGCAATATTTGGTTTTCATTTACTTCGGACCGGTTTCGTTAAATTATAGCATCGTCGGCGAAATCTAATTAGGAGTCAAAAAAAATTAAAATATTAAATTAAAAAACTCACTGTCATAATCTTAAGATTTTGATTTAATAATTTCAGAATTTGGTGTACACTGTTGTGTTTTATCTGTTCTCACCGATGAGCCTTCGTTAGCTCAAAACTTATTGGCTTAGGATTATGATTGTGAGTTTTTAATTTAATATTTTAATGTTTTCATTCATTATGGCATTTCTCCTAATTAGATTTCGCCGACGACGCTGTAATTGGCGAAACCGGTCCGAAGTAAATAAAACCAAATATTGCAGTAAAGAGGCCTTTTATATATATTCTTAACTATTTCTTGTAAAATGGAGTTCTCCGTAACTAACTAAATAATTTATTGTTGATAATAACTTGTTCGATCATTTCCAGGTAGTTTATTAGATATTTTAAAAAAACGCGAACACGTCAGTCATCAAAATGTCCGATCTTTAATTATTTTTGACTTAACGCCTGTGACATTCAGGAGCATCCGTTGTATTTATCGAGAATAATATGGAGTTTGTTTTAAATTATTAGAAATTAAATTTAAAATGTTTTTAAGTTACTATGTATAAAAATTGGGATGCGTATGATAACTAATTCAGGTGAGGATAATTTTTCATCAACATTTAAGAGGGTCATTTGTATTGATTGAGAATAATGTGGTTTGTTTTAAATTATTAGAAATTAGATTTAAAATGGTTCTAAACTAATATGTCTAAAAACAGGGATGCGTATGATAACAAATTCAGGTGAGGACAAGTTTGTTCAAAAATAACCTCGGCTTAAATTTGAACTTAAGAAAACTTAATAAAACCTAATGTATTTCTAATTTACTGAGGAGATACACGTAAAACAACATCCTTTGAATATTAGTGAGTATGAAAAGTTTACAAAAGAAAATCTAAACAAAACTTTTAGGAAATAGCGTAATAAATAAGAAATACTTTTGAATATACACAGTGATTCATTTGTAAAAAGCAGACAAAAACCATTTTATCGAGCATCCTGTGTATTTTGTTTACAGTTTTTGAGACTATTAAATTACTATTTGATCTCAGAAACCCGCATCTTCCTAAGTGTATTTGGTTAAAAAACACAGAACAAAAAAAAGACCAATTAAACAATACTCCATTTTAATAATAATATACCTTATTTATTATGTAACAAAAAAAAGTTTATTATTTAACTAAAGCATACTAAAGAGTATGCTACCTTTACAATACGTCGAGCTGCTAACATCCTATACATATATCTGATACACTATTCAGAATAAAACAGATCGATGAATACTCGGAACTAAAAGAAGTAAAAGCTGGGGTACCCCAGGGTAATGTATTGCGACCAATTCTCTATCTACTATATACAAGTGACCTACCACAGCTGGAATATGTAACAGTCGCCACATTCGCAGACGACATGGTTCTAAAGGCAGTGGGATCAACTATTGGAGAATCTACCAGGAATCTTCAACAAGCTAGTAATAAAATATATAAATGGACCAAAAAATGGAAGACCAAGCTCAACGAACTGAAATCTGTCCACATTAACTTTACAAACAAAAGAATCGAGGACATACATCATGTCAAGATTAACGACGCCATAGTTCCATATGCGAACACTGCAAAGTATTTGGGTATGACTTGATACAAAACTAAGGTTGAAAGAACATGTTAAGAAGAAAAGATTAGAGCTTGGCCTCAAATACAGAAAACTGTACTGGCTTCTGGGAAGTAACTCTCAGCTGTCAGTACAGAACAGACTACAAGTTTACAACTAAGTACTAGAACTGATTTGGTTATACGGCATCCAGCTTTGGGGCTGCGCGAAAAACTCCAATATACAAGGAATCCAGATTTTCCAAAATAAAGTACTAAGGAATATGGTTAAAGCTCCTTGGTACATACGGAATAGTGACTTGCACCGTGATTTTGGTATCCTACAAGTCATCCAAGAGATAAAAAGATTCGCCACTAAGCATGAATCTCGCCTAAGGCATCACGTCAACGTAGAGGCCCTGCAGCTACTGGACAACCAGAATCTAGTGAGAAGACTAAAAAGAACTAAACCATTCGAACTAGTGAATCAGTGAAATGTGTAAAAAGCAGAGCACACTTGAAACTACAATATGTTAAGCATCTTATGCTTATTAATAAAAAAAATTGACTAAAAACTAAACTGTTAAAAAATAATATTTTGATTACTAAAAACTACACTAAACAAAAATACAGGCGTACCGTTTAAAAAATGCCAATGGTCAGCTCCTTACAAATGAATCATCTTTCATTTTAATTTTTTACTTGTTAAAATTTCACAGGACGAAATATTGACAAGTAACGTTTGTTTCCTTTTGTGCTGCGGTCATGAGTATAATCTATAAGAGAAAGTCATCAATAGAAAAGTAGTAAAATCAAACAAAATAACTCATGTGGAGGGCACCTGATGAAATGGGATGCATTTTGATACGTGAAAACAAAACTGAAATAAAAATTATATCATTCTATTTAAAATAACTGGACAGTCAACATGAGAGCATTTTTGTTTGAAAGTGTTGATCTACTAGACATACAAATAGTGGATAATCAAAACTTGTATTTATTTTGTGTATTTCATGATTTGTAAGAATAAAATAAAACCAAACTAAAAGCTGTACGTAATTAAATCACGGCATATGCACATGTTAATTACGGTTTTAATTATGTAAATACTTTCGTATAAAAACTGATATTAACATGGTTAAATGGACATATTATTTATAGACTATGAAATGCAAATAAACGGCTTTCTTGTTTTGAAATGCAATGCAATGCAGGCAGTAATTTTGCAAGTATACTTTTACAGCAAAACACTAAATCACTATAATAAATGCGCTGTCGTCAAGAATTACGGATTTCTTTCATAAATTGCAAATTAAATTAAAAAATTAATATAATATGATGTAGATAAAGCACGGCTTTGTTTAACAAACCGAGACATACGATCTTGATGCATGGACAGCGATAAATCAACCATTTTCCCAATTACCAAATATGTAGGTACAATAAAACCAGCTTCTCAATTCAAGAGTCTAACACATCTATCATCTCACAGTATCATAATTCTTAGAACATGCTCATTTTTTATACATGACCACTGACCATACTTCATGCTTACATCATACATCATCAAGTACCGACTGAGCAAACAATTACATATTGAAATTGCTTCTCAAATGTTTCCCCCACGTCTCGTCGTAATTCGTCGAAACAGAAAAGGAATATCAAATATCGGCAAAGTGGTTTCAAATGAAAATTACCGTTGGCAAACACCGAACGGACGCCCACCATTTAGTTACAATCTGGCGTCGAGTCGTTTGCTGTGTTGGCAAATAAATTTATGGCTGGTATTGCCGCAGAAGGGAGAGGTCTGAGTAGGTGCAACTACCGTCTTAATTGCAGAAACAGCGCTGCCACAACTACCGAATGCAATTGTCTCTACTGGTACTTGCATGAATCACCACGTAAGGGTGTGCTGGCTTATGGACTTCTGTTTCGGTGGTTGCTAAGAGGGGTTGTGGAATTACTGATGACAAATCGTGTGTATTACGGTGTAGTTACGACGGGGATTATGTGTAATCAATACACATATTGCACAGTTGGACTTAATTCTGGAGCGACTGGAATAATAAATAAAGGACTCCAATTTAAGAGTCTATTATGGAGATCTAGGAGGTTTCTTCATGAGAATGCAGAAAATAATCAGAGTGATAACTAGTGCTAATGCTTTCTATGAAGAGTTACTAACCATGCAAACTATGGAATAATATTATATACAACGTGACCAAAAAGTTGAATACAAATGGAAATTATTATTAATTTCTCAAAAAATGTATTATTAACAAAATGTTCTGAATCAATTAAAAAAGTGGTATACAAAGAAAATTTAGAAAAAATATCTACAGTGTCCGCATTTTAAGGGCATAGAGATGAGAAAAAAAAACGGAAATGTATTGTTTCGAAGTAGCAGAGCTCTAAAGACAGTTGAAAGATGGTACCACTCTTAGAAATAGCATATGCTGTGTGAGGTACCATAGGATACTCTTTTCAAGCCAAATAAGTATCTCATGAAACATTTTTTGTTTGACGTCACTAAAGAGAATTAAGGAGACTCTGTTTTAAGAGCAATATCATCAAATTGGGAGTTTCTTCAACTCCTAAGGACGTCAAATAATAAAAAAAAAGTTTCAGATTAAACTTTTTTGTTAAGTTCTAGTTTATTTCTTATTCTAAGCTTCTCACGACCTACTTTCCTTATGCTGTTTAGAAAGTACTATCTTCCAACTAACTTTAACGTTTTATGACATACTATGGTCTATGACACAGATACTATACTCATGGAACATAATATATATAGGGATTTCTGTCACTGCGAGATACAACGTCAATAGATCAGAAAAAGTTGTGTAAATACAGATTCTGCTCAAAACAGTTCCTGGTCTTTAAAAACTCTGCATGCATTACGAAACACTACGGAAATGATAAAAACTGTTTTTTTCTTGAATTTTTACACCATTTGTGAATCATCTGGTACAGCTACATAGGATTGCATCCATTGTTGCCCACTAGGGTGGTCCTTATGTTGCAATTTTTATTTGTTTTCTGCAGGATTTTCTCAATTTGTTTCTTTACATCCATACTAAATTCCTGTAAAATTTGAGATCGATGAATACATATTAACACGTGTCCCAAGGGGCTCGCAATCGAAAATAAGTGAAAGTTAATAATAAATAAATAATAAAAAATAATAATAAAAACCTTTTTATTTGGTTTTACTACAATAAATTTACATACCAGTTATTGTCTTAATAGAAAAGAATATCAATTATCTTCTAAGTCGAGATATCACATTCACACATTTTCAAGTACTTAATTTTACAAAAATGCATAAATCTAAGCTACGTGACTATCGTGACCAACAATGAACAAAATGTAACCAGTGATAAATATTTCTCGTATGCTTTTTCCGTAGAATCTGAATCTGAAGGCAGAAAATTGGAGTTGTGTCTAGATTTTGGGAAAAGCAGTGCTAAAACCTGCAAAAAGTCCAAACCTGCATTTTTTTCTAAACCTATAGTCATAATTTGGATTGCTTTCAGATTTAGATTGTACGAAAAAAAGCATACCAGAAACAGTTTTTACTTCACCAAATTTGTTCTTTGTTGGCTGGGGTAGTCAGTAGTCACTTAGCTTAGATTATTGTAAATTGTAATTTAATCAGTTTATTTTTGTTTATTAATCAGTAAAATTTATGTAATAAATTACTTACTTCTAAATATGTTAAATGCTCTGCTATCTCGACTTAAACGTTACTGTATTCACAATTAGTGTAGAACTTTTTTGCTCTTTATTATTAATATAACGGAAAACCGTGCTTTTATTGGGTTGTTAGAGCTTGAAATAAAAGTGCCAACTAGATAGACCTTTTCATTTATTCCAATATTTCGCCAGTAAATTCTGGCTTCCTCAGGGAACTAAAAACAAAATTACACAATACCTGAACATGACAGCACTACAGTCTAAAAATGGATGAAACATACCAAATAACAGTCTCAACACAAAGTCACAATAATCGACGATAACGGCATTAAACAGACAAATACAGTGTCGAATGTACCAGTGCAAACGTTCAACTAAGACTGAAAGACTCGACAAGGTGTTTTTTCCTTCCTATACATTCCAAACCGGTAACATTCGAATAGTCGCAAAATATTAAAAAAGTAAAAGTTAAAAGTTACTGTATTATTTTTTAGATTAAGTGGTATGTAAATTTATTGTGGTAACTTAAAACAAAAACTATTTTTATTTTATTGATATTATTAATTTGAACTTATTCTCGATTTCGAGCCTCTTGGGACACGGTTTAAAGTTTTGATTCATCTCAAATATCACAGAAATTAAGTATGGATATAAAAAAATGAGAGGACCCCGCATATAAAATATTATTTAGTAGTTATAGTTTATGTAGTTATATTTTTCTATTTGGCTTTTTTCTATATAAATAAGGACCAAATAATTTGACCATATAAATATAAAGAAAGAAGTGAACACCAAATGGTAAGAAATACTACTGAAACCCCCCACATACAGAATAACATTCAAGGTTAAAATTAAGGAGCGATTTTATTTAACTTTTTTCCGGGTTTTGGTGTAGATAATTTCAAAAAGCGTACAATTTTTTTTTACGCACCTACTTAGATATAAAGAATTGATGTAATGTTTAAGTGTCATTTGTGGGACGTGATTTTGTTGTCTAATTTTTTTAGTTGACATAACTCGGAAACGAAGCAACATTGGAAAAATGTTTTCTCCTCTAACTAAAAATGTTATTCACTATAAGAGGTTTACATTTGTGACAATTTCTATAAATCATCTTGTATATTAAGGCTCAAGCCAGGTAAAGAAAATATTATCGTATCTAACCAAATTTTAAGATGAACTAACATCCTTAAAATCTATTGAATTTTCGACCATGAACCGTTTTTAATTTATGGCGCCTTCGACTTCTTTTTGAATAGCACCCCCGTATTTTTTTGTACTGACAGCCTATCAGAATGGATTTTGAGATTTTGTTTCATTTTCTTCAACAGTGCTTCAAAGATGTTTACTGATTTCAGGTAAAATTACAAAGTTTAAAGTTTACCTGAGACATATTGGAACTTTCTAGGACATTGGGTTCATCCGTTAAAAATTCATTTTTAATATCACGTGATAGGAAACTTTTGGAAGCATACACAGTTTTGATTGTTTTTTTTTTCAATAATGATCTTGTAAAACTCTTACAGCATAGTTTCCTTAACACACCGAGATTCTGGATGTTACTGGATAACATATTCTGTACCCTAATGTAAGACCATACTAATTTATGGTACTATAATATCGCCCATTATCCCAAATCTACAAAATCAAAACCGTTTTTTAACCGAAACTGGTACCTCTTAATTCCATAAAACTTTTCATAGCATGAGAGGCTTCCATTTCAATTTTCTATCCTATTTTCCAACTTTCCACTTTTAGAACCCTCTTTATACTAATAATAAACAATAATACATCAACTTACCAGTGCGATATCCAACGTTGGACAGATATGTAGCGAAAGACCTCGTCTCGTGATAAGTTTGCCAGTGGGTACTCGAACAATTATCATTATTCGTATACACATTATGATTATGAACGTACATCCCAGTAAGCAAAGATGATCGCGACGGACAGCACATGGGCGTCGTAACATACGCGTGTCGACACTCCGCACCTTTGTGTTTAATCGACTTCAATGTCTTCGGCATAAAGTTCATCGAGCCTAACTCAACATCCTGATCGTCCGTTAATATAAGGATGATGTTTGGTTTTCGCGGAGGACTGCTGTAGCTCTGCTTACGCGTCCTTGAGTTACGTTGGGGACCGAAGTCATCAGCTATGGTTATTTGCAACAGCACGAAAGCTGTGATGGCTGCTAATATTGCGATCCGTAGAGACATTGTGTACACTTATTTTCTACTGTTTGTTGTATAAGAAGTTCACTGGGTAGTCGTCATTTTCTTTTCACTAAACACGGTTTGAAACGCCAGAACGATTACGATTTTAACACTAAGTCGCGCTTTTTGTTTCGCTCTTGACTAGAATTTATTATCTCATTGCTTCCGTTGATGTTTCGTTCCTGAAAAGAAAATAAGAATTATTAGCAATTGAACTAATTGAACTTTAGCTACATTTTCAAGAATGATTAAGAATAAAGGAAAATCCAGAAAGATAAATTAAACAATTACCAGATGTGGACATTTTATAGAACTTAATATATTGTATGTACATCCCAAGGAAGATAAACGACATTATAAACTACCAGAAGGAAAAGATAATTATACGGTTCAGACATTATTGAACTCAACTAACATTAACAACTTTTTTTCGTGAATTTGTGAAATTATTGATGTACTCCTGTATTTCTTTATACTTGCTTGTTGTACAATCTATGACCTTGTTTTTATCGCTGGCAGTCGTCGGTAAAATGACACACTACCGGCTCCTCCACCAATTTTGAACGTAGAACGTATTGATAAATATTTCTTTCCCAAGATTGGTTTCCAGATTGTTGGATGATAGTTTTAGTAACGGTTGTAGTAATGTTAAAATTCCAAAAACGTAGGTACATACAGAAACTTTTGAGTCGGTGTGTGAAAAAAACAGAATATTTGTCAAAAAAAATCTGATTTGGCCATACTATATACTATACAGTGTGTCTCACGGGACGTTGGATTGTATGGGTACCTTTGTTATTATTAAAGATAGAACCTCGGTTAAATGGGCAAAGTAGTGCATATTTATGTGCTCTTTCATAATCTGTTCAGAAAACAGTTGAATTCCAAATGGTTTCCAAGATATTTTGAAAAAAAAACATTTTACTGTAACTTAACTTGACTATGGGCACATAAATACTGTATCACTCAAATGTGCTTTTCATGGCACCATGCGATTTTCAGATATTAAGAAAAAACTTAAATCTTGTCGGCTCTTTGTGTTCTAAACATAGCATGTGGCATACCAAATTACTCAGAAACAAAATTCTAAATCCAAACATGTTTTTAAAACCAATATGGCGTCCATCAGAAAAACAAAAGTTTCGTCTGTTTGACGAATACATTCACGAAAAAAATTTTAAACTGACGTAATCAAATTGGAGACAAAAAAGTGCCTTTAAAATGTCAAAACCCTTTTTTGATTGGATCACAAATAAAGAAGCTATGGCCATAATTAAAAAATGACATTTTTTGGTTTTTTCAAAATAGCTTGGGCACCGTTTGGAATTCTACTGTTTTCTGAACAGATTATGAAAGATCACATAAATATGCACTACTTTGTCCATTTAAACGACTTTTTATCTCTAATAATAAAAGTACCCATACAATCCAACGTCCCGTGAGACACACTGTATATACATATATACATACTATATATAAAATTTATAGTTTAGCTGCATGAGACTCTATGTGATCACGATCGGTCGTGTCTACGTTAAACTAAAACTAGTTAGCCAGTTAGCCAGTAGTTTGTCTATGTCATTTTTTTGTAAAGTTAATAGTTTAGCTGCATGAGCAAATACTATTTAATTGAGATCGGTCGTGTCTGCATTAATATAAAACTAGTTAGCCAGGATTTGACAGATATATAGTGTGGATATAGTAGGTAGTGTGGATCGCTGTCCGCTGATGTTTTGACAATACCTACCGTCAATAGAATCAAAATATCTCTCAAATCCTGGCTAACTAGTTTATTTTAATGCAGAAACGACCGATCTCGATCAAATAGAACCTCATGCGGCTAAACTATTAATATTGTATATAGGTAGTATGATAAAATCATGTGCCTGGCCACATCAGATTGTTTGTACCTTGGTCAAATATGTTCAGGGGACCCAAAAGGACATAATTCCGCTAAAGTCTCAAATTTCTTTTTTTCGACACGATTACAATACTTTATTATATTATGTGTGAAGTAAAAATGACATCCTATCTTGTTTAAAATTTATCCACCTTTCGAGGATTCTTTTATCAAAGATTTTCAATAGTAAAAGCATTTCAGAATCGCTTAAAACCTTTAAATAAAAAAAACTATTGTGAAAAAAAAAACTATTACTGGATGTTTTTTTTTAGATTATAAAAGTAGAAAAGTAAGTGGCTCACACTGTACTGTGTTGTTAATAATTTCTGGTATAAAAACACACATATTCAAAACTTTTGCTCATATACAGTGAGCGCGCAAAGTATGAATACATGACAAAATCTGTGAAACTGTTTGTTATTTGAAGAAAACCTTGAACACGTCGATTATCAAAATATCATAGAATCAAATTTAATTTCCGACCTATAATTGTTTCGACTTATGACGTAGTGGATTTTCTTAATGGAAACGACATATTCTTTTTACTGAAGTTGATTAACATATCTGTTAATTGTCTTAACGGTAATTTACCAAATGTATTGCTTTACAAAAGCAAATTTTAGACAAAAAGTTGAAAATTAGGCGTTTTCGATTGATTTATTTGCGTTGAATACGAATCCGGACTCGAAAGCTTTTTTTCTGGGTTTGTATTATGGAGGTTCGCACACCACTTAAAGAATAGCTGGTAAATGTTTCAAAAACAATTGTGAACAACTTTTCAGGATGTCAAGCAAAATGACCATATTAGGTTTCTAAGACAATGGGTTCCGTTGGTAGATTATTTATATATTACCAAAATACAATTTCATATTTAATTGACAAAAGTCATGTTCTTTAAAGTTATCAATACTATACAATTTTCAATCGTCTTTATCTAAAAATGTAAGGCCATAAAATATTTCCGCTACCAAAAATTACAAATAACATATCTACCAGAATTAGTGAGGAAAAAAATGGGTTTGTCATTTAAAAAAAGTATTGATGACGACATAACTAAGTTACAATTGACGATCGAAAATTCGTTTTTGTTACAAAAAATTGTATTTAAATAATTAAAAATCGACGTGTTTGTTTTTCCAGGAATCCTTTTTTAATTGAATCACAAAAGCCAGAACAAAAGAGGGAATTTGTGCGGAATGTACCCCACACTAATAGGAAGTCCATTTATAGTTTGTAGAAGTAGTTAAAAAATGCATTTTAAGTTAATATAATATTTTGGATAATTTAATTAGATACAGTCATTATCATATTAAATTACATACTACGTCAATACATCAATACGCCAATATGACCTTTTGATACTTTAAGACACAACCCATGCATAGTTGGTTCTTCTTCTTTAATTTGTTTTCTTTTGTACCATAAACTTTACAATTAATGCCGTTTAGCTATTAATTAATTGAATAATTTTCATATAATCCTGCATTTTTGTTTTAAGCTGGATATCAATATAAAAAATAACAATTTAGGATTGACCTTGGATTGTACTTAATCATTTGACATTCGTCGTTCCAGTTATGGATACTTCATGTTCGAATAACAATATGCTCATAATTGAGGCCGACCTTTATTTAGATGTTATAATGGTAAACTGACCCAAAAATACATACCATACCATCTGTTATCGACGTATTAAAAAAGAAACCAGGACAGCTACTGTCATACCATATACAACCATCCATCCATATTTTTTTTGTAATAAAGTATGACGAATCATTGATATTAAACTTGCCATTTATGAATGTACATGTATACATGGATACCTGAATCATGGACAATGAGCAAAATAAATAACAAGAAGAAAAGATATTACAATCTAGAAAAACTACAAAGTAAATCAGAACAATATTTAAATTGAAAATTGCATGCTCTTTTAGTAATACTCAATCATATCCTTAGATAAATCAATTTATCAACAAGAACAAATCGCTTAAATTAGCGACAAAAATGCCCACCACTTCGCCATGTATGCGTAATCCTAATCAATGACCCAATAAATTCATACCTGAACTGAATTAACATACCCCGGCGCAAATTTGAAAGTCAAATTATATCTATGATGCATAAATGAGCCGGATAAGCGTGCGCATATTGAGAAAATGCGGACAAATAGCACCGCTTATGTTGCAAATTTATTGCTAACGTATCCCGAACTGCAGCTAGCGCATACAGGTTTGCCCTTTAGATGATTTATTTCCCGAGGTGTGTCGACAACGAGTCATGCATAATGAGAGCTTTTTTGGGTCATACCGAGAGCCTCATTTGCATACTTGTCATTTTGGGTGTATATATCTATATACATGCGAAGTTACTTTGGCGTAATGCTAAAAGGCGGTGTTATATATAGAAGGTTGAGGTAATTCATAGAGGTGAAACTCAATGCCGAGATATGTATAAGACAGGCTGACATCGGCTATAATTTCGTAATTTTACGCTATGAGATGCAGAACTAAATTTCCAGGATTATGTTGTTATTGTAAAGAAATGCACACGTGCATGTTGTAAATTGTCAACTCTCCTGTATCTGCTTATACTAATCGTTACTGTACAATAAATTTGCTTTTCCTACTTTGCATTCACAATGCACACATTGTAACACTGTTTTCGGTGTTACAATTAACAAATTGTTTACACCACATTTACTTCAATAAGGTATTATGCGAAGATCAAACCTACATCGTAGATATGAACGATTTTAACTACTGCTGCGAGAATGTATATGCGCAATAAATGGTTTATCAGCATACACGTACGAAGCTATAGTACATTTAAAGTGTTGAGGAGTTCTTTGTTTTTTGTAACGTATAAGTTCTCGGTAACATTTGGGACCGAATTCTGCTCGGTTCAATACCGTATTCGTTTTTGTCCGTCGCTTTCGACTTCGTCTTAGTTCTGGTTGTGTGCAACGTATTTGTATTAAGTACCTCCATCACATGTAATTTTACTAAGTATAATTTATTCTAATAAACTACTTTGCCGAAATCAGAATTTGGTTTCAATTATACGTGCTTGTAAATATATAAGCCGCAACGGCTACGTAGCGGAATTATAAAAATTATTATAACAATTCTTTAGTAAATTCTTGTTCTTCGAAGTAACTAATCAGTCACCGCCAAACACTTCTATGCTAATTATTATACTTATGAAACCACTATTTTAAAGTTAAGTTAACTTTTTAGGTTATGTTTCATGTATTTATCACAGTAGGGTTAAAAGTGTTGCCCCAACCTCCATTATGATCATCGTTGCGACCTCGCTGAATATTTATTCAAACTTGTAGGCTAAAGTAGAGTAAAATTTTTCACAATTAGATTTTGTCATGATTTTATCTCATCCTTAGGAAGTTGACAGTTACTACAGTGCTGCCACGTGGTACCCGCAAAATACCCTTGATTCTAAGGCGCAATATAATATTAGCGCAATATAGTAACCACAATTTCTAAATTTATATAAAATTAATGACGCAATGTAGAAGAAATAGTATATTACACTCGTTTTATAAGACGTATTGGCGCACTCGTTCCATTTGGGACAGCCCGTGCGCCAATTTGACGTTTTATAAAACTTAATAATTTACTATTATGGTGCAGTGTATTTTATGATTAGATATTTGGAAAAGCTGCCACAAATTCTAAATACTAAAGTAGGGGTTTAATGAGCAACAGCTTGTTAAAATCCAAAAACGATTTTTTAATTATAAATTATACACTCTCTGTTTAAAGAATGTTCCCCGAAATTTATTATTATTATTATTTAGTTAAAAAAATAGTTTAAAAAAGAAAAAGGTTATCACTTGATTGCTTGTATCGCCGCCATGTTTTAATATTTTTAGTTGAAATTTTAAGGAAATATACCTCAATAGTTAGACAATAAGATGGGCATATTTATTTTCTAATAAACAAATTATTGGCTGAAGTTTTCTAGAAATATAGTTGACTGTCATTGTCAATAAGCAATTGTGTTCCAATTAATATACAGGTGTCCCATAAATCAACGTCATTCCCTGGAGGGCCGATATGTCGGTAGACGGTATTAGTAGGGTCTCGAAGTCGATCCTAACGCGGTCAGGTGGAAAAACACACGGGTGCGGTAGCTCCAGATGTTTGCAGTGAGGTGTAAATTTAGGTATATAAGGGAGATTTCTTTGGTAGGTCTTCAGTATTCAGCTCTGAAGAAACGCGCAACATGGTTCGCGAAACGTCAGCAATTACTTTTTAAAGAATTGAAACATAATTAAGTTTATAGAAAAAGAAAAATGTCTAAAAGAAGAATTTTCTGTCACTTGCGTTTGTGCCTACTGCAAAATTACTGGCTTGTTACCATTTACATTGCTGTATTAGTTTACAATATTCATATATCCCACATACATATTCCTATAAACTATAAATTATAGTATCAGTATTTTTACAAGATATGTTTGCAATTTCACAGTAATTTTTTACAATTGAATTACAATTGTTCCTTGACAGACAGCAAAATTGCACTACAAATTTTTCTTGGTGTGTAAATCTTTTGACTCGGAATGACATGGGAAGGACGATGTATATTTCTTTTTGTTGGGGTACATAAATGCATGATTTTATCCTATATTTTTTTGCATAAGTTTGTATTGACGATAAAACAACAAATAATAAAGCAACAAATTTAATAAATCCCGCGGAGTGGCTGTGACCAAAATGCAACTAGACAGTTATATCGCATCATCGGACTAATAATTGTTCTTTCATTGAACAATTAATCTCACGTGGACAACTTTTTATTTTAATTATTTTATTGGCATAATTTTTACCTCTGGCCTGTAAAATTCACGGTTAAGAATCGTATTTCTTTTCATCAGAACTTAAGGGATGGACGCTCGTCACACAAGTCCAAAACTGTGCAGTTTTCTACAATTGCGAATGAGCAATGCAATAATTAGACAATAAAGAAATCTCCCCAAACTGAATGCATTTTTCTTAGGTTCAACAGAGTATGGCAACAACATGATATAACCTCCAAGGTCGTGCGAAGATCATGACGCTCATTAAAGGAATGTTTTATGGACGAACGTGCAATGAGCGCCTCTCAGTATTTCACGGCGCAGCAACGGTTGTTATTTTCTTAATAAACTCTGACCGACGCTGGCTGGCCGATGTGTAGATTAAGTTGTTAGCGGCCAATGAGTAATTGGCAGCGCAAACATTAATTACACGTAAAAACAAGTCCCGCAATCGGGTCGTTGGATCGTAAAAAAGGCCGACGGGCCACACACACAATGACCACCGCCGCCGCCGCCACTTGCAGCAATTATACGGCAAATAAATACACGCTGATGACATTTGCACCGATAACCTTGCGCGGACGACTCGCGAGTACGTCGCGTGAAGATCGAGATATATGCGTGAGTGTCAAGACTTGTAGATGAGTAATAAAGTAATAATACATACTGTTCGAACTTGTAAATCCATGAAACAATAATGTATGTACTAGAATTTTTGTAAAAGCATTTTATGAATGTTTTGGTACACAGAGAGAAAAAACAGTGTTGAATCAAAGAATCCATTTCTCAAACAAATATATTGACCCTAAAGAGATATTTTATTAACGTATATAGATTTTTATTTATAAGAAAGAATTTAGTTTCGTACATGTTTTGAGTCAAATAAACACATTTTTTTGATGATGTACAGTTTAAATTGTCTGCGTTCGATCATCGCAGACAATTTAAACTGTACCTTTGACAATTTGTCGGCTGATGAAGGATCGGTGATCCGAAACTAGTCCCCAAGTATATTAATAAATTATATGCAAAACCCAAGAGGCTTTCTTTCAACACCTACTTAATATTTAAAATTTGCATAATGGATGTCAACTTTAATATTTAATAAAATCAACAACATGACTAATTCTTTCTATGCATGTAATAGTTTATATCAAAGAAATGTATAAATTTGTGAATATAAAATCGAAGGAAATTTTAGCATTTAAATGGAAAGTTATATTTGATTTCACCATATATTTATTAGGTGTACCAAACTTAAATTTTTAAATTTAACAATTATATGAAAACATTAAATATATAAACAATTAATTTAATAATTTCTAATTTCTCTTACAATAGAATATTTCTTTGGAGTAGAACAATATTATGTTAGTAACAAATGAATAGTTTACTGTATCAAACGAATTGGAACTTTGATACAACTAACTAATTTCACATACAATATAATATTTCTTTGTCCTAAAACAATATATTTTAATAACAAATAAATATTTTGCTGTACCAAGCAAATTCCTGCTTTGATATAACCTACCAAATGTTTACTTCAAACTAAAGTTTCTTTGCTGATATTCAACAGTCATGTATATTTGACTTAAATAAAGTTTCTTACTGTCAAAGAATTTTTTCCTCTGTGTAGTAATTTGTCAGTTGTTGTACAATATGATATTTCACTAGGTTATCCAAACTCAAACATAAGAAAAAGATTGTATTCTAAATGAATATTAATAGAAAGTGAAAAGTGAATGCCGTTTTTTGAGAGATTTCTTTGCGTTGAATACAAATCTGCTACTCCAGTAAAAGTTTGGTATCTCCCATTTCGTTTTCGCAAACAGTTTAGCTGAAAACCTTCAAAATCGTTTAGCCAACGTTATCGAGATAACTGCTATTCTGCTTACCAGGAAATAATCTCAAAGTAAACATTAATCATTCATTGTTGATTAATTTTAATTGATTTTTTATAAGGATCCTTGAATTATTCGATCGAGTAATCATAATTAAGATCGAGAATTGCTCGATAAAATGATCGAGATTCTTTAAGTGGTCGCAGGCCTCCAACAAAAAAGTTGCCTGAATTATTTATTAAACAGAAAATAATATTTGTTTTAATTATAAACCTAGACGAATTAGATTCAGAACAGGTATAATTTAACAAAAATTCAAAACCTCAAAACCTGTTGGGATATTGTTGATATTATCTTGTCCAATAAAACAGTGAACGAATTAATAAGGAAAATTAATTTACTTATAGTTAATAAAACTATATTAACCACCAAAAAGTAAACGTGGTTATTCAACGGGTCTGATGAATACAACAAAATATTTAGGGGTAGAATGTTCAGGGGAAAAAATGATGGCATAAGTGTAAACGTATAGAATAAATTATTAAAATTTGTAGGTACTGTTATTTTAAAAAATACGCAAACACATTTTTGATTAAAATTGTTAAAATACACCTATTATGCAATATTTAATTCCCGATCGTGGCAAACATAATGGCAACTACATATTTGTCTTTTGTTCTTTATAGCCCTACATAAAAAATTAGAAAATAAGCAATTAAAAATTATAAGCAAATAAAATTCTGAGCTCAAAGGTTTTCCATCACGCAATGTCGACAAAAATTTAGTCAAAATATAAAAAAATATGTAATTTTATTATCTCGAGTTTATAGCGGATAAACCAAATGCCCCGGAAACTTCAGAAAGTTCTCAAAATAAACTTTTCAAACTTTATACCTTTATATAAAAACCAGAAATTTTATCCTCCAAAAACTATGTAACCAAACCACAAAAACTAAACTTCATGGGCAACTTTTGAGTTCGAAGTCGTATTCAGGGCAAATAAATCTATCCAAAACACTTTTCATATCATTTAAAAACCCATTTTCAACAGAGTTTCCATGAATTTTCCTAATTTTTAGATGCTTTTCATTTGAAAATGTTCCCATGTTAAAGTTGTTAACCCACCAGAAAGACAATAACAGAATCTCTGAATCAATTTATAAAATAGTTGAATATGGTCAGGAAAGAGTCAGTATCATGAAAAATATTTAAAAAAAAATAAAACTTTTTTAAATAACTTCTAAAATACGGTAGAGTACATATTTTGTCAAAATTTAGGCGCTAAAGTAGTCCTTCCTGAATCAAGATTACGTTGTTTATGTACCTGTGCACTAAAAATGATTTTTAAAGAGTTTTTTGAGTCATTTTGATTTCGGGTGTGTTCTGATTTTCAGTAAAAAAATAACCAAAATTTTTTTAATTCAATAAAAATAGCTTCACAAAATAATTACCTTACGATATTCTAGAGTTATTTGGAAACAGTATTCATACTTTTTCGTATGTTAGCAAATCGTTAGAAAACCTGTCGTTAAGTTTTTGTTCCACAATGTTATGTGGTAGTGTAATCAATTTTGCCAAAAAAGGGCAAATACACCATATAACATCCGTAAATTCTTTATCACATTTCGTTACAGATTTTGGAAAAACTGCAAATACACCATACAGAAAATTTTATATGTTTATTATAATTATAAAATTATTTTTTATTGCCATTTTCTACCCAGTCCATAAAAAGGAACAGCCTTGGTAAGCTCATGTAATGCAGTTTACATGTAATGCATTTTTTGTATTTTGCCTGAAAAGCTTTTACAGATTTGCATACATTTAATATTCGCAAAGGCAGAGTGCAACACATCCAAATGTGTGTTGCGTCAAAGTGTCTCGTATCCAAATACGAGACACATCGATTTTCTAAATTACATAGTAGCATTCTGTTATTTATTGTTATGGTAATTTATATCTACTAATTTACATAATCCAATCAGTTATTGTTGTTCGTGGGTCAATGAAAACTTTTAGTTTGGCTTACTTATGTCTTTATATTTCTATGTTTGTATCGATTATATTATTTTAATTATAACGACATAAATTTATCAAGATCTTCCATATAAAAATTAAAATTATAAAAAATATTATCATTAACTTAATTAGGATATTCATCATTCAGATCTACAGGGTTACTGAGCAGTTTTGCCGAACGAAGTCAAAAGGACCGCTCTTGTCGGTCCGTCAGAAATTTTTCCCATTGGGCGTGGCGTGAGTATTGTGTAGTTTTCGATAAAATCAGAAATTCCCCCAGTCACGATATTCGTCAATCAATGGCTAGAGGAACAAAAATGGTCAGAATGATCAGGTAAACACCATTTTCTCACCTACAAACCATTTTAAGATTATGTGCAGATATGTCAATTTACCAATCTTCTCAAACTGACAGTAAAGATAATAATCCAGCTAAAAATGCATATTTTAATAACTATTTTAATAACCCCTGTGACTATCACATCAGTGGATAGTTGGTATGTTTTTATGTCAATTAATTTTAAATGTTTGTAATTTACCAGCCAATTTGTAAAGGTGACAAGCTAAATCTATTTCCTAATTAGTACCAATGTTCATTACGAATTATTTCGTAAATATAATTATTTGATTAAAAGATTGCCGTAAGTATTTAATGACACATCAATCAAAATTATTAAAGTTTTGAAATCAGAAATCGCTTGATCTGTCAGTAAATGTCGGTGGGTATAACAATTTTATTGTACTAATATTAAGATACCGATATATCGAGTTATACTCCGCATATTACGATTATGTAGCATACAAAATTCCTTGCCATTGTTACCATAAAATAGTTAATAGTTTATTTTAACGTCACGACCATGTTATTCCATCGAGCGATCCAGGACTGCATTATAATACTGTGACTCGCATTATTTTGCAAATTTATTAGTTTTTACGTACAATCGTCATTGTGTGCATTGTAATCCAATACAGACGATCTCCGAGCAACGTCATCGTATATCTTTCGTTGCGTATACACGATGTCTCGGCAACAGCAGTCGATATACATTATAAATCAAAAATAACAAACATCGTAAACGATAATCTGCGATTTATCACTCTCCGTCGTTTTAGTTTACGTCCGACCAATTCAAATTCCATCCAGTACTACATTAAATCTAATAAGAAGAACAGATGAAAGTTTATTCAACTGTGCAATGACGAAGCATTGACCTGAAAGTAATAATTCTGCAATTTTACGACATTTGCGCATCCGAAATGGGTTTGACCTCGCCTGATCTAAGGCAATATAGTTTAGGGACCATTAGCTAGGAGCATGGCCAGTGGCCACACTTGGAATAATTGAAGTCGATTTTATTAATGGTGTGATTGCCGGCCATTTCTGGACGAGTCAGTGGAGAAAAATGAATGTTCAATCAGCACGAGAACATTTATTATTGATAGTGTCCCTTGACCTTTATATTCGTTGACCTCTTTGAGTTCTAGTCTGGATATCGATGGCGGTATTTATAGCCCAAAATAGGGCAATTTTTCTCGCACTGTAAGTAAGTAGATAATAATAATTTGATGGGGGTGACGTAGTTTTGTTATCAATATCATAATTCTTATAGCTAATGGATATTATAGCAGGAAAGTCATAGAGACGATGCGTCAAAATCATAAATACAAACACATGACAGGATTAGTAGATTATCACTAGTCAAAAAATTAGGATTGAGAGAGTACTATCACGTTCCGGTATTGAGTGTTGATTTTTTTTGTACATTTCCTTCAATGTTTTCAAAAATGTAATGTGATTAAGATCTTTATGTACGCTCAAATGAGAGTTTGTACGGTGAATATCAATACTGAAAAAAAATGCCTTGAAGAAGACAAAAGCCTGCGACCTTTGCAGAGGGATTGGTTGGAAAATAAAGTTAGTTTTAAATATGCGGAAAACTTGTGAATATGGTGTATAGAGTAGGATGGTCCCTATTGGCACCGTGCGCAGTACGGAGTGGGGGATTGAGGAACGCTTTATGCGCCCATGGCGGAATATGTATCCGCCAGAAGTTTTCTCGGTCACCGCTGCACGCAAAAGCGCTGTAGTCGACTTTATTTATTATTTCTGTCAGCTGATAGCGTTGTGCACAGACTAGCATTGTGTATACAAATATACAAATATGGTTAACATTTACGTACGGCAACAGCTTTCTTGTTTATGTTTACTTAGTAGACGCGCTACAGGTAACTACCACGTGGGTGATTACTAGGAAGGAAACTGCATAGAACAGCGCCACCTCGTGGCGATCTTAGTCCCGTCCGGCGGCAATAGAGATGGGCATATCGTACGCGCACGGCGCCAATAATGAATGTTTTTGGTAGTCCCTTTATATACGTACTTACTTCCAGACAATCTGAATTCAGTTTAGCTTTTGAGAACATCAGAAAAACAAAACAAAAACTAGAACAATTAAGAATTTCTGTTTCAGAATCTACAGGAAAAAGAGAACATCAGAAACTTGCCTTGAGCGGAAAAAAGTATGGAATAAATTAATTAAAATTACAACTGTCGATTATTTTTGAAAATCCTAGGAATTCAATTTCAATTCAAACTGGGTCAAAATTAACGGACCTTCAAATAGATTTTTTAAGACGTCATCGATAATTTTTATATTGAAAGACAACTGAAAACTGTGAAATATTACATTCTCAAGGGAAAAGATTTTGTTAATATGTATTTTGGTTAGACTTATTTGCGCTCAATACGAATCCGGGCTCAAAAGTTTTACTTTACCTCACGCTTTTTGCATTTTAGTGGTTTCTCTGTTTGGAAGATTCCCCAGATTTAGCAAGTGCCCGCACACTATTTCAAGAATCACTTCCAATGCTTCAAGAACACTTGATTCAAACTTTCAAGATTTATGATAAAATTACAAAATTTAACGCTTGATTGAGGTTTCTAGAGTATTGGTCACTGGTAACTGGTCCAATGCATTTTGGAAAATCTTAAGTGATTGGAAATTGTGTGGTGTGCATGAGATTCATCGCAAAGAAATCAATCCAAAACGCATATTCATATTCCATTTACAAAGTGGTCAAAATAATTTTATTTATTTAGATGTCACGACAGTCAACTTGACGTTTTGTAAATGGCACTTGAGACTCTTTTAATTATAAAAAGCGTTTCTAAATAACTTGTGAATACAGTAGGTACTTATTTTGTCAAAAGTTAGGACGCTAAACAAGTTTTTCATGCATTAATAGTGTACGATTTTTTAAATGGTAAATTTCTGAAATTCATGAGTGTGACAGTTATTTTTATTTCTTAAGAACCGTAATGTATTCCAAACTATTATCACGAATTTACAATTTCCGAGGAACAGGACAAATTTACAACAACACCAATCATAAAAAATCTGATGTGGCCAGGCACATGACTTTATCATACTATATGTAATTTTTATCATACTTATACTTTATCATACAATATGTAATAATTAATAGATTAGCTGCATGATATTCTATTTGATCGAGACCGGCGATGTCTGCATTAAAATAAAACAAGTGGAACTAGACAGTTATGTCGATTAAAGCTGCGTTCGGATATTGAACTCCGTTGACACCGGGTGCACCGTCCAAATGACACGTGTTATTGGGTGAAAAAGTGTAACGGTGTACAATATCCGAACGCAGCTTATATTGACAGTGGGTATTGTCAAAAATTAGCGTTTGACATCCTGGCTACTAGTTTTAATGCAGTACGACCGATCTCGATGGAATAGAATTTGCTCATGCAGCTAAACTATTGATTGTACCAAAAAATTTCATAGTCATAAATTATTCAGAATTTCCTCTAATTTAATTTATTATTTAACTATTTCGACGAAATTCCAGAAATGGCGGCTTATTTACAAAATCTTTAAAAAATGCTAAGACTAAACCTCCAGTTCCTCTGAACCCTTTTCAACAGAAAGCTTTTCAGCTCTAAGTTTGGTTATGAAACTTCAAAATATGACGTTTCGTCCCGATACCTTTAGTAGTTTCTCCGGAATCGTCGCCACAAAAAACGGGTACACAAAGAAAGTCTGATGTGGCCAGGCACATGACTTTATCACACTATTATAGAAAATTAATAGTTTAGCTGCATGACATTCTATTTGATCGAGATCGGCAATGTCTGCATTAAAATAAAACTAGTAGAACTAGACAGATATCCCGATTAAAGCTGCGTTCGGATATTGTACTCCGTTGACACCGGGTACACCGTCCAAATGACACTTACGTGTTATTGGATGTAATAGTATATTACATTACAAGAGCAGTAACTAGCATATTACGTACGAGTGGAAATTTAACATACGAGCCGCGAAGCGGCGAGTTTTGTTATTTTCCACGAGTATGTAATATGCGTTACAGCTCGAGTATTGTACATAATTTTACCTACGACCGACAATTTCAATAAATTGTATCAAAAATGACAAACACATACAGGTAAGAATATTTGACGGTTAACCAATCAATGTATTCGCGCGACATCTATTGCAACTACGGAGAACTTTGTCTGAAGTGTCGATCGAAAATTTCAGTACAAATTCAACATAAATTATCACGTGCAAGTAATAATATGTTACAGCTCGAGTATTGCACTTACTTACGACCGAAAATTTCAATAAATATAAATTGTATCAAAAATTACAAATAAATAATCAAAATATTCGCGCGACATCTGTCATTATGACATTAGGTCGTGCGTTAAAAACACAAACGCACAGCCAAAGGCACACGTATGTTATAAGCGATATACGAGCTAAGTAGTCCGTGACGTAAGGGACATTTACACATACGGTCGTAGGTAAAAAGTGTAACGGTGTTCAATATCCGAACGCAGCCTATATTGACAGTAGTATTTTCAAAACATTAGTGTTTGACACTAGCTACTGTCATTAGAAGCAAAAAATCTGACATATCCTGGCTACTAGTTTTAATGCAGTACGACCGATCTCCATGAAATAGAATTTGCTCATGCAGCTAAAGTATAAATTCTACCAAAAAATGTCATATACATAAATTATAGAAAATTTCCTCTCCTTTAATTTATTATTTAACTATTTTGACGACATTACACAAATAGCCGCTCATTTACAAAATCTTCGAAAAATGCTAAGAGTAAACCTCCAGTTCCTCTGAACCCTTTTCAACAGAAAGCTTTTCAGCTCTAAGTTTGGCTATGAAACTTCTAAATATAAAGTTTTGTCCCGATACCTTTAGTAGTTTCTCCGGAATCGTCGCCACAAAAACGGGTACACACACACACACACAGACATTTTTTTGTACCTTGGTCAAAAATGTTCAGGGGTCCCAAAAAGACATATTTCCGCTAAAATCTCAAATTTTTTTTTTGGCACGATTACAATACTTTACATACTGCGTATGATAAAGTAACAATAATCAATTAACTTTTTCTATCAGAACATTTCATAGATTTACAAATACTTTGTCAAAAATACAATAATGTATCTACAGTTTCGGGTAGAATCTTCTTTCCGTAGAATCTGAGTCTAGCTTGTGAGAACATCAGAAAAAGAACTAGAACAATTAAGAATTTCTGCTTTCAGAATCTACAGAAAAAAAGACAGTTTTTGCTTTGAACGGGAAAAGTACGGAATAAATTCATTAAAATTACAACTGTCAATTATTTTTTAAAATCCTAGGAATTCAATTTCAATTCAAAGTGGCTATGTTTACTAGAGTAAAGAAAATGTCACAATTTTTAATATATTAAATGTGTATTTCCAAAATTAAAAGCCGACTTGTTCAAGCAATTAACAGTTTCAATATTCATTAATTTATTATAATTAACGACAAAAATCTGAAAATTTTCTATCATTAATTAAATTCAAAATAATGGGCAAAATAATTTTGTTTGTTTAGATGTCACGACAGTCAACTTTTTTTAATGGCATTTGAAACTCTTTTAATTATGAAAAGCGTTTCTAAATAACTTGTGAATACCTACAGTAGGTACTTATTTTGTCAAAACTACGGACGCTAAACAAATTTTTCATGCATTAATAGTGTACGATTTTTTAAATGACAAATTTCGGAAACTAAGAGCACTGTAAGAAATATAAATAAATACTAGATTGTATTTATGTCTAGTTCTTGAGCATACATAAATTTTTCATGAGTTTGACAGTTATTTTTATTTCTTAAGAACCGTAATGTATTCCAAACTATTATCACCAATTAACAATTTCCGAGGAACAGGACAAATTCACAACAACACCAAACATAAAAAATTGTTAAGACACACAATAAAAAGAACCTTGCCTGATTTGTAAAACAGATACAGCGATGGCTCATCTTATAACAGCATAATTGAGGACTTTGTGCCTAAAATTTAATTGCAAGCACTCTCCAAATACAAGAAATCCAAGATAGGGTGTCCCAAACTATGAGTCTAAAAGAAACACACCGATTTTAATAGTGTTCTCAATAGTTTTATGTTACTCAAGACCATTACCAGCAGTTCTTACTAAAACACAAGCATTATCTATAATTATTCGGATTACATGGCTTCAATATCATCTACCAGATACTCTACTCCTTTGTTTAGTCTTGACTTCTCAGAAAACTCCTTCCTAAGGTCGATGATCCGCTGTACGTAAATTCGTTTCTATCAGGGCCTCATTATCTAGGTTGAGGGTGGTGAAACCATGACAGAACACACACACACACACACACACACACACACACACACACACACACACACACACACACACACACACCACTACTTAAGTGGGAACCCTCTTCACAATGATAAACAAATTTATGCCGTTTTTCGTGTTATCTGCGCCTTTTAGTCGGACCCCCTGCTCACTTTATGGCCTATTCTCATGAGACAGGGTATACAAAGGGGAGGGAACTAGCGCGGAAGGAAGATGTACTTAAATTATCCAAATGATACGGGTTTGTGTGTATTTAGACTCGGGTGAGAGTAAATATTTTCACTAGGAGCTATTTCTGTGTCTCGGTCAAGTCGATGGTTGCTAATTTAATTATCGAGAATGGCGTAAACAGAATGAGTGGTATGTTTAATAAACGCATATTGCACATGTCCTTCGTACTTTTGCATATAAATATTTTCATTATCTTTTATTATTTGAGCGATGTCAACAAGAAAATAATATCCCTACGTCATCAGTTTTAGAACCTATCTTAAAATTTTAAGGCATTCCGGATTGAGTTTGTCTAGTTTTGGAGACAATCAGTGATAAAATCTCAAAAAAAAACACAAAATGAACGTTTTAAAACCAATTCTCACAAATCAGAGTTTCTGCATTTAGTAAATGTATGTAAATTTACTGTAGTAAAACACAATAAAAAGTTTTTGTTAATGCGATTAATTTAAACTTATCGTTGTATTGGCGTCTGTAAAGCAAATGCAGGACTAAAAATATCAGGACAAGTGCGAGGGACTCGCGTGCTAAGGATTCCGTTCTATCACATTATATAATATGCTCAAACTTCTAATTATTAATTGATAATTTGCTCTAACATAAAAAGTCGTTGCTCGACAATCAAAATTCCCCAGACTGTTTGGTTATCATTGTTACCAAATCAACACACGTTGTCACATCACAACATTGAAGTGTTTTAAACAATGTTTGATATTTTGTTTGTAAAACATAATTCACTACTAGTTATTTTTAATTTCTCGGAAACTATAGCGTCGAAAAACATCGTAAGTCGTAATAGTGTTCCAGTAAAGTTTTCGTATACTACTAACAACATTTTTTTCTTGTTTCTAAAGTCTAGCTGTACTACTTTTGGAAATAGAGAGTGATGTGAGATAATAGCGAGATTGGCCAAATTATTAACGTTAATATTAATTACAATGTAGCAAAACGTTACCTTACGTTACACATTTTTTAAATTCTATAATTTTGGCGAATTTAGTTTACATTTATTTTGAAAAATAGAGTTGATTATTAGTATTAGTTTATTTATTATTAGACTGGTGGTGCTCGCTTTCCGAAAATTTGATGTGGAGTCGGAGTCGTGGAGTCGGAGGTCAGAAAAAGAGTCGGAAAAAATGTATCAACTCCGACTCCGAGTCTATGTTTAAATATTGTAGAAAACGACATGCGAGATGGCCGTTGCCTCAACAGATAGTAAATAATTAACTAACCATATTATTAGGTCTTTTACGTCTATTACATTTACTTCTTATCTACAAATGAAAAATCGGACTTCGATGCATACTTAGACGAATTGTGAAGCGACGACGTATATATAGATACTTATGATGTATATATTTATCAAAATTAACAGGATTTGTTCGTATTCGTTCAGCCACAAAGAACAGCTGAGCAATTCTTTAAATATTGCCAAAAGTAATGATTTTCCCTTGCAATTTCGAAAAAGAAAAAACAGCTACCTGCAGCTGCTGTGCCAGAACAAGCAGCGTGATGGTATTACAGTTGTCTCAACTCTCAACTTTTCTTATTTTTATTCGCCCCAATATCTGAATGTTTGTAAAAGATACAACTTTACTAGTAAAACTTAGGAATTTTAGCTTTAATATTCGATAACTTTTGTTAATTTTAACCGAAATTTATATTTTTTTTCGGCTCATGAACAAATTTCAAAAAGTATCACATGCATGTGGGTACACACACACACACACACACACACACACACACACACACACACACACACACACACACACACACACACACACACAGACATTTTTTTGTACCTTGGTCAAAAATGTTCAGGGGACTCAAAAAGACATATTTCCGCTAAAATCTCAATTTTTTGGCATGATTACAATACTTTACATACTACGTATGATAACGTAAAAACAACTAAAACATAGTTAGTCAACATTTTTACGTAGTCTCTCATATTAAAAATACCTCACATGAAAATAAATAAATCTATTTCTTCGACATAAATACATTTTCACTGATTACTTAAGTTATTTGTGATTTATAACCTGCTTTTAATTTTAGAGATTTTCCGAAGTTTTTACAAAAAAAAAACAACAAAAACATAGTACTTTTGTAATTGTAGTTCAGAAAACTACAAAAGTTTTACAAAATAAGTATTGCAGATGTTGAGATGTTACATAAAAAATTGTTTTCTACTTATTTTAATTCCATAAAAACAAGTCGACAGCTTGATTATATCCGTTATGTGTGAGTCAAATACGACGTTTTATCTACGATTCATAAATTCCATTTTATGTAAAATCTTTTAAATGTAGTCAATGGTGGCGAGGCGAACTGTCAAATAACTGTCATCCACGTAGGTTTTGACAGACTTTGACTCTAGCGTTGTATAATCATTGGCGTGTATCATGATGGGGATTATATAGTCATAGATACGCATGCAATGAACTTATTATAATGTGAGTCGTAGATAAAGAATATTATTAAGCAATATGTTGTTTTTCTCGACCAGCCTGTATATTAAATTAGAGCTTTCCTCCTAGGTTTACAACAGGTATAGTTCTAATCATAGTCATGGGTACTTTGATTCATAGTGGACCAACTTTTAGAGGAAGCAGTTTTTACGGAAAAGCTGGGGTGCGTTAATGAGAACCGAATATTACCAACAGTTAAAACTGTACAATTATCACACAATTTTATAAAATCTCCAATCCTCTTCAGTGGTGTTACATAAAAAAACGTTTTAGACGAAACTTATAGATTTTTAAAAGGATTGTATTGTGATACCTCACCGACCTACCTTATATTGGTACCATCTTACGGTTCTCTTTAGCTTACAAAGGTTTAAAATGATCCGATTTTGTTCCGTGTTTATCCTAGTAAGCTATAGAACGTCATTTACACCGTGCATATTTCTTTCCTTATAAACTACATAAGCAGTTTTATTTCATAATACGTGTTAATTGAAGTATCGTGTTACAAATGGCTATTTTTAATCATTTCCCAATAACGATTCATCATCAAGAATACTTTCTGTGGGCAAGCACCGCTAAATTAGCGATATTTTACACCACCAGACCTTCCATCGCCTACCATATACACATCAATTTCGCTGAATCTCATTATGCGCAATTAAATATTTAAACAACGAAGCGAAACTTCTTTGAAATTGCGCGTAAACTTCGAAGAAGATATTTTAAACTATCTCGTCGCCGTTGACAGCAGCCGGTCGGCGTGTTGAAATAATCTCATGTTTTATCTAGGTTCAGATGTTTCTTTCCATTAGCCACAGATGAGGTACCATTTGTTAAATCCAAGAATTGGGACGTCAAGCTTATACATCAGTGACATCGTTTATGATAGTCTCAAGAGAATAATGTCATGGAGTGTCTGACATGTCTGAGATAATAATGACACAAGAGATATTTTTATTAAGTGAAATTTTAATGATCCGTTGACTTTTTTTTGTTGAGATTAATACGTCTGGCTGACGTGGATATATTGTAGGTACTTAATGATGTTATTTTCACATAATGTTCAAGTGAATTACAGAAAAACATAGGTAGTTTATATTTACATAGTGCATGAAGTATGATATCATTGTATATTATTACATTATATTGTATCACAATATTTTGGTAGAGCAGTAACATTTTTCTTCAGCTAGCCTCGACCACACACAAACTACATAAATTCTGCGTCAATACTTGGATGACTTGGATTTCTATGATACAATGATCAGAAATAAAACTTAAAGCCGGTACAGCCGTGGAATAAAAGAAGTTTACACGAGGGCAGCTGGCCTACAGCAAACGTAGGTCGGAGATTGTCGGTCGAAGGATACCTACCTGCTAAAGTCATAAAACCAAAGGGTCACTTTTGTTTCGTTTCGTTTTATTTTTCTGTATGTATGGAATAAAATCGAATTTCGTCTATTTATATAATGTGTTTCCGATATCCGAAACTGACAAAAGTGAATGGTAATATTTAATCCCTACAAATCCGAGTATTTTTTCCTCAATTAATGAATACAATACAAAAGGTTTCCTTTTTTTTGGGTTTTACGAGGCAGGTGCTGATGAAAACCAGCACTAAGTAAATCTATGGACTTTTTTATTTCTGTTCAATATTTCGTTGTATTTTACAAGTTCATCAGGAACTGTAAGAAGAAAACAGCAGTTTATACACACATTTTCACACCGAAGTGAAAACAATTACCTTCAACAACGGTCCGATTTAATATGACATAAAACAAAACGACATCAAAGCGAGGTGTGAGGTTATGCAACGACGCATCAAACTTTCTGGAATAATCGTCCAAAAATAACCAGCCAGACAACTCCAACAAGCTACAAGACAGGAGATGGTGGGAATACAGACAACTTACAATACCATGAATCTACGTGCGGACACAGATGACCTTAGCTCGGCATACGCATACATATGTTCTGTGTGTAGATTGTCCTAAATGTATCATTTCCTAAAACAGCAGGTCATACAACCTCAAGAAGATATGAAATAAAGGTACTCCTCCAAATTTAAATCAACCTAACAGAACACTTTTCTTATTTAATACATGCTTATGTTATTACTATATTATTATATGTTATTACATATATTTATGTTATGTTATTCATTATATTAGATTTTACTTTTATATCTACCTATTATGTTTATCTATACTATTCTCATTTTATATTTATATTATTTTTGTTGTATACATAATTATATGCATAAATAAAATATATAATATCCATCTAAGTGAATTTTGTTGTAGTTTACGGACTTGCCGTTTTTCAATTACTTATCATACATAACTCAAATTAAATAAATAGAAAAAAATTTGACATAACATAGATTATATCATTATCAGAGCAGTCTGCAGTGCGTATCTGCGACAAAGTAGAAACACAGAAAAACGAGTTTGATTTTTCTCACTTACAGGAAATTCCGTCCTTTAAACATTATTGACAGCGGATATCCGATGTAATAATCGGTTTGCCTTTTGGCATACGCCGACGTAGATGATGATGATGAAGTATTTTAATATGTGCCAAATTCAAATTTTTATAATTATAACTAACGTTACTATGTATTTTAGTATAAATTAAATAATAATGCAATGGCAAATCGAAACAAAAATATTAACGCATGACAATCTTTAGCTACGAGCGGCAGTCTCGCCCGTTCAGAATATCGAAAACTATTATATAAATACGAAACTCAATTTCATGCCATATATACAGAAAACTTAACATGAAATAAAACAGAAGTGACCCTTCGGTTTTATGACAGCAGGTAGGTATACGACGACCGACAATCTCCGACCTACGTTTGCTGTAGCCTAGCTGCGCTCATGTAAAGATCTTTTTTTCCACGAGTGTACATATTATAAAATGTTACTAAAGGACAGTATGTATAAAATACATATACAAATTGCATTAATGACAATCAACATCACGACTACGGTATCTTAACAAGCTAATGTGCCATTATGCCAAAGTGGATACTTCAAGAAAGTAGGTACCACTTTTGTAAACGGTACTATAGTATTCATTTAGTTTAGTACATAATTGCAGAAATTATCAGACGGGACTTGCCATCGAGTTTCGCTTTCGTAGTAATTCTAAAAAGTATGCATTACTAAAAGTAATTTAACAAAATGATTAAGTATATACGAAGCAAAAAAATAATATTTTTATTTTAACGGATAATGGATGTTAAATTTATCTGGCGGCTTCATAAAAGGGTTCTTAATTAATGTGCTTAATGCACCAATTAATCATAATAAAAAACAACATTATTTGTGTCACAGCGATATCCGATGTAATAATCGGTTTGCCTTTTGGCATACGCCGACGTAGATGATGATGATGAAGTATTTTAATATGTGCCAAATTCAAATTTTTATAATTATAACTAACGTTACTATGTATTTTAGTATAAATTAAATAATAATGCAATGGCAAATCGAAACAAAAATATTAACGCATGACAATCTTTAGCTACGAGCGGCAGTCTCGCCCGTTCAGAATATCGAAAACTATTATATAAATACGAAACTCAATTTCATGCCATATATACAGAAAACTTAACATGAAATAAAACAGAAGTGACCCTTCGGTTTTATGACAGCAGGTAGGTATACGACGACCGACAATCTCCGACCTACGTTTGCTGTAGCCTAGCTGCGCTCATGTAAAGATCTTTTTTTCCACGAGTGTACATATTATAAAATGTTACTAAAGGACAGTATGTATAAAATACATATACAAATTGCATTAATGACAATCAACATCACGACTACGGTATCTTAACAAGCTAATGTGCCATTATGCCAAAGTGGATACTTCAAGAAAGTAGGTACCACTTTTGTAAACGGTACTATAGTATTCATTTAGTTTAGTACATAATTGCAGAAATTATCAGACGGGACTTGCCATCGAGTTTCGCTTTCGTAGTAATTCTAAAAAGTATGCATTACTAAAAGTAATTTAACAAAATGATTAAGTATATACGAAGCAAAAAAATAATATTTTTATTTTAACGGATAATGGATGTTAAATTTATCTGGCGGCTTCATAAAAGGGTTCTTAATTAATGTGCTTAATGCACCAATTAATCATAATAAAAAACAACATTATTTGTGTCACAGCGTGTCCCCTTTTTCTGGAAACAGCTGCTGAAGATAGAGACAGCATGGCTTTTGCCGAAAGGAGCCATTTCAATTAAAAAGAAACAAATATAAATAATAGTTTAGAGAGACAATGGAAACTTGTACAACTGAGTACATTAGAGAAGTCATATCAGCTCATTTGGTACGAAATTTTACATATCTAGTTTCCCTTTATAAATTTATTACATGTTTATCTTAGCTCCAGTGTTCAGGTCACAAAATTCTGTTTATGGTATAGTCCTGTAGAATGCAGGGTAAAGTGTTAAACTTTCAAAATGTTATATGATGAGAAACACAACTACACTATTGTTTTTAAAATTTAAAAAATTATATTTTCAAGTTGGTATCGATTATCAGAGCTAGAAATGTTAATTCATTTTATAATATTTTTATTTTTTAACTATTCATAGGTAACTTTGCTAGGGTCTTTTTCCAATTTTTCAAAAAACCTCTCTCAAAGTACACTCAATTTACAACTTTGGCCTACAAATTCAGATTCAGATTTTTTCTTGTGTACATGGGGGTCCATGAATGCAAATTTGTATCAACTTGATATTTGAATTTACCAAAAAAACGGCTTTTTGTATACTTTTTTTAGTTTTAAATATTAAACAATTGATTGTGACAAAAAACTTTGTGTAATGTTGTAAAACTGGGATGGATATCTGACAACCAGACATTTGACGTACGGTTTGCACCTTTGAACAGACACTGGACAATCGGTTTGAAAACCAGACGGTTGGCAACCTTAATAAGATATCAATAATCGTACACAGAAACTATACTAGTTCAAATAATTCTCTCCATCATTAATGTAGATAAGAAACAGCTACAACTACGTTATTATTTTAGCATAATAATAAAATATAATATATAATAGTATATTATTTGACGAGCACATAACAGAATATAAATCGCAAGCATGAAGTTTGTACACGGGCCATAGGCGAGCGTGTAAACATGCGAGCGATTTATATCGGTTTTGTGCGAGTCGAATATGACTCATAAATTCCATTTTATATCAAATATTTTAAATGTGTTTGTCGATGATGGCGAGGCGAACTGTCACATAACTGTCATCCACGTAGGTTTTGACAGACTTTGACACTATCGTTGTATAATGATGACAGTTCGTTCAAATAATGAAGTCATTATTTGAACGAACTGTCATTATTATACAACGCTAGGATCATCATAATCATTGGCGTGTGTCATGATGGGGATTATATAGTCATAGATACGTATGCAATGAACTTATTATATATGAGTCGTAAAGAAATAATATAAAGTAAATTGGAAAACGCGAAATTGTGTGAGCCATGAATTAAGACTTGACAAGACCACCGGTACAAGTAAATACATATTCAGTATTTTTTTACTTTTATTAATGCAATAGTAGAGAGAATAAAATATGAAATTAGTAAAATAGAATAATTTCGGTTATAAGCAAACAAATCATTTAAAACTATTTTTCTAGCTATTTTTAAAAGCTATTTCCTCCATAAAAAATATGTTTGCAACTATGGAGTAGCTTGTTTGTAAATATGGAGTAGCAATTTAATAATGCAGTAGTGTAGTCAATAGAATATTAAGAGGTTAGTATAATTTAATACATGAGCAAACAAAATTTAAAACAGTTATTCTTTTCCATAGAAAAATATGCTTGCTAATGTGGAAACTAGATGCACAAATATGATATACAAATATATGTTTTTGTTGATATCTTCGAAACTAAAGAGATAAAGTAAAGTTATTTTTAGATAATTGATTATAAATTTATGAGTGCCCTGGTTTAGATGTTCCCCAAATTTCACCCAAATACATTTGTTTTATAACGTGTATAAATAATGATTTCAAAGAATTTACATAAGAAATATGAAACAAACTCGTCAACATTTAATGTTGAGGACTTGAGTATCAGATGACCATCTATTAAACTTCTAGGCTTGCTAGTCATAAAATACAAACAATATAAACGGATATACATAAAATAACTGTATAGGACTAACTTAATGCAAAACGATTTTTAAATATTTAATTCGGACACTCAAAAGCTGGGTTGGCCCAAGACTCCTATATCAGTAAAGACAAAAATACATCTTCAATGATGCCATTTAACATCAAAGATGTCAAAACCAGCCTAGTTCGATGTATTAGATGGAATTATCAGACATTTTGCGAAACCAAGACTGTCTGGAATCAAGTCCCACAAATAACACTTCATTACTACTAATACACCAAAAAATAATAATTTTCCATAGGTTTTAAACCCCATGTTATGTAAATTATCATTTCTCGCAAAAAATGGTAACTGGTTTGATAACTTACTGAAACAAAAAAAAATCCGGGCACGCGCCAAGGACGTCGTCACCGCAGACACTCACGCACTCACACCAAGTCAACACTAAATAATCCCGGAGCGACAAATTTAACACCATTAGCCGCGTGACGGGTCCGAAACCGCTCCAACACCATTCATAACCACACAACAAACTCGACGAGGGGACTTCTTATTGAAGGACCCATCAGCGGCGTGGCCGGACTACTGCCTTCTAGCCTCCTACTCCTTCATTCACCGGTCCTCTACCGTCCAACACTTGAACTATACACTCGACACAGATTCTCTCCCCCAACCGAGAAGTGTTGAATTTCTCACGGAAGACAACCCTCCTCAGGTATCCCCCACCAAACACAGCTTCTCACACGCCAGTCACGACCATGGGCGGCGTTACGTATGGGAAATAGGGCATTTGCCTTCATGGACTTTGGAAAACAAACTTCAGATTACAATAAAAGTTTGTAATTTATATCAGTTTTCAAAGATTGACTCTGAATAGAGACCAATTTCTGTAAAATTACATAACATTTGAGATAAACTTGAGCAAAACTGGTGTAAGACGACGAAAAAGTAAAATTAACAAGTTGTCGGACCAATGAAAACTGTTTTCGATTCCTATGACCTAATATCATTTATATCAGTTTCATTAGATTTACTCTACATAGAGGAAAATGTCTGTAAACTTACAATACATGTATGAGATAAATTAGAGCAAAACTGCTGTAAGGCAAAATAAATATATATGAACTTTTGATTGTCATTTATATCAGTTTGAATAGATTGAAAACTATAGCAAACAATTAGTGTAAAATTACAATACACATATGAGATATACTAAAGCAACTGGTGTAAGACGAACAAAAAATAGGTTTCCGACTAATATGAACTATTGTCATTGACATGAGATAAGATAAACTAGAGCAAAACTGCTGTAAGACAAACCAAAAATAACACAGGAGAAAATTACCGGACCAATGACAACATTTTCCGATTAATAAGAACCTTTGTAAATGAAATCAGTTTCAGTAGATTTTCTCTATATAGAAAAAAATGTGTGTAAAATTACAAAATATGTATGAGATAAACTAGAGAAAAACTGCCGCAAGACGATCAGAGAAATGCCGGACTAATGACAACTGTTACCGGTTAATATGAACTATTGGCATTGATATCAGTTTGATTAGATTGACTCTACACCGACAAAACTGTACAAGAAATGTATGAGATAAACTAGAGCAAAACTGCTGTAAGGCGAACAAAAAAAACGTTGGCAAAAAATTACCGGACCAACGACAACTGTTTCTGATTAATAAGAACTATTGTCATTGAAATCTGATTTGTCGCTTTAGTACATTGACTCTGAATAGACAAACATGTCTGTAAACGTACAATACATGTATGAGATAAACTAGAGCAAAACTGCTGTAAGACGAATAAATACTAATACTGACAAGAAATTGTCTGGGCTAATGACAACTGCTTCCGATAATATGAACTATTAGTCATTGATGTCAGTTTTAATAGATTGAAAACAATAGCAAACAACTCGTGTACAATTACAATACACATATGAGATATACTAGAGCAACTGGTGTAAGACGAACAAAAAATAGGTTTCCGATTAATATGAACTATTGTCATTGACATGAGATAAGATAAAATAGAGCAAACCTGCTGTAAGACAAACCAAAAATAGCACAGGAAAAAAATTACCGGACTAATGACAACATTTTCCGATTAATAAGAACCTTTGTAAATGAAATCAGTTTCAGTAGATTTTCTCGAGATAGACAAAAATGTGTGTAAAATTACAAAATATGTATGAGATTAACTAGAGCAAACTGCTGTAAGACGATCAGAGAAATGCCGGACTAATGACAACTGTTATCGGTTAATATAAAATATTGTTATTGATATCAGTTTCATTAGATTGACACTACACTGAGAAAAATGTGTGTAATATTACAAGACATCTATGAGATAAACTAGAGCAAAACTGCTGTAAGGCCAACAAAAAATAACGTAGGCAAAAATTACCGGACTAACTAATGACAACTGTTTCTGATTAATACGAACTATTGTCATTGAAATCAATTTTAGTAGATTGACTCGGAATAGACAAAAATGTCTCAAATTACAATACATGTATGAGATAAACTAGAGCTAAACTGCTTTAAGACAAGCAAAAAAATAACACTGACAAAAATTGCCTTGGAAACAAACTGTTTCCGATTAATATAAACTATTGTTCGATATTAGTTTTATTAGATTGACTCTACATAAACAACAACTTTTGTAGAATACATGTATGAGATAAACTAGAGCAAAACTGCTGTAAGACGTAAAAAAAGTTGTCGCAATAACGTCATGTACTTCCGATTAATATGAACTGAACCAAATTCAGACATGTTAAGGAATTTTTGTTACATTTTTAACTGTAGAACTTATATTTATCGGGTGCTAATAATTTCTGAAGATATCTGGCTATTGATTTCTAAAGAAGATAATTCAGACAGTGATCCTAAATCAGACACTTGTGGTACATTATTCCGACAAATTGAAACATTCAAGTAAATAATAAGAAAAATATAAACAATATAAACAAAATACAACAAAATAAATAATATAAACACATAATGTTAAATAATAATAATAGTTTTTTAACCAACAAGTATATTAAAAAGAGCGATTAATTATGGAGACTGTTTAACGCACGAGCGATTAGCGAGTGCGTTAATTGTCGAGATAATTAATCGCCGATTAATATTCGAGTTGGTTACAACACTTTTTCGTCGATCGTATTGTTCTGGCGGAGTCTACATAGATTTTTCTTCGCCGATGTCTTTTGATGTTATATGACAATTTATGTAATTTGACACTGACAGTTCTCTACTGCGGTTCTGGATAACGGAGTGTGTTGATTGGATGGTTTCATTTAACGTATGTTCGATTGGCTATAATGAACTCGTTTGATTGGCTATAATAAATCGTTCATTAATAGAAATCGTTAATAGAAATTTTATAGAGTTGTTTAATAAATGATTTTGTATTCACTAAACATACTCATAAATAAATTAAATTTGTTGGTGTTTTAGGCCAGAATAATGATTTTCTTTAATGGAGTTGGCATGAGTTCTGTAAAATTATGTTTTATAATAACGAAACGTGCTTCAATATAGGTAGTAATAATGGATAATATTACTTGTAATAAATTGCACTATTAATCAATGCATTGATGATTGATGACCACAAAAAATCATTTTGATCAATAACCGTTTTATTATTATAAGTCTTCTGCTTATGATATAAATATTTTTTTAGAAAATAAACTGCTTCCGGGTTGTGCCGTGTGTCAAGAGTTCTAATTGCTGACGTTTTGCAAACCATGTTGCTCGCTTCTTCAGAGCTAACTCAATACTGATCAGTATTGACCAGTATACAGTTAGCTCTGAAGAAGCGAGCAACATGGTTCGCGAAACGTCAGCAGTTACAAATCTTGACACACGGCATAACCCGGAAGCAGTTTATTTTCCAAATTATTGCCGTGAAAGCCTACGTACTTAATAAAATTTTCTTATCACGGTAGAAGTAATATTTTGTTTCGAACGCCATAGTATTTCTTAGGAGTTCACGAAGCGTCATGCTATAAATATGTTTTGGTCCCACCTGGAAAATGTTCTAACGACGCCCATGCCCATAAGCAGATTATTCAATTTATATTCGCCGACCAGTGCGGTTCGTCTTTGAGCTCAGTTATACAGAGCGCTCTAACAGGTAGGTCCATTCTTTTAGGTCCTCCAACTTACAATGGGCGATTCTTTGAACGCAATCTATCGCTTGACAGCTGAGATTTACGCACCTCCATGGTGGGATAGTCTTTTAAAACTCTTAAGATAGGAGCGCAAAACATAAATGCCATGGTTTAATTTTGGTTAAACTGTTGTGGAATCAAGTGTGCCGTCAGGAGGCTATTGGAGGTGAAATTAATACTGATCAGAGGTAGCTTTGTCGGAATGCAATCGAAACAGGTTATATTTTCAGATATTTCGGTTTGTAAGATGAGAAAGCGGGCCCATCGAGTGTACGGTTAGGGATTAAGAATTCCAATAGCGGGATTTTAAAGTCTCAATAATACTAACTCTTTATTTTTTCTTCTTTCATTTTATTTACCTCAGATGGTAAAAATATGGAATAAAGGGTTGTCATATTAAAGAAATGAGTAAACAATTATGCAAACGCCAATTATGCTTTAGGTCCTTAAGTCGGCATTGGACTTTTTGCTGTGGTGACGTCACAAGGATTTTGGAGTTCCCCGTGTACCAAGAGATTGCTCTTGCAACAATCAACAGTATCCGTGTAAGAATTAAACATATATTATTGTAATAACATAAGTATACTTGTCTCAAGTTTGTCGAATCATAAGTATGAACGTATTTATTTTTAAACCTGACAGAAGTCAGGTGATGAGAGGTTTTCAATGTGCTAAAGAGAATGTTTGATGACCAGGAAAATATTTATTTGTGTTAAAAATTAACCAATTGCACGCTATGAATACACTGTCAATTTGCAGAGTAATCAAACTGCATTGTAAGCTACAGTAATTGTTTGTCAATTCTAGAATATTATCGTTTACTTTAGTGAGAAAGTTCGTTTACCTTTTGTGATCATGATATTTTTAAATTATTCTTATTGGCTTATGGTTAGCACTTCGACTAGAACTAGAAGTGGTAGAAGTAATATAAAGACGTAATTGGAGTCAAACTATTTTTTTAAGGACACTTCTCTTGTAAAATTATTCCGTTCATACTGTATCGTCAAACAACGTTCACGTAACAAAACCTCCGCAGATTTTCTTTATAATATTCTAATGGACATTTCACGTTTTTTACAACCGTCTGAAATATTAACTAAACAAAGCAAGAATATACATACTGAAACAATTGAAAACTAAAGAAGACCACGTAGCCCATTACAATAATAAAATCAGTAGATAAGTTAGTAACAAAATAATAAACATAGATTGGTATAAATAACAAGTCAATTAAATTATGGTTTTGTTAATATTTCATAAAGGATGACAAAAAAAACAAAAACGTCCAAAACACATATGGAAACACTCAAAATGACAGTTACTTTTTACTTAATCATACGTAGTACGTATGACAAAGTATTGTAATCGTGTCGAAAAAAAATTTGAATCTGTTCAAAAACGTTAGGAACTGGTTGTTTACTCTTAGCATTTTTCAACGTTTTTGCAATCGTGTGTAATTTCATCAAAATAGTTAAATAATAAATTGAAGTAGAGGAAATTTTGTATAATTTATGTCTATGACATTTTTTGATCAAACTAATAGTTTAGCTACATGAGCAAATTGTATTTGATCGACATCGGTCGTGTCTGCATTAAAATAAAACTAGTTAGCCAGGATTTGACAGATATTTTGGTTCTATTGACAGTATTGTCAAGACATCAGCGTTTGTCACAGTTCGACACTGCTGTATATATAGTACTATAAAGTTATATGGCTGGCCACATCAGATTCTTTAAATTGTTTCTTTATTATTCAATTATTTTTTATTATTCGTATTTTTTAACTTATTAATTAATTTATTTACTTTTTATGATTGTAATGGCGATTGCTCGCGTTCTTCTTTCGTTTTTGCGTTATTCGATATCTAGTACATAACTTATGTATTTTTCTTTGTATTTTTAATATTTCAAAAAGTTATATCTTTTTTAAGGAGATGCAAAACCAAAAAAGTAAAAAGTTTCGTATGCACTAAATATAAAAGTTTTTTCTCAAAATGACATTTGCTACCAAAAAAAAAATGCAAAATAAGGCCCAAAACCGGGCTTTGTATCAATATATCAAGTTTACGTCTTTGAGGAACGAGGAATATTTTGTTATATTTTGGGCCCTGCAGCTCAGCTCCCGTCTTCTGTAGCTCAGTTACTAATTAAGCTAAGAGTTTGAAATTTTGCAATCTTACCCTGTACTTCAAGGTACATTTCAAGAAATTATTTTTGATTATACAGGGTGTCCCAAAAATGTGCAACGCCAACGTGATATATTTTTTTAAATTGCATGCTATATATTTTTTTACACATTTGGAAGCCTGTTATGGTTGCCTACATACCACAAAACTTTTATTGAAATCGGTTGAGTGACTGCAGCGCAAAAAAATAAAAACAAAAAAAAAATGATTTTGCATCGTTGGCCTTAAAAACCAATAAACGCCACAAATTGCACCTCGTTAATAAAATTTTGCGACGTCCTTATTAAGTTAGATCTAGCAGTCTCGTTAACCAAGTGTCATTGATCCAAATTATACAGGATGACCAAAATCTAGTGTCAAACTTGTCAAACTTCAAAGCGTGTTATTGTTCTTATTTTAAATTGGAACCCATACATTTTTTTAGGTGAAACGATGCAGAATTAAAAAATAAACATTGTTTCTAAATACAACCCCATCACAATTCCCAATATTTTAAAAGTTATTCGCCAAAAACTCATTTTTCAACGTTTCCAACGGCAATTGTAGGTAATAAATATCGTACGTGGCGGTGAAAAACAATTTATTTCATAAAATATAACGCAGAGAAATATTTTAGATTTGAGTGTACTTAATTAAGTAGTTGTTCAATTGCCAAATTTACTTAAAAATTTACCTATAGCGGTAAGGGTGGAAATGTGGCTGCAACATGATAGAGCTCCAGTACCATTACTCGTTACATGTCAGGCACCAGCTCAACGAAATCTTCCCAAATCGGTGGATTGGAAGAGGAGGACCAGTTGCGTGGCCTCCTCGATCACTGGATTTCTTCCTGTGGGGCCACGTGAAGGACATTGTTTATGCTGAACCTCCAACAACACCCGAAAACATGCAAGACAGATGCATTTCTAACTATTACGCCCGACCTATTAAGAGCAGTGGCGAGGTCATTTCATACTCGTCTTCGTTTGTGCCTCGAAGAGCACGGAAGACATTTCGAATAACTACTTAATTACGTACACTCAAATCTAGAATATTTCTCTGCGTTATATTTTATGAAATAAATTGCTTTTCAACGAGACGTACGATATTTATTACCTACAATTGCCGTTGGAAACGTTGAAAAATGAGTTTTTGGCGAATAACTTTTAAAACATTGGGAATTGTGATGGGGTTGTATTTAGAAACAATGTTTATTTTTTAATTCTGCATCGTTTCACCTAAAAAAATGTATGGGTTCGAATTTAAAATAAGAACAATAACACGCTTTGAAGTTTGACAAGTTTGACACTAGATTTTGGTCATCCTGTATAATTTGGATCAATGACACTTGGTTAACGAGACTACTAGATCTAACTTAATAAGGACGTCGCAAAATTTTATTAACGAGGTGCAATTTGTGGCTTTTATTGGTTTTTAAGGCCAACGATGCAAAATCATTTTTTTTTGTTTTTATTTTTTTGCGCTGCAGTCACTCACCGATTTCAATAAAAGTATTGTGGTATGTAGGCAACCATAACAGGCTTCCAAATGTGTAAAAAAATATATAGCATGCAATTTAAAAAAATATATCACGTTGGCGTTGCACATTTTTGGGACAGCCTGTATAATCAAAAATAATTTCTTGAAATGTACCTTGAAGTACAGGGTAAGCTTGCAAAATTTCAAACTCTTAGCTTAATTAGTAACTGAGCTACAGAAGACGGGAGCTGAGCTGCAGGAAACTGTTTATTCAAAATAAAATAAAAAATCAAAACAAGAACCAGCAAATTATTGTTGTATTTCAAAAATAAATGTACATATTTTAGAGAAAACGTAATGCATTTAAAAAGAAAAGGCAAGATCATGGGCGCCGTTACATATGGGCAAGGGGGGGCGCTTGCCCCCCCCCTGGATTTCGAACCCAACTACCGCTACGCGAAAAACGAAAAAGATAGGAGTGGTCGAGAAATTTGTGATCGATCTTTGATCACAATTGAAGACCGATAAATAGATCTGATCGATAAATCGGTTATTATCATATTAGATGGATCTTTTGATCATAGATCAGGTTGATCTTTTTCATCAGATGGATCTCGCATATCAAACCGAATTGAAAGCTATGTATTTATTTAACAGACAGGTCAGTCGCCTCCCGGCCTGTGTGTAAAATATTTTCGCGGCTAGGCTTAAGAGTTATTAACTAAACGCCTAGCGGGCAATTAGCATCTTTCGTGTCCCCTCAAAGATGCAAAAATGAATTTACGTATAGTGAAGGATGAAAAAAAAATTACTAGATAAGTGATGACTATTCCGATTATTATCGGCTATTGTCACCAATGTCAGTTTTATTAGATATTGCGATATTGCCCTCTCGTAACAGTCGCGAAAGAGCCACAAGATGGCAAGATACGGTATCCAAATTTAGCGCTGCAGTCCAAAATAAGTATTATTGTATGCACTTTTATTTGATCGTACTTATTAGTTTCCATGACTTCGCAATTTTTGGCACTGCTGAGCAGTTTATCTTAATTACACTGGGTGCTAAATTAATAAGCGTAGAATATATAGATAAGGTATAATAGTCAACTTTTGGTAGTAGATCAAATTTTGTTAACGAACTCATGTCCCGATAGACGCCATTTAGAAATTGCAGAGAGCCGGAATATTGTAACAACTTTAGAAATTGCTTTAGTAAAATAGGTTGTATAAAGTATCATAGAATATCGTTGTATAAAATTAAAAAATTTAAAAAGATTTATAGATAACCCATTATTGGCAAAAATTGGTACTAAAATTACAAAACTTCGGTTAATGAAAAGGGAGTTTCAAAAACGTTAAATAATAAAAAATTTCACATAAAAGTTATATGGTATTAAAAGGGCCATCCTATGATACATGACAATTGATTCTCTATGCTGTTTGTAATATTGGTACCATTTTCTGACTCCCTCCAGCGTTGACACAATACATTTCCGTACATGAGTTCGTTCAAAAGTTAGTAGTTGACCTAACATTGTCGCGTTACAAGTGTTCAAGTATAATAGTAATATAAAAAAATATTATTTCGTCGTCGATTATCCTAAACACATAATTTTCAAATGAATCCACTTTTCTCTACATTTAGTCATTATTTCTCGTTAGCGGGGTAAATTTTAAAATAATATGGTTGCCTTTTTATTGTTTATGAATTTGTTATTAAGATATTGTATCAGATTCTCGATGACCACGAGCTAGAAATTATTATAGGAAATTAACAACAATGTCTCCTAACGTATTAAAAAGTAATAAAAAGGCTACAATATTGGTTGAAAATTATACAAAATCTTAAATTCTAGAATAAGAGTTCAATGATTCAGAAACAAAATATATTTACAAACAATTATTAATTAAAAATATTAATCCCACATTAATAAACGATATATAAAGACGGCAAAATGACTTGAAATTCAATGAATATCAATATATAATAAGTAAGTGTTGTCGAGCATACAGGGATCACGACCATAGATGCCTATTAACACACAAAAATGTGAACAAAAACATTTCACTACCTTAAAGCGATAGAGATTTCTCAGAGTGTATGCAAAATAACACAAGACGAAAATGCTGCAAAACAGTTAATAGCATAGTACTTAATATTGCGTCACCATTTAATACAAAAAAAAATTTTGCCCCCCCCCTGGAACATTTTCTAACGGCGCCCATGGGCAAGATTGATGACAGACAGATATTTTGTACATTTGAATGTGTGTACCACGAATAAAGCGAGATATAGATTTTTTTGACTATTTATTGGGGCCGACAACTTTTCTTTGACAGGGGCGGCCAATACTGTTATTCGGGCAGCCAGTATAAGCTGCTGCTTGAATTAAAATCTCTGTCATAATATTTCTAACAAAAAATCAACTTACAATATAAGAACAAAAATTTATCCAAATCCAGAGAAAATTAATTTGCAAGAACATGGCGCTTCAAAGATACGGTTATAAAGTTAATGGCTTGTTCATTTCTTGCTGCGGAGTCAAAAATGTTCAAAACTGTTGCTCAATTCTTATCAATGGTTACTGACTTATTAAAGGACTTAAACGTAAGACCATAGCGTTTAAAACCAGTGTTAACATCATGATTATTATTGTTATTGCACACGAGTTTGAATTTATATAATTATCAACAATTGCAAATATATGATAATTCTATTAAACGGTAATCACGTTTTTTGTACATTAATTTTTATGGTCTTCTGGTTTTATGGTTAAACCAGCATCACTTATAACGGTTGGGTTATAAGTTTTTTCTGTTGTTTTAAACACTTATATCCTTGTAAACCTACAAAATGACAGTCATAACACCATCCTGGGAGCAGGGCGGTGCGCTAGACAATTAAAGGAGTAGCGGTAATTATTACAGTTGTTTCCTTTGAAGTTATTCAGCTGAATCACAAGATAAATGCATTTAATTAGTGTGAACATATTTAAACTGAGGAACGACACAAACATTTTCTTCTCAACTTATTAATTCGAAGGTTATCCATAAGTCAACACAAGCAGCACTTGTATTTCAAATAACACATTGCAGCAGTAGTTGTTTTATAATTAATAAATAATTGAAACACTCTACTCAATTAAAATCCATCTTCATTTTAAGTAAGCATTCCCACTATCTCTCCGATTCTGTATCATTGAATCCATTTATAAATCCTTTCCTCTATTAAAGTACACCAATAAATCTTACTATAAAATAATCCACTTATTGGTAAGTCTCTTTTACCATCCACTTCTTTTCCAGACCATCCACCCAACTCGTTCTGCTTCGCGAATATCTCCTAAGTGCACTACATTAATCACCACACAGCAAAATAAAGGAGCAAATTAATTACATTTGCATGATGTATTATCACGCGGCGTATCTATTATCAAAAAATGCACAGCTGATGAACGTATTCAAGGCCCTAATGACGGTAATATATCATGAACATCTCCAGGCCCACTTGAAGCAAAACGTCAAAAAACAATATCGGTTGAAAGTTGAAATTACCCAGGTATAATATTGTGTATCTTCTTCACGAGTATTCTAAGTGTAATGTAATCCCGATGATGGGAATAAGTCGCTAACTAGCCGATCGCGTGTGAATTAATTTAGATTAGAGGAAGGCTTGGAACACCTGGTGTATAATGAGTGTATGGGGACCAACAAAAATTGAAAAAGCGATTACCGAAGGAATGGGGTATATTTTCTAATCGTTGATGTTGTTGACGGTAATAGCCTTTAATTAAAGATTTTTCTGATTATTTAGATGGGATATCGCTAATTGGAATTATTTGCAAATTGACTAAGAGTAAATATGTACAGGTATTATCATCAGTTGCAAGAGATATATTGGTTTATTTTCACTACTAATTCTTTTGAAAGTTTGTGGTGTAGACTATTCCTTTACAGATTTAATTTTTTGAGGTGAGAGCACATGTTTGAAATGGGGGATTTTTAAGAGACATGCCGGATATCCGTAGTGCTTTGGATGGATATCAGCTGTGGAATGCGCATCCCATAAAATGATCAACAACTGACCATAGATATGTAACTAAAATCTATGTTTATCTTTTGCAGTCACGACATTTTATTACTCTAGCCTACTTCTTCAAACATATTGGTTGGTATTATATTCTTGACATTAGGTTTTGGCCCTATGGCATGATAAATGATTTAGATAAGATTTTTTGGCTTTAAATTACAAAACTGCAAACATAGAACACGTCAAATTTTGAGCACAATGGGTTCCAAATATCAAAAATCTTAGTGAAAACTCCACGAAGTCGTTTGAAAGGCTTTGATTTCAACACAAATTATATCTTCTCGTGTTGTTTTTGTGGATGAAATCAGAGAGGCCCAACCTGTGCTATCACTTCAGAAAATGTTGCTTTTTTTTCGCTTCATACCATTTTGATAATTGTCTTTTTGACCGATTTTAATGATTATTTCATGACAACACAAACCCGCCTTTGCAGGTTTTGAAAAATAAGTGTGGTGAAAAAAAACTTGGTAAGCTTTGCAAATAGCCTATTCCAAAGCCAACAATTCCCAACTTTTCGGTTTTGGGTTCGTCTCAATATCTTGTTTATATGTTTATAAAAGATGCAGCTTGAGAAGTAAACCATTGCAATGTTAGCTTTAATGTTCAATAAAAAAAAAAAAATACAGTATTAGACTTTTCCAACATTTTTTCAGTATTTTATTATATGTAACAAACGTTGATTTTCCCAGTATAATAAGTTCTACTAATTAATTTTCCAAAATTACAACAGGAGATAATATCTGGATGAAATTGTTTACAATGTTATATTTTTATACAATATTATATTTCTGTATATATATTTCTAGTTTTCAAAACGTCTATTTTAAAAATAAAGACTCGCTGTATCAAAATAACGATACTGAAAAAAAGAATAGTATTACCGTTACTTTTTTCAGCACTTTTGTTGTAGTTTATAAAAGAGATTTTCTGTAGATTTACAAAAATATGTGGTTACGGAATGGTTGCGTACGGACATTATCGTCATTTATGGGTTGTTCGCCGTGGAGCAAAACTCCGAGTGGCGAAAGGCAAGAAACACTTTTAATTACCTACAATTTGATATATGCTAGAAGGTTATGCAGCAATATTTGCAAAAATTATAAACATTTTCCTGCAACAACCAACCGACATATGTTTGCCGGTGAGGACGGTTTCGTACGGAAATTATCGTCATTTAAGGGTTCTTTGCCGTGGAGTAAAACTCCGAACGGGGCGGATGTGAAGCACTTTTAATTACCTACAATCTGATATATGATAGAAAGTTATGCTATAATATTTGCAAAATTATTATAAACATTTTCCTTTAACAACCAACCGACATATGATTGCCGGCGTGGACGGTTGCGTACGGACATTGTCGTCAGTTAAGCGTTGTTCGCCGTGGAGCAAAACTCCGAGTAGCAAAGGGTGGGAAGCCCTTTTAATTACCTACAATTTGATATATGATAAAAAGTTATGCAAGAATATTTGCAAAAGTTATAAACATTTTCCTGTAACAACCAACCGATATGATTGCCGGCGGGGACGGTTGCATACGGACATTATCGTCATTTAAGCGTTGTTTGCCGTGGAGCAAAACTCCGAGTGGCAAAGGGTGGGAAGCCCTTTTAATTACCTACAATTTGATATATGATAGAAAGTTATGCAAGAATATTTGCAAAAGTTATAAACATTCAAGGGTAAATAGTACATTTTATTGCTTATAATTTGACGTACTTATATTAGGGGTAGCACCTTCCCAATACCATTACTGGATGCAAAATTGCGCTTTCGGAATTTGTAACACTTGTTTCTCTATGTGGTTGGTGCAGAGTTATATGCAATTCTTTATTGAGATGACAAGTTCTCTTATAAGGTAACACGTACGGAAATAAATCAAATTTCCGACAACACCGTTTGATGAATTTTTGGAGCAAAACTCTGGCGTATAGCACTTGAGCACCCCTATCATTTGATATGTTTCATAACAAAATTCATTCAAAATTGAGGCATGAACTGCATTGTATTCATACGAAATATGAGTATGTACGAGTATATTTTGACCTACTTCGTCACAGTGAGCATCAGTTCCACACTTTTATTGTTGGCGTATTTACTTGAAAAACTTGAGCATAAAGTATGTAGGTACCTACTCATTTTTATTCATACCACCCAATGGCTGAAACTATCCAGTTCATGGTGATAATTTTCCTTGGCATGCGCGCAATTCTTTTAATGGCTTCCCCCACCCACTGCCGTACAAAACACGTCGACATGCCCGACTGCAATTAAGCTTTTTTCGGCTCGCGATTCCATAAAACACGAAATTAATTTCAAGGTGATTTATAGCGGTGCAGTTTTTAGACGTCGCGGAATGCCACGTCACACGAATTTTATTAAAGGGGTTAGGCGGTGTGATTTATCGTCCGTCGTCCCTCCAACGTGTCGTAAAATGTGATGTGTGCAAGTGCAGCCAACTGTTGAGAATGAAATGGCCAGACGGCGCGGCGGCAGAGCTATTTTTTAGCAACCCCATTTCTACCTTCGATCCTCTTATCCTTTCACTAAGGGTGACAAAGACGAGAAAATGAACACACCGAGTGGATATGTCAGTTGTCAGTCTTTCACTCTCTCGGATCTTTATTGTTCTGTTTTATGGCGTCGTAGATTGCATAAAGAGAACGGTTACAACGCTGGTACGAGAATGAAGAATGCGGCTTTGGTACCGTTGTTGTTGCAGTGGGTCTTATCGTACTAGCAATTGATGGTGCTTTTATCTTGCTTTGAATATAAAAATAATCGCAGCATGGTCTTATGCAACGGTTGTGTTCGCTGTTTGGTTCAATGGGGTTTTAAACCATTTGTGTACAGAGATTAGGTTTACTAGTAATAGTATTAACTCACTCATGTTCCCGAAGAATGTTCTTACAGAGGCGCATAAAAAAGTACTTTTATTGAAATCAATCAGCTTAAAATAACGCATTCAATAACAATAGGGCCCTAAAGAAAAACTTGTGACTACATCACTTCACAGATGTTATTTGGTACCTAATTTTAAAGGTCATTTAAAGGTGATTTACGGACCACATCTGTGGTCATTCGGAATGCAGGAATCAGTGTTTAACATGTAATTTATCCGAGATCAATCGGACAAAATTTGGTGAAGTTATAGAGCGTTGAACAAAAGTACTTTTTCGCGGTGGAAATCAATATTTTCCTCTTTCCACCGAAATGTGTGACACAAATGAACCTATGATGTCATTCTGAGTAAAGGAATTGCAACAAGAATTAAAAACTTAAAGCCATTTGAACAAAACCGTATTCTTAACGATCCATATGAAAAGTTTTACTCAGAATAAATGTTTCTTAATTTTTGTATTCATTTCAGTTTTATTATTACTATTATTATTGATTAATTATGATTATTGATAATATTGTACAGGATACTTTGCGTGCACCGTTTTCGCATGGCTTGATGTGTGTTTTCGTTTTTCTTATTTTTAATTTTACTTAAAAAAATACGCATGAACAATTTATCAGCTGCACATCTTTAAGAAATCGTCATAATAAAATATTTCCAAACATCAGAGATGTGCGTTTACAGATATAGAGTTGAAAACATTTTATTCGAGAAAAACAAGTTTAAAGTTTGCGAAACGCGGAAAAACATTGGTTTCATAGATGGAGTATTTATTTGGCAAAACGAATTTGATCAAAATATGTGAGATAAATAACGTCGAATAACGTTGTAAATGCTGCACCGAAAAATACTGTTTTCGAGCACTAGAAGTGTTAGACTAGTTTTTTAATAATTTATTTTTAATAATTTAAATATAATAGTATTATATTTTACTATTAAAAAAAAACAGTATTCACTTGTAATTGCTAGTTGCTAGTTTGTTTTTGAAATAGCAAAACAAAAATCAACAAATTGTGAACATTCATAAAATATTAAAAAATCGCCTGCCATTTTCGGATTTCTTTACTTTTGACTGTTTAATATCATAGGCATTTTATTAAACTGTCCAACGTGGAACCAAAACTGGACCTCGCCAGGTTCCTAGTTTCAAGGTTTTTACGCTGTCGTTTCAGCTATAACTCTGTCAAAATCGCACTATTTTCTTCAGCTTCAAAATGTTCAACAACGTGATATTTCTTTTTATTTAATATCAAAACTACTATGCAGCACGATTCAAAACTGTGCCTAATCAAAACTGTTCTTAATTAATAAGTATAGTACAAAAATTCAAATCAATATAAAGCAATGATAGTTACTGAATAAAAAAAAACTCTTTTTCTTTGTTAATTTCGTTTAATTTCTTAGATACCGGTTTGGAATTTCAACAACATCATCCTAAATCTACAATCCGAATGGTTTGTTTTATGTTTTTCTATTTCAAGTTGTTCTAATAAATCCAATTTGTAATTTTTATTGCGTTTGTGATGTAGTGTAGGTTCAATACATTTTATACAAGGACCTGTTGAAATTCTATATTGATAAATGTGACAAGTTCCGTTTTGCCAACATCCTTCCGGTTGGACCTACATAAACAGCATCACAATTAGAGCCTTTGCCTGAGTAGACTCCAGGCAATCCACAACTCATTTTAGGGTTTTGAAATGTAATTCAATGCTGGCAACATTCTTGAAATATTTCTTGTTAATAATAAAGAACCTATTATTAAGTAGAACATTATGATTTCGGTTATAATTATTACATATACGTAGATGAAAAATTGATAACGCCATCGTTGGAGTTCCAACCTTACATTGTTTGCAGAAATGGTATATTTGTGTTTATCAATTTTCATATATATTTTCATATATCGATGGCCTATAGCTGCAATACCACGTACCATCATGATTAAAGCATAGGTGATACGTGGTATTGCAGCTAGGCCATCGACATAATAATTGTTTTATTTGATTTCGTTATATTTACTTAAAATTGATTGAGTACTATAATCTGTCAAACATTTTCATTTAAATTTCCTAGAAAAACACATACACACCAATACATTTGGAAAAGCAAAGCTGGTTGCTATAGTAACAATGGGTGGGAACATGTAGAACAGCTAGTATAGGTGACCGAATTGATTCCATTAATAAAATAGGAAAATAGGAGAAAATAGCTGGCAATAACATTCGCTCATATGTCTTTATTACCTTTCTTACATTTTCGTTTCATTACCGTAAACGCAATATTTTAACCTAGCGTTGTGAAAAATCTTTATGAATAATCTTAATGATAAATCCTTTAATTATACCTAATCATTTTCCGACACGCCAATTTGAATTTTGCAGAATGTTAGCCTCCGTTATTAAAACTGATTCTTACTACGAGTTGAATTGTTTAAGAGAACTTTAATAGCACTACGTATTCACATTTGATAGTTTTTTAACGTTATTTGTGTGGATCAAAATTAGGACGTTTTGGTTACATCAAATAAAATGTAATTCTTTTAAATCATCATTCAGTTAACTATCAATTAAGTACTATGGAAAGTGTACATAATTTGTCTATGTTAGCTCTCTTCAAATAAATAAATTAATAACAAGCGTATACGCATAGCCTTCTAAGTGCTTACAAATTAATCATAATGGGTAACAACATAAACCTCGACCATCTAAGTTGACGTGTTAAGTATTTTAGCGAGTTGTAAACTTCGTCCTGCGAGTGTGGTATCACTTTGCGCGTTTAAAATTAATTTTGCCCGCAGGAAATCGCCCCGTGTAATGTGTAAATTATGCTCGGGCGAGAATTTATGCCCGGCGTATGTAAATCGTGTTCTCGTGTGCAAAGATTTCAGTGCAGCAACGGCAGCCGCAATCAGGCTTCCACCAATATATTAGGAAAGTTAAGTACATACTACATACTACGTACTTCTAGCAAGGTCGCTCGTGCATAAGCCTTCAGGTTCTAAAAATATAAACTGCCAGTAGTCGTGTATTTTCCGCAATAAGTTAAGATTTTTGTTATCCAAATTATTAGAAGTTGGCTAGGTGCCCTGTGTTTGCTGCGTAGGTCATTATAAAATAGCAAATTGGAAAACAGTATTTTGTGAAAACTATTTTCGATACGGAAACCAAACTGGAAGCTGAACCAAACTTGTTGTTGTTTCTCGGGTCGATGAGTTTTGTTTTATGTTTTGGGTATAATTTTCAACATAATATGTAGTTTTGAATTTATTTTTTAAATTTCAATTTAGTATTTGCTTACACTATTTTATGTCAGGTACTAAAAGTTGCACCACGTAGGTATATGAGCGCAGTTCTTTACAAACATGTGTTTCATAACAACGGATGCAAATTCGCTGTAGGGAAAAAAACAAGTGGCGTGTGGCCTACGAGCAAAGAAACTTTTCCAAATTTAAAAATGACGTAAATGGCCCAGGAAAAATGGAATAGTTAGGGCAATTATTTCAGTTGAAAAGGCGATTGCACAGTCAAATAAAAATGACAAACTACCAGAGAAATTTTAAGAATTGAAGCTGGAGTGTTCCTTACAAATAAATATACAGTGTATCTCCACGGATTGAGGTACACAAAGGAAACAAATTTATATAGGGATTTTTCAAAAACTCCTAGTTGTGGGTTATTCTGCAGTAACGTGTCACACCCGTCAAGCCCGTTTAACGACTACACATAAGCAATGGAAGCTTTTATTATTTTGATGCAACATTATAACAAAAAGACGACTCATCTTTTAGAACTGTTGTAGATAGATGTTCAAACAGATACGTTTTATGAAAAGTTTGTTAACCTAAAATTAAAAATTTTCGGTATGAACCTGGTGTAAAGTTCCTATTCTAATAAAGTTAATAAAAACTTCTATTTTTTATGTGAAATTTAGGCAAGCTACTATTATATTGATTGCATCATGTGTAGTAGCTAGAATAAGCGTATAAATAAGCCAATAATCTTGTCAAAGACATTAATAACAATAATAGGAGTTAAAATCAAAGTACTACCTGACAATGTCACACAAACATTTTCCTATTTATATCTAGTTATTGTGACATCACAAGATGCGAACTTGGTATTTTTAATTTTAGAAAACTATCAAAATCTATGAAAAAGAAGTTCTAAATAACTATTTTGGCAAAATTTTGATGGTAGCTTTTCTAGCACAGCCTGGGTCTTTTAAATAGCAAAACTCCGAAGTTACGGAGCGAACTACGCCATGGAATAAAAACTCATACAAATTTACTGAAGCTTTTAAGGGGGTTTTACGTTATTTTATGACATCACATGTTTATAAAAAAAAATCTGATGTGGCCAGGCACACGACTTTATCATACTATATATAAAATTAATAGTTTAGCTGCATGAGATTCTATTTGATCGAGATCGGCCATGTCTGCATTAAAATAAAACTAGTAGAACTAGACAGATATGTCTATTAAAGCTTCGTTCGGATATTTTACTCCGTTGGCATCGGGTACACCGTCAAAATGATACTTGCGTGTTATTGGGTGTAAAAAGTGTAACGGTGTGCAATATCCGAACGCGGCTTATATTGTGTCAAAAAATTAGCGTTTGACACTAACTACTGTCATTAGAATCAAAATTTCTGACATATCCTGGCTACTCGTTTTAATGCAGTACGACCGATCTCGATGAAATAGAATTTGCTCATGTAGCTAAACTATTGATTGTACCAAAAAATTTCATAGTCATAAATTATTCAGAATTTCCTCCACTTTAATTTATCATTTAACTATTTCGACGACATTCCAGAAATGGCAGCTGATTTGCAAAATCTTTCAAAAATGCTAAGACTAAACCGCCAGTTCCTTTGGACCTTTTTCAACAGAAAGCTTTTCAGCTCTAAGTATGGTCATGAAACTTCTAAATATGAAGTTTCGTCTCGATACCGATACCATTAGTAGTTTCTCCGGAATCGTCGCCGCAAAAAAGCGGCTACACACTAGGGATGAGTCGTTCGCGAACGAACCGTTCAAAATGAACGGGTCAAATGTCTGAACCGTTCGATCCGGTTCAACCCTGGCAAACTGAGCCGTTCAGTAGGAGATCCGGTTCAGTAGTTCGTTCGTTTACGGCGTTTACGCTCTCGGTTCATTTCTGCTCAATGCATAGACGGCTCAAAGCAGACACAGTCCAGCCAGCGTGGCGCGGCGGCGTCTTTGATGCACGTGTTTCCAGTGCCGCGTACATAAGTACATAATATGTATATACGTTATACATATATAAAATATTTTCGTTCGTTTATTTCTGGTTTGATTGATGCATTAAGATTCGTTAAACATATTATGAATCTGCCACAACATTCTCTTTGCGTTTAAAATTGTTGAGATCCGTATATCTGCACTGTATTTATTTTAAATATTTCTGGGATATTATATTGAATCGGGAGTTGATAATGAAGACCATTAATTTTAATAAATATAATTTATTAAAGAAAAGTTTGAGAATATATAAGGAAAAATATAAAAAGCATAAAAAGCAGAATGAAAGATATGAGATTTTTTCGCTAAAATTGAACGATTTGTTTAGTTAACCACACAGAACTTATTGAAAAGTATTGTATAAATTCCGTAAAATCAGCTTTCGAAAATCGCTAAAAGATCAAATTTAGATTTAACTTATTAGCCTTAGTGGCATTTTTATAGGATCTATTTTGTTTTTGTTACTGAATGGAGATAATTGCTATCAGCATAATACAAGAAAAACTAAGTTAAATCAGTAAATTCCAGTTCTGACAAAGAAAAACAATATTCGCAGGAGTTAGGCCGTCGCGCGTCGGTATATTCATAAAACTGACCCCCCCCCCCTGCCACATAGGGCCGCTGCGATGGCTGAACGAAGATACCAGCAATGCCCGCGTCGTGCATCTCGTTCATTTTGAACGGTTCGTTCATTAGATCCGTCTATAACCTATATGAAATACGTTCATTTTGAACGGTTCGGTAGCGTCGGTCCATATGAAAGTCGTTCATTTTGAACGGGTCCGTGTGAACGGGTCATTTTAGTGAGCCGGTTGGACTGATCCGGCTCACTGAAATGACCGAGAATGCCCATCCCTAGTACACACACACACACATATCCATACACACACATACACAGACATTTTTTTGTACCTTGGTCAAAAATGTCCAGGGGACCCAAAAAAACATATTTCATCTAAAATCTCAAATGTTTTTGGCACGATTCCAATAAGTACTTTACATACTACGTATGATAAAGTAAAAATAATAAGGTCAAGCAATTATTGTTTGATTTATAGTTCAATGCCGTTAATATGTAAACAAAACAATAACATTTTGTTAGTGATACGGAGGATAAAATATGTGCTGGCAGTAACTTTTACAATGATAAAGATAACTTGCAACTTTGTATGAAAGCGTAACGGAATACCACAGTTGCTGCCAAAATAAATAAACGAATGATAATTTAACTCGCCAGAAGTTAAGAAAGATTAACTGACTAAATACATTCGGTAATATTTAAGGTGATACCGTTACAAAGTTGAAGAGAGCATTTTGATTTATATTATTAAGCAATACGCTGCCAAGTATACGATTATATATTATACATACATACTGTCAAAAGATTTGCATCAACAAGTTTTAACTTGTGTATTCTCTGTAGTATAGCAAACATTAATCAAAAAAAGCATCCTTTTGCTATCTTGCAGTTAAAACTGGGTGCGGCAAAGCATTGGGTAGTTAATATGTCCGGATCCTAAGGGTGGGTTTGTCAATGCAAGTTTAAACTATAAACCGAGTTTAGATATACAAAAGCCTTGAGACTGCACTCGGTTTAGATCTAAACGTGGTTTAAACTGCCAGTGAAAAAGCAGGTCTAAGTAATTTTCCGTTTGCAGCATTATTATGAATTGTGGATACTGACGGTAACTTACGGTTTACATTATATTATTATAAAATCGAAAACAGTGGGTCAATGTTGGCCCACTGACTATATATTATGACCTTTTACACCAGAACGCACTAAACTTCCCAATTAACATACAACTAACTCTTCTATATTTTCTAATCTAAGTAAATCCTCTATCAAATGTCTGATATCTTAATAAATATATCTGCTTATGTAAACTATTTCTGTTTTTCTATCTTTTACTTTTCACCCATTATCAATTTTAAGTTAAGGTTGGCAAAATGTTTCTCTTTGTAGTAGAAAACATTATGTACAATTATTAACCAAAAATCATTTCATTAAGAAACCAGCATAGAAAGGGTATTTCAGTTCCGAAAACATGCAACAACCCACATAAAATAATAACCCACATAATTCACAGCCATTTTTAGTCCTTAGAACCCTATATTGTTCACATAAATAGCACCCACAAGTGTTTCAATATCAAACGCTCAGATAAACTTAAATTTAAATAAGATCACTTGAGCGCAGCTACTCTTAACAGTTCAATTGACTTTTAAAAACTATTACCACTTACCAGCTCCTTAGTGGATATCTGGCGTGGTGAGATAATTAAGACAGAGAAATTTCTCATGACGAGAGAGAAATTTAATGATCTCCTTGGAACGAGAAGCCGGCAGAGGTTCATTGAAGGATTATTTCATAAAGTTTAATTGATACGACTCTATAAAGCGCTTTAAATTCACCGGAGTACTTTATGACGTGTCTAATTATTTAAATTGGCCCCTTAGAGTAAATTTAAATTAATACCGACCGACTAATTGGCATGCTTTGATTTTACTTACCAGTTCTGATGTGTAAATATGTCTGGGGAACTCTGAAATAAAGAAAAAAGGGCGATTAGGTACTTTTATTGTATCATTACGATGCAGTTACTTATGAAGTATTAATTGATACTTGTTATTTATAGTTCTAATTAATAAATAAATATGTACATAAAGAATTATAAAAAAAATCTGATGTGGCCAGGCACATGACTTTATCATACTATATATAAAATTAACAGTTTAGCTGCATGAGACTCTATTTGATCGAGATCGGCCATGTCTGCATTAAAATAAAACTACTAGAACTAGACAGATATGTCGATTAAAGCTGCGTTCGGATATTATACTCCGTTGACACCGGGTACACCGTCCAAATGACACTTACGTGTTATTGGGTGTAAAAAGTGTAATGCACTATGCGAACGCAGCTTATATTGACAGAAGTTATTGTCAAAACATTAGCGTCTGACACCAAGACTACCTACTGTCGTTAGAATAAAAAAATCTGACAAATCCTGACTACTAGTTTTCATGCAGTACGACCGATCTCGTAGAAATAGAATTTGCCCATGCAGCTAAACTATTAATTGTACCAAAAAATGTCATAGTGATAAATTATTCAGAATTTCCTCGTCTTTAATTTATTATTTAACTAGTTCGACGAAATTCCAGAAATGGCGGCTTATTTGCAATATCTTTCAAAAATGCTAAGACTAAACCTCCAGTTCCTTTGGACCCTCTTCAACAGAAAGCTTTTCAGCTCTAAGTTTGGTTATGAAAGTTCTAAATATGAAGTTTTGTCCCGATACCTTTAGTAGTTTCTCCGGAACCGTCGCCACAAAAAACGGGTACACACACACATACACACACACACACACACACAGACATTTCTTTGTACCTTGGTCAAAAATGTTCAGGGGATCCAAAAAGACTGTTCAGGGGATCCAAAAAGAATTTCCGCTAAAATCTCAAAAAATTTTTTTGGCACGATTACAATACTTTACATACTGCGTATGATAAAGTAAAAAGTGTATTGCATAATGTGTCAGAAATAGTGAACGTGAAACAAAATTTTGTTGATGATAGTCTTGTGGAATACGAAATGGAGTGCGTCTTAATTTTTAATTTTTTTTTCAAGCAGCCTCGAATTGAATTTGTGAGATTTTGTTTGATAGTTTAAAAAAATATAATTAGCGGTTGCTACCGGCAACCTCTCACCCTCCAATCAAAGTTGAGAAAATGAATTAATTTTTACCACAATGAACTTGCAGTTCGCAATTATAACTTAAATAAAACAGTTACCATAAACTTTTCAGTGGAGATACCAGAAAATGTTACAGATTTCAAATTACTTTTATCAAAAATACACTAATCGATACAAATTTCACAAATTAAATGTAAAATTTTACGATATTTAAATTCGAAAGTTTATTAATTATTCTCTTATTAAGATAATATCTCTGAACATTGATTTTGACACGTATTCTGATAATTTTCAATTGTTTCACATTGTCGACAATTTTCTTATGTAAGGTTCCTGCGTTTATTTCTTGCGCGCGCTAGATAAAGAAATAGTATGAGTGCATTAAGAACACTTGTGAACAACAGCATTTTTTCATCAGTTTTTGACATTTTGAGCTGTTTTTAACTAAACCCTTTTCTGTATTCGCATTCAAATCTCGCAAACTAATGTACCAAACACGCCCATTCGGTTTCCATTCACAAAATCAATGTTAAACAAATAAAGACAAATATTTTTCTAATTTTCAATTATTTTTCTCGAAAATTTAGTTATGTAAGGCCAGGATCTTTCATTTAAAAAAGTGTTGATGCACTTATTTTGGTGCTGCTTAAACAAACCGATTATTACTGCAAATACACGTCAAATAACTGCTTCAGAATCTAAAATTAAACCTAGGTCGTGTGGGGTATCATTGGATAGATATTTTGAAATAGAACAACTTTGGTTGGAAAAAATCTTTCTAAATCATACGGTTTACGAAATAAACCATATGATCTCGGATTATGGAGAAAACTCATTTTTTACAGTTGACATGTGCAAAATTGTTATTTATCGATATAATATCACTTCTCTCCTCTTTTAACCAAATACAGAATGGTTAGGTGTAATATTTGTTAGCATATAACTGATTATTTTTTGAAGTGTTTGATTTACAAATACCATTTTTAAGACTCCCGTCTCAATTCAAACGGCGCGCTTTTTTCCAAAGCTTCGAAATAAAAAACTACCATTTGTAGATGGTGCCACAATAAACATGTCTCAATTTATTTCGTATTTATTATATTTGTTGCATGGTATAAACTGAAAAAAATTATTTATTGCTTTCTATTTGTTCAAATATTCAACCTGGAGTGTATACTGGAGTGAGTTTGAGTTTTCTAGTCGATGATATAGTACTTTCACAATCGACATCTCACACAAAAAGCAATTTTAGTCAAATGTGGAATAGCCCGCGCCATCTAGTTTTTGATAACTGAACCGTAGCTATTTTCAACATGTTTTCCAACTCACTACAATACCCCAGAATGTAATTCTAGAGAAGTTCAGAATAAAATAACTCGTGCTCTTAGTTAACATTTAATTATATTTTTATAATGTATTACTGCAGACAATAATTAGACGCAACTGTCATCGGAAAGCATTTTTATATATGTAGGTCACATTAAAATTTGCATACATAATCCGCGTAAATATTGAAATTCGTTTCCGATGGCAGTTGCATAAGGACCTTCAGAATTGAAAGGTAGCGAGCATTTCACGATTGGCGCAATTATAGCGTGGGTTATTTTGACGTTTTGAGGGTAGGAGACGGGAGCTTTAAACAAACGTTGTTTATTTTAAAATATTTATCCAATGATACCACAGACGACCTAGGTTCTCGTTTGAAATTCTAAAGCAAAATGCACTTATGACTACTTCCGGTATATTCCGGAACTGCGACCATTATATGTTGTTATTCCATTTCTTCACTGAACCTCTATGACGTCATATAACCAAGAAAAACATATACTTGTATTTGTCAAAGCTCTCCAGATGACAAAGCGCTCTCTTCAACAAAAAAATGTTTACGTCAAAAAATTGTATGTAACGTCAACAAATATTAAAAGTATAACATAACGAAATATAACGAAACTCGGCAATAGAAGACAATCACAGTCTATCGCAGTTTTTGAAAACCTTATGGTTTAATTTACTTTTTGTAAAGCGTTAAAAGAGCTCAAATTAATACAAAAGGACAACTTTTAGAAAGTAGTAGTTACCACCACAAGTATCCTCCATTATACTTACTCAAAATAATTGACAAAAATAAACGTAAACATGCGCTTACACTGACATAGACATATATTGTACCACATTTACGGATTTGAAATTTTGACACAAAATTTGTTCATAAACGGATCTTTGACCATTTCTCTTTAAATTACAAATACGCAAAGCTGGGCACAAAAGAGTTAATCCGTTAATCGTTAATTAACGAAGTTAAATTTTTCGTTAACGAATTAATTTTTAAGCTAGCTTTCAAAACCATTAACGGACTGACTAACTTCCGCTACATCATCCGTTAATTCCAGTCCGTTAAATCGGAAATATCATCAATAAATATTTCAAATGGTTGTATAGGCATTATTTGAAAGTTCTGACTTGGTTTTGTTGACATGTGTGACGTACTACTTTGTGTGACGTGGCGTCCGTATATAAAACATGCGCGCGAGTTGTTTTGTTTTTAGTTGTTTCAACTCCAATCCAACCCCCCTACTTCATGTTTTACTCTATGAAACATTTTAAAATTACCAAGTTACATGGAATTAGGATCAGTTCGATCAGTTCTAAATATGTAAGTGCGTGCGTTTATAGGAACAATCTAGGAATTTTTGTCTAAAACGAAAATTTGGTGACACCACTATATAGACGCGAAACATAACCTATTCCACATTTCGTTATTTGTTATTGATTGCTGTGATTTAAAAACTGTGTGTGGAAGAAAAGCCTAATCAATAATTTAATAGCAAAGCATGGAGATTATGTTTGCTACCAACCCAAAGCAACTATTGTTGTCAAAAAATAAAAATCACTGATGTTCAAGGCATGCGATTTATTAAAGTTGCAGAGGACAGATGTTATCATAAAACTGCATGCGATTTTTCAAAATTTGAAGTTTTGAAAGTGCAGTTTTGAACTGCATAGATATAAACGTAGCTTTAGTTGATCTTTTCATCTTTGTATCTCGCAATGAAGTTCTTTTAGTGACCACTGTACCTAGTTTGAAAAGTTTCTAAGGCAATTATTACATACGCAACCGCAAGAAAGGTCCGCAGTTATTTTAGTTGCATACTCACCAGTAGATCGGCACTCAACATAACCTCTATTTAACGATTAACGTTAACGTTAACTTCCGTTACAATTGTAACAAATTAACGGACTATCGGTTAACGAAGTTAACTTTTTTAATTAATGATTAACGAAGTTAACTTTCTGATTAACTTTGCCCAGCTTTGCAAATACGATATTTATGTTTTATATTTGTCCAGCTAATGAAACATGTTCTTGATTCTTTTTTCAAAAACCTGACGCAATGGACAACTTCCGATGCTGGATTCCTATTCACCACCAAAAACTATATCGAAAACACATAGTCATATCCCAGCCACAACATTAATTACCCCAAATATAATTTATCAAATATTAAAAGCACATTAGAAGCTAAATTCCCCCTTGCTGACGCATAATAATCAATTCAAAGCAGTTTGTAGACAAAATTGCCCACAATTACAGTAGGTTCGTTCCCAACTGTTCCATCTGAAACAAATTTCCCGAACGCTGTGCCAAGACAGTGATGTACATCTGTTAACTACACAATCAACAATCACCCTCGGAATTACACTATAAAACAAATAGAGCAAACAATGTAAATGGGATTTGGGGGCGACGGAAACCGCTCTGTATACAAATTGTGCCCATTTGTGGCGTAGGTCTGCGTTCGTCGTTCGCCTCTGCGCGCAGAATTAAATTTATCCGTTGAATTAGCGAACGAAATGTACTCTGAATGAAGCGACATCTTGCGCCCGTCCGAACATTTCGTGGGTCGTTCTACCGTAATCATTATTATTGTGTTACAATTACCGAGACAGAATGCGCAGAGTTTGTGGGAAGCGGCGATGTTTTCATACGATTACGGTATTGTCGGTGCACAATAGAATAAGCTGAATGCTTCGGTATAGTTAAGGTTCTATTTAGAAATGAATCATCGGTTCTGAAGATTTGTAGGGTGTTTTTGAAGGTAGAAGTGCCGTTCTGGTGTCCAACAGAAATATAAACACATTAATATTTAAGTTTTATTTCAGTATGATACTTGAATTTATTACGCAAGATTCTTCTGAGGTTTGACAAAGGTATCAGCATGGAAAAAGGTCATTGCGATTTATTTGTGTCCGTTCCAATACTTCTTGTTAAAATGCTAATAACTTATACAATAATTAACAATAATTGAAACTAAATAACTACCCTGGTCAACAGCAAAAAAATCGCAGAAATTCTTAATTCACATTCAGTTTTCAGAATCATAATAGGAGCACATACTTGGACGGACTTTTTAAAGGATTTGGTCCGGTGGAACAAGACGGATCACGTCTAATTGATGAGAATCAGTTGTTGCTTGATCGCTTGCTTTAGATGTATTTCATTTTTAACAAAAGAAGTAATTGTGAAATGTTCTGTATCTACACTAGAAATAATTTTTCATTCAGCTAATTTTTGGTGGTGCGTAAATTTATGGTAGTTAAAAGTGATTAAAGTTTATTTTAAGTTTATCGTGCAGTCAATTTGTCTATAACTCTTTTCCTTCAATTATCTCACCAATCAAAAATGTTATCAGTTTTCACGAATTTGCTGTATCGTTTGTGGTTATTACAAAATGCAATATGTTAATTTTATTTAGACTGCGTTTACCAATAGAAAACTGTTTGATGTTAGTCTCGAACTTCAATGTTTTGCGCAAACTTCGTTTTCGTGAGTAATTGCTTACATTACTTCCTCATAGAAAAATATATTGCCCGATTCGGATAAGTTGAAGCAGTCGCATATTAGTAAAATGATAGAAAAGGATACAAATAATCCATTGGAGTCATAATGGTCGATCATCTATGTTTCATTGTGATTACTATAATGGAACAATTTCTAGTTTGTTTTGACAGTAGCCATGGTGATCTGACACTCAGAAGCCACAGCGCGGCTGTTTATTAATGCCAAGAAAAATATAGTAAATTGTTAGTATAGGTAAAACTACGAGAGATGAAGGTGAGTCATCGCCTAAAAACGTAAGAACAGACGCATGAAAAAGCACTCTGTTTCTTTCTAACGCACGGGAATGGTCTGTAACGTATCAGCAAAATAACAGCTGGAATCGATGACTCACCTTCAGCTCTCGTAGTTTTACCTATAATGGTTCGCGGCCAGTAATTTCTAATGTGTTTGTGAGTAGTATAATAATAATAATATAGCATTTATTAACCATAAAACAGAGTATACAATTCTAGAAAATAAATGGAAAAACTTACAACAAAATTACATCAATTAACTACAAAAATATATATATTCCATTCTTAGCTGTATTTTTATGTGACTGATATTTATACAACAAATTATAAACATAATTAATTTTATTATAAATGGTTAAGCCCATTGTTGGGCATATGCCTCTCCCAGTCGTTTCCACTCCTCTCTATCTATACATTTCCTGCTCCATAGACTTCATTAAAAGTCGCAATATATAAGGTTTCAGCCTTAGCTTTCGACTGGGAGGTTTGGTCATAATCTTCCACGATGACCAATCGTGTTGGAAGATGTTGCGATATATTTGTAAGTTGTTTTTTACTTTGTTTATTTTCTTTTGGATGTGTTTCTTGTTGTTGCTTTTGTGTGTGGTTGAGCTGGATGACCGGCCGTCTCGGATAAACAGAAACAGCCATACTTTCTCCCTTGTTTTGCTCATTTCCAATTTTTATTGCTATCTTGTTTTATACAGTTGCTTTTAGTCCCCCATCGATTTGCATTTGCGTGGTAATTTTCCTGTTTTTCGGTTGTTTGTCCTTTGTCGTAGCCATTGTTGTTTTCTTGTTTCCAGTTTTCGGTAGGTGCTATCTGGTTGAGGTGGAAGCCTCGTTAGCTGTCCTTATTGCTTCAGTAGTTGTTGTTGTTGGTTCTTTTGGCTGCATTGCAAGGAGGTAGCCTTGAATAAGTTTTCTAGGTGCCGCTTTACTTTGTTGGGATTGCGATAGTGACTTAGATCTGGATCTAACTGGTAAGTCTTTAGTTTTTTTTTGTTTTATGCTGTCATTATTATCTGGTGACTTGATAATTTCTGCGTGGTTCCTTTTTCTTCCTGTCAACTGTTGTAATATTTCTTCGACCTCCGCAGCATCCATCACCTTTTTGTCAACGATTAGCTTTTTGCCCTTTATGACTGCGTGGTGTTTGCCTCTTAAATGGAGCATGACAGGAATCAGCTTTCTTCTCTCTTCAAGGACATCCTTGGGTAAGTCTTCCGATATATAGGTGTTAGTGTCTTTCAGATTTTTTACATTTCCTAGAACCTCATAGACTTTCCTCGCAGCTACAAATTTTACTAGAATTGGTCTTATCCTATTGTCTGTCTTTCTGCCTATTCTCATAGTTCTATCTATTTCAATCAGCTCTGTTTTCACTTTTAGATTGTTGTTTAAAAAATGCAGACACAGTGCCTCCAACTCGATCCAGGATGCTTCGTTCTCTATAAGGCCGTGTATTAAAATATTTTTTGATCGGTTTGATCGATCATTTTGTTCCCACTTCTTCTCGTGTTCCGCTATTTTATTAGAATTTTCTTCGGTCTTTGCAGCTAATTGTTTATTGTGATCGTTCATTTCTTTTTTCAGAATCTCAATTTTGTTTGTCATGCTTATGTCCAGGTTCTTTATAGCAGTTAATAGTATATTACATTACAAGAGCTGTAACTAGCATATTACGTACGAGTGGAAATTTAACATACGAGCCGCAAAGCGGCGAGTTTTGTTATTTTCCACGAGTATGTAATATGCGTTACAGCTCGAGTATTGTACATAATTTTACCTACCACCGAGAATTTCAATAAATTGTATCAAAAATGACAAACAAATACAGGTAAGAATATTTGACGGTTAACCAATCAATGTATTCGCGCGACATCTATTGCAACTACGGAGAACTTTGTCTGAAGTGTCGATCGAAAATCCCAGTACAAATTCAACATAAATTATCACGTGCTAGTAATAATATGTTACAGCTCGAGTATTGCACTTACTTACGACCGAAAATTTCAATAAATATAAATTGTATCAAAAATGACAAATAAATAATCAAACTATTCGCGCGACATCTGTCATTATGACATTAGGTCGTGCGTTAAAAACACAAACGCACAGCCAAAGGCACACGTATGTTATAAGCGATATACGAGCTAAGTAGTCCGTGACGTAAGGGATATTTACACATACGGTCGTAGGTAAAATATCTATTTTGTCTTGATGGTCCATTTTTTTTTTTATTTATTTTTACTTTTGACTTATTTGTTATTTTTTTTATTCTTTTTTTTTTTGATTAAAATTAAGACCAATAAAATTTAGTAAATCACAAGGACACAAGTCTTCTGCACCCAGGGGCCTATCTAGGTGACTAACACAGACAAACGAGAGGGCCACGGTCGGGGTAGGAACGGGGTTAAACGTAGGTAAAGATAGCGGGACGGTCTGTCTAGTGAGTCCAGTCGGACGGAGCGTGAACCGGTCCGACACAACAAAAACGAACCGCCCGAAACTGGTATGGGAACATGTAGGTATGAACAATATGTGTTTGAGCTAATTACAGCACAACGGTTAACGTTAGAGACTAGTGAGTACCTGATTTTGAAAGCTCGCTCCTAGTTCTCGCTGTCGGCAAAAGATCAAATCTCTGCATGCGCAAAAACCCTCACAAACATCCAAAATCTTCAGGAGCACCAGTCAACACAACCACACTCTTCACGTGTTATCTCTTTACCTTTGTGAGTAGTATTAGGAATCAAATATAAACAGATAAATATATCTTTTAGAGCCTATATTAACGGGACAGCAGCCTATACAGGAGTGTCAGGATCCTGGATTTGTCCGCCTATGGATTTAAGGCTGTTGCACATAGAGTCGCATCGAATACGTAACTCGTTGACGGATGTCGGAAGTCGTAAAAACATAACAACTGATAACAACACACAGTCCACATCCAAACGGATTGTCGCTATAATGTCGCACGAACTATGCCCCACCCCCTTGTCAGATAATATCGTACATTTTGATACGATATCTTACGTATAGGTTAATAAACGGTGGGTGATACTACCACAGCAGAAGGTGTAATGTGTATATAGTATGGTCGGACTGCACGGTGGACGAGTGCGCACGTCATTGTAGAAGGCGATATGACTTTTTGAATTTTTTTAAGTTTCTATGTATGTTGTGCATAAAAATCAATCACAATGAATTCAAAAACCGATATAGACGAGTTTCTTGTAAGCGCCGCGCCGCGCCGCGCCGTGCACAAAAGGGTAATTTTATATGACAAAAGGCATAAACAATATAAAAATACTCACTGGAAGAAAGATGGCTGGAGATATATGAGTGATCTCGCCATGCCGTTATAATGCTGTTAAAACTTTACAATTTATTTCTTTTAGGTGTAGAGGTGAAAAGGCGGCGGAGTGCTTTACGCGACGTGTTTGTGCATGAGCTCAGGAATCAGAAGTACCCGCCGGGAATGGGGGCTCTATAGACCAATGCTTTTTTTAGTACCGCAGGTTGCTCATAGACGGTTAGGGAATTCTGAAAATTATCCTTTGAATTGTACTTTTTTCTATATAATTTACTTCTACTTCATGTATCAACCGTTTTCCGTCATCCATAGTTCATTAAATTATCGTTATAGAAAACAGACCTCTCAAAATAGGCTTCTACTAGCAAGAAATTCGAAAATTTTCGAAATTTTGAAAGCTATACTCATACCAATCGACTGATTTAAAACTGATTTAACTGATTTAAAAATCTTTCTTTTTAATAGACAATTTGTCGATTTCGTTGATTGTTAATGATAACAACATTTCAATATAAATATTTAACTCTACTACTTTTAATAACTTAACCATAGTTTTCTATTTAACCATGACGTTGTTTTAATGCTGTCTCCGTGAGCAATACATCTGAAATAAGTACTCATGTGTAACAGTAAATACCTTATGAGTCATAACAATAATCAAATTTACCTTAACGTTGCTGGTAAGCGAAACCCTACAGTCAGTGATTCCCTATTGCTCACTTTTGTTAATCGCTTTTTACCATGGCAAGCAAGAAATTAAATTGCGGCACACTCATACGAGTGAATTTAAAAAATTCCTCGTGATCGCTTAATTTAAAGTAAGTAAAAAGGTTAGCATAAGCTCCATAAACCTCTCTATTTGATGGAAAATTATGCAAAAAAATTATGCAAAATTATACACACCATTCTGCATTGCTTTCTTTTGTAACTAGCAAATTACGTACGAGTGGAAAATTAACATGCGGCGAGTTTTGTTATTTTCTACGAGTACGTAGTATGCGATACAGCTCGAGTATTGTACATAATTTTACCTACGACCGACAATTTCAATAAATTGTATCAAAAATGACAAACAAATATAGGTAAGGATATTTGACGGTTAACCAATCAATGTATTCGCGCGACATCTATTGTAACTACGGAGAACTTTGTCTGAAGTGTCGACCGAAAATTCCAATACAATATCATCATAAATTATCACGTGCATGTAATATATGTTCCAGCTCGAGTATTGCACTTACCTAAGACCGAAAATTGCAATAAATATAAATTGTATCAAAAATGACAAACAAATAATGAAAATGTCGTGCGTTAAAAACAAAAACGCACAGCCAAAAGCACACGTTTGTTATATAGTTATTTATGTTACAAGTGCCGAAAGTACGGAATAGCGCGACAAGCGGTAATGCGGCGCGACGAGCGTCGCATATAAGCGAGTCGCGCTATGTAGTTTTCGGCAGGAGTGACATACAACGTTTTTTGTCCTGTTTTTTGAGTAAATATGTATTATATTTTAAAAAAATAGAAAATGGTTATATTTCTGTATAAGAAATGTTAGGTTGGTGCCACTTCGACGAAACGTCAAAAACTAATTCAAATTCTGACAGTTTTATATTTGTTCATTACTCTGTAGATGTCACATGCGTACCAACACACTAAAATAAAACTACACTCGTCGCTATACTTTATTTACAATTTTCTCAATTTATCGTTTTTAGAATTAGATATAACAACGGGTTGATGTTCCTTATCAAAAAACAATCAAATTGGTGATCTTAGTTTATTTTAAATTTGTATTTTGTACTTTGCCGCACTAGAGCGGCAAAGTTCCATAGCGGTTCTCCAACGTCTAACGAAAACAGCTGTTTTCGAGTGTGACAGCACAAAAAGTTATAAGCGATATACGAGCTATGCAGTCCGTGACGTAAGGGGCATTTACACATACGGTGGTAGGTAAATACATTTAGTAATTATGTCATTATTGTCTTTGCAATCAAAGTTTAGAATTCATAGGTTAACAAATTATCTTAAAGTAAGTGTTACACGACTAAAATTGTTGAGAATATAAGTGGTTTAATTTCACTATGCTGTACTGCCGGGGAAAAGTTAGCCATTAAAAGATAGCCATAACTTTTTTCGATTTTGTTTATGATACAATTTAAGTAAGTACATACCCTTGAACGCTCGACGGTGAATAACCCTTAAATGACGATCCAGTCTGTACGAAACTGACAGAACCGCCTATCATATGTCGGTCAATTGTTGCTGAAAAATGTTTATAACTTTTGCAAATATTGCAGCCTAATTTTCTACGACTAATAAATATCTGACGATAATAGATATTTAAGGTACATATCGACACATCTACAGTTTTATTATGACAGTTTGGTGTTTCTAGATCATAAAATAACAAACTTTAGTCCCCATAAGTGTATGAATATGATTTATAAGAAATGTAATTTATTAGGCTTAGATAAAAAGTATTTGATTCGCATATAATGGCTATAATCATGCTTGTAAATTATAGCGTACATTATGTATAGACGTCGTTTGACGTCAGTGTGTATTGTGCAAGCAAATTTCAATTTGACGATCATAATGCAAATGCTCCTTTGATGTGGAATTTAAGTCAACGCATATTTGGTTATTTTATACAGTGTGACACACTGCTGATGTATGTTGTACTAAAACATCAAAATAAAGTTATTAATCATAGATCCAGCATGAACAGTAAGGTCAACTTTTTTTCAAATATGCACACAGAAAAGTGATTATTTGGAACGAGAAAACATAATTACTTGAATTTATTTACTAGATTCAAATGCATATTTACTTGGATGTAGAAAGTTAGGTATATACAAGAAATGCCACATACTCAATATAAGTAAAATAATTTCTCAGATAAATGCTGTCAACAAATAAATTCTTTCTTTATAAGAACCAATATTGTATTGAAAGAAGTAATTGAATTTTTCGTCCCAAAAATGTTAATTTCTCCAACGAAGTAATAGTAAATCCATCCAAGTGCGTAGTTACTTGATCCAAGAAAATATAAGACATTTAATATAAGTAAGTATTGTTAACTGAATAAAAACCCACCAATTATTTAACTGAAGTGATTCTCACTTCTTTCAACTAATCCCTTTCTCTGGAATAAATATGCGCCCCGTGATTTTGTTAAAGCTCGCGCGCCCGCGCGTGGTGCTGGCGCCACGGAACCTAACCTAGTACGAAAACAACGAAGTAACCGTAGGGGATGTGCCTTGTGATTTATTGGGGATGTCTATTGTGATTTATAGTGTACAATAAACGTTTCAACACGGAATAGTTTGATGTAACGCACGCAACAGTATAGAACGAGTAAGTAAATATAACATACCTATCTTGTTAATTAGCAATAGAAAACGTATTTGTGCCAAATCTTTAAAATTCTTACATTAAGTAGCTAAAAATATTTACCGGGAATAAAAATATACACTTCATTGAAGACAGTTTACTTACTTCACCAGAGTAACCACTTTCTTAAATCTAGTAATTATTCCAAGAAATAAAATTTCTTGATTGAAGTCAATAATCTCTCGCGTATATACGAACAACCATCTCTTTAAAAATGCTTCCAGGACAAAACGACATTAAAACGCAAACAAATTACCAAATCCATCAACCATAATCTAATTTGAAATGCCTCCGGTAGATCCAGCCAAGAGATCAAGGGTTAACCCGTGAAAGCGGACCCTAACACAATCAAATAAAACTAATTCATGCGACATTAAAAAGCCATAAAAGCGGCCGAAATCTGAACGCTTACCGTTCGGGCAGCGCGCGGGAACGCCATAAACGTGAATTTATACGCGCGTGTCGCCCTCAAGAAACCATAAAATTTGGAAACACGAAACCGCGGGGACGCACGCAAAAGGACTTCCTTTATTTATTTTTTACGCAACTCTCGGGCCCAACGCGGGACACAATGTGTCACTGATTAATGTCCGACTATAAAGCTCGAGCGGGAGGAAGTTTTTCCCGGTTTTCGAGTCTGTTTGGGAGTAATTTCAATTAACAAAGAGTCCATAAAACACCATTTACAATAGGGTTATTGTCTCTGGTTGTTATTTTTTTTATGGCGAGAGTCCACCTATGCGTTCTCTAAATCATGGCATACTATTGAACCCACGTGGTGTCAAAACTGCAACTTAGACGGTCTAGTTTTGGTAAAATGTATTTATATATGTATATATGTATTATTTCGGATAGTTTGGTATTGAAATATTGATGATTTTGTCGTATTTATCCGAGGATAGATGTCTCTAAACAATTTTAAAAGTTGGAGGGAAGTTTCATTGTTACGTTGATCAATTATTTGTACTCTATTTCCAACATTCCCAATGTTAAATCTCAAATTCATCTCGTTACAGAAACTTTATTCTACAACGTGTTTCAGAAAGTTTGCCACAAAGTTTTTTATTATTGATTTCACAGAAAACCTTATACTTATGTACAATACTTACAATAGTTAAGTACTTAGTTGTGCCACCTATACGGTTTTAAACAAAAAATAATTCTGTCCGTGCCTTGGTGATAAAAACTACGATTATCATCATTATATAACAAAAATAATAAAGGATGTTATTTAAAATTTAAAAAGAGACGTAATTTCTCGAATAACCTGAAGTTATACTAAAGTCAAGAATATCCCAAAAAAGACATTCCTCCAAATTTCATTCGCCTAGCTTTATAAATAAAAAAAATGGGGTTACATATTTCGTGGGTTATTAACCGTGACAATTACCAAAAACCTGAAAAAATATTTATAGGTTTTATACCAAAATTTAATACATTAAATGACCGTACCGTGTCTGTATTGATAAAAATTATTAATTAAACACATTTTAAGGGGTAACATACACCTTTTTAAGAAAAAAAATAATCCAATTATATCTTTTCGATAGCACCCTGTTTCATACATATTTTTCAATATACAATTCTTTTGTTTAATATGTATATGTATTTTGTTTTTACCTCAAAAGGACTCAGATTTTTTAGTTCAAATCGCTGCCTTTTTGTGAAAAGTTTACTTTTAACTAATCGGCTATGGCGAGTTTTAGTTGATAGTAGTAAAATGAAGCAATTATTTTGTTTTTTTTTTCTGGTGAAAAGAGTCCGAGATATTTCTGTATCCGAAAACGATGTTTTAAAAAGAGGGTCTCTGCCATTTTTAAATATTTTTAGTTGAAACTTTCAGGGAATATATTTTATTAGTTGAACATTTTCTCATTTTTAAATAACCAATTACTTTCCCATTTATTTTTTTTAAATATTGACTTAAAAATGCCCCATATGGTAGATGTTGCCCCTTAGATGGCCATAAATTACAAAAAGAAAATAACAATTTTTATTCTTTTGATGTCAAGTATTTTCTAACATCAACGCTATCAGATATGTACTACAGTACATTTTAAAGTGAGTAAAAACATATACAGAAATAAACGACAACATGTCGGCTATGTCATGTAGACTGAAGTTAGTAGTAAAAATGCTTCTACTGATTTAAATACGCAATATTTCATTAAGTATTAACTAAAAATTGGTTACTGTTTTCAATAACGAGTGCTCAGATAAAATAGTGCACACAGTAGACATTAGGTGCGTTCTGCCACTTTAAGCCGCTTAAGCGCTTGAACTCAGCAACCAATGGCCGTCGCGTTCATGTTGTTGCTGCCCAATTGCCGCCGTCCGCTGAGTTCAAGCGGTTAGCGCCTAAAGTGGCAGAACGCACGCTATGATAAAGCGCGCAGGTTGGTAGACTGACAGGCCATACCGCCCTGATTTGCCTTTAGTCCTACCGTCACAACAATAAACAAAAATGTCCTGTGAGTTGGCTTTACCGTTTGAAACGGATATCCTAACCTACGTGCTTTTTTTCAAGGCCCACTATGAGGACGATTGTATCTGAACACCCATTACAATCTAGGTAGCAGTGGGCCCGGTATGACAGGGATCTTTGTTTACCGCCGCGTTTTGGAAGGCACTTAGGTCCCTGCTACCAGTCGAACAAATATGAAAAAACTTAAAAACTCCTGACAAAATATATAAATCATACACTTACAATAACGTCAATTAAAACTTAACAATTTTACCCAAATTTAACATTTATCCCGCTTTTAAAAGCAAATAATACTATCTACAAATTACTTTTAAATGTCAAAAACCCCAAATCAGTTATGGATGAGTCTGGAGTCTACTAGAACTTCTTCTTACAATTATCAGCACAAAATTTCAACAGGTCATTGTATAAAATACAATGAATCTACACTTCTTCACAAATGTAATAAAAACTACAAGTTAGACCTATTAGAACAACTCGAGATATAAAAACATAAAAGAAACCACAACATAACTTTACATTACAATCAATAATTTTAAAAATTTTGAACTTTAAGTTGCCTACCTTGAACCAATTTTTCACTATTTTCGCCGTCATTGTCTCGTCGTCATTCACACATGGCGCACATACTTCGCTTGTGTTTTTAATTACCTGACCGTGAGCAATCCGTTAAATTGTTGTTTATTTATTTTCGTACCCACATTTTCTAATTGTACATTTAGGCTGATGACTGATGATTACAAAGGAATAAAGGCAGTTTCTTTTCGAAAATTCGAAACTTTTTAGTTCAGCAAAATATTTCTTGTGAGTATTTAAAAGTGTCCGCTTATAATAAATATGTAGGTACTATGCAGTATGCACGCCAAAAAAAAGTCGTACACCTTGTAGCTTTGTAAATGGTTCTTTTATAACCTATAAGCTGCCATTCTGACATTAGTCATAGGGATGAAACATGCACCAGCTGACAGGTTGACAAGCCAGACTTACATGATGTCAAACTTAACTGTACGACTTTTTTTTTGGCGCGGATAGTACATATGTAAATGTGTCACATATCGGATATCATATTTTTCGACAATATTTTGTTTAAGAAACATTGATTGTCTGGTGTAAATATTACTGGTGGTAACTTCGTCTTTCAACAACACAATTAACATAAAAGCTCATCAAAATTGTGTCAATAATACTTCTTCAGCGAGTAGAAAATTCGATGAAAAATAATTTAAGACATGTCAGAACTGCTAACCTTTATTTAATGGAATTCCCATGTTTTTAATTTAAATAAGATGTTATTGATACTTATTTAGTTAACGCAAAACCCGTAATTATCTAAATAAAACCATATAAGAAAAAACACAATTTTCTTATCGATTCACTGTTGAAATAAAGATTTGTTGGAATTTATTTATTCTCAATTTCCTTAGCGTACAAATTCACGTCAAAAGATACGATCAACACCGGAGGTGTAGGTGTCATTCCAAAACCGAAGTTACGAAATACATATATAGTTGTGATGTACAAACGTGTGCTGTAAAAAAAAACTTACTTATCAATGATCTCTGATGTGTTCACCAACAGCACTGGTGTGTGAATGTAGCAATTAGCTGAATTAGGTGGCATTCAAACATAATGACACATCCATTTATTTCACAATTACACAACAATGTAGCAACACAAGTGCATTTGCATATACTAAAATGCAGAAAAAGTTTTTTTATTGTCCTATAGGTAAAACGTCTTGTTTATATTATAAACTTTGCTTAGTTTTTTATTAAGCTAAGTTTTTACAAATAAGCATATGTACTCTTATGCAGATAATACTTGCAATATACTTGCATTATAAATTATTGGTTGTCACATGCATCATTCATCAAATTGTAATAGATTATTGAGTCCAAATATATGTCTGAAATTTCCAGTGTTCAAGTTTGGTCTACAGTTCGATATTCTAGCTTACTCCACTCACGTCAAGCTGTCTGGTCGCTGTAACATCCGCAATAGTAAATTATTTATTTATAGTACATCGTGATTCAGTGGAGCAAAGCATTGCTTCTGTCAGGGCGTCGCGTTGGCGTCGCTCTACATAATTCAATTTTCGGCAGACGGAAATTTATCCAAGTTTCCGTAAGTCTTCCCATAACTAATTTTAGATGCATGAAATCTAAGTTTATTTTAGAGTTAATATTACGTCAATTGATGTAAATGTGCTACTACATGTTTTGTAAACTTCATAGAATACAAAAAGTATAATTTAGTGATTACATAAATAGTACACAACATATTTTCTAGTTTATCAGCTAACTGTGTGTACTAAATTAGCCTGTGATAAGTCTGTGGCCTTTAGCCTCAGGCGTTTTAACATCTCTAAAATGTCTTTTACAAGCCCGGCTAGCTCAGTCGGTAGAGCATGAGACTCTTAATCTCAGGGTCGTGGGTTCGAGCCCCACGTTGGGCGACTTCTTTTGTTATTTCTGGTAAATTAAAATAAAAATAAATACTTTTGCGATTTAATTCTGCAAGGTACAAAAATAAATAAATGTAAACAATATACCATAAAGAAGTAATAGATATAAATACAAATAAAAATTTATTTACGAAAAAACTAGTAAGAAAATTATCTTCAGCAGGGCCGAAGTTAAAATATGTCCCACCGCAAAATATTTCTGGTGTGGGATTTAAAAAAAAAATAGAGTTAACCGATTTTGCCCATTCACGAACTTGTCATTACTTTTTAAGAGATAAGCTTGTATACCAAATTTCAGACCAATTACTTCAAAATTACGGCAGTTAGCACAGACAGATGGACAGACAGACGGATATAGCTAAATAGATTTAGTTTTCAATGCTGATCAAAAATATACCTACATACAAGTCTATACCTGTCACGTTGCCTTAAGGGTGTTACAAATGTGGTGGCAAAGTGAATGTACCCTACCACAGCAAATGTGGGGAGTATAAATATAAAAGTAAGCATCATATGAGAAAATTTGTTATTCTTAGTTTGTCAAAAATGTAAAAAACAAGTTTTACATTTTATGGAGGAAAACATGAATTTGAGAGAGCATTTGTTTTCATTATTATCAAATACGATACTTGAAAAGAAATAGTTCCATTAGTTCAACTGTTTTCATTGCTTCATGTGGCCATAGTATTTTTATTTAAAACTATTGAAAGGTTGTTGTACAGTTGGATTCTAGTTTTCAAGGGTACCCCTTCAAAATGTTACATGATCTGAAATTAATTACAGTAACCGGCTGTAGACGTAAAGGTGGAGGTAGAAAGGCTTTCTAGGGAATTAATTGTTAAAAATAAGACAACATATTAATTACATGTTGCTTATTGGCCCACAAGAAAGGGGCCCGGCCGCGTCCCTTTGCGGGAGCAGTGCATTTACTTTTATAATGTAACTAAATCGATTTTTTTGATTGTTCCTAAAAGTATGAACAATAGTAATAAATAAAGTAAATAGCAAATATTAGTTAATAATAATAATCTCTAAATAAAACAAGAAATAATTGTTGCTTTAACCATCATAAATTTTACCACAATTATCAGATTAATAAAAAATAATTCAGAAACTTTTCTAATTACTTATTTTATCAGAAAAACAAAAATTTATACTGAACTTTTTATTCGTAGAAACTGAATCTGACTACAGAAATTGTTGAAAAACGGCAAAAGTACAAAAGTGCGATTTTTGTTTTCTCAAAAACTAAGCACAAAAGAAACATACTAGAATCGGTTGAAATAAGATTGATTTTTTTGCTGTTGGCCAGGGTAGTCATTTAATTTCGATAATTGTCGGTTTTCTTTGACAAACTAAGTATGTAATCGGAAATCTGCGAAATGCTCTAATTTCTAAACTATGGTATGCAAATAAAAAGCAAAAAAAAGTTAAATCAAATTCATTTTTCAAGTTATCAAAAAATAATATGTAGTATCATTAGTAAAAAAAACAAAAACAAAACTTGTTTACATTTGACTATAATTTTGATATCCAATCAATAATCCCAAGTATAAATTCTTGGTAATAATGCAGAAACGCAAATATTTCAAAAAGAAAGTGCTAAATGAACAGATATAATGTGACGTTAATGCTGTGCATAGACTTGACATTAATGTTTCTTTTATATTTTTAGTTACGTTGTAGGTGTTTAAAGTTTTCTAAGAAACTTTAAACACCTACAACTAGTTACGTTGTAGGTGTTTAAAGTTTGTTAGAATGTGCATAATGTGTTCGATGACAAAACAATAAACATAAACCAATATATTAAAATATACAAAAAACGTCGCCCAACGTGGGGCTCGAACCCACGACCCTGAGATTAAGAGTCTCATGCTCTACCGACTGAGCTAGCCGGGCTGGTGCGAGCTTTTTCCGAAAAGCTGAAGAGTCAGAACAACAAGAATAAACCGGCTATTATTAGATCTACACGGATATCCACAAAAAAAGACCATTTATTTTAGTATAGTATAATAGAACTTAAGACAAAAATAGGCGCACGAGTTGTTTTGGATGGAACGAGTGCACCATCAATACGTCTTATAAAACGTGTGTTATATACTATTTTTCAACTTTGCGAGATTAATTTAACATACATTTCGAAAAAGGTGGTTGTCGTCATACAACCTAGAGTAATTTTATCTTCAACAGTTGCTAGTTGTGGTAAAATTCACAAATACGATTGAGGCGAGCCAATAGCGATTGAGATGTCAGCCTTATTTGACACTTGACGTCAATATCATCAATCTTGGAAAACTAAAAGTTACTAAAAGTTTGTGACCCAGTGTTTTCATAACGACGCCGAAAGCGGTTGTTTCCTTATGAGTTTTTCCTTATGAGTTTTGAACGAACGCAAAGTAGAAAAATATTGTTACACATATCAATGGAATAAAATATGGTCTTTATTTTATTGTTGTCCACATACTTTCATACTATTGGTACATAGTACATATGTACCTGGTATGCACAAAATGATCATCTTTATGAAAATAGGTACCGTAAATGTCGACTAGATGTTTCAAGTAAACCCTCCCCAATAAACATCGATTCAAATGTGGAGATAATCATGAGATATTTATTAAGCCACGGCTGACATCGCAAGAGTAATAAGAACGAAATTGATATTAAAAGTTGGCAATTACAGAAGTAATGATATTTTTCTGGATCAGTATTCGAAGACTGGAGACATTCTCTTTAATTACCGTCTCGTTCCGAGTTGTGGTATTCGAAAACTTTTATGGGGTCTACATCTTGACTTGCCTCCTCGCCATATAATTTAATAATAAACATTCCGTAGATGACATGTATTGCGACTGTAATAATGTCGTCGTAAATGTTATTTGGTATGAGACAGTTGCATAAGCACAGCAGAGAACATGCTAGAAGTGAAAACCGGTTGAATTCTGGGAATTGTTTTTATTAAGCTGGTATAATTTGATGGTTGGTTGGTTGTGCCGTTACTTAAATAGACGACAGACACGTGATAATAATTAATCAATAAATAACAATTTATAAATGATTTGAACAGTAAACTAATCAATGAACTTCCTGTTTGGCTACCTTTTCCAGATCACATACACGTTTTAAGGAAGTCAACTTGTGCAAAAACATACCAATCAAGATGAACTGTTACTGAACAGTGAAATTGAACAAGAAATGTTGGATCTTTGTGGGCATGACCAACAAATTAGTACAAGAAGAGTCGCCTAGTATCCACACTGAGATACACTACCTTAGCATGGACGTCGTGGCCCCATAATATGACAATATGACTGTGACTTCTACTCAGAGTGCACACAATGCTCATATCACACTGCAGAACAATTGTGTTATCTTTATAGCTCATCAAGGACGACGACCAGCCACTAGAGATTGATGTCTAAACGCCATGCTTGGCAGAAAGCAAGTACCTACAGAGGCATGTACTATCTGCGCCATACTGGCTTGTTTTTATTTGTCAACTTGACAGTTGATGCATGTTTCGTACTTAAGATTAATGTCAAAATGACAGTGTATAGGTTGTAAAAGAACCATTTACAAAGCTAACAAAAATATGTTCAGTATCTTTGGTTGCATATGTGGTGTACGACTTGTTTTTGGCGCGCATAGTACAAATACAGAGTCTTGTATGTTTCTTCTAGAAAATATGCTTTGAAATTGAAGGTTTTGATACCATCAGAACTTGAAGAATAATGTTCAAACTATATGCAAAGCAACATTTGGAGAACAAAACAAAATGTGCTCTTGTTTTTAGATTAACCTTCTTGGTGTCCAAAACAGTAGATAATGGAGTGTGTTTCCTTGCTAAAAGTCGTGTTGATAATATACTGTGTTCAATCCTAGCACTGAAATAGTCACTTGGATACGAGAGCAGAAAGTAGTTCTTTACCTCACTCATGTTGGTTGTCGGTTCCATGACAATCAATTAGCCTCTACTAAAATATTGTCTATACGATCCATATTTACTGATATAAAACTTTGTACAAACGATGAACGTCAGTAATCAGTAATAAACAATTTGACACGTCAATGACAGCGTCATAAACTGTCACCTACGTCGACAGATATCAAAACTAAATAATTTTAATAACGTTATTTCTTTAAATTTAGTGGAAGGATTTAACAAAGCACTATACAGCACTCGTGAGAAACCACTTCACTCACTTGTATGTCTTTCCACAATATAATTTTACAGTTAATTTTTAATAAAATTATACAAGGAATACGCTCTCTAGCTTGGAAGAATTACGTATTACATAAATAAAGTCAAACATCAGAATTCTGAAGCAGTAAATGTATGCCTTCATGTTTTTTTATCACAAAAGTTCTATCGACCCTATAAATATTCGCGCAGTTTACTAATGTGTGTAATACATATTTGACATTTAACGAAAATATGTAAACTACACATAGTTAATATATTGCTCAGTATACAAGGTGTCTGGCAGCTCGATGTACAGTATGTTAGGGGGTATGGCAGGGCAAAAAACGATCGATCTATCGATCTCTTCGATCTGATCTAGTGATGGGCGCATTCGGATTACAAATCGATTGTTGAAATAATCGAGACAGCTCGATTATTATTTTGAATAAACGATTATTAACATCAGTTGTACACCTCAACTTCGCCGCCTATATAACCCCATAAATCGCCAACCCAAAATCGTATAAAATCAGAATCCAAAATCGTACTTGAAATAATACGATTATGCACATCACTAATTTGATCCTCTATTAGGGGGTATATACAGAGTGTTTCTTAATAACATGCTAATATTCAAGGTTATTCTTGGGTCTATTTTGAGAAAAAAAACTCATATGAACACATGTACTAAAGGTCTTAACTTTTGAACTACATTTCTGCTGTACAACCTATTTTTCTATTCTTGCCAGTGGCGTTCGTGCGGGATACACCACTGCTTTTTTCTCAAAGTAAAATTATTTTTTAAATCCTCATTCCTTACTGAGCAAATCTGGCCTCGACGGTTTTCGCATAAATAAATAAAATTCATTTGCATGTTGTTATGAAATTTGTTATTATCAAGGATTAAAAACGTATCTAGTAGGTAAGAAGCAGATTTTGCTTTGTAAACAAAAACAGTTTTGACAGTTTTCTACAGTCACGTATTTAAGTCATCAAAATTAACAAGACAGATTTTTTTTCTTAAAACCTTAGCACCCTGTAGTTCAAGACCTTTGGGGCATATGTTTGTATGAATTTTTTTTCTCTAAATGGACTTAAGAATAACCTCCTTAAATATTAGCATGTTATTAAGAAACAGCCTGTATAGGGGGTCATGTAAAATGTAGATCATATTTAACATTTTCTCATAGTTAATTAATAAAATATTAATTGTGATATTATTGCACTGTATTTGCCAGAAAATCGTAAATTATATCGAACGAACGCAACCTAGAAACTTGAAAAAAAGAAAACTTACAATGTACTCGGCGAACAAAAAATATCAAAATTACCTATTCTCACATCCACATTTCAAAAAAATTTTAATGCAGATTTATATGACCTAAGTATAAAAGTTTGCTGCTGACTTGATCTTTCGATATAAAACAACAACAAAAATCAATATTTTAATTTAGAGCATAAAATTTAAATATTTTACTGTCGATATTAAATATTTGTCGATAGCTCTAAACGTTTATAATTCTAAATCATAATATACAATTATAATTACATATATTCAAACCTTCAATTCATTCGTAGAAATTGTTTCCACCAAAACACATATTATTTCTTAAAATACACACCAAATAAACAACTAACTATTACCTTATATTGAATATTAATAACCAGTTTGTTAAGTGGAACATACATACATTCATAGTTAGAAAACCTGCGGAACTAAATACCAAGGAAACATATGTATGCTATCTTAACTTTATCGAAATTAATCGAGAATATTTCAGGAAGGACTGTGGTCAAATCCAGCAAAACTTATCTGCGGTTACGATAACGTTTGTTCATAATTTCTATGTCGCATCTACTATAATTAGTTAATTAATTCATACAACAAATTGTTGTTTATTCAAACATATTAAAAAGCCCTATCTTTCTACGAATTACGTTAGTTTCAGAACAGAATTAAGGGCATTAACACTATAAATAAGAACTTTGTTCTTTCTTTATACAACAAAGCCAAAAAAAAAGTCGAAAGTCGACACGTTCGTTTTGTTCACTGTCTGGACGCAGTCACAATTCGAATGTTTAATGTATCCGTTTTATGTGAGTTTTTCAGCATGCACGAACATCAAGGGCGGCCCATAAAGTGCCCGTAAAGGTTCGTTTAGTCTGGCTTGCATGCACGAGAGGCGCTAGGGTCTCTTTTCAGCAAGCCCCGCCACGCCACCTACCCGACATTAAACAAACGACGAATCGAGTGCGCTAATAAAGTAGCGGCTTAACTGCGAGGGTGTTTTGTTTTGTCGGCGCGCTTAAATTCAACAAAACACAGACGACGTCGACATCTGTTAGAAGCTATAGTAAAACGGACCGAGTTATTTCTTTTGGGCCCCCTTGAGGGTGCCAGAAGAAACCGTAAATTTATGTACCGGCGCGAAGAATTAAATTTATTATGCCGCAATGGGTTAATTATTCATTGTTGTCTACCAGAAGGAGTCTTGATTGTATTTTTTTCGGAGTTCATCCAAATTATGGATATCTTATGGTTATTATTGAGGTTAAAAGTTTCATGGATGGTATGAAAAATGAAAATGAAAAATGAAGTTTAGTCCATTATATCTCATATATTTTGAAATTTGGAATTTGCAACTCAAGTATTACACTTTCATACTTCAAAAAACCGCTTGCGTAACTTTGATGGTACAGAATTAGGCCCATTAATATAGAATATAGGACAACAGCAGCTTTATCAAGATGTAGAAATAAGAACGGCATATTTACATTTTACAGACATAATGAATGTTTTCAATAATGAGCCCCATTTTTTTCTTACTGATTTTGGTAGATCATTTAATTGTCTAAATGGCATCGGAAAACAAGAAAAAAAAAGACGAAGAAGAAGTAAAAATTGATAATTTTAGGAAAAATAGCATTTGTCAATTGAATATCAAACTGCGTTTTGGGAAGAATTAATTGCCCTAAAAACGAATCTGGGCTCCGAAATTTTCTATAGCGCAAGATTTTCAAAACAAGTGGGGTGAGTGTGTCAAAACACGCTATTTTGGTAATTTTTACCAGCGGAACCATTGTTCTAGAAACCTCAAAATGGTCTCATCTCCTAGTAAACCTTAATCTTTGCACTTTTACCCGAAATCCCAAAAGTTTATTCCCAAAAGTGTTTGACTTGTGGATGGCTCCATTAAAGAATCAATCGAAAACGCCTATTCGCTTTCCATAAACAAACACAAGTTTCGATGACGTCATAAGTCGACAACAATTGAAGGTAAAAAAGTAAATTTGATGTAAATATGTATATTTTGATAATTAAAAATCGAAAAACAAAAAACCATGCAGACTATAAAAATTTACCGTTTCCCAGATATGACGTTCAGGAGATTAAAGTGCTTTATGATTGTTAGCCAAGTGCCATTTTTGACCTTGTAAGTGTATGAATTGAATGAACTTGCAAAAATATTGGCCAGCTAAAGAAAATGCTACTCGTGTAGGACCGTTTTTATGGCTTATCTTACTCTCAATAAATACTGAACAACAAGTGTAGGAATACAGGGCGTCTCAACAGTGCGATCTCAGAAGATTGTGCCTCTCTTAATGAAGATATTTTACAACTGATTTAACTCATATATACAGAACGTCGAGGCGCACATTTTAAAATTATTAGCGTGTATACAGGATGTATGTATACAACCTAAACTTATGTTTTTTTTCAATGGAACAACCTATATTTCGGCACAATTTTGAATTCCTCGCAAAATTTTATGACAATGAAAAGCATAACATTACCTATTCTAAACTTTATACATACCTTTAGATTTATTGGCATTTTTATGGAAAACAGCAGTCTAAGAAAAATTGTATATCTCATTACATGTTTTTAATTTTATTGCGCACGCTTAGATTATGATTAAGTAAGAAGCCTTCTATTAGCGTGATTACCTACCATATCCAAATTGTGTACAGGCTGGTCATAATCTGTAACAAAATATAGCAAAAATTTTTTTCCTAAGAAAGTTAATTTTTTGAAATGGAACACCATGTATTTGATTAATTTTTTGAATTCTACGCATCGTTCTGCACAAAAACGTACTGGCACACACCAGTGCTAAAATAAACAATTGCAGAGTTAACTAGTCTTCTACATAAAAAAAAATCGATTTTTCTATCAATAAGTGCTTCTACACACCTACATTAACCATTAAACCATCTAAGTATTTACCTAAATTACTGTTTTCTCGCATGATTTCATCTTTTTTTAATAAATAAAAACATTTGGTCATGTCTGCAATTTAATATTATAATATGAAATAAAATTTTACTTATACCCTGTAGGCTATGAAAAACTGTGATAAACAAGTTATTAAGGTATAAAGCTGATATAAAGCTGTTGTTAAAGAGCAGGTGTTGTTTTAGTTAACCTAAAATAAAAGCAATAAAATTCATAACGCATCTCAATATCAAGCACAGTACATTTATTTTTTCATACTTAATATTCTTTGGCAAAAAATAGAAATTTATAACGGTAATTTTATGTAAATTTTTACGAAGAAGACATTTCTGTAACAATTTATTTTAGCACTAGTGTGTGCTAGTACTTTTTCCTGCAGAACCCATTTTTGCTTCATTTGCCAAGAACCCACACCATGTCAATTAGTTCCTCCTGAGAAAAGTTTGCCATATTTCCAAAAATTATGGAAATCTAACCACCACTGACAGATACCCTAATAACTTGTTTAGCACAGTTTTTCATAGCCTACAGGGTATAAGTAAAACTTTATTTCAAATTATAATATTAAATTGCAGATATGATCAAATGTTTTGATTTATTAAACAAAAAAGATGAAGTCGAGCGAGAAATAGTAATTTAGGTAAATAGCTGGTTTAATGGTTAATGTAGTACGTGTAAGCACTTGTTGATAGAAAAATCATTTTTTGTATGAAGAAGGCTAGTTATCTCTGCAATTGTTTATTTTAGCACTGATGTGTGCTAGTACTTTTTTGTGCAGAATGATGCAAAGAATTCAAAAAATTTGGATAGAGTAGGTAATCACGCTAATAGAACGCTTCTTACTTAATCACAATAAGCGGGCGCAATAAAAATAAAAACCGGTATTGAGATATACAATTTTTCCAAAAAAATAACAATAAATCAAAAAGTTTAGGGTAGGTAATGTTATTTTTCATTGTTGTACAAATTTGCGAGGAATTCAAAATTGTGCCGAAATATAAGTTATTCCATTTAAAAAAAAAAACATAAGTTTGGGATGTTACTACCTTATGGAACAACCTGTATACACGCTAATAATTTAAAAATATCCGCTTGGGCGTTCTGTATATATGGTTGAAATCTGTTTTAAAATATCTTCATTGCACAATCTTCCGAAATCCCACTGTTGAGACACCCTGTATAATTCTATCAGTGACAAAAATTGGCCGCATTGTGTGGCAGCACCTTTCAAAGTCGCTTGTATTGTTGTATTTTATTAAATTAGGCTCTCTAGCATAGCAATATGATGCAAAACATAAACTAGGTATTTCATGAAATACCACATCTCGGAAACGGTAAACTTTTCTTTATTTTTCTTATTTATCATCTTTTAATAACGCACCATAAACAATGTTAAAATCAATGACAAATTTTCGATAGGTACATTGTGTTACATTCTAACAATATTAAACCATCTGTGCCCACTAAGAATTGTAGTATATTTCTCTTTTACAGTCTCATGGTGCGTCCGCTTCTCTGAAACGACGTGAGAAAACAATACTGTTGACAAATTTTATTACCCTATTTCAAATTTAAGTGAGTGTCTACGAACGCTATTGCACCATAAACGGAAACTATCAATTAAAACCATCTTCGATATCGCAACTGTTCGAACGTTAACGTTCCAACACATACACACACACACACAAACACAATTGCGAAACTCAAGCAAACAAGCCATTGGCAAGCACGGCGCGCCGTAACAACAATCAAAGCACACGTAAATTAACGCACAACAAGGCAAGACCATAGTTGCCTCTGTTTATTTTCCTAACGTTTATCTTTCCAGCTACTGGTCTTTCTAAAAAAACAGCACGCGTGATCTGTATCGTTAATATCACCCGTGAGAAACAAATAAACGGTCACGGTGGTCAGTTCTCTGAGAGAATTTCTTTTCCTGCAAGCTAGGACCAGATCTCGCCGGAGTTCACTACTCAGAATGCTTGTCGCGGTTTTTGTGACGAGAATCTGCTTTCAGGAGCCAAATATGGAGTAGACCAGGAGATACGATTGTCATTTTTTAGACGGCGCGCTGATTGAGCTAATTGCTATGTTTTTGTGGGGATACCTAAGCTAAGAAGACATGTAGAGCGTTGGTTGTTGCTTGCTGATTTTGTGCTTGAGGAATGCGCACAAAAAATTGATAAATTCATTGAAGAATATACTTAATTGCTAATTCATATGGTCATGCTGTGTTTCCGGTTGTCAATTAGAGTCATGCTTAGATCTACTTTTGGTAAAGTGGAGATATTTATCGACTTATCTTGATTTTATTAATATTTACCGCATTACAGAATTCAATATTAAATGAAGCAAACCAGAACAATACAGGCTGTCCCACGGAACTGTTCCTTAGAAGTTTCTATATGAAAACCTGGAATCAATTTTTGGGTGATTTCAGTGAGTACATATAGCTTATAATAAATAAAATAAAATTATTAAAATGCAGCTGATATAGAATTAAGGCCGTCTAGATATTTTACAGGCATTGTATATTATTATCTATGACATTTTAGACAATATTTTTGATAAATTGGAATTTCTAAATGTAGTAATTAAACAATAAGAAATACCTAAATAAGTATAATTTGAATTTATTCGTCATTCATGATTTTAGAGAAATATCTAAAGATACAGACAAAGCTATATCATGTAACACACTGTGTGAAATAATGAATAACTCTGGGAGCATCTATTTTGTGAATGAAAAGTGAAAAAGTTCTCTTGATAGATTGTTTTGTACTGCTTAAGAATTTGAACTAAGAAGTTCACCATCAAGGTCATCGAAAAAGTAAACTGATTAAAAAAATTGCATTTTTCAGAATTAATAGCAGCTGAACCTATGTCCTAGAAATTAGTGATGGACAAAATAATATATTATTCTATGAGCAAGTAATGTAAGCAATTTCGCACGAGAACGAACTTTGCAGCACGAGCCGTAGGCGAGTGCTGCAACACGTTCGAGTGAGAAATTCCATTATTTGCGAATGGAATACATACTATACTTTTTCTACGACCATGCAATGAAATTTTATAAATTAATTTATTGCATATATAGGGATGGCTGTATGTCACTATGACGGTTTACAGGATTTTGACAGAATAAAATTGTTTGGTGCGCTTGTCACTTAGCGACGTTGTTAATGGCTTGACAATGTCGCTAAGCAGTGTATCAAAACACGATGGAAATGAAAAATCCAGAGCTGTGATTGGTTCTAGAGCCGTGAGAAATGAAATATTTCTCACGACTCGCGAGGTATGAGGAGCCCAGGAATGATAGATATATTTGCTATGTGTGTGGGGAATGGTTAGTATTACTTACCATCAATTGCCATGATAATGAATGCATTCATCAATACGAGTAGAAAAAATCGTATTATTTAATGAACCGATTATCAGTATTCGAGTGATTCGCATAATCGTATGGTTTGGTCTCGAGTTAAAACTGATGTAAATATATGTAAAATCGACTATTAAAAATCGATTATTTAAACCGATTATTAAAAAGAGAGTATTAAAAATCAATTATTAAAAATCGATTATTAACATACGATTATTAAAAATCGATTATTAAAAATCCATTAAATTATTATCAAGAATCGATTATAATCGTTATGTAATTCGAAAGATTAAACTTTCTACTTTTAACTAAAATGCTGAAGATTTGTGGAAGGTGTCCCTGAAAAACTGTTAGCAATTCTGTGTACATGCTACCAAAACAAAAAAACACATTTTGCATTAAACTACAAAGTTTTTCTGGTACAAAAGTAACAATACGTTGAACAATACGTGTGTTGTTGACAGTGGCATACTACTCAATGTAAAGGTGCTCTTACACGACGCCACTTTTCGTATTGCGCAAGTTAAAAAATGGCGCAATTCTTGTATTGCAATGTGTGAACAACGCTGCAACTATAAATATTGCGACACTTTCAGTACAGGGCGCAATTTTTTAAAGTTGCGTACAGCTAAAATGTTGCTGCGTGTAAACAGGTACAAACACGGTACTAGCGCCACACAGAAATGGACCGACGTGTTGGTCCACTTCCACTTTAGTGGCGCAACATTTAGTAGATGTATATACGGTAGTGTTGGTTAAACATCGATAGTTGGCGTGTCCGATAGTTATCGTTAAAACTATTGATAACTATCGAACTTCAACAAAGTAAAAACTTATTAAATTGATATTTTGTAAATAAAGGATGCTAACCGATAAATACTAATTCTCTAAACAGAAAAGAACATAAATAAATTTTTATTATTTCAACATATAATGTTAACAACAGAAACAAGTTAAAATAAATCCTTCTTCTCTAAAAAGAATTTCGAATAAATATGTCATTCTAAAAAAAACAGATAGATAAATATTACAATAAATATTCCAACTAAAATCCTCGTAGATAAACAACTGATTTTATATTTTCCGCATAATGCTCATTTAGCAAAATTTTCTTTCTAGTTGTTAAAATAATTCCCAACCCAACCCAAGACGAGACTTTTTGTTCGAATAATTTTTTTACGATCGTAAAAAATGACATTGATGGTAATGTTACGTTAAACTTAAAATGAAATTTCTCTACATTTAGATCCTCCTATCATTCTTGGGGACTTTCTCCTGTAGGTTCGACAAAATATGCAATAATACGCGGCAAAGTTTAAATTTCAATAAGAGCGTTTACCTACAAAAGCGGCCTTGAATAGCTCATTAACATTAGCTCATAACACGCAGTTGCTCTAGTCCTCTCATCGGCATCAGAATCTGAATCCATTTTTTATGGAATAAACAACAACACAGTATCACTATCGCCGCTTAAAACTTAATGAGGCAGAATATGAACACAACCACTAGAAGTACGAGGGTGCGCAGTCGTTCCTTGACTAATTCTTGACATTCGACGTGCCACTTTTACAAGTTGCAGCAATGAAAAGTGGCGTGTACTGTGTGAATAGCATCGCAACTTTGAAATGTGTGGCTGCCACTTGGCGCTGGCGCTAGTCGAAAGTGGCGCAACTTTTGACTGATTTTATCTCACGTGTGAACACAACATGCCATTTCATAGTGTCGCAACAGAATCTCGCGCAACAAAAGTGGCTACGTGTAAGAGTACCTTAACCACACGACCACCACAAACAACATATAGGCTGTCGCAATTTGTTCCGCATTTTGTTTTAGACAGCTGATATCATTCAGAGTAAAAAGTTTCATACGGACTTTTTTATTTTCCCAACTCCATAATAAGCGCTGTTTGCTTTAATCATTAGTTTACGCAGTGCTTAACAGGAGATTTCTTTTTTATGTTCATTTGTTTTGTTATTATTTCGGCTGTAACGTTTGATGAATTGAATAAAAACAAATAAGTCTGTAAGTATGAAAGTTTTTAGTCAGAATGATTTTTCTTCCTAAAAAGATGTGGATCAATTTTCAGGATTTTAGATACATACAAATTTTAAGGGTTATTTTGAGGGTATTTCGAAGTTTCTATATAGGACATTTGGTTCAGCCGCTATTACAAAATCTCAAAATCTCCGAGTCCGGATTCATATTCAACGCAAGAAATGTGTTGACAATCCTCATACTTTCCATGCACAAAGTCCATGCTCCCCAGAGTGATCCATATTATTCTAATTTTCAAATGCCTTTTTCTCGAAAATTGTCTTATGTATGACCATAAAATTTATAAGACAACACAAGGGCATTTTAAAACAAGAAAAATAAGGGATTGCTATTTAAGAAAGAAGTCTATGACGTAACAATAATAAAAATAACTAAAAACTATCGATTGTCGTAAATTGAATCATACTATAAACACACAAATAAGGCACACCATTTTGATACAGAAATTTTTGTTTTTGTTGCATAGTGTAACAACTCTGTGATTTGTTTAAACTTTTGAGAAGGTAAACTGTAAAGTTGCAAGTTGAGTTTTAAGTTGACAATCCATAAACTACATAGAATATTATATTGAAAATTTTCATTTCAGGCAATTTTATAAAATGACTAGATACTTATCCTCCAGTGATTTTTTTTCTTAACTCATATATAAATAACAAAACGACGGAAACCCATTCATACAAATAGAAGACCAATGCCAACCAAGCTGGGTTTTAATAAGTTTTATAAACCGCCAAATTTATTTTCTCTTTTACAGCGTTAGCTGGTGCTGATTAAATTTTAAATCGCCGTGCAAAATATCCTCGCAATTTTGGCTATGAGCTTCGCTCAACAACTGAGGCAGACGGTAATTAAAATATCGTAGTATACAACTCAAGCAACAACGACGATTTATTGACTCGAATATCCGCATTCCGGAAGTTCCATTCCGTAAAAATGGAAGAACCAGATTCCAGCTGGGTGGAAATTAAATCCTCTGGAGGGCAGGTCGTGTTCGAAATAACTCCCAGAAGGTGGGAAACTGTCGACATCAACGCCGCCTGTACCAATTTCATCAAACTTTGTCCCGAAGCATGTACGTCACAAGTTCTCAAACTAATAACCTTGGGGTTGCAACAGAATAAAATTAGTTGTGGTGTCCCCAAATTTGTAGAAGCAATGATTGCATTTTGCTAGACAACGCATACTGTGTACAGTGTACACTGTACACTGTACAGTGGTGGTCTTAATAATGCTGAAAATATGTTCCTTGCTTGTTTCTAATAAACAGATTACTTACTTATAGAAAATAATAGCACTTTTAAAAGTACCTACCTACATTTTAATGTACTTAAGTTATAATAAATATACGTACTTAGAATTAGAATTTAATACGTACATAGAATAGTGCATCACCTGTCTTTATAACAATAAACAAATGCACGTGCGGGTTTATGGAAGTGTCTAAACTGTGAGAGATCAAATATAACTAAACATACACATAACTAAATATAAGTTCGGCAGGTGTATATCTAATGTAGGTATGGTGCTTAAATTAGTATGCTCGTAAACACGTACTGCCGCTCAGTAGTTATGGCAAAGAAATGTTGAAAGTCATTACAACAGCTATTAGCAAAATTCCATGTTACTTTTTCTAATATTGAAGACGATAACAATCTCATTCTTGCAGTCATAATAAATTTTCATTCCTCCCTACACTGTTGTGTATCACGGAAATGTACATCAGTGTTATTCAAATCTTAAATGATTTTTTTTAGTTTATTTATGACCGATTATTATATTTATGAACGCTTTTTAATCGCAAAAATTAAATAATTTACAAATACAAAGTAGTAAGAAATAAATGTAAGCTGGCTTACAAATAAAAGAGATCAAAAGATCAAAATCTTAATTTGCCAGTAAATGAACCGAATATAGGTAGGTACAGTCCGTTTTTAAAGTAAATGTCTTGAGGTCTTAAGAATGTTTGCTTTACAAATGTCTAATTCCATAACGTATTGAGTTAAGAACTAGAAACGATTACTTGTAAGTGTGATAAGTTCAATTTCCATTTTTTGTTGTATGTAATTTGTGTATACATGGGGTAATAAATTCATTATATCATTCAAAACTGCGGTTTTTCATTTCCTCAAAACTTTTCTATTTTAGAATAACTATATTAGTAATTTGATGATCATGAACATGCACAGCATTCATTTGTTTCATATATTTTCAAATAAACAAAATCACCAATTATTTTCGCAAAAAAAAACGGACACACTTTTGCATTTAAAATCAATAAATGAAAAAACTATTTTTTTGTTGTTGTGGCCAAAACATGCAAAAAAGCTTTCCAAACTTGAGTTTTCAATGCCAGTTTTAACCCCGTACCATGCTCAGGTGACGAGGATTTTGTATATCTGAGCTCTGCTCATGGTTTAACTGGCATTGAAAATACTCAGCCTAGAGGATGATTTAGGACCCATTTAAAAGTAACAAGGGGTTTGTGAACACTGTGAGCTATAAACTTGCAAAAATAAATCATTTAAAAACCATGAAAAGGTACAAATACGAATCTGAGACCATTTTATTTACTGAAACGAAAAAATTGCCAAAATAAATCTTTGGCCAAAAACCAATTAAATCACGCTAGAGGACGCCAGTAATGCAATGTTGGCCAAAATCGATTTAGAAAAAAATCGACTATTTTCACCAATCCATAGCCACCTAGATTAATACACCAAAAAGTTATTTTTGCGTTGCCTTGGAGAGAAATTGACAATCGATATGTTTTTGTGTCCAGAATGTCGCCCTGATTGAAAATATCATACAAAGAATATAGGGTGCCATTTAAAATTTTAATGATGACGTCATATCCGGAAAAACCGGACGTCATATTAACCTCAAGAGTATCCCAAACAATGTCATTTTTTTGTCTATTAACACTTTCCCAAATTTCATTCGTCCAGCTTTATAAACAAAAATCTGATGTGGCCAGGCACATGACTTTATCATCCTATATATAAAATTATAAAATTAATAGTTTAGCTGCATGATATTCTATTTGATCGAGATCGGCTATGTCTGCATTAAAACTAAACTAGTAGAACTAGACAGATATGTCGAATAAAGCTGCGGTCGGATATTGTACTCCGCTGACACAGGGTACACTGTCCAAATGACACTTACGTGTTATTGGGTGTAAAAAGTGTACGGTATACTATATCCGAACGCAGCTTATATTGACAGTAGGTTGTCAAAACATTTGCGTTTGACACTACGTACTGTCATTAGAATCATATCTGACATATAATCTGACATATCCTCGCCACAAAAAACGGGTACACACACACATACACACACACATACACACAGACATTTTTTGTACCTTGGTCAAAAATGTTCAGGGGACCCAAAAAGACTTATTTCCGCTAAAATCTCAAAAAAATTTTTTGGCATGATTACAATACTTTACATACTGCGTATGATAAAGTAATAAACGGGAGTACCTATGCCGTGTGTCACCCGGTATACTAATACAAGCGCGCTGCTGTAATAGCTTTGAGAATGGCGGAGTTATGATTTTTTGAAAAAACGCAGATTTGTCCGGTTTTTCCGAATTTTTTCCGTTAATATTAAAACGATCGAGTCCGTGTAGGGCTTATTCTCTTCGTCTTTTTGTCAGTTGAAAGCATCAACATTGCTCCAACGGTTCAGCTTTTACAAACGAAAAACACGATCTTTTGATGTTTCTTGTTTATAACATATTAAGTAATGATATTTGCCAGTCGAAAACACATCACAATACATCTACGGACTGTTCCACGTGACCTGGGACCGTCGGCTTCCTGATACTATTTTTGTCACGAACTCAGTCATTTTCTGCTCTATTGCCTGGTCTATGCAGTCGAATTTGAATTATTGCCTTCTGAAATGCATTCAACTATGGAATTTTTATTTTTACGTCAAAATTCAAGATGACATCGTGTGACATGATAAACCTTCTAACATTACGAAGCCCAGTTTAATTAGTGCAAATTTGAGTATCCCAGTTTGTTATGCTCACAATTATAGTAACATCATGTTACATAGAGACAACCAGTATAGTTTAAAACGTGACCAAAGCTTTATACAAACATATGCTGATAAAATCTAAAAATTGATAACTCTGATTTGATATATGTTCTCTTTTCCCAGATGGCATCACAAATTAACAATTTGACATTAAGACAATCGGATTACACATAAAAAAAAGTCCGTTATCCTCATAAGATAGAGTATGTAATTTATGACAACTGCTCGAAGTTACCACAACTGATTGATGATTCTTTAGATTCCTAAATGCCATTTTGAGCAACGGATACAGCATAACAAAATCGTGTGGAGCGCTTGGACTCAAGCCAAACCAAACCCCAACCATGGATATAAACAGCCTGTATATTTTATGGGCCTATATGTTGTCAGATTTTTCTAATTATTTACCGAGGGTGTCACATTAAGCGCAAGAAAAAGCTTGTTAACTTGACACGTAAGCAGCCGCTCAACTCAACCACACTCCATCAGCGTAAATCAAATCAACCAACCGAGAAAAAAACATAAAAACGACACCTACAAAATATAGATGCATAAATTAAGCCTTTTGAGTCTCAATTCGTATATGTATGCAAGTTCGAATTGTATACAGGGTGTTAAAGCAATGTGGTCGTATATTCAAGCGACTAAAGATATCTTCAAAACTTAATTGTATTGGAGATAAAGTCTAATTTATTATGAATTAAAAAGGAATAAAAATAGGAATTATTTATCATAAAAAAATAGAAGGTATATGAGCGACTAAAATATCCAAACATATTTCGACATCCTGTATAGTTTGGTGTCTATTTAATGCAATGTACTTAATGGCGTTACTCTTGAGTGCATCTATAGGTTCGTATAAGTAGAATATATTCATGAGAGATCATGACTGCTAATGACTGCGTAAAGATGTCAGATTAAATACGCGTGGTTGAACCGTGGAGGTGATAAGAAAAGACACCTCAAAAAACGATTTACATAAATCAGAATGCACGAAGACTTTGGCGTCAAAACTTGTTTATTTAATCTTGATGTGTGTTATGTTAACATTGCTATCTATACGTATGCATAAACACGGTACGTATGAGTACAATTATTTTAATTTAATTTGGATTAAGTTAATAATACTTAGAATATTCTAGAACACAATCTAGCGTTAAGTTGAACTGTTATTTATGCTGTTATAGTAATTTGTTCGACAAGAATTATTGCATGCTAATCTTAGAAGAGACCATCAATCAACAAGTGGACACTTCATTTCCGGGTCGTTGGATGTAAGAAAAATCATATTTCACCGGCGTAATAAGCGTAAAACGTAGTACAGCGAATAATTTGGGGCATCGTGCGAAAAATATCAGTCGACAAAGTTTCCTTAGAAATCGCATTGATTATTATTAGTGTTTCTTTTTTCTGGAGATAATCTGAAAAGCTTGATTTGCTAATATTGCTATACAACGATCTTAAACTGATTTTTTTAAGTCCACGCGGCGTACTCCAGGAAAAGTGTGTAAGGAACAAGAATAAGGAAAAGGTTTGAATGAGTATTTGGGACAATGAAGGAAAAAGTGGAGCTAAAATAACCGAGGGCAAAAGTACATGGTCGTAGTTATATATAAAAGTGCCAAATTAATAACCAAAAAGGTTGGCAAACACAAATTTGCACGGGATCATACATTTGGAGGAGAAATGAAACAGAGAGCACATGAAGAAAATAATGCGTATTCTAGAAACAAGAAAATTTTCTAAAGAGTTGAGAAAAAATTAAAACCGAATTAGTCTTAACTGGTTTAACTTGACTTGGTAAAGACCAGAATAAGTCAATGTGGAAACGTCAAACTGTAAATTATAATTATTGATTAATCACTATCTGGAAATTATACACACAACAAAAAGGTGCCGTTCAGTAGTTTGCTGGAAGTCGGTTCCATATTTTTTAAAGATCTTTTTATAACACAAATGAGTAACAGTCAGTGGCGTGCGGTGCATTTGTTCATAAGGTGTGCAGTGGAGAATAAATATTTGTAAATATTTAGTAAAAGATAAGAGTTGCCTTAAAAATGTATAAAAATGGTAAGCTTACAGTCAAAATCAAGTGCAAGAGGCACAACGCATCAGACATCAGGCAACAGAATGATGCGTCAGTGATTTTTTATGTTACAATTTTGTGTTGTTTTTTATGATTGATTTGTGTTTTTCTAGCTTTTGGCTAACGATGATTTTTTGATCGAAACTTGTATCTAAGTAAACATTCTTGCAAAAGTGGGTTTTAAGACTGTTTTAATTAACTCCTATCCTTTATTAAAGATATTTACTTATATGATAACTCAATACTCCTTTCCGCATTTTAAAAACATTTATGATATTTTCATCAATATCCGGCTTAGATTATTCGTAACTTTGATTTAAAACCAGAAATAAAACTGACTGACTGGCAGAATGAAATATAAGTAAATCTGAAATAAACTTATTTTAATACGAATAAACTTTCATACAAACAGGCAACACATGCATCATGTTATCAAAATTATTGCGTTATTAAAAAAGATAATAAAAACATGTACACAAATAATTCATACTTCAAAATCAGCAAACACTTCCAAAACAAATTTAAAACAAGCGCCAAAGGCCAACAATGCATCGGAGCTGCTGCTGGAAATACGTTGCCCAAAGGCGAATTTCAAATAACGAATAAATAAATCTAAGCGAAATACATAAAAAAAATCTGATCAGGCTTTCTCTGTATTATTTATTGGAGTTTAAAGAATGCATAGGTAAAATCCCGATCAAAATTCATTGGTAGTTTTTGAATTACACCATTAGCAATTGTTTGACGTTTGTCCGTGCGCCCCTAGCCGCTGCACGCTTGAGCGATATGGTTGCGTGTACCTCCTATACTGTCTGCGTATTAGTTTGTTGTAAAGATCGGACAGCGGACAAATACATTAGTGTGTTCTGTATTCATTCTCTAGAATATTGTTTTATTTAATCAGTGGTAGAGAGGTGCGATAGTTCATACATTATTTACATACGTAGAAAGGAGCTATGATTCTTTAATTCGCCGATTTTAACCCAAATAGCACCTCTCCTACACCGTTTGAGCACGTCTCGTGCACCGTTTGTGGCTGCCACTGGTAACAGTCAGATTAAAATGGCATGCCTGAGACATTGAGTTGATCAAAGATCGAATGATGAAGGACACAGGAACCAGTCAATTGTGGTGATCAGTTTAGAGTGCAATCGATTTATAGGGCGTGAAACTCTAACAGCAAGATCAGACGTGGATGACAAAGGGATGAAAGTGAGAGAAAAAAATAGATAACATTATCCAAAACAGAATTGTCGCAGGAAAACGGTGCTTTCAAATTTGTAAAAACTCCTGTTTTTAAATCGAACTTCATTTGTTTATACTTTTAAATTATTTACTAAATTAATACAGTTTACCTAAACCAGCAGTTTAGGAAAAGCTACTACATACTGTTAGTTCAGAAACTGAGCCCAACATATGAAACAAATTTGTAAGCACCCTTAAATACAGCGTGATCGACTTGTCTAAGTATGCTGAAACGAAAACTTAAACCTCGAACATTCATACTACACAGATAGAGAAACATTCTTCTTTCTAGTAAACATATTCTTTTGGAACAAAACATTTAGCCCTTACTTTTATTTTGCCAAAGAAATTCAATTTTGATTCAAATAAATATATTTGCATACAAAAACTTTCTTCCTTTCCTTTAAATTAATATTTTTGCCTTGGTTTTCTTTTGTCAAGGAAATCATATTTTGATTGAATAAAAAGTATTGTTAGTATGAATATCACATCCAACTTATCGTTAGATGGCTCTGAAATCTCCATACTCACATAACTGTCTGCTCCTCAGTATATAATATAAACCTTTGAAAATCTACCGGTCAGTTGACGTCGTGCGATTTGCATCTATTGAAACAACAGATTTCTGTGAGTGAATGCATTTTTATTAGAATGAAACAAAATTTTCTGTCTGTGAATGTATAGAAAACCCATGAGTAGAAAACTCATACCCACAATTTCACGGAGTTGATTCAAGCCTTTTCAAATGTCAAGCTTTCATTTCAGTCTACCTACAGAACTCAAAATATAAAAAGTCACGTCACTCTTGGATACCCTCAAAAATACTGCCATGTGATAGAATTGTTTAAGTAAACTGAAATTAAAGCACAAACCTTGAATATTTAAGCTATAAATAGAAACAAAACATCAGTTTTTGTTGTTACAATCTTATGGAAACGTTGCTGAAAGCAAGGTAATCTAAAATATCTTCATCAGCCTGTATAAATCTTTTTATCAATCCTTTTTTTGTCAACACTAAAAATGAATAAACCATTTTTGTTTGTTTGTAGAGTATTTGTATGGGACGTAATTTTACTCTGACCATGACAGTTTCAACACCTTCCACTCAACACAAAAACTCATTTCCGTGGCAGCAGAGTGCAAGCAGAACTGACATGATTAAAATAACCCGCAAACTGTTCGCCGTGAGCGAGTGTTGTTAAATTTGCATTTCTGTCAGTGAGTTGAAGCGACGTATTGGACCGGGTGCTGTCAACGCGTTCCGTACTGTTAAATTTTGTATTCTCGTACGTCGGGCGTCGGCGTCGGCGTCACCGGCTGTTGCCCTGAAACGGAGTAGCGCAACTGTCGTGTCGACGGCTTCGGCGATACTCTCGGGATTTGCGGCCAGACTGTGCCTGGTTTAAAGATTTACCGGCGCAAAAACCTTGACAGTGAACGATCGTACCGTCTCGTCTGGGGGCACCTCACCGACGAAATTCCCTCGACGTCGTTTATAAATTAATGCCTGAAACTCGGCAGGTGACACCGGAAAACAATAAACTCCGGTACATCTTATTCTACTTGCGCTGGATGTGTTATTATATTTTTTGTGTTTTCTTTTCTGGAATTACATCTTAATTCGATGTCTATGAATAAAATGTTAAGGATTTCAAAATGTAGCTTGAAATATAGCTCTACTTGTCGTCATCTATCCATTGAGTCTTATACAGGGTGATTAGAAGTCCAGGAACCAAGTTAAACTTTCAAATTACAAACCACTGAAAATTAGATATTACAAAAGCAACCATTATGATGACTCTTCTTTTACGATTACGAAGTGCGTATGGATTTAGGGTCGGTATTGTCAAACCGTCACTTTTGTTGCTTTTGTATGCATGCACCATCTGATGATTCCATCGCATCGAGATAGTATAAAAGAGGAGGAGTCATATGACCTTAAAATTGGAATCACTTTATGTCAAATCATACCGCCCGTTAGTCCCATAACGTCAAGTTGACAAGCCGATACATTATTATAGGTTTAAGTGGTTTCTAGTGCGCTATAAGTATTTTTTATAACTAATTAGAATTACACTATGTGACGTAAGAAGCTGTCGCAGCAGAAAAGGTCCTGGCTGCAATAAATCAGCGGGAATTACGTTTCATCGGTAAGTGACGGTAGATGTCACTCAAATGAGAATGAACAGGTCCGTATTCAATAAAATTTGACTTATATTTTGGTTTATTTAACAGGTTTCCAAAGATTCCTGCCCAGCAGGAATTATGGATACAGTTTGTAGACCGATGTAACTGGACGTCGACAAAGCCCAGTGTTGTTTGTTCTAAGCATTTTACGGATATATAGACAGAGCATAACAAATATATTTTGTAGATTAGTAAAACATAGTTTCGACCAAACTGTGTTGAATAGTCTCAGAATATTATTAATTAAACGTATTACAAATAGGTACACACATATTCGAATGTGTTACATCAGAAAAACAAAAATAAATAAATCCGCCAGCATTCGACATCAACATAATAAAATGGTTTTGTTTAATGGCCAGTAGGTTACAAAATGTATAATACTTGTTTTGTTCATAATTATATTCATATTTATGTTACACTTATAAGATTTATTTTACAACAAGTTAAACAAATATAAGATTTATTTTACACTATTTGTTTTAACCTTAATACAGAGTATTTTTGTGTTTATTATATATGTTTCTTTCTCATTTTCTCCTTCTTTAGTTAAACAAATATGGTTAATATGTGAGTAGAGGTAGCAAGCCGATTCGGGAACCTCCTCCATGACCTTGACCTTGTACCCAAGGTACTCAAGGTCAAGGTCGTGGAGGAGGTTCCCGAATCGGCTTGCTGTTGAAAATGAGTAGTCCTCAAATCAAGGTCAACATGAAAAATGAGGATGTTCCCAAACCGGCTCCTCCTCAATCTTAGCCTGGAGGTCAAAGTATTCAAGGTCATAGAGGAGGCTTCCGAATCAGTTTAACGTTAAAAATGAGTAGTCCTCAAATCAAGGTCAATATTAAAAATGAGGATGTTCCCAAATCGGCTCCTCCTCAATCTGAGCCTTGATCTCAAAATACTCAAGGTCAGAGGAGGCTGCCGAATCGGCTTGATGTTAATAGGAGATCAGCGACTGGTCAAGGTTTATGGTTTGTGGTTTGGAACCCCTTCCATCACAAAGCACTATATATAACGGCTGGATTACTATTAAACGTTGTGCAAATTTGAAGTCCTCACAAGTGAATCAGTGAAGTTAACGTACGTCAACCAGTCAAATTACGAAAATATTAAGTATGTTTCTTCTTTTCAATAATCTAATATGAAGTTATTAATTGTTTAAATATCGTTAGAAATGCTGTCAACGGTTCCAGACCTGAAACGGGTGATTCAGTTGCAACGACAACAATACGATCTTCGTCGTCAGGATCTAGAAGATAAAATTAAAAATACTGTTCTTCCGAATATATACGTTTATCGGTGGGAGGCTACCTTGGATCTTCAATGGCAACTTCAACCAATTTATTTGGGTATTAAGTTTTGTGAGGAATATCTGAATGATAAAATATCTATTGACATGTTCATAGAAAAAATGCAGAAGCATGATTTATTATCCAGCATATGTAAAGAGTTAGATGACCTGCTCAACAAAACATTACTCCTTCGCTTAATCGCTTAGACGTACTTGTGATATAGAGTAAAATAAAGTCATACATTGTATAAACGTTTATTATTTTTTGTATTACCAACTATCTTGTCCACTTCTTACCATCGAAGCCGAGACATTCATTGAAGATCGTCAGTTTATATAGCCAAATAAATATTTTCAATTGTTTTATAGAATTTTTTTTATATAAGGTTATCGTCATTCCCGAGATTGTCATTCCACTTTCATCCTAAGAACGAAACCTTACCTTCCCACTACTACTAGTCGTCATGGGTGTTTCTTATTATATACGGTACGTTTTCTTCGATGATAACGGTAAAAGATTGAAGCTGGATACTCTGGAGTCCTACAAATTCCAAAAGGTTGGGCAGAATGTAATGTACCTCCTGGTGCAACGATAATTAGAATAGTTGGTTTCCATGAAGAAGAAGAAGATGATATAACTGATTAATCTGATTCCGAGTCTGAACTGGACGAAGGTGAAGTAGATGATGAGGAGGAACGTAGCGATGAAACTATTATATAGTATTTTTTTTTGATAAAAGATTATCGTTACCCCGAGATTGTCATTCCACTTTCATCCTAAGAAGGAAACCTTACAAATTTAGTGAAATGAAGTTTGTTACACATAAACTCACATTGCCAGTGCAAAATTTTGATGTAAAATGTGATTTGAGAACATTTCAACGGCATAGTGACCTCTTTGGAGGTTTTTGTAAGCGAGCAATTATCGTTGGTGGTTCGGGAACCGGAAAAACAAACATCTTGCTGACACTACTAACGCATCCAAATGGATTACGTTTTCAAAACGTTTACCTCTGCTCCAAATCGTTAAATCAACCTAAGTATGAATATTTACGTTGTTTGATGAAACCAATGCATGAATTCTTTTATTGTGAGTGCTCCGATGTAGATGATATGGTTACACCCTGCACAGTAAAAGAGTATTCTGTTGTCATTTTTGATGATGTTCAATGTACACCGCAAAATGTTATAAAGGAATATTTTTCCTTCGGACGACATAAGAACGTTGATTGTTTTTATTTATGTCAATCTTACGGCGCAATACCAAAGCATTTGTTGAGGGACAATTGCAACCTCATTGTAGCTTTCCGTCAAGATGTTACGAATTTGAAACACATTTTCGACGATCATGTTAGTGCAGATATGACTTTTGATAAATTTCAGGATATTTGTCGTCAATGTTGGACTGATACATATGGTTTCCTAGTAGTTGACCTGGACTGTGCAAAAAACAGTGGTCGGTATCGCAAAGGATTTGACACATATATACAGCTCTAATACAGAAAACGGACAGTTGAAATTAACTTGTAATTCATTCAACATGGATAAGGAACTTGCTAAAAAGTTATTACACGTCCGTGAAGAATTGCGTAATAAGCTTAAATTGTTAAAAGCTGAAATTGCAGCATCCCGGCAAAGTGCCGAGACAGCTTATACACCAATAACTGAACCTTTGAAAGCTATTGCAGATCGGTTACAAACGGTTCAAATCATGCCAAAACTGGAGCAATCATACGGAGAAGATGAGTCATTTACGAATTCTAAAAAAAAAAGGAAAACGTCTAAATATGAATCATATGAAGCAGATGAGACATCCATACCGCATGATAAACCAAAGCAAAAGTTCTCCAAATTTCAATCACTAACTGATACTTCAACCCCAATACAATCGCGACGAAAGAAGACACCTAAATTTCTGAAACTTGAAGAAATTGGATCTCTGTCAACTGCAACTGAAACGGAGGCGCAGCAAACGGATGTGCCCTCTGATAATGACATAGAAGAAGTTGAAGATGATGACAGCTTCGATTTAGGTGAATTGAGTCGTGATGTTTCAGAACGTCTTCAAGAAACCAAGAAAAGGTTATCCGAAAATATGCAACAACCACAGGTACAAGCAGTCTTAGCACAATTTCATCCATTACCTCGCGCTTACATTGAAGAGTATAATACGGATGTTGAGGATATATTCGACAAAAAGTACGGAGTACGAGAAGATAAAGGTGATCTTTACATAGGAAGTAGCAAAGTTGAGTTTGTTGGTCCTAACCTAAGCGTTGCCGGTTTTGAATACAAAGGAACTCCAGGATTATATGAATTAGTATTTAAGAAGAAGCCAGGAAAGTTTACACCTCAAGATCTTCGTGAGTACAGAGATCTATTGAGACGAACAAATGCTGCTAGACTGCAATATAATCCGGAATTACGAATATCTGCCAACAAAGGGTACAAGTACATGAATATTATCAAACCTGCATTAGCAGGTAAAGTGCCGAATGTATGGTGGACCAAATCATGGAAAACTGGTTCGGGATATATTCAGAAACAGTTCAAACCAAATACAAAGGTGCAATTGCAATATTGGGACAATCCGAACGAACTTGTCAATCGGTTGCGTCTTCTACTAGCTTCCGAATCAGCTGGTCACAACGGGCATAATAATGAAATTATTTCAATTATTGAAGAATTAAAAGAAGCGAACATCATGTATTGAGCACACAACATTCATTTATAAAGCTACACACAATCCAGATAGATTCATTCATTCCATTTTTGTTCTATCACATCAATTAACATGACCATTGATCGTTTGGGAAGACACTTGATTCATAAGAAATACATTGCAAAACACAGAGCTTTACGTGTTGAACAAAAAAGTGATTACGTTATTACATTTGTTGGAGATGGCACGCTTTCATCCACAAACAATTTAATAATTAACAACAAGGGTTCCAAGGATCTCTATCGAAATCGTGTTTACCAAGGAACTATAAAACTTGTGAACGTTCCTCCAAGCATGACACTTATCATCAACGGTGCTGTCGTTATAGATCCTATTGGATATAAAATTAATCCTGGTGACTCGTTTTCCCTGAGCTATATTTCAAAACGTACAAGACCTAAAGAATCCTACTTTGTTGAAATATTACTATCCAACGATGAGTTCAGTTAAAAGGGATTTGATCAATGAAATTCACGCTCCTGTACGAAGAAATTTTCCAAGACGAAAAGTTATTATTAAAGGACTAAAGGATCTTTTTCAAGCGGACTTGGTCGAAATGATTCCATATTCAACAGAAAACAAAGGATATAAGTATATATTAGTGGTTATTAATACATTTTCAAAATATGCGTGGGCTAAACCGTTAAAGACCAAAACTGGTTACGAAGTTTCAGAACAGATGAACAACATATTTCTCGAAAAGAGACAGAATATACCGAAGAATCTTCAAACCGATATGGGGAAAGAATTCTACAATGCATCATTCCAAAACTTAATGAAACGTTACGGAATAAACCATTACAGCACATACTCCAGTCTGAAAAGTTCAATCGTTGAAAGGTTGAATCGAACGTTGAAGGAAAAAATGTGGAAAGAGTTTTCCATGCAGGGGAATTATCGCTGGTTGAATTTACTATCGGAAATAGTGAAAACCTATAACAATACTGTTCACAGTACAACTGGATTTAAACCAGTTAAAGTGAATCAGAAAAATGCTAAAACCATTCTTAAAAGCACATATAATTCCTTAAAAGTTATGGATCCTAAACATGCAAAGTTCAAGATTGGCGACTACGTTCGCATCAGTAAACATCGACAGGCCTTCACCAAAAACTATACACCAAACTGGTCTAATGAAATTTTCACCATCTCTAGAATTCAAAATACATTACCGAGAACTTACCTATTAAAAGATTCACTAGGAGAAGATATATTAGGAGGTTTTTATGAATACGAATTGCAGAAGGTTCAACATCCGAACGTCTTTTTGGTTGAAAAGATTATTAAACGAAAAGGAAACAAAGTCCTCGTCAAATGGATGGGTCTCAGCGATGCACATAATTCCTGGATAGCGAAAAGCAATGTATTATAAACGTTGATTGTTTTTTTTTTTTGGTAAAATTAATAAAACACTTTTTTCATTCAGAACGTTTTTTATTTGCCAGTTATTTATACAGCTGTATAAGAGATTAGTTATTTTCATAGAACATAGTTACTAATTCATCTAACACTAAATTGGCCTCAGGGTTTAGAATTTTATAGTGTCCCCATGCCAATGTATTGCAATTGTTATTTAGAAGGTATCGTTTATCATCTTTCGCTGATAAAGCAATTTTGTTCTTCAATTCAGTATACATTGTATGCAAGTATGATCGGAATACATACATTTTCTTAAGTATCTGCCCCCCCTCATTCACAATCCGCTTATAGTCATCTACAGTTAAGTGTTTGTCGATAACATACTTTTTCACTCCTTTAGCTTTTTTAACATCCTCTGCAACATTCACATCACTTCCTGCAACTTGTATGCAATAAGCTTTGGCACCTGTACCGTAAAATGACTCAATTATTCGTCCACCATACTCATCTTTCATTTTACCTATAATAGACTTGTTTCGTGGAATCTGATGGATATTAGACATAGGATAATTAGAGGTATCAAATTTATCAATATTCTCTTTAATATCATTATAAACATTATCAGCTTTAATAGATACAATTAAAGAATCTGTATCCGTATATAAGAGACATACGCGATCTCCATACTTCGTTTTAAGGAAATCATAATAAAAATCATACATGATACTTTTGGAAATTTCCAATACACTGAAACCTACATATAATGGTTTCTTGTAATGAACTTCTACAATTTTCATTTCAACCGCAACCAAACTTTCACTAAAAATTTTTGCCGACTTAAAATTCGGTTTCGCAATAAAAACCTCTGCTCCAATTTTTCTATGTCGTGACTCGAAATGCGTTAATAACTTTATGTCTACCCGATTCTCCACATTCTCCATAGTCTTGCCGAAAATGCTGTTGTTCATTAATTTGTAAAAATTTTTGATAAACTCATTGACACCCTCATTTCTTTTACTCGTGTTAAAATCTATGTAAGGTTTTAACCAATTATTTTGTTTGAATTCAAGAATTCGATAAATTTTCCCAAGTTCAAGCCCATGCTCTATACATTGAGTTAAATTTGAATAATGAATTATATACTTTGTTTTTGAAGACAAAGTGTTTAATAGTTTACGATTTTTGGATCCTAAAGGTGTTGTGCTTTCCGCACAGAATGGGAAATCATTATGATCGTCATGTAAATTAGCGGGATAATCCAAGTCTACTTCCAACACATAACCAACATTAGGATCACCATGCAGGTTTGCAACGTTTACAGTATCGATTTCTTCTTTCGTGAACCATCGAAATGATCCTAAAGGAAGATTTTGACACATTGCATGCCCATATAAATTTGTAGCATCTAAATAGAGAATGTATGATGTTTCCTTTGCGTTATCATAATTGGTAAGAAATGGATTATTTGCTATTTCTTTTCGTTTTGTACACATACTAACACCTCCTCGAATACCATTTTGAAAAAATAATAACATGTCAATATCTGTTAATAGATCCAATTTAACACCGGTCATACGCAACATTGCATCCCAACTCAAACCTGGGGCGGTAAAATACTGTGCCGGATCAAGTTTATAATCTTGAATACATATATCTCGGAAATTTTCAAAAACATCAGCTAAAAGCAGCACATCCGATGTTAAATATATATCTGCGTAATCACCAAGTGTCTTACATTCAAATATGCGCCAGACACGGTGGGCACGTTCATAATTTTTCACATCTACGCTTTTATCCGACAATATATCAAAAAATTCATCAGGAGTAGGCAGTTGCGGATAATCTAATTTTTGAAATGAATCTACAAAAGAATATGGAAAAATTCCTTTCTGCCGAAGTAACATGAATTTGGTATCATCTTTTATATGTCTTCTTAATTCTCTACAGCTGTCATTTACTAAGTACGATGCTAATTTCTCTAACGATGACGCCATAAACTTAAAGGTGTCTAAAAATCTAAGTTTTACAAATAATTTTTTAAATTTCCCTCTAGCGTCAATCATATGTCCAACACCTATTCGTTTTGTAAATGAAATATATTTTTCTTTATTTTGAGCAATAACATCTATTCGTTCTTGTTTTAACGCCATTGTTTTTACAAACAGATGGCTGTCATAATTACTTAGATTATGAAAGAAAACTGGTACAAATTTTGGAATTTTGTAATGAATGTTGCAGAGGGAATGAGCAACACCTCTGAAAGCTCCTGTTAGGTGATCATGGTCGCATACTTTATCATTAACATCCACAAATTTATCACAAATATGACATGTGGTTGTCTCACCGAATAAACGATTTTCCTCATCAGTTAATTTGTTCATTGGTTTTACTATACCCAAATGTTCTTTATAGATTCTCTGCACATCGTTTTCTAATTGATTCATAAATTCTGTAGCGGCATGCTCCCCTCTATATTTTACAAATTTGGATAAAGAATCATCATACGAACATTTAATATAATATGCAAAAGCGTAAGGTTCGTGCTCATAACATTTGGTTGTAAATGAAACTGACTCATCTAATTCTCTATCATCATTATGGGTAGGTTTCAACAATGCTTCAAAATCAGCATAGATAACAAACGGTACCTTCAATTGTTTTTCATAATTTTCAAATTGTAAAATATTTTCCCTAACTCTTTCCCCATACTTATTTATTCTTAGCGATTCGGTGGGTAAGACCGCCTTAACACGTTTACAATCTTCCCTCATGTGGCGTTCCAATTTACTTTCTTCTGAAAAATATACCAAACATCCCTCACAAATATATTTTTCATGACCATTTCGCGATAACTGACTAGATACAAGTCGTGACAAATTTTTAATCCAACAATAATGATTATTACCACTATCATCACTTGTGATTAACAAATTTACATGCGCGTTTTGTCGTCTTTCTGTATAATGCAATGGTCCTACTACATTATTCGTAACGATACCATTCTCAAATTTTGCTTGTAAACCATAAACATTTACAGATATGTTATTATTCTGCTCAAATGTTGGTATATCATGCAAACTAACTGGGAATTGCAAACCTGTTAAATTCAATAATGTACGAGGTTTCGGATAGGACGACGTTCTCTGTGGTAGTCCTGTTGGATCGCACAGCGCTGATGTTATAGCCCAACAGAAGCATTCTTGATCATCATTTTGCACGTTGATTACTGCTTCTTTCCGTTTGATGTCCGGTGGTAGATCGATATAACTTGACGCCTTCAAGGGGTTGTATTTATTGATATTCACCTCCAGATATAAAATTTGAACTAAAGTCCATCCTACAAGAAAACATTATCCATTATTCATTATTGCACTACTCACAATAACATTTATCATACCTGAGTCGCGCTCCTGAAATTCAGACATTTTTGCAGATATTTCATCCATAAATAGTCCATATACTGCATATAAATCAACACCTCTAGTAATTACAGCATTTTTCGTATTGAAAGATTTAATTTCAGCATCTTCTTTCGTTGCTAGGTAGTGCAAAGTAAAACACTCCACATTAACCTTCACACAGTTGTGAAGATAACGCATGTTCTCAATTAAATTGATTACTTTTTCACGAATGTCATTTTTAAAATCATCCAGATCTATGTAGTGTCTTGACTCTGCTACTCTATAGCTTACAATTCTATTCCCAAACGCTCCTGCTATTCTTTCCACACCATCATCGGTTAATACCAAAGCATTTGCTTTATGCGCATTACTACGGAGGTGTGCGGAGTACGATGTTTGATTTACGTAAAGGTCGCAGAATTCACATTTTCTAACATTGGCGAAGTCTTGCTGATTATTTAATTTTATACGCTTTCCAAGACATGCTGTTCTCTGATGACGTTTAAGATTATCTGCACGACTGAAACTTTTACCGCACTGCTCACACTCAGGCATTTTAACTGTTTAAGACGATAGAGGAGATCAAACTGAGCTTTCATTCTGCATACGGTGTATTTAAAGTTTCCCTCTTCACAGCGTCCACATCTTAAAAACTAGTTTCATTGTCAAGAGGTAGACCTTGAAACTCACCACAGCGTGAGGAGGTTATTACCTGGGACTAGACTGCAACCTGGTAAACTGGTTTCCAGCGTGACTTGCTTGAACCCACACATATTTAAGCCGCTATGCAAATGATTCCACAGTAATAGCAGTTATCGCAACTGTAGCAGGTATGATGAGTCACTCATGGTGTGACTCATCGACGCTACCTGAAGGTAAAAAACAAAACCTGCAGGCTGACATGTGTGCCCGCACTATAAGTCATCCTGATGTTGACGAGGAAGATATTACTCGCGTAAGTATGATTACTTTTTACGTTCCCAACATTATATTAATACAATTATCTGCAGTCATTCGTTGGAAGTTTTTGGTGGTACTTGCTGTGCTGTCCAATACTCCCGGACCAAAAATTGCATGACGTCCTTACAGATCCAAGTGGTGGGGTTGGATTATTAAATACATAACGATTGCAGTTTTTACCTCAGTCTGAAATTCCTTCTACAAGAGCAACCAACAATAATCCGCAATGTGGGCAAGTTATGCCCTTGACTACAATTCACAGCGGAAAGCTACAACTTTAAAAGAAGCCGTGGATCTGCAACGGGAGGAGTACTCAATTTTACAACGTGAAGCTGAATTATCGTTAAACGATTTTCGGTGCGACTTTGAGTTTGAATATTTATCAAAACGTCGGAAGGAATTTGAAGCAGGGGTGAATACATGTGAAGACTACTTAGAAGATCGTGTCAATATTGACCAATTAATAAACCGTCTTAAAGAATTAACGATTTTAAATATACGAGATGATTTGTATACACTTTTACCGAAACACTTACAACAAATGTGTAATGATAATGCTCAATAAATAAAAGCAGTCTTAACAACAATCTTTTTGTTTTATTTATTTATTTTAAATATGTTACGATTATCTCTTCAATATCCCCACCAAGAATCGTTTTGGGTGGGGTCTTGCAGAATATATAATCCGGAGTATTTTATTTCTACCAAGCTTCTGTGAGAGTGGCTTACAACGACCAACCCTAAACATGTATCATGAAAACCGCTGAAGAATTGCAAGATCGTGTTGATAAGTTGCTACTGGTTCAATTGAAACATCTAATTGTCGGTGTCAGATACTCTGTTGAATATGTCTACAAGTTGAAAGCATCTCGCAGACTTGTGTGCTACTTATGCGGCCGTGTTAAACTGTTTGTGCCCAGGAGATTAGTAAGAAAGATCTCAAATGATCAAATCCGGTATGTCAACAAGACTGGAACACAGTTACAACTGATTTTTAATGGTGAGAAACATCCTCAACCGATTGAATTTCGAAAAGTCTGGCGGTAGCTGACACATTTATTGTAAGGATATTATGATAATAAAAACTTAATCTTTATAGTACTTTCATTATTCCACCGTAAATCTTTTAAGTGTTCATGAAGTAATTGGAGAACTGGGGTATACAAAATGTTGAAAATTGTGAACAACAATCATATGTCAGTTATATAAGAAATTAGTAATAATGGGAAAATTAGAAAAATGTGTCTGAAGCTCACTGAGCAAAAGATCTTGGGGGCATGTTTTATCATTTATATAGGGGATATCGTGAAGAATGTGACAGTCTCTGTAAACCCATTGTGTGACATCTGTAGTATTAAATGTACTGTTTGGAGGCAAAACGGATTATTCATCGTCGGAGAGGCAAAAGAGTAGGTCAAGGATTGATCAATAAGTTAATTAATAAACTTCCATTCGAACTGCACATACCAGGTTATAATTTTTGCGGACCAGGAACGAAGCTTCAATCAAGATTAGAGAAAGGTCATACAGGTGTAAATAGGTTAGACGAAGCTTGTAAGGAGCACGATATCGCATACTCTCAAAGTGATAATTTAAGCCATCGACACAAAGCCGACCATCAATTGTATGAGAGAGCAGTTGAACGGATAAGAAGTAAAGACGCAAGATTTGGAGAAAAGATAGCGGCGTCCACCGTTGCAGCAATAATGAAAGGAAAAACAAAATTGGGAATGGGAACTTCAAAGAGGAGAAAAGGGTTAAAAAAGAGAAAAATTAGAGGAGGTGCGTTAAGTTTCACGCAAGCAATGAAGGTAGCTAGAAACGCTATATCCCGCGGTGGTAAAAACAGAAGTTTGTTATCAAATGTAAACATCGCATATGCAAAACTAAGGAAGAAGAACATTGCTCCCCCGCGACGACGAATAATACCCATTCCAAAAACTGGAGGGTTTTTACCTTTAATACCACTATTCGCAGCTTTGGGAGCGTTAGGTTCATTGGGTGGTGGAGCAGCAGCAATAGCAAAGACTGTTAATCAAGCGAAAGTGGCTCGAGAACAGATGGAAGAGGCTAAAAGACACAATCGCGCTCTGGAAGCACAAAAAATTGCGGGTAGCGGTTATTATTTGAAACCGTACAAGGCGGGATGCGGCTTATATATATCATCTAATTCAAAAAACTGATTAGCTCCCTTCCTCATCAACCGTTGACCAACGTTCAGTTAATGAAATATGTTAAAAAGTTAAAAATACCAAATTTTAGAGGTATTTTTATGAAGGATAAGTTACCGAAACGCATTCGTAATGTTGAAAGCGGTATAATTAATTTGGATGACGATGATGGCGAAGGAACACATTGGACGAGTTACGTGAAAGACGGTAATCAAATCTCATATTTCGATAGTTTCGGTGATTTACAACCTCCCATAGCAGTTCAACATTATCTATTGTCGCGAGGTGGAGATAGAATTCATTATAACTACGATCGCTATCAAAAAACTAACACAAACAATTGCGGTCATTTATGTTTACAGTTTTTGATAAATCAATATGAGAAGTTGTAAATGTTGTAGTAGAAGGTTTGTTGGTGACTTGTAAACATGGGGTCACATTCTTATACGTTCACATTAACTGGTCCAAGTTCAGAATTAGGATGCAACTTTTATCCAGCAATAAATTTGAAAGAAGATGTAGATTATGAGTTAGCACTTTTGAATTTTGACGCATATAATTCAATTGCGAACGTGACCGAAGACAATAATTTACTGTATTATGGCGATAAGAAAGACAGAATCGAAATTCCCACTGGCGCGTATGATGTAGATGACCTGGCGGATCACATCACAAGTGAACTGAAGAATAAATCAGTGAAGATGCAAATTCGCGGAAATCCTAATACTCAAACGGTTAGCATTAAATGTACCGAGGATATCCACTTTGACGAAGATCGATCGATCGGTACATTGTTGGGATTTACACGAAGGAAACTTGTAAAGGATGTGAATTACATCAGCGAACATAGAGTAAATATTAACCCCGTAAACGCTCTACAGATTTATTGTAATTTGGTCAGCGGGTCTTACAACAACGGACGACAGGTTCACGTGTTGCATCATTTTTTCCCGAACGTTCCAGCCGGATTTAAAATAATAGAAAGTCCACAACCACCGATTTATTTACCAGTACTGATCAAAGATATCACAAGTGTATTCGTAAAGGTGTTAGATCAGCACGGAAAGGTTGTAAAGTTTGGTGAAAGAGAAGAAATTACAGTTCGTATACATCTGCAGGAAGTTAAATGATAAAATGAAGATTGGTTTACAAAAGCGACGGAGGCACAGGAAGGATGTCAAAATACCGCATATAATCAATTGTAAATCTGATAACAAATATAAATGTCAAGCTGTAGCAAATACAAGGGACAGTAGTTGCAGAGCTGTGAAGACATTAACAGTCGCCAATAAGAAATTTCTCCAGTCATTAGGGTATAGAATACGCTAAGTAATGGACATCTTAAGTGTTACGGATAAAATTAGAACGGATAATTCCATAGTTAGTTATGAATACCATTCACATCAACCGTTTGGATCCCAGAGTTTTCATAACTCCGATGAAGTACGAATTACCATTCCAGAAGTTGATAATTTTACAGTTCCCGGAGAAAGTTATTTATACGTAGAAGGACGGATAAATTTGATGAATGATGATGGAACCGCGCAAAAAGCAACCAAAAAAGCAGACGGAACCATTGAAGGCGTTCCTCAGGCAACTAAATTCATATGCAATCCCATCGCTTTTCTCTTTAGCGACATTCGATACCTTTTAAATGGAGTGCAAGTAGATTCTGTACGGTATGTTGGGCTTTCTTCCATAATGAAAGGATACTTTTCATATACTCCAAATGATATGGTGAGATTGAAAAATGCTGGTTGGAATGTTGATGATGACCATACTAGCGACATTGTGGACAGCATGGGAAATTTTAGCGTTTGCGTACCGTTAAAATCCTTGTTGGGTTTTGCAGAAGATTATAGAAAGGTCATACTCAATGCAAGGCAGGAACTAATATTAATCAGAGGAAACGACGATATTGATGCGGTAGTTGAAAAGGTTGTACCCAACGTGAATAAGGATGAGAAGGTGCACATAACAATAGAAAGAGTAGTCTGGCGAGTTCCACACGTCAATGTAGGTTTAAGAGAGGAAATATCGTTAGGGAAAATAATGGGCAGAAATACCGTAATTCAATTACCATTCAGAAGCTGGGAAATGCTTGAATATCCCTCTCTTCCAGAAACAACCAAACATTCATGGTCAGTTAAAACTGCTACACAAACCGAGACTCCCAGATTCATCATCATTGGTTTTCAAACCGATCGAAAAGGGAAAATGAAAAAAAACATGAGCAAATTTGATAACATAAACTTAACAAATTTAACCGTATTTTTAAATGGAGAACGATTCCCATATGATAACTTAAATATCGATTTTAAAAATAATCGTTATGCAGTATTATATGAAATGTATGTTCGTTTTCAAGAGAGGTATTACGGGGTAGATGATAGCGAACCTGTGTTTAAACCTTCTATGTTTAAAGAGAACGCACCATTAGTAGGGATCGATTGCTCACATCAAAAGGATGCCGTTCATAAGGGAGGTGTGGAAATAAGAATTGAATTTACCACGAGCGAAAATGTTCCAAAAGATACAGCAGCGTATTGTCTAATTCTGCACCATCGCGCATTCCAATATAATACCGTTCAGAAGCTTGTGAGTCAAGCGGTCTAACGTGCCTGCACATATAATTAAAGAACAATCATAAAATTACTTAGTTAGGATCATAAGTTGTTGCGATGAAGTACGTAATCGTTGACGTGCAAGGGTTTCGGATTAGTGGAATCTTCATACCAAAGGAATTAGCAGTTGTAAGTCATGACTGGAAGACGAGCCATTTTGTATTCGAACCCCCCGTACCATTAAAGTTACTATCTTGGAGGGACCAACGGTCTGCGGAATGGTTGACGGAATTTCATCATTGTATCAACTGGACTGCAGGATATATTCCATCCAGTAAAATACACCACATAATTGGCGAACTATCCAAGAATTATGAAAAAATTTACGTGCGGGGTGAAGAGAAATCCAAGTACATACAGCAATTGGTTTCAAATAAAGCGATCGTTGAAACGTTGGATAATTCAAATAGTTGTCGAATTGAGAGACAAGTTCCAATGTGTTCATTTCATGAAAAGAATGTATGCGTTTGTGCAGTCAATAATGTTTATTCACTAAAAATATATTGTGATGCAATTGTACATGATAAAGAAGAGTTTTGTTAAATAATTTTTTTTTTATAATAAAAAGCATGAAGGTGAGTTTGAGTTTCATTAATATCCTTCCTTTTCTCACCCCCCTCCTGAATTCATAATGGTTGGTAACGTATTAAATGCGGATTGCGAATTGAAGGAAATCACTAATAGTAGAAAGTCTGCGGGATAAGGAACGTGCGAAGATGTCAGTGATGAAAATGGTTTTAAGTCTTCTGCTGAAATTTGGAATTGTGAAGTATGTGGTGAATAAAAGTGCGGAAGTGTTGAATTCCTATGAAAGTCACGGATCTTTCATACCTCTATCAAAAGAAGATTTTAATTACATTCCATTGCCATTTATAAGAAGTAGGGTGTATTGTTATGAATTGGTACAAATATGGGAGAAGCTACCAAACCGATATCAGAAGGATGAAAGTTTGCGAAGAAAACTTCCATATTACGATGAGAATTATCGAAGTGATCATTGCGTTGGAATTGACACTCCTAATTGAAAATGTTTAAATATTGAAGTTCTAATGAGATACTGCAATAAATTGAATGGACAACCGTTCAGTAATGAGTGTAGTGTTAGAAATTTGTTATACAATGTAACGGAACTGCAATAAAGAAAAAGTTGAAAATGTAAAAAAAATCGTTTCAATTAAAATTACACAGTAAATCGTGCTGGGTTGGGTCAGGGGTTGGGTTGAAAAAATTCTGCTGTGAGGTTAAAAGTCGGTCGGTGATCAATAGCAATGGAAAAGTTAGTGGGGCAGTAAAATGCAGGTGCGGAACGGCGGCGGGGCGATCACTGGGGGGGTTTGGGGGGCGCAGCCCCCCAATGGGGGGTCCGGGGGGCGAAGCCCCCCGGCCGCCCACTCACCCCCCCCCCCCCTCCCCCCCCCAAAACCCCCTCCCGGGAGGGGTGAAATGCACTTACTTCCGGTTTGACTCCACCCACTTCCGGTCCAACTCCTGTGACGTTCCTTGCAATCATCTGGATGAAGGGGGCTGTTGAATGTAACCTATAAGATGATGAACCTGAAAATAAAAATTGTCCAAGGCAAGAATCGAAACCGAAAATCCCGAACACAAGGCATGCTTGATATCCACTAGACCAACTAGACATAGGACTTGATTTCCTGTAAACATCCATAAGACGAAACGTTTGAGACTCATTCAAGGTAAGCGAAGGCGTGTAAAAGAACAGTGCCTCAGGCAATGGAAATACCCGGCAATTAAAATCCGCTAAAGGTCGGACGGTGTTTAAAGCAATGGAAATACCCGGCAATTAAAATCCGCTAAAGGTCAGACGGTGTTTGACGCAATGGAAAAACCAATGCTTACATTCCACTAAAGATTACATCATACATCCGCACCAAATGGGATTGGTACCAACTCCCACCGAATTCTCTTCCACCATGAGTGGATATAAATTGAGGTACAGCATCACCAGCTTCAGTGCTTCCAGTACCTCCTCAGCAAACAGCAGCCAGCAACCACCAACCAACAACCAACGGTAAGTTCTAGCATGACTATTAATTAGTAGCTTCTTAGAATGTATGTTTTTCCTTAGCCATGTCTTTCTCAACCAGCCATGATTTGGGTCCAGCCTTGATTAGCCAGGAAATGGTGGATTTCCTGAACACGGAGCCACCAAGTATGCCTCCATCTACACCTGCTCCATCTACACCTCTGCCGGAACCATCTAGGCAGGTGCAGCCGGAGGACGTGCCGGTACCTCAGCCGGAGCGGTCAGGGCAGGTGATGGCTATGCCGGAGCCGTGTGAGCAGGCGATGTCTGCACCTCAGCCGGGACCTTCCCAGAAGCCGGAATTTTCAAAGAAGCCCCGAATGAGATCAGCCGAAGTGTTGCGAAACATGCGGTTGGCCCGTTTGGGGTTGAAGAAAACCGGCGATGAGGAGATAGAGGATGATGATGTAATATTCTTATCGGCAACTGCTGCCCAACCTCCGGTTAAGAAGTTGAAGCAGCGGGTGACGAAGGGTTTCAATCCTTCCAAAGGTCCAGTAGTCTCAGTGCAAGCGGAGGGGCCGCGAACATACGAGGCTCAACCATTGACGGCGCCGAATACACCGGCATCTGTCGAAGGGTTGAGTCCTCCAATGGTTTTGAGCCCTTATGTTGACGCTTCGTCGGAAGGTGTGGTGAGAAAAGTCACCATTTTAGAAGATCGACTCTTGCGCTCACCTTTCGACGCTCGACCCGATGCTACTGTGACCGTTGTTGGGATTGGATCGGAACGTACGCCATCTCCTACGCTGCAACAAACTCTCCTGGATACTGATGTATGGCATCGACCTCATATGCAGCAATGCATTGCCAGCATGAAGGCATCATTCCTGGAAAGGAATGATGATTCTTACCGGCAAGTAATTGGCATAATTGATTCGAATATGCACAAATACGCTTCATATTTGTTGTATTTGAAGCAGTTAAAGAATGTGGAGGTCGCGTCGTCTGTGAACTGTTGTGTGAGAGATCTCGATGATCTCATGGACACAGTTCAGGAAGACTTAAATGTCATACGCAGTGTGTGGCAGAGTTTATTGCAGCTCTTAAATAATAAGAAAAAGAAAATGTTCGAAACAAATTTTAAAAAATAAACTTTTTACACTGTTTTCTAGATTTTTTTTTATAAAAATGAACATTACCCCAACATTGCCATTGCACTTTCATTCAATGAATGAAACCTGATTAATTTAGTGACATGAAGTTTGTTATCGCTAAATCAACCTAAGTATGAATATTTACGATGTTTGATGAATCCAATAACTGATATCTATAATTGTGGAATGAAGGCATCAATTTATTGAACATAGTGTCAATCTAATAAAAATCTTTGCATGGATCAGTTGAGATATATTTGACGATTCAATAAATTACACATTATCTTTCCACTATGACTTTATTATCAATGCTTCATTAATACATGAACTTACAACTACATTACATTACATTACATTACAGCTACAATGCGTTATTGTTCTTGTTTAAGGTAAGAACATTTGACGTATTTCACAATCAAACTTGATCTTCTCAAATCCAAGAGTGATGAATTCCTTCATGGTACAAAATTGTTCAGAAAGTTCACCATTCATTGTTACCAATAAATTGGTCAGTATATCGCCATCCATGCAAGCGATTCTACTCAAAATCTGATTATAATAACTGCCCATGTTTAGAGCTTTTAAGTATGCCAAACGAGTACGAATTATTTCCTTATGTTGCCACATTTCCTTCAGTCCATCCAATGATAAATACAACCATTCTTCCCCATGATGAATTTTCAGCACTTTTATATAGTGCTCTATCCATTCGCAGGTAATTCTAAAACCCATATTTTGCATTGAAGGACACACTTCTTGAGTTTGCATATTCATTAAATATTGTGTAATTATTTGTTCATGTTTCACAAATTCGTTCCACTGTTCTACCGTAAAGGTTACGTTTTGTCGCCCCCTTCCAAATATCCGAACTGCTGGATCTAAAGCTGATTCCATTTTAAAACCTACAGCTAAAAATTTTGTGTTACTCTTGTTCAAAGCGTACACATGTTGGCAAAGAAACGGTTTTGGGATTGTTCGATTTAGCTCGTTGAGGTCATATACGGTCACTTCTTGCATCATGTTTTGCACACCGGATCCATCAGTACTAGGTGTTGGTTGCACTTTCACATCATTCACGTTGGCCATGCTAAGATCTAATGGGTTAAGTGTTGCGAACTCTACTTGTTCCTTTTGCGATCCATTAAACATTGATAATAAATTCGTTGGTTGTGCATGACTATTACGTTTTCTCCTTATCTTCTTTGGAGCATCAAGTACGCCACCCCCCGGTCCTACAGCTTGTATTGGCGTTGTTGACACTAAAATATTCGTTTCTATTGATATTACGTTTCTTCAAGCTTACAAACCTTACTTTTCCACTGCTTCACTATTTCACTGCTTCGCTGCTGCTGTTATACTGTGTACGCCACAACTCCCACAATACCTTTTATACGCGAACAATGTCATCAATCAGTATTCAATTTGAGAACATCCTCATTTAACATTGACCTTGTTTTGAAGTCTACTCATTTTTAACATCAAGCCGATTCGGAACCCTCCTCTGAGATCAAGGCTCAGATTGAGGAGGAACCGATTTGGGAACATCCTCATTTTTAATATTGACCTTGATTTGAGGACTACTCATTTTTAACGTTAAACTGATCGGAAACCTACTCTATGACCTTGAATACTTTGACCTCAAGGCTAAGATTGAGGAGGAGCCGGTTTGGGAACATCCTCATTTTTCATGTTGACCTTGATTTGAGGACTACTCATTTTCAACAGCAAGCCGATTCGGGAACCTCCTCCATGACCTTGACCTTGAGTACCTTGGGTACAAGGTCAAGGTCATGGAGGAGGTTCCCGAATCGGCTTGCTACCTCTACTTGTATGATTTTCAACCAATATAGGTTACCTTTTATTACTTATTAATATGCAAGGAGAAATTGTTGTTAATTTCCTATAAGAATTGTCCTCTATTACAGTCCCACTGTAATGGAGTAATTTCCATTTACAAATTCCATGTTGCCCAGAGTTATCAATATTTTGCAATTTTTTCTAATTTTTCTTACAGCCATAAAATATAGGGTTACCATTACATTAAAATGTGTATTTTGAGTTAAAAATTGACGTATTTAAGGATTTTTTTAGATATCTAACGGTCTCACAGAATTTCTCGTGTTTCCAAACTTTGCTGTGTTTCAAGAAAATTGCCCAAACAGTTAACCTGCGTAAAATATCTTCAATTCTGGAGTACGGGATTTTGTGATTGGAAAAAGCATAGGCGTTTACGATAGATTTCTTTGCCAAAATCACAAAATTGTATACTTTGAATGACCTGTTTGGGTTTGGCACATGCGAGGCGAAAAGGCCGTAATTTTTTAATCACAGATCATATTGGACCTACATCATCCTCTTTTTGTAATCTTGTCGACTATACCTCCCTCCATCTTTCACGGCATTCTTGTGAGATTAATCTGGCAATCCTGTACATCATCATCCATCTTGAAAATAAAGCTGTATCAGAAACTTGTTTCTATTTTTTTAAGTTGATACAGATTATTTTTCAACTACTATCAGACGCTCATATCTCTGTAACGGTTAGTTGTATAAAGAAAAACGTACAATCTTTTTTCCATGTCTATTTATAATTTCTGAGATATTCGAAGAAAGCTATATATTACTCCCTTTCGTCCCCTATAACACTTATTGCAGCAGTCGTATCGGTGAGAACTTTATTAGTGTATTATTCGACGAGCACATAATTAAGCTCGCATGTTTACACGCTTGCCTACGGCTCGCGTATAAACTTCATGCT